>JAOEGL010000014.1:4050368-5250368 GCA_034509955.1 Urosaurus nigricauda
CCATCTTAGTTGCCCTCCTTTGGACCTGCTCCAGTTTCTCCACATCCTTTTTGAATTGTGGTGCCCAGAACTGGACACAGTATTCCAGGTGGGGCCTGACCAAAGCAGAATAGAGCGGCATTATTACTTGCCTTGATCTAGACGCTACACTTCTATTGATGCAGCCTAAAATAGCATTGGCCTTTTTAGCTGCCGCATCGCACTGTTGACTCATGTTCAATTTATGGTCTACTTGGACTCCTAGATCCCTTTCACACGTAGTTTCATTCAGCCAGATGTCCCCCATCCTATATCTGTTCATTTCATTTTTGCGTCCTAAGTGCAGTACCTTACATTTCTCTGCATTGAATTTCATTTTGTTAGAGTTGGCCCAGCTTTCTAGTCTATTCAGGTCATTCTGAATTTCAATCCTATCTTCTGGAGTATTGGCTACTCCTCCTAATTTGGTGTCATCTGCAAATTTGATAAGTATGCCCCCAATTCTGTCATCCAAGTCATTAATAAAGATATTGAATAGCACTGGGCCAAGTACAGAACCCTGTGGGACCCCACTGGTCACTTCTCTCCAGGTTGAAAAGGAGCCATTGTTGAGCACCCTTTGAGTTCGGCCAGTCAACCAATTACAAATCCATGTAACAGTTACCTTGTCTAGCCCACATTTTACAAGCTTGCATGCAAGAATGTCATGGGGAACCTTGTCAAAGGCCTTACTGAAATCAAGATATACTATATCCACAGCATTCCCTTCATCTACCAAACTGGTAATTTTATCAAAAAAAGAGATCAGATTTGTCTGGCAAGACTTGTTTCTCTGAAACCCGTGTTGGCTTTTTGTGATTATGGCATTCCCTGCTAAATGTTCACAGACTCTCTGCTTAATGATCTGCTCTAGAATCTTTCCTGGAATTGATGTCAGACTAACTGGACGATAATTGTTGGGATCTTCTTTTTTCCCCTTTTTGAAGATGGGGACAAACGTTTGCCCTCCTCCAGTCTGCTGGGACTTCTCCTGTTCTCCAGGAGTTCTCAAAAATTATTGCTAATGGCTCTGATATTACATTTGCCAGTTCTTTTAATACCCTTGGATGTAGTTCATCTGGTCCTGGAGATTTATATTCATTTAGGTTAACCAAGTATTCCTGTACTATCTCTTTACTTATTCTGTGCTGAAATTCCCCTATTCTGTCTTCTTCCTCATTATCCTTAGGTTGAGCACCATTTGCCTTTTCTGAGAAGACTGAAGCAAAGAAGGTGTTGAGTAATTCTGCCTTTTCTCTGTCCCCTGTGAGCATTTTGCCATCTTCTGCATGCAGTGGCCCTACTGTTTCCTTCTTCTTCCTTTTGCTTCGGATATACCAAAAAAAAAAAAAAAAAAACAACTTTTTATTGTTCTTAACCTCTCTAGCCAGCCTGAGTTCATTCTGCACTTTAGCTTTTCTGACTTTATCCCTACACATGCTTGCTATTTGTTTGAATTCCTCTTTCGTGATTTCCCCACTTTTCCATTTCTTATACATGTTCCGTTTAAAACTTAGCTCAGTTGAAAGTTCCTTAGTCATCCATCCTGGCTTCTTGAGATATCTTCCATTTTTCTTCCTCATTGGAACTGTTTGAAATTGTGCCTTCAATATCTCCTTTTTGAGAAACTCCCATCCGTCTTGAACTCCCTTCTCTTTTAGTTTTCCTGACCATGGGATCACCCCCAGTATTTCTCTAAGTTTATTGAAGTCAGCTCTCCTAAAGTCTAGAGTGCGTGTCTGACTATGCCTGGCTTCCCCTTTCCGCTGTATAACAAACTCCAGGAGAACATGGTCACTTCCACCTAATGATCCAACCACTTGCACTCCATTGACTAGGTCATCCCTGTTGGTTAAGATCAGATCTAAAATAGCTGATCCCCTTGTTGCCTCTTCCACCTTTTGGACAATGAAATTGTCTTCCAGGCAAGTGAGGAATTTGCTCGACCTTGAGGATTTGGCTGAGTTTGAATTCCAGCAAATATCCGGGTAGTTGAAGTCCCCCATCACTACTACACCTCTCCTTTCCGAGTGTGTGGTCATCTGTTCTAGAAAGGCATCATCCAATTCCTCCGTCTGACTTGGAGGTCTGTAGTAGACTCCCACAGTAACATCTCTGTTGTTTCCCTCTCCTTTAATTTTTATCCAGATGCTCTCCACCTGGCTTCCAGTATTGATTTCCTGGATCTCTTCACTGGTGTAAATATCCCTGACATATAATTCTATTCCTCTTCCTTTCCTGTTTGGCCTGTTTCTCTTAAAAAGGTTATACCCCTTTATTTCTACATTCCAATCGTGAGACTCATCCCACCAGGTTTCAGTGATGCCTATTATATCATATTTGCTTTGTTGTGCTAGGAGTTCCAGTTCATCCTGTTTATTTCCCATACTCTGTGCATTAGTGTAGAGACATCTAAGAACATGTGTTCCCTTCACTTGCTGCCTGTGCAAATTTTTTTGCTTTCCACTATTGGGTCCTTGCACTGTTTGCCTTGTTCCCTCTATGTCCTTTTGACTATTTTCTCCAGCCCTTTTGCATTCCAGAATAATGTCTCCCTCTCCCATATAACTCAGTTTAAAGCCCTCCTGATCAGATTTTTGAGACTATTGGCAAAAACGTTTTTGCCAACTGGCGTGAGATGCAGCCCATCCTTTGCCAGAAGTCCCTCCTCATGGAACCGCAGCCCATGATCCAAGAATCCAAACTGTTCTTGGCGGCACCATCTACGGAGCCAGTTATTCACCTCTGCTATTTTCTTCTCCCTTCCTGGACCATGCCCTTCTACCGGGAGAAGAGATGAGATGACAACCTGTGCATTCATCTCTTTCAGCTTCCTACCCAGATCCTCATAATCCCTTATGATCTTCTGAAAGCTGTGCCTTGCAGTATCATTGGATAAAGAAAGTGGATAAAGAAAGAGGACATGATGAATAAGATGAAGTACATAGACTGGCATAGACAGAGAGTAAAAGTGGAACAGAAACATGTAGATAAAAATTAATGTAAAGTACAATTAGGGTAGAGTAAGATTTATGATAAGAGGATGTAGAAGTGGACATTTGTATTAATGTTGTAATGTATGTATGTTTGTTTTTGATGAATAATTGTGGAATAAAGGTATTGAGGGAAAAGAAAAAGTGCAGAGTGAGGCAAAGAGCAGTACGCTTTTTTAAATCGGGTTGATCTTGTCTGAGTGCGGACATTTTTGATATGCATTTCTTCTGATTCTTTGAACTATTTGTATATTGGTTCTGTTGTTACCCAAAAGAAGAAAAAGATAGAAAATATTAGGAATGACTTTGGTAATTCATTTAATAATTCAGTATGAATGGTTTGGCCATGGGAGTGGATTAATGATGGATTTCCATTCTTCATCAAGTGGGGCTTGATTTTCTTAGAATTCATATGACTGGATCTTCCTCTGTTGTACTCATTTTGGGGTGATGGAACTGCAAATGAGACAGAAAGAGACCCATGGCCTCATTTTGAAGTGACATCCAAAAGGACATTGGTGGTATACCTTCCTATGCCACCCCAATTGCTATTTTATTTATGTTATCTGAGAAACAATGTCTAAAATTAGAACAGTATTAGGTTACCAACTGCAAACAGGGGTAGTAACTTGAAATGGGGATGGCAATGCAGGGAGAGGCAGGACGCTTAGAGACCAAACTTTAGTCCGTTTGCCATTTTTGTAAATACCGAAGATCTTTGCTGTTGTTGTCGTCGGGTGTTTTTTTCATTTTCTTCCAGATGGTAAGAGAAAATATAGAAAACCCAGACGCTCATATATACACACACATGGATGTCCACAAACATGTGCATACACCCAGAGTGAGAGTTAGTCCTTGCAGTTTTGACTTTTAGCTGATCTTTTCCTTTGCCACATGAAACTGGGTTATTCTTGTGAGCTGTATTACAGCTTTCATTCCCAGTCCTCTTTACAAAGTAAACCCCCCCCCCCCCCAATTTATACAGTTTTCTGGAGAGAGGCAAACAGAACACAAACAACTCTCTTGGATTGCTCTCCATTTCAAGGAATATTGCATTTTGAGGCGTGTGGGGGATTTAAGAAGACACAACAATCTAGTAGGGGGGAGAGAGAGATGGGGAGAGAGAAAGAAAGAAAGAATGAATGAAAGGAAGGAAGGAAGACTATGAGAAACAACAACTGGAAAAGAACTCTGTAACTAATAAATCAAAAGACCCTTTTGATAGCTGCAGCTGAAAAGATTTTTTTTTTATTTTTCCCTCTCCACCCCCTGCGTGTGGGATTTGTATGGAACAGGCAAGCACCCCTGCTGCTAGGCCCTGGCTGGTCTCTGGCCCCCCTCTGGCAAATGTTATGGAGAACTGGGAAAGAATTTTATGCCTGTCTTTTCCCTCTGCTCTTTTTTCCTTTTGTCTTCTTTGAAGAATGACTTTAGACATTTTATTTACATATTTAACCATGGATGGGGGGGGGGGGGGAGAAAGCATTTGGTCTGTTGTGGCAATAGCGATATCTTCAAATTAATGGAAATCTTATTAGGTCTCTAAAAATTTGAAGCAAGCTTTTTAATGAAACTATAATTAAACATGATTTTAAATAATGTGCCAACTCAGGCCATGACACGTTTTGCCAAGTTGCTCTACTCTCTCTTCCTCCCTCCCAGTCTTACCCTCAATTGACAGAGGATTGCCTCAAAATTCTCTTCCTTAAGCAATATATATATATATATATATATGTATATATATATAAAAGAAAGAATATTGTACATCATAACAGGAAGTGTGGCTAAAGCTTTTTGCAAATGGATTTACAAAAAAAAAAGGCAGTGAGACAAGAAAAGAAGAGAACACAGCCAAGTTTAATGGTGTAATTGACAGCAGTGAAAATATAATAAATGACTTTGATATGAATAATAGTGACAATCAAAATTTAGCTCCTTCATCCATGTAACATTCAATGGAAATTTAAGGTACTGGTGTTTAGTCTTTCCTATTTGGTCAAATGTGATTAAAGGAAACCCCAATGATTCTTGACTTGAGCTACAGGATCCAAAATAATTTGTTTCAAAAGATTCTAAATAATTTGTTTGAAAAGAACAAAGGCGGTTAAAACATCCCCAGTTTTGAAACAAGTTTCCAAATGATGACTGCATGCTACACACACACACACACTTTAGGGGAAAGTATAGAACCTATAAACAGTTATATTGAATTGAATCAGCCCTAAATCAGCCCTAAATATTTGGGGTTTCTCTGCATCACTGATCCCTGCCTCCCCGTATTTATAAGATGTTTAGAAATGTTCTTTGCACTTGTATATGAGATACCAGGAAGGGCTGTGTAATTGTGTTGTCAGATTTACAGTTCTTATTCATGATATAAAAGTAGAATCTTCTCTGAAGATGCCAGCCACAGCTGCTGCTGAAATGTCAGGAAAAAAAACGCTTCTAGAACATGGCCTCAGAGCCCCAAAACCCACCTAAAAACAAGCTACACAGTTTGGAGAAAGTTTATATACCTCCCTTAGATTGGCATCCAGGGCCCCGCTGGTTCCAGAAGCCTACTGTGGATTATACTGACTGATTTTTAAAGATAACACAGTAGAAAGGGATGGAACAGACTCTGATGGCAATGATCAAGAATATGGCTTCCTTTCCAGCACTTTTAATCTTTAATCACAATGTTTAACAATGCTAGCATTTCTGGTGATCTTGGATCACTAACAACAAACTTTGTTTCACTTCAAGAAACCCAACGGAATGGATGCATCCATTTCTCCTTCCTCTCCATCTAAATCTCTCTCCAGTTTTCCCCAAGAGCATCTTTTTAGAAAAATCAACAGTGCCTATGCGTGTGGAAAGGGGAAACTCACAAATTACATACAAAGTTTTAATGGAAAGTTTCACAAGTAAGCAAACAAACACAACGCAACACAACTCACTCTACCATTGCGGGTAGTTGCAAGCTTTAAAACACATATAACAATAACAACAAAGCAACACACTGCCTGAAGACAACACACATAAGCACAATAAGCAGCTGAATAATTTTCTTGCGCTGCTTGTAATACAGTTGGCGGGGTTTTTTTATTTTATTTTACTTGATTTTTTTAAAAGGGTGCTTTCCCTAGAAAAGGGTTTGAAATATTACCAAAGGTTCCATGGGGTGCCTTAGTGTGAATTGCAAATCTGAACATGGTCCTTAATCCTCTTTTCATGGCCTGGCTTCGGATCACTGGCGGCTCAGGGACTCCCCACTGATTCTGGCTGAGGAGGAGGCATTCAGTAGTGCTGTTCCTTTCCCCTATTCCCACAGTCCTGAACACAACACCATAGACAGACACCCTCCAACCAAATTAGATTAAACTCTTTCCCTTCCACAGGGTGTTAGCCTTTTCACTGCCTAAGATTCATTATTCGGCTATTTCTAATTTAAAGATACAGTATCTTCTTCTTCTTTTGAAAAAAAAAGACCCACCAGGGAAAAAATAACAACAGTTAACAAAACCCCAAAATAAAAGGGCTAGAGGCCAAGGCTATCACCCTACTTTCAAACTGTGATCATTTTGTGGGCTGAAGTCTCTCGTTAAAACCACATTGTCCTGCAATTCAATGGGGACACAGAGACCAAGCTCAGCTCAGAAACAGCATGGAGAAATGCAATCTGTGTGGATTTGGAAGACTTGTATAAGGGTGTGTGTGTGTGTGTGTGTGTTTAAGAATTGCTATTTCAAAATAATGTGTAAAGGGAGAGAAATAGTTGAAGAAATATTCTGAAACTATCAGTGTCACAGGTTCCTTAAAGTACCAACGGGGTTTACCTTAAGCTCTGCTATACCACTATGTTTCTACTCACTCTTATTATGATTCCTAGTGCTCATATTTTCCTGAACCCAACTTGGATATCTGGCATTTTTTGTTCTATATATGGTAAAAGTCTTGGTTGTAGAATTTGGGGCATCACTTTGTTTGCATAGGAAATTAATTCAATGGTCCTGTGGTTACTGCAAGCCCTGGTGCCCCTTTTCTTGGGGATTGGAATTATATTGCTTGTTTCCAATCTATAGGCCATTCTTTTGTTTCCCATATTTATTCATAGATTTTAGTTACAACTATAGTAGATACTGTCTGTGTAGCTTCAAGCAGCTCTATTGGTATGCCATCTGTTCCTGGAGATTTATTTCTCCTAAGTGCCCTGAGTGAAGCTTCCACTTCACTTTCTAAAATTGGAGGTTTGTCTTCGTATGCCTGAACCTAAAGCCAGTTTCCTGGGGAACATTTATGCCTCAAGAATAATTCTTGATGAGGTTTAACTCCAATATAACTTATGGCTTTCTCATGTCCTGACAGTTCTCACCTGTTACTATGTGCCATATTCCACCTTCTTCAAGTGCAGGCCTTGGAAAAGGTGTTTGTTGTTGCTTTTGGACTACAGCTTCCAGAATCTCCCATAGCTAGGAGAAAATGTAGCCCTTCCTAACTGTACAAAAGTCCCTTTCTTGATGATTCATGGACAGTGAGAAGGTGGAAAGTATTTCTTCCACTCATAACCCACTCTTTCATACAGCAGCATACTCAACAACTGGCTTTAAGCAATTTAGGACTGGCTGGGGTACAGGCAGAGGTGATGATGATGAAAGGCAGGCTGTATGCAAGAGTTCATAGGGGAGACTTGTACAAGAACAACAACAGCGACAATATTGCCTAAATGCCATAAAATTGAAGCATATCTTTTATTGGAAGAAACTTTTATATTGCCAAGAAGAATAGTAATTGAACTGCACATGTCCTGGGGAATTAGAAGGTTTTTTTTTCTTTTTTTGGCAATACTTGTATTGTTTACAAACATGTAAGCCCAACATGCTGGAAGATCACCAGAATACACAAAACAAGCAGTTTATCAGTTAATCCTGAATCAAATCCTACCAAGAGCAGCCATTATTCATTTGACTTATATCCCACCTTTCTCCCCACACTGGGATTCCAGATTATTATATTATTATTACTTACATCCTACATTTCTTATTATGCTCAAGGAAGCTAAAAGCAGATTTTAAATATTACAATTTAAAAACAAAACAAACTATAAATATATATTTTTTTTAATTAAACAATTCAAAAAGTTAAAACAATTACATAATTTAAAAATACTAAAATATATTAAATACTATACTGAAACACTTACACAGCATTTAAAAGCCTAGCCCTCATCAGTTTTTTTTAAAAGCCTAATGGTGCAAAAGTGTTTTTATCTGCTGCAAAAGGGAGAGATCCTGGCCTCCCTTTGTCAGAGACTATCTCCAGATTCAAGCCAATTTTTCATCTTCTGGGAGAAATATATTGTATTCCTTCTAGGCATTAATAAAAATTTCTGAACCCAACGTAAACTGAAAATAATAATAATAATGGCTGATTATTGAATTGCTCTGCTAGCTTTGGCCTAATTCATCCTCTCGTGTGCAGTGCTTGGATACATGAAACCAGAGTACAGTATATCATGTGCTCCACTATGAGATTCTTATGTATATCCCTGTGATGAATAATAAGATTCATATATTAGGAAACTTGCTGAATAAGCCATAGGATGAAATGGGAGAGATTCATGTCACATGAGCGAGCTGTTCAAAGATCTCCTTGCCTCTTTTTCCTCCTCCTCAGCAGGGACATTCAAAATAAAAGCAACCATCCTTTTCAGTAACGAAATCACACAAGGGAAACCAGTGGTGTTAAGGCTAACTATCACTCAGAACTCACTCCATCTAGATATTAATGAAGTTATTTAAGAAGCACCTGGTTGAAGCCTTAGGTATGACTCATCTGTCTAAGATACTTTTTCTATCTCTTTATTCTTAGGTAAAGCCCCAGGGTGACTGACAGTGCCTTTCTGCTTTGTTCCTTCCTAGTGGGTGTGCTTGAATGATAATGGTTTTGGAATGTTTTTGCTATGGAAAGGAAAAGTTGCATACTTTAACAAAGAGAGTGGGCTTAGATGAAAAGGCAAAATGAAATGTTCTCTGTCTGTCTCTGTTTGTAGAGTAAATGGCACTATAATTTATACATACATGGTTGCATGTGCATGTTTGAACATAAAAGGAACTTAAATAATGATTGAAAGCCTTTTATTGATTTGTAAGAAAAGACTATCATTTGGCTGCTCCAAATACATAATTGTATTTGTTGTTTCCTATGAGAATGTAAATAAACAAATGGGCAGCCATGGTGCTTTGGATCATTGGACCATGGTACGCTGGCAGGTTTCAAAATCGACAAGCAAAGATAGTGATGTTAAACCCCCCCCCCCCCAAAAAAAAAAAATAGAATGGAAGATCACACAGAACTGATTGAGAAAACTGAATGTTTTGCTTAGAATGTTACTTTTATTTCAGACAACACCAGTTTTGTCAATGGATCTACTAGCTAAAAAGTGGCAGTAGGATACATCCAAATTTAAATGGCAAGGGGAAAAAAACAAAGAGTAAAACTTAAGGTGTTGCAAGATGCAAAGCAAAGAGAAGGACTGGATTTGCCAAATCTGAAAATATGTATTTGCTGCCTTCAGTTTGGCGTGGTTGAAAGAATGGATGATGCTGGGAAATGAAAGATTATTAGAATTAAATTGTCACAATGGGAGGTTTGGGTGGCATGGATATTTATGAGGTGATAAAGTTAAAGTGAATGTAGATTTAAATACTCATTTTGTAAAACATGCCTTACTGACAATATGGAGTAGGTACAAACCCAGGTTGTGCCAGAAAATGCATTTATGAATCTTAGTGTAAATAGCTTTTATAGAAGGGAAACAATAGGCAAACAGAAATGGTTAATGTATCAAGATTTTCTTGAAAACTGCTAAGGAGAATATATAATTAAAGAGCAGCTACTGGTAGAAAAATATAATTTTCATTTGGTTTTCTTACAGTTATTTGAAAGATGTAAGATAGATAAAAAGAGTTATGTTTTTGAAAAAAAAATCAGACTTTGAATTACAATTATGTATAAATAAAAAATCAGCCCTTTAACACCAAAGCCAGATAGAGACTATATACCGTAAGTGGACACAGAAAATGGAGAATTCCTATTCTTGTGGCCAAAACTAGATCAGGTGCTGACTGTGGAACAGTTTAACTACTTATATTTAAAAATTAGAATAAAACTGAAGAAGAAAACAAAAAGTCAGCATGCCAAAATATGATCTGAACAATATACTAACTGAATTTACAAACAATGTAAGAAATAGAGTTGTACTATTAAGCATAATCAACTGGGAACCAGAAGAATTATGGCCAGAAGCCAAGGTCATAGTCAAGGGAAAATGCAGAAAGACACTAACAGCAGCCAAACAGAAAGAGAAGAAACAATGGATAACAAAGGAAATGCTTCAAGCAGTAAAGAACAGAAGCAAAACACAAGGGAAACAGGATTAAAATCAGAACCATGACTACAGCTGACGAACTAGTGTGCAAAGATAAAGAAAATTACTATAATAACCAATGCAGAGAAATAGAAGACAACAACAAAAAGGAAGAATGAAAGACTTCTTCCTCAAGATCTGAGAACTGAAAGGAAAGTTCATACCGATGCTCTGTGATCAAAAGAACATACTACAAGATGAAGAAGAAATAAACAAGATGATTTAAGGAATACACAGAACAGCTATATAAAAGAGATGAAAAAATGAATGATACATGGAAAGAAGACTCATTCCAAGATGAACCCCAAATTCTTGAGTGAGGTGGAAGAGATATTGATAAGAATAAATCACCGGGAACAGATGATGTTCCAGTGGAATTGCTACAATCCACAGAGACAGAATCAACTCTAGTACTAACTAAAATATGCCAACAAATATGGAAAACAAAATGGTGGCCAGGAGAGTGGAAATGATCAATATATATTGCCATCCACAAAAAATGAGACACAAAAGACTGCAGTAACTATAGGACCATAGCATTAATTTCCCACACAAGCAAAATTATGCTGAAAATTCTACAGCATAGACACCAATCACACCTGGAGAGAGAAATCCTAGAGATGGAAGTGGGGTTCAGGAAAGGAAGAGGAACTAGGGACCACATTGCAAATAGACTGTGGTTATTGGAGTGCACCAAGGATTTCCTGAAGAAAATCAGTATGTGCTTTATAGACTATAACAAAGTCTTTGACTGCATAGATCATGAAAAGCTATGGAACACCTTTAAAGACATGGGGGTGCCCACTACATTTGATAGTCCTGATGAGAATTCTGTACACAGGACAAGAGGCTACAGTTGGAACAGAATATGGAGAAACAGAATGGTTCCCAATTGACAAAGGGGTAAGGCAAGCTAGCATACTATTACCCCATTTATTCAACCTGTATTAGGAGGAAAACAAAAATAATGACCATGGATGATCTACATATACTCAACCTAGATAATGAGGAAATCAAAATAGTTTAAGATTTCCTGTATCTTGGATCAAACATTGATCAGAACAGAGATTGTAGTCAATAAATAATAAGAAAAATAGGAGTAGGAAGAGCGGCTGTGAAAGAACTAGAAGATATACAACTGAGCACTAAAATTAGAATTCTAAAATTAGAATTGTCCAAAATTAGAATTGTCCCTATCACTATGTATGAATGTGAGAGCTGGATAGTGATGGAAAATGGACAGAAAGAAGATGAACTCATTTGAGATTATTATTATTATTATTATTAACCTTTATTTATATAGCGCTGTAAATTTACACAGATTTGGTGCCAGAGAAGAGAGTTGAGGATAATGTGGACAGCCAAAAAGACAAACAAATGGGTCCTTGAACAGATTAAGCCTTAACTCTTCCTGGAAGCCAACATAACAAAACTTAGGCTGTCATACTTTGGCCAGACCATGAGAAGGCATGGCTCACTGGGAAAGACAATAATGCTAGGGGAAGGTAGAAAGCAGGAGAAAGTGAAGAAGACTGCATGTGAGCTGGATAGATCAGGAAGGTCATGAACCTGAATCTGCAGGACCTAAGCAGAGCAGTGGAGGACAGGGAGTCTTGAAGATGTCTCCACAAGGTTGCCATGAGTTGGGGTCAGCTCCAGGACAGTTAACAACCACAATAAATAATGAACAAGTGATTGGAAAGTGTATCTACTCTTGTTAAAATCTGATATGGAAAAAGAACAGTGAAAGATTGTATGATAAAAAACAACAAAGAACTTTGGATATAACATACAATGGCCTGATCTAGATTGGCAAAAAGAAGTGTGTTCATGGCTGCATGAAACTCTAGCCTTTAGATGAGAAAAAGGGAAAGTGTGCCATGAAAACGCTGTTTTTGCGTTTTAGGGGAGAAGAAGCGCCTTTAAAAAGGTGCTAGTTTTCCCAGCTTCTTTTTTAAAAACTGCAGAACAGCGCAGCTCCATCTAAAGGCTGGTGGTGCAGCTGCTAAGCATTAAGGAAAAGGCAACTTCATGTCACACTTTTCCTGCCAATCTAGAAAGCCCCTGTGTTTCCCCGAAAATAAGACAGTGTCTTATATTAATTTTTGCTCCCAAAGATGCGCTAGGTCTTATTTTAGGGGATGTCTTATTTTTTCCATGAAGAATCATAGAATCATAGAATCATAGAGTTGGAAGAGACCACAAGGGCCATCCAGTCCAACCCCCTGCCATGCAGGAACTCCAAATCAAAGCATCCCCGACAGATGGCCATCCAGCCCCTGCTTAAAGACCTCCAAGGAAGGAGACTCCACCACACTCCGAGGGAGTGTGTTCCACTGTCGAACAGCCCTTACTGTCAGGAAGTTCTTCCTAATGTTGAAGTGGAATCTTTTTTCCTGCAGTTTGCATCCATTGTTCCGTGTTCTAGTCTCTGCAGCAGCAGAAAACAAGCTTGCTCCCTCCTCAATATGACATCCCTTCAAATATTTAAACAGGGTTATCATATCACCTCTTAACCTTCTCTTCTCCAGGCTAAACATCCCCAGCTCCTTAAGTTGTTCCTCATAGGGCATGGTTTCTAGACCCTTCACCATTTGACCCTTCACCATTTTAGTTGCCCTCCTTTGGACTCGCTCCAGTTTCTCCACATCCTTTTTGAATTGTGGTGCCCAGAACTGGATACAGTATTCCAGGTGGGGCCTGACCAAAGCAGAATAGAGCGGCACTATTACTTCCCTTGATCTAGATGCTACACTTCTATTGATGCAGCCTAAATACTGTGGGAGTCTACTACAGACCCCCAACTCAAGTAGAAGATTTGGATGATGCGTTTCTAGAACAGATGACCACACACTCAGATAGAAAAAATATAGTAGTGATGGGTGACTTCAACTATCCGGATATTTGCTGGAAGTCAAACTCAGCCAGATCCTCAAAGTCTAGCAAATTCCTCACTTGCCTGGAAGACAATTTCATTGTCCAAAAGGTGGAAGAGGCAACTAGGGGATCAGCCATTTTAGATCTGATCTTAACCAGCAGGGATGACCTAGTTGATGGGGTGCAAGTGGTTGGATCCTTAGGTGGGAGTAACCATGTTCTCCTGGAGTTTGTTATACAGTGGAAAGGAGAAGCTAGGCATAGTGAGACACGAATTCTAGACTTTAGGAGAGCTGATTTCAATAAACCTAGAGCAATATTAGGGGTGATCCCGTGGTGAGGTACACTAAAAGAGAAAGGAGTTCAAGACGGATGGGAGTTCTGTCCTGGGCCCAGTGCTATTCAATATCTTTATTAATGACTTGGATGAAATTATTGAGGGCCTAGTTATCAAATTTGCAGATGACACAAATTAGGAGGAGTAGCTAATACCCCAGAGGACAGGATCAAAATTCAAAATGACCTGAATAGACTAGAAAGCTGGGCCAAAGCTAACAAAATGAAATTCAACACAGAGAAATGTAAGGTTCTGCACTTAGGGAGGAAAAATGAAATGCACAGATACAGGATGGGGGATACCTGGCTGAATGAGGCCACATGTGAAAGGGATCTAGGAGTCCAAGTAGACTGCAAGTTGAACATGAGTCAACAGTGCGATGCAGCAGCTAAAAAGGCCAATGCAATTTTAGCTGCATCAATAGAAGTATAGTGTCTCGATCAAGGGAAGTAATAGTGCTACTCTATTCTGCTTTGGTCAGGCCCCACTTGGAATACTGTGTCCAGTTCTGGGCACCACAATTCAAAAATGTGGAGAAACTGGAGCGTGTCCAAAGGAGGGTAACTAAAATGGTGAAGGATCTGGAAACCATGTCCTATGAGGAACGACTTAGGGAGCTGGGAATGTTTAGCCTAGAGAAGAGAAGGTTAAGAGGTTATATGATAGCCCTGTTTAAATATTTGAAGGGATGTCACATTGAGGAGGGAGCAAGCTTGTTTTCTACTGCTTCAGAGAACAGGACCCAAAACAATGGATGCAAGCTCCAGGAAAAGAGATTCCACGTCAACATTAGGAGGAACTTCCTGACAGTAAGGGCTGTTCGACAATGGAACAGACTCCCTCGGAGAGTGGTGGAGTCTCCTTCTTTGGAGGTTTTTAAGTAGAGGCTGGATGGCCATCTGTCAGGGATGCTTTGATTGTGATTTCCTGCATGGCAGGGGGTTGGACTGGATGGCCTTTGTGGTCTCTTCCAAGTCTATGATTCTGTGATTCACTCATAAGTGTGAGACCTCACTGACTTGGTAAATACAATCAAAGGAAGGGCAGCCTTCTATCTCACAGAACAATTGGACATAAGACAAGTGTGTATTTTGCTCTATAACATCGCTCCTACAAGGACTGGGAACTTAAAAAGTCTTGCACTACAGGCTGGATGATGCTCAAAATGTGCACTGAGTGGCATGCCTAGAATTCGGGTAAAATCTGGCCAACTGGTAATATGGTACACCTACTTTTGGAACTGCTTTGTGTGTGTTAACATTGTAATCTACTTTCGATATATATATATATATATATATATATGGATCACATTGTGATCCCTGGGACGAGGGATGAATTTTTAAAATAAATAAATAAATGCAGAATTTGAGAGAGTTAGTTTTTAGACGACAACTGCATGAAGAATTGTGAGAACTGTCATCCAAAAGAGTAATTTTTCAATTTCTTTTCCAACAGCATCAGGAGGGTCTCACAGCCCTGTTCTACAAAGTCTGGGGGAAAACATTTGTTCCCATTAGCAGTCCAAAGCCACCATCCCATTAGAGCTAGGGCAGAAGTGCCAAAGATGGGTATATAATGTGTGGCAGAGGTCACTTTGATTTGTGTGAACACTCATTTCCTTCCCCCTTTCGACCAAGTGGCAGACTCCTGGGGTTTGTTAAATTGCTTACTAGTAGCACAGTAAGCATCAGATTACAAAGATGGGAAGGATAACTAGCACATATTTTCTCCGCTTATGGAAACCAAGCATGCTGTTACTTTTCACTGTTATTTGTTGGCATTGCAAAGAGACTCTGAGGAAAAAGGGAGCAAAGTGTGCAGGAACAGGGTGTCTGTGTGTTTCGGGGGGGGGGGGGGTCACTGCCATTCCCTTAAGGGCAATTAATTTGTGCTTGCCTCAGACTTCCTAAAATCCTAACAATATTTGTTCCGATTAGTGGACACCGGCTTTGATATGGATTCTTCTGCTATCATTTTGTTTAAATAGCACCTGCAGTCAAGTGAGAAAAATAAGGCCCATGAAATGTTCCTGACACATTTATGCACAGCAAGGCAAAATAAATCAGAACCCTAGTAACAGAAGGTGGTAAAGTCAAGCATTTAGCAGGGTCCCAAGACCAGCAGAAGGTCCACAGCTTTAACAGTGCTGTCTCCATTTTGCACCAAGTATTATGCCAGATGAAATGCAGCCTACACCAGATGAATTCTGCAAACTTAATCATATTTTTATTATGTAAAGCTTTATAGAGCTGTGCACCCCATTTTAGAGGTAGCTACCTCAGCATGCCTGTGCTCAGTTACTGCTTTGCATGAGTCTCTCGAAAAGTTTATTTTTCTAGAGGATAATTTTTATTAAAAGTTTTCTACCTACACTTGTTCTGTTTTAGAATGTATTAAAATTATTTTTAAAACTATCTGAAAAAAAGTTTTCTACCTATACTAAATATTTCAGATAAACAAAGGACAGGAAAGAAAAAGATAATTCCACATAGGGCCTGGTTTCCAGACCTTTTACCACTTTGGTTGCACTTCTTTGGACACACTCCAACTTGTCAACATCCTTTTTGAATTGTGGTGCCCAGAACTGGATACAGTATTCCAGGTGAGGTCTGACCAAAGCAGAATAGAATGGTACTATTATTTCCCTTATTGGGGTGTGTGTGTGCGTGCTGTGTTAATTTGTTTCTGTTATATTTTTAAATGAAATGATTTGAAATTGTATTGGTACGCTTTTAACCAATTTCATCTGTAATTCACTCTGGGATAAAGGTGGCATATAAATAAAATAAATTAATAATAATGATAATGATTATAATAATAATAATATTGCAGTGTTAATAAACTCTGTTTGACATACACGAACATGCATAGCATTTCTATAAACTAGTCTACGGGAGTAGGGGAAGATAGCAATAGCAAGTACATAAGATGCATGAAACAGCTCAGGATTCCAGTTGAAGCCACTAAGTGGTACAAAACGTTTCTGTTTTCCCTTTCCCTTTGATGAAGAGAAGCATTTGCTTTGATTCTGCCATTTCTTATAAGTGTCTGAGTGGCAGGCAATCCATGTACATTATTTATTAAAAAGTCAGAGTTGATGTCTTTACTTCTGACTGAGAAAGGCTTCTTTTTCTGCTTTCTCCCTCTTAAAAAAACATAGGAAGGAAGCTTTGAAAGAAAAAGAAAAACTGGAAGATGAAGTACTGATGCTGAGCTTGAAGATGAAGGCACTTGGGTTCTTTCCTTGCTAAGTTTGAACACTGGGACTTTAAGATCCAGACTGTCATGTAAGATCACAAAATCCATCTCATGTACAGAAAAAGAGAGGAGAATGCTAAAGAAGATCCAAGACTCTTTGCACTTTGATTCAAAAAGGACTGGAATGAGAAGAGACACAAATTCTGTCTCTGCTCTAAAGCAGCAGATTTGCAACCCAGTCTTCAATGGCAGACTTGTAAATAGGTAAGCAACTGGGGGTGGCAGGATCAATCTTTTTAATCTGTGTCAGTTTGACATGTGTTCAGCCTTAAATCTATTCTGTCGCCTTAGTTGTAGTTTCAGGGTGGGTTTTTTTTAGTACAAAAATTTACATTTAAGTTGTAGGCAATTTCTGCTTAAAATACATATTTTTCTATGTAATTTTTTTCCAGCTGTGGGCTGCATCAGAGAAACTTGCAAACCAAAGCATAACAGTGTTTGATTCACATAGTCATCTGGAAACTGAAACTTAGACTGTGTCACTTACAAACTGCAGACAAAAGAAAATTCTACCTTGTCCTTTGGAGGCCAAACTGTGTACTACATTGCTGAAAAAAGACATGCCTCCGCCCAATGACTGGAACATAGAAAGATGCCTTATAATAAATTAGTCCATTTAGCTCAGCAACATGTACAATAATCCATATATGGGAATTGTGACCTCCTTTTGTGGTTGGACTGCAGCTCCCAGAAATTCCAGTTCAGCTTCTAAAAGAGATGGTGCCAGCCTAACTTCCTTGGGCAGGAAGTTCCACAGTTGAGGTGCTGCTACAAAGAAAGCCCTATTTCCTGTATCCACCAGCTTAAGATCATGAGATGCTGGGACATGCAATAGGGTCTCCTCTGAAGATCTCAAATTTCTGGCAGGGTGATGTAGGAGGAAATGGTCTTTCAAATATCTTGACTCCAAGTCATTTAGGGCTTTATATGTCAACACCAGCACCATGAATAGAGCTCGGAATCAAACTGGATGACAGTGCAGTTCTTGCAGGACCAGAGTTGTCAGGGATGGTTGGTTTTTTGTTTTGCTCCACCAAGGCATTTATGGTTTTCTTTTGGGCTGACTGTTGCCTGTACCCAAGAGTACAGTATTAACAACAGGGCCTCATTCCCACTACCTTTTAAATCGGATCGTGAATCAGTTTGAACCGGTTCAAATGACCCTGGTTCCCATTTAATCTGAATTGCTGAAGCAATTCCAAGGGAGGGGGCAATCTAAGACAGAATGCCATAACTGCAGAAACCATGAGTAACCTGGTCATGTATTCAGAAGCTGAGGAGGCAGTGGGGCCAAGGATCACTGGGTGACAGAAGGAATTAACACTGGGTGGAAAAATGAAGGACTGGAGAAACCTAATGCTTTTAATCATGGAGAAGTGGTGAGAAGTGGTGATCAATCTGAAGAGTTGAAAGGAGGAGCAGTCCAGTGGAGGATTGCAGTGTAACCAGGGCAAATAAAGAGGAAAAGATGCAATGTTTAAAACGTCTGAGATAATAAGTATACTTCAGTATTTCAGGTTGTGGTGTAACTGTGTTCCCCTTATGCAAAAGTGAAAATTTGGAAATTCACAACTTCTAGCAGCCTAGCCAACATAGCTAATGGTGAGGAACACTGGAACTTGCAATCCAACAGAATCTGGAGTATTACATGGAGTAATGTGTTAAGAAAAGTGAAGAACTTGGAAAAGTTATTACAATTCTTTGTCCCAACTTCCAGAATCCTGTGACCAACATGGCTACTGGCCATGTTAACTGTGGGATTCTGACTGTTCTAGAAAATAAAGTCAAACACTTTTTGGGGTGGGCAGGAGGTATTTGTCTTATATTATTCAAAAAGACAGTATACATCAAAGAAAGAAGAAAAACATTAGCAAGCTTGGGTTTTAAAGGCTCACTCATTCATGGTGAAGGTGGCAACAAAATCATTTGTGAATGTTCATATTATAGGCTGAGGCTCCCTTATCCAGAATTCTAAAATCCAAAATATTCCAAAATCCAAAATTGTCCATATGGATGGCTCAGAAAGAGACACCTTTGCTTTCTGATGGTTCATTGTACACAAACTTTGTTTAATACTCAAAATTACTTAAAATACTGTGTATAAAATTACCTTCAGGCTATGTGTATAAGATGAATGTAAAATGTGGGCTAGACAAGGTAACCATTACATGGGTATGTAACTGGTTGACTAGCCGCACCCAAAGTGTGCTCAACAATGGTTCCTTTTCATCCTGGAGGGAAGTGACAAGTGAGGTGCCACAGGGTTCTGTCCTGGGCCCAGTGCTATTCAACATCTTTATCAATGACTTGGATGACAAAATTGGGGGCACACTTATCAAATTTGCCTATGACACCAAATTAAGAGGAGCAGCTAATACCCCAGAGTACAGGATCAAAATTCAAAATGACCTGAATAGACTGGAAAACTGGGCCAAAGCTAACAAAATGAAATTCAATATAGAGAAATGTAAGGTTCTGCACTTAAGGTGGAAAAATGAAATGCACAGATATAGGGTGGGGGGACACCTGGCTGAACAAGACCACATGTGAAAGGGATCTAGGAGTCCAAGTAGACCACAAATTGAACATGAGTCAACAGTGCGATGCAGCAGCTAAAAAGGCCAATGCAATTTTACGCTGCATCAATAGAAGTATAGTGTCTCGATCAAGGGAAGTAATAGTGCCACTCTATTCTGCTTTGGTCAGGCCCCACCTGGGATACTGTGCCCAGTTCTGGGCACCACAATTCAAAAAGGATGCGGAGAAACTGGAGCTTGTCCAAAGGAGGGCAACTAAAATGGTGAAGGGTCTGGAAACCATGCCTTATGAAGAAAGACTTAGGGAGCTGGGAAGGTTTAGCTTGGAGAAGAGAAGGTTAAGATGTGATATGATACCCCTGTTTAAATCATAGAATCATAGAGTTGGAAGAGACCACAAGGGCCATCCAGTCCAACCCCCTGCCATGCAGGAACTCCAAATCAAAGCATCCCTGACAGATTGCCATCCAGCCTCTGCTTAAAGACCCCTAAGGAAGGAGACTCCACCACACTCCGAGGGAGTGTGTTCCACTGTCGAATAGCCCTTACTGTCAGGAAGTTCCTCCTAATGTTGAGGTGGAATCTCTTTTCCTGCAGTTTGCATCCATTGTTCCGCGTTCTAGTCTCTGCAGCAGCAGAAAACAAGCTTGCTCCCTCCTCAATATGACATCCCTTCAAATATTTAAACAGGGCTATCATATCACCTCTTAACCTTCTCTTCTCCAGGCTAAACATCCCCAGTTCCCTAAGGCGTTCCTCATAGGGCATGGTTTCCAGACCCTTCACCATCTTAGTTGCCCTCCTTTGGACATGCTCCAGTTTCTCCACATCTTTTTTGAATTGTGGTGCCCAGAACTGGACACAGTATTCCAGGTGGGGCCTGACCAAAGCAGAATAGAGTGGCACTATAACTTCCCTTGATCTAGAAACTATACTTCTTGGCTTTTTTAGCCGCCGCATCGCACTGTTGACTCATGTTCAGCTTATGGTCTACTTGGACTCCTTGATCCCTTTCACACATAGTTTCATTCAGCCAGGTGTCCCCCATCCTATATCTGTGCATTTCATTTTTCCGCCCTAAGTGCAGAACCTTACATTTCTCTGCATTGAATTTCATCTTGTTAGCATCGGCCCAGCTATCTAGTCTATTCAGGTCATTTTGAATTTTGATCCTGTCCTCTGGGGTATTAGCTACTCCTCCAAGTTTAGTGTCATCTGCAAATTGAAGTTCTCAAAGATTATTGCCAGTGGTTCCGATATTACATTTGCCAGTTCTTTCAATACTCTAGGATGTAGTTCATCTGGTCCTGGAGACTTGTATTTATTTAGGTTAACCAGGTATTCCTGTACTACCTCTTTACTTATTCTGTGCTGAAATTCCTCTATTCTGTCCTCTGCTCCATTATCCTTAGGTTGAGCACCCTAGCCTACTGACCGTTATCCCCTTCTTTTGGTTCATGTGGGAACCAATGATACTGCAAGGCACAGCCTTCAGAATATCAAAAGGGATTATGAGGCTCTGGGAAGGAAGCTGAAAGAGATGGATGCACAGGTTGTCATCTCATCTCTACTCCCCGTAGAAGGGCATGGTCCAGGAAGGGAGAGGAAAATAGCAGAGGTGAATAACTGGCTCCGTAGATGGTGCCGCCAAGAACAGTTTGGATTCTTGGATCATGGGCTGCGGTTCCATGAGGAGGGACTTCTGGCAAAGGATGGACTGCATCTCACGCCAGTTGGCAAAAACCTTTTTGCCAACAGTCTGAAGAATCTGATCAGGAGGGCTTTAAACTGAGTTATGTGGGGGAGGGAGACATTATACTGGAAGGCAAAAGGGATGGAGAGAATAGTCCAAGTGGCATAGAGGGAACAAGGCAAACAGTGCAAGGACCCAACAGTAGGAGGCAAAAAAATGTGCAAAAGCAGCAAGTAAAGAGGACACATGGTCTTAAACGCCTCTCCACTAATGCACAGAGTATGGGAAATAAGCAGGATGAACTTGAACTCCTAGCACAACAAGGGAAATATGATATAATAGGCATCACTGAAACCTGGTGGGATGAGTATCACGATTGGAATGTAGAAATAGAGGGGTATAACCTTTTTAAGAGAAACAGGCCAAACAGGAAAGGAGGAGGAATAGCATTATATGTCAGGGATATTTACACCAGTGAAGAGATGCAAGAAGTCAATACTGGAAGCCAGGTGGAGAGCATCTGGATAAAAATTAAAGGAGAGGGAAATAACAGGGATGTTACTGTGGGAGTCTACTACAGACCCCCGACTCAGGCAGAGGAATTGGATGATGCCTTTCTAGAACAGATAATCACATACTCAGAAAAGAGAGATGTAGTAGTGATGGGTGACTTCAATTATCCTGATATTTGCTGGAAGTCAAACTCAGCCAAATCCTCAAAGTCTAGCAAATTCCTCACTTGCCTGGAAGACAATTTCATTGTCCAAAAGGTGGAAGAGGCAACAAGGGGATCAGCCATTTTAGATCTGATCGTAACCAACAGGGAAGACCTAGTTGATGGGGTGCAAGTGGTTGGATCCTTAGGTGGAAGTGACCATGTTCTCCTGGAGTTTGTAATACAGTGGAAGGGAGAAGCTAGGCATAGTCAGACACGCACTCTACACTTTAGAAGAGCTAATTTCAATAAACTTAGAGAAATACTGGGGGTGATCCCATGGTCAGGAAAACTAAAAGAAAAGGGAGTTCAAGACGGATGGGAGTTTCTCAAAAGGGAGATAATGAAGGCACAATTTCAAACAGTTCCAATGAGGAAGAAAAATGGAAGATGTCTCAAGAAGCCAGGATGGATGACTAAGGAACTTTCAACTGAGCTAAGTTTTAAACGGAACATGTATAAGAAATGGAAAAATGGAGAAATCACGAAAGAGGAATTCAAACAAATAGCCAGCACATGTAGGGGTAAAGTCAGAAAAGCTAAAGCGCAGAATGAACTCAGGCTTGCTAGAGAAGTTAAGAACAATAAAAAGGGCTTTTTTGGATATGTCCGCAGCAAAAGGAAGAAGAAGGAAACAGTGGGGCCACTGCGTGCAGAAGATGGCAAAATGCTAACAGGGGACAGAGAAAAGGCAGAATTACTCAACACCTTCTTTGCTTCAGTCTTCCAAGAAAAGGCAAAGGGTGCTCAACCTAAGGATAATGGAGACAGAATAGAGGAAATTCAGCACAGAATAAGTAAAGAGGTAGTACAGGAATACCTGGTTAACCTTAATAAATATAAATCTCTAGGACCAGATGAACTACATCCTAGAGTATTAAAAGAACTGGCAAATGTAATATCGGAGCCATTGGAAAAATTCTTTGAGAACTCCTGGAGAACAGGAGAAGTCCCAGCAGACTGGAGGAGGGCAAACGTTGTGCCCATCTTCAAAAAGGGAAAAAAAGAGGATCCCAACAATTATCGTCCAGTTAGTCTGACATCAATTCCAGGAAAGGTTCTAGAGCAGATCATTAAGCAGAGAGTCTGTGAACACTTAGAGGCCAATGCCATAATCACAAAAAGCCAACATGGGTTTCAGAGAAACAAGTCATGCCAAACGTACCTGATCTCTTTTTTTGATAAAATTACCAGCTTGGTAGATGAAGGGAATGCTGTGGATATAGTATACCTCGATTTCAGTAAGGCCTTTGACAAGGTTCCCCATGACATTCTTGCAAACAAGCTTGCAAAATGTGGGATAGACAAGTTAACTGTTACATGGATTTTTAATTGTTTGACTGGCCGAACTCAAAGGGTGCTCGACAATGGCTCCTTTTCATCCTGGAGAGAAGTGACCAGTGGGGTCCCACAGGGCTCTGTCCTGGGCCCAGTGCTATTCAACATCTTTATTATCGATTTGGATGACAGAATTGGGGGCATACTTATCAAATTTGCAGATGACACTAAACTGGGAGGAGTAGCTAATACCCCAGAGGACAGGATCAAAATTCAAAATGACCTGAATAGACTAGAAAGCTGGGCCAGTGCTAACTAAATGAAATTCAATGCGGAGAAATGTAAGGTTCTGCACTTAGGGCGGAAAAATGAAATGCACGGATATAGGATGGGGGACACCTGGCTGAATGAGATCACATGTGAAAGGGATCTAGGAGTCCAAGTAGACCATAAGCTGAACATGAGTCAACAGTGTGATGCGGCAGCTAAAAAAGCCAATGCAATTTTAGGCTGCATCAATAGAAGTATAGTTTCTAGATCAAGGGAAGTTATAGTGCCACTCTATTCTGCTTTGGTCAGGCCCCACCTGGAATACTGTGTCCAGTTCTGGGCACCACAATTGAAAAAAGATGTGGAGAAACTGGAGTATGTCCAAAGGAGGGCAACAAGATGGTGAAGGGTCTGGAAACCTTGCCCTATGAAGAACGCCTTAGGGAGCTGGGGATGTTTAGCCTGGAGAAGAGAAGGTTAAGAGGTGATATGATATCCCTGTTTAAATATTTGAAGGGATGTCATATTGAGGAGGGAGCAAGCTTGTTTTCTGCTGCTGCAGAGACTAGAACGCAAAACAATGGAAGCAAACTGCAGGAAAAGAGATTCCACCTCAACATTAGGAGGAACTTCCTGATAGTAAGGGCTGTTCGACAGTGGAACACACTCCCTCGGAGTGTAGTGGAGTCTCCTTCCTTAGGGGTTTTTAAGCAGAGGCTGGATGGCCATCTGTCAGGGATGCTTTGACTTGGAGTTCCTGCATGGCAGGGGGTTGGACTGGATGGCCCTTGTGGTCTCTTCCAACTCTATGATTCTATGATTCTATGAGAAGACTGAAGCAAAGAAGGTTTTGAGTAATTCTGCCTTTTCTCTGTCCCCTGTTAGCATTTTGCCATCTTCTGTACGCAGTGGCCCTACCGTTTCCTTCTTCTTCCTTTTGCTGCGGACATATCCAAAAAAGCCCTTTTTATTGTTCTTAACCTCTCTAGCAAGCCTGAGTTCATTCTGCGCTTTAGCTTTTCTGACTTTACCCCTACATGTGCTGGCTATTTGTTTGAATTCCTCTTTCGTGATTTCCCCATTTTTCCATTTCTTATACATGTTCCGTTTAAAACTTAGCTCATTTGAAAGTTCCTTAGTCATCCATCCTGGCTTCTTGAGACATCTTCCATTTTTCTTCCTCATTGGAACTGTTTGAAATTGTGTCTTCAGTATCTCCCTTTTGAGAAACTCCCATCCGTCTTGAACTCCCTTCTTTTTTAGTATTCCTGACCATGGGATCACTCCCAGTATTTCTCTAAGTTTATTGAAATCAGCTCTCCTAAAGTCTAGAGTGCGTGTCTGACTATGCCTAGCTTCTCCCTTCCACTGTATTACAAACTCCAGGAGAACATGGTCACTTCCACCTAAGGATCCAACCACTTGCACCCCATCAACTAGGTCTTCCCTGTTGGTTAAGATAAGATCTAAAATGGCTGATCCCCTTGTTGCCTCTTCCACCTTTTGGACAATGAAGTTGTCTTCCAGGCAAGTGATCAATTTGCTAGACCTTGAGGATTTGGCTGAGTTTGACTTCCAGCAAGTATCAGGATAGTTGAAGTCACCCATCACTACTACATCTCTCCTTTCTGAGTATGTGATTATCTGTTCTAGAAAGGCATCATCCAATTCCTCTGCCTGATTCGAGGGTCTGTAGTAGACTCCCACAGTAACATCCCTGTTATTTCCCTCTCCTTTAATTTTTATCCAGATGCTCTCCACCTGGCTTCCAGTACTGACTTCCTGGATCTCTTCACTGGTGTAAATATCCCTGACATATAATTCCTCCTCCTTTCCTGCTTGGCCTGTTTCTCTTAAAAAGGTTATACCCCTCTATTTCTATATTCCAATCGTGAGACTCATCCCACCAGGTTTCAGTGATGTCTATTATATCATATTTCCCTTGTTGTGCTAGGAGTTCAAGTTCATCCTGTTTATTTCCCATACTCTGTGCATTAGTGTAGAGACATTTAAGACCATGTGTCCTCTTTACTTGCTGCTTTTGCACATTTTTTTGCCTCCTACTGTTGGGTCCTTGCACTGTTTGCCTTGTTCCCTTTATGCCACTTTGACTATTCTCTCCATCCCTTTTGCCTTCCAGAATAATGTCTCCCTCCCCCACATAACTCAGTTTAAAGCCCTCCTGATCAGATTCTTCAGACTATTGGCAAAAACGTTTTTGCCAACTGGCGTGAGATGCAGTCCATCCCTTGCCAGAAGTCCCTCCTTATGGAACCGCAGCCCATGATCCAAGAATCCAAACTGTTCTTGGCGGCACCATCTACGGAGCCAGTTATTCACCTCTGCTATTTTCCTCTCCCTTCCTGGACCATGCCCTTCTACGGGGAGTAGAGATGAGATGACAGCCTGTGCATCCATCTCTTTCAGCTTCCTTCCCAGAGCCTCATAATCCCTTTTGATATTCTGAAGGCTGTGCCTTGCAGTATCATTGGTTCCCACATGAACCAAAAGAAAGGGGTATTGATCAGTAGGTTTGACAAGTCTTGTCAAATATCTGAAGGGATGTCATATTGAGGAGGGAGCAAGCTTGTTTTTCTGCTGCTCCAGAGAACAGGACCTGGAACAATGGATGCAAGCTGCAGGAAAAGAGATTCCAGCTCAACATTAGGAGGAACTTTCTGACAGTAAGGACTGTTCGACAGTGGAACACACTCCTTTGGAGTGTAGTGCAGTTGCCTTCCTTGGAGGTCTTTAAACAGAGGCTGGATGGTCATCTGTCGGGGATGCTTTGATTGGGAATTCCTGCGAGGCAATCGGTTGGACTGGATGACCCTTGTGGTCTCTTCCAATTCTATCGACCTTATAACACCAGACCAATTCGGATTGAATCTGAAGTGACCTTCGAACTGATTTCTGTGAATTCGGTTGTTACTGAATTCACTGAATTCTGGGGTGACTTTGGATTGGCTCTGGAATGGCTTCATAGTAACAGCATTCACGTGTGGTAATTCAGTGCACATGCACTGAATTCTGGGGTGACTTTGGATTGGCTTTTGAATGGCTTCATAGTAGCAGCATTCACGTGTGATAATTCAATGTCCATTCATGTGAATTCACTTGGATGGATGCAGAGTGACTCTGGATTGGGCTGCAAAAACTCTTGTCTGTTAAGGGCCTATGATTCTATGGTTCTATAAGGGAGAAGATGATCTTTCTAGTAGCAACAAAACCTGGCAAAGCAGCAAATGGACATCCAGTGCACTTCATTCAGCAGAGGTGTTATCTGTTGCTACAGGTTACACCACTCAAGAATAACTAAAGTATTTGGTACCAGTGCCATTTCTGGAGCAACCTAAAGGGCAGGTCCTCGTAAAGTGTATTCTTCTTCGTGGTCTCTGTGCCTCACACAATAGGGTTTGCGCCTGCGCAGAAGCTCCATTCGGAATGCTGAAAAGCTGAGCAGATTGGCGGGAGCCCCGCCCCTCCCATTCCCTGAGCATGCCCAATCCCGCCAATCTAGCTCCTCCTTCAGTTCTCTTTCGTCCGCCGCAAGAGTAACATCTCCTTCGGAGTGCTCTTCATCACGACGAAAGCTGAGTAGCAGAAATTCTGTTTATTTTCCTTTATTTTCTTTATTTTACTTTATTTTTGTTCTTTTTTCATTTTTCTCCCGTTTTTCCTTGAGCTGCCCCCCTTTTTGTCGGAACTCGAGGGTTTTGGCCCGGACGGGCCCCTCGCGATCGGACCGGCCTCTTATGGCCGCCCCGTTCAAGAAATGTTCCGACTGTGGCGGTAAAATCCCGGTTGTGGATGGACACTCGAAGTGCATTTTCTGCTTAGGCAGTTCCCACATTCCGGAGAAATGCAAGCATTGCAAGGCTTTTAACCCCGCCACACTCCGCCAACGAGCAGACCGGCTCAAGGCCCACTTGTGGGAGAAGGCCCTTTCAGTCTCCCACTCCTCGGACCCGTCCATGGACCCCTTAGGACGCCTTCCAATCTCTAAGTTCCC
The DNA here is from genome assembly GCA_034509955.1 of Urosaurus nigricauda. NCBI lineage: Eukaryota > Metazoa > Chordata > Lepidosauria > Squamata > Phrynosomatidae > Urosaurus > Urosaurus nigricauda. The sequence goes on from JAOEGL010000014.1 coordinate 4,077,765, forward strand.
GAGGATCCCGAAAATCAAAAAACCGACCTCGACGTCGACATCGACCTCGACCCCGATGGAACCCTCCTCGACACCGGCCTCGGCCACGACTACTATGCCTCATCCTGAAGGGCAACACAGGGAGCACAAGAAGCGGCCTCCTCCCATCGAGCTGGAGAAGCCGAAAGCGAAAAAACATAAGCATAAAGAGGTCCTCACTTCGGTTGCCTCGGCGGCTGCCCAGGCAGACCTGGCCATGTCTTTCCTTAGACAGCCTTCGGCCATTGACCTCTCAGTCCCGGCCCCGGTCACTGTACTAGACTCGGCGCCGGAGACTCTGGAACCCGCATTTCAGCCTGCATCCACCCAGGTCCTCGCCCCTACGGGGACGGTCTCGACCTCGGCCTCTACTGTTTCGCCGATCTCGGCTCCGACCTCTGTACCACCGAAGGAAATCCTAGCCTCTTCGGAGCGTATTTACAGGCTGCGGTTCCCATCTCCTCCACCCCGGAAGTCTCCGGAGCCATTTGAGGAGCACTACTTCGACTCGCCCCACTCGTCGGCCTCATTTTTGGCGCGACATCGGGCTGAATCATATTGGAGAGAGCGCCATCCGTCCTACCGCTCCTACTCTCCTTCGTACCGGGATCGGTACCATGTTCGTGACCTCCACGTCGGAGACTTCTCTCGCTCTCGATCTCGATCTCGCTCTCCTTCTCGGTTCCGGACCGAATACAGAGCCATATCTCCTCCACCGGCCTCGACAGCTACGGTGTCGAAACCGCCGGAATCGAGCGCCATTATGACCGTCTCGGCCTCAGCTACCGCTACTACTTCGACGTCGATAGTCTCCGCTCCGATCAGTTACGCGGACGCCTCGACGTCGACCTTCTGTACGGCGCCGACACAGCCCTATGTGGATCCGCAGTTGCCTGCCTCCCAGTCCACGGAAGAGTCTACGGGAGAGACGGACAACCGTCCTGACTCCCCACAGCCTGCCATTTCCTCTCCCAATGAGGAAGTTGAGGACCAAACACCGGGCTCGCCTGTCGAAGACCTCCATCTCTTTACTGGAATTGTCGACAGGATGGCTAGGGCGGTAGGCCTCCAGACGGCGCAGACGGCCCAGCCCCCTAGGGACCCCATCGATGGCCTCGTGGTACGTCCCCAGCAACCAGCGGTCATTCCATTCTTGCCTTCTTTCTCGGACATTATGGTGGCCTCTTGGACCAAGCCGGCCTCGACGCCACCCGCTTCTAAGAAGCTTGACTCGCTGTACAGGGTGCAGTCAGATACGGCGCCATTCTTGTTCACTCACCCAGCTCCCAACTCTCTGGTAGTGGAATCTACTTGCAAGTCTACAGGCAAGTCCCATTCTGCCCCCGTCGACAAAGACGGCAGAAGGATGGACATCTTTGGCCGACGTTTCTACTCATCCGCGGTGTTGGCAGCAAAGGTCGCCAATATGCAAGGCTGCATGGCCGGCTATCAGAAATGTTTGTGGGACCGTGTGGCTGCCTTCATTCCTTATCTGCCTCAGGCTCAACAGGAGGCAGCTCAGGAATTCTACGCTGAGGCACTCTCCCTCATTGCTCAGGAAGTACACTCAGCTAGACATGTCGTGGACTGTTCTGCGAAAGTGATGGCCGGTGCTGTGGCACTCCGCCGTTTCGCCTGGTTGAGGTCTACCTCTCTCTCTGAGGAAGCTAAGGCCAAGATTGAAGACCTCCCTTTCGATGGTGAAGGTCTATTCGCTGCTAAGACTGACGAATCCCTGGACACCATGGCCAAGGCTCGTCTGAATGGGAAGAGGCTTGGGCTGACACCTAGCAAGCCCTCATCCACTCGTGTTTGGCGCCAAAGGCCATACGACCCTGGTTTCACCCGCTCTCGTTCGGCTCCGTCCTCCACTTATAGGACCCAGCCTTACAACAGGAGGCCTTACAGACAGCCTCAACAGCAGCAGCAACAGCAGCAACAGCAAAGGCAAGGCCAGCAGCGTCAGCAGCAACAGCCTTCTAGAAAGCCATCCTCCAAGTCGCACTTTTGACGGGCTCTTGGAGGCGACACCCAATTTTTGTTTGCCAGTCTCCCTCTCCTCAGTCCCCAGACTTCGCCATTTCTACGAGAACTGGTCCAAGATCACCACGGACTCCTGGGTGCTTACCATCATCCGCCTGGGCTACGCCATAGAGTTCTCAAATATTCCACCAAATGGCGTTTTCTGCTCCACTCCCTCCTCTCCTCCTCTTCTGGAGGAGATTTCCTCCCTTCTCGACAAAGGAGCCATACAACGTGTTCCACCGTGCTTCAAACACCAAGGCTTCTACTCCAGGTACTTCACAGTTCCGAAGAGAGGAGGAGGCCTACGTCCCATCTTGGATCTGAGAGGCGTCAACTCATACATCACGATTCGCAAGTTCAAGATGGTGACTCTCCAATCCATCTTGCCGTTCCTGCACCAAGGGGACTGGTTTGCATCCATAGACCTAAAGGATGCTTACTTCCACATCAGCATCAGGCCTCAACATTGGAAGTATCTCCGTTTCGCCATAGATGGAGATCTCTATCAATATACCGTTCTTCCTTTCGGCCTCTCCACCGCTCCTCGAGTGTTTACAAAGTGCATGGCGGTGGTCATCTCTCACCTTCGTCTTCAAGGAATAAAGATTTTCCCTTACCTCGACGACTGGCTTCTGGTGTCGTCCTCCAAGACACAACTGTACAGAGACGTCCAGTATACTCTGGATCTGCTAGCGGACCTGGGACTCAAAGTCAACCTGCCAAAATCCATTCTCCACCCTGTGAGGGTGATAGACTATATAGGCACGTCCCTGGACTCTGTGATGGGTCGAGCCTACCTTCCCACCAGACGGGCGGAGGCCCTCTGGGAACAGCTGCGGTCTGTCCTTCATTCTCACCGTCCGTCGGCAAAGGACGTTCAGAGACTGCTAGGCCACCTGGCCTCAACTACAGCGGTGACCTACCTGGCTCGTCTCAGGCTCAGGCCTCTCCAAGCTTGGTTCCTGGCTGCTTTCGATCACTTGAGGGACAATCCGTCCAAGAGACTTTTGTTGCCACCTCATGTCAGAGACTCTCTCAGGTGGTGGATGTCTCCCTCCAACATCCTCAAGGGGATGCCCTTCCAAACGCCAGAACCGTCCAGGATGGTCACTACAGACGCGTCCATGTCAGGATGGGGCGCACATCTCAATGGCTTGTGTGTGCAGGGACAGTGGTCTGCACAGGAGGCAGAACTGCACATAAATGCCTTGGAACTGTTGGCAGTCATCAAAGCCTTCAGGGCATTCGAAAATCATCCCCTCCACAGAGTTGTGCAGGTAGTATCAGACAACACAACCACTGTCTGGTACATCAACAAGCAAGGAGGAACTCACTCTCCAGTCCTCTTGCGTCTCTCCCAGCAGCTGTGGATGTGGTGCCACCACCGATCCATTCACCCACTGGCCATTCACTTGGCAGGAAAAGACAATGTGCTTGCAGACTCCCTCAGCAGGGACAAGGTGCTGCAGCACGAAGGGACTCTGTCGAGCCCAGCCTTCAACCTCCTGACATCTCGTTGGGGAATTCCCTCAGTGGACCTGTTTGCCACACCGGAGAACGCCCAGTGCCAGGCATTCTACACCAGAGCTGGCAAAGGACGAGGATCCATGGGGGACGCCTTCCTTTGCAGTTGGACTCGAGACCTACTGTATGCATTTCCCCCCTTTCCTCTGATCTCCAGGACGGTGGCCAAGATGGCCAGGGACCGGTCCAACGCCATACTGTTGACTCCGTTCTGGCCCAGACAACCCTGGTTCACTCCTCTTCTTCATTTGGCCAGGGGCCAATACTTCCACCTGCCGAAGTGGCCAGACCTGTTGTCCCACTCCAATGGAGCGGTCCTGCACCCGGACTTGGTCAATCTACGGATGACGGCGTGGAGGATCCAGCCATAGAGTCTCCTGATTTGCTCAGGGTCCTGTCTGCCTCGAGGAAGGACTCCACCAAGAGATCCTATGCATATAAGTGGAAGCGTTTCTGTGCCTTCGCGGAGGCTAGGTCTGAACCTTCTTCACCTGTGAGCCTTAGTACTGTTTTGCATTTTCTGCTGCACCTCAGGGATCAAGGCCTGGCCTTCTCTTCCCTCAAGGTCTACTTGTCGGCTATTGTAGCCAACCAGCCACCTGGCTCACAGTCAGCTCGCCTCTTCACGTCACCCACGTTAAAGAGGTTCTTCAAAGGACTACATCACCTTTATCCACCATTGCCACCACTGGCTCCGGCATGGTCTCTCTCTCTAGTGCTTACACAGCTTACGAGACCTCCATTTGAGCCCTTGGGCTCTGCTTCCTTGAGACTGCTGACACTCAAAGTGTCCTTTCTTGTGGCCATAACTTCAGCCAGACGTGCTTCTGAACTGACGGCCCTGCGCTCAGATGAGCCTTACCTGACCTTTCATAGGGACAAGGTGGTCCTCAGACCGGACATTTCCTTCCTCCCTAAAGTGGTTTCTCAGTTTCACCTCTCCCAGGAGATTGTGCTTCCTAATTTTTATCCAGATCCTTCTTCGCCTCTGGAAAAGACTATGCACACCCTGGATGTTCGCCGTGCTTTGGCTTTTTATGTTCAGCGTTCTCAAGAGTTCAGATTATCCAACAGATTGTTTATTTGTTATGGTGGTGCCTGGAAAGGCAACCCAGTTTCATCACAACGGTTTGCAAAATGGATTGCTCAAACCATTTCTTTAGCTTATGAACTGGCTAAGCGCCCTCTCCCGATTGGTGTTCGTGCCCATTCCACCAGGGCTACGGCTTCATCTGCTGCCTTCCTCAGGGGTGTTCCACTGCCAGAGGTTTGCAAGGCGGCTACGTGGTCTCAACCATCCACGTTTGTGAAGCATTACCGGCTGGACTGCAGGTCCCGGAGAGATGCCAGTTTTGGTCGTGCTGTTCTTTCATCGATCTTGCAGTGACCTTCCCACCTCCACAGGTAAGCTTTTCAGTCACCCTATTGTGTGAGGCACAGAGACCACGAAGAAGAAGTACAGGTTGCTTACCTGTAACTGTGTTTCTTCGAGTGGTCATCTGTGCCCTCACACAAATCCCGCCCTACCTCCCCTCGGTCAGGTCCCTGCCTTTTTGCGGCGGACTTGAACTGAAGGAGGAGCTAGATTGGCGGGATTGGGCATGCTCAGGGAATGGGAGGGGCGGGGCTCCCGCCAATCTGCTCAGCTTTTCAGCATTCCGAATGGAGCTTCTGCGCAGGCGCAAACCCTATTGTGTGAGGGCACAGATGACCACTCGAAGAAACACAGTTACAGGTAAGCAACCTGTACTTACAATGGTCCAGTCTAAATGTTAGTCTGTAGCTGAGCTATTCCTGTCCAAGAATTGCCTGTTGGCATACTATACAAAGCTAACAAAAGGCATTCTGAGCCCCTGAAGTCAATTTACAAAGATGGATGCAGGGATAGTTGCTCGGTTATACATACACACACACTCGTTTCTCTTTCTCCAATACCCCTTTCCCACTTCCTCCCTGTCCAGTGCACCCCATGAAACATATCCTTCATTTCTGCCTTGCTTTTCATGTGGCACTAAATCGGCTGTAATACTGTCCACATAGGACTGCTTTTGAATACTGTTCAGATACTGCAGTTAGTAATCCAGCAACTGCAAAGTGCACTAGCAAGGACTAGCCATTCTGATCATGTTATGTTTGTGTTGTGACAACTGCATTGGCTCCCTGTCTGTTTCTGGACCCAGTTCAAAATTATGGTTTTGATCTTTCAAGTTCTTTCAGCTTAGGGCTGGATGACTTATAGGAGCATCTGCTTCCATATTGCATCCAGGCATATAATACTCAGTAGAGGTCCTCCTATAGGTTCACACACAATCTGAGGTGAGTGAGATGTACAGGAGAAAAGAAGCCTTTGGGACACTGGCATTCATAGAAAATTAACAGGAACTGAGCAAAAGTATTCATTCCAGAGCTTTTTGTCTTAAGAAGCCAATACTGGAAGTTGACCTTCTTAGGATGATCATGGAGGGAGGTCCTCCGTTTGAAGTTGTCCTCTGTCTCATGAGTTGGCACTGTTTAGATCTCCAGATGTTGTTAAACTGGCGCTCCCAAAAGAGCTAATGGTAATAGATGATGGGTGTGTAATAGTAGTAGTATCACTCTATTCTGCTTTGCTCAGATCACACCTGGAATCCAGTGTCCAATTCTATGCAGCACAGTTCAAGAAGAATATTTACAAGCTGGAATTGCCCTTTCAGTGAAGGTCAATCAAAATGGCACAAGGTCTGGAAACCCAGCCCTATGAGGAAAGCCTAAGGAAGCTGGATATGTTTAGCTTGTAGAAGCAAGATGGGGAAGTGCTAAACTCTTCAAACCAAGACCTGTGAGGAATGCTTAGAGAGATGAGTATGTTGAGCTAGCAGAAGAGGAGTAAGGGGTGACACAGTAGCCATCTTTAAATATGTGAAGGGATGTCATGTAGAAGAAGGTGCTAGCTTGTTTCCTGCTGTTCCAGAGACTAGGACATAAGACAATGGATTCAAATAATTTTTAAAAAGAGATTCCAACTAAATATTAGGAGGGACTTCTTAACGGTTGGAGCTGTTGAACAGTCAGATAGTGCAGTAGGTCTGATGTGGCAGACCAGCACTTTTCCCCCAATGTGCCATGGGTCAGCACTATATATGTGGCACAATCTTGAAGTGGGATAATATCTTGGTAATGTGTCACACACTGATGGTTCACAGATCAGTACCAGTCCTTGACTAACAGTGGAACAACTTCTTCAGAAGCTCTCCTTCATTAGAAGTTTTTATTGAGTGGTTACATGGCAACCTCTCAAGGATGGGGTGAACTCCTGCACTGGCAGAAGTCTCAAATAAAGGGTCCTTGGTGTAACTTCCAACCATAATTCTGTCTCTTAAGAAGCCTGCTTAGTGTAGTCACCTTGTAATCCTATCAATGTTTATTCATGGATTCTTGCATGGAAGGGTTGGAATAGATGTCCCTTGGGGTTCCTTCTTATTATGCTATGCAGTCCAACATTTGCAGGGCTACATGTTGCTGACACCTGCTATAGTTGAAGGGTGCCCAGTCCTTGTTCATTTGAAAGATCAAAAACCACCAGAAGAATTCTTCAAGTTGCTGACCATCAGTTAGCAGCACCCAGAGAGCAGGCTGAGCAAGCACACAGGTCAACTGGTCAAAGTCTTCTGCACTATATTATATTTCTACTGAATTATTGTAATAATTTCTACAGTTCAATCTTTACATACATATTATATGTAAATAGCATGCAGGACTGTCTTCTTCTCCCATTGTCCTGCATCCCACTTCCAATGCTCTGGTCATCCTGCTCTGCTTCTAGAGCTAGGCTAAAGATGTCTGCAATGGGGTGGTGGTGTTCCTTTAAATCAAAAGCAATTTTAAAAGGCAACATTATTCAGAAGAGACCCTAAGATCAAATAAACATGGCACACCCTCCAAACAGGAAACACTGCTAGGTTTCCCCTTTTAATGTGGATGAAGCCTCCAACAGGAGCTCATGCTCCAATCCCAAGTTAAGTTCGTCTGGGTCTTTGATCTCAGCAGGAGGGCTTGCATTAATCACATATCCAATCCTTACTTAAAAGTGTCAAGCAGGTATATTTTTAGTTTATTTTGAAGGCAGAGGGAGAGGCTGTCTCTCATTTCAAAATAGGATTTTAAAAAAGAAAGAAGAAATCTTGGTGAAGTTGTCTCTAAGGTGGAATGAGAGAGATAAGGAATATGAACACTGCAGGCTGGTCACCAATTGTGACCCTCCCCAAATGTTTGGAAGGTAGAGTAAGCTGAGCTATCTTACATTTTATGATGGCTCCCTTAAGCTACTGTTGTTCAGAAAACGATGAATGAGGAGATGGTTTGACTACACTTGGAGAGAATCAGTGGGTGGATGGAGAGCTTGCAAAAGTTCCTTTGGGGACTACAACTCCCCAAATCCCAGAACAGTATGAACCATTGCCAAACTGGAAGAGAAGTCTGGGAACTGCAGTCCAAATATTAATCTCTCTTATGCTTATTTATAGCTGCAAGTGCCGGATGGGTAAAGAGGGTAAAGAGTTCACTAGACATGCAACAATTTTAAGGGAATGCCAGTTGAGAGAATCTGAGTCAGGCCTAGATCATTACATAGAGTTCAGTGAGGGTCCTCTACTGCAAGGCTGGGGAATGTGTAACTCTCCTGATGTGGCTGGACTGCAGCTTCTATCAACCCTAGCCAGCTCTCCTGATGGGGAGCAGTGGTGGGAGATGCAGTCACATCTGGAAAGTTACACATTCCCCATTAGTGGCCTAACTCTAACTTGTAAACTGAGTACTATGTGGAAATCTCAGAGAAGGGAACAATGGACAAATGCAATGAAATAATAAAGAAATTATCATGTTTTCATATCTGCATTGTATTGTTTAAAGGATCAACATGTGTGGTAATTAGAATGGTGGGCTAGAACTGGGAAAATGAGGTTTAAACCCCTGCTCAGCTGTGGAGATTATTTGATGTTTGTGGACCTGGCACTGTCTCTAGGTCAAACCTAAGTCAAAGGGTCTTGCTAGGATAGGATGGAGAGACTTCCCAAGTAGATGCCCTTAATATGTCTGCGGTTTCAGTTCCCTAATGGTAGTTTTCCCTAATAGTCAGGGGTTCTGGAAGTTGTAAACTAAGAGGCTTGACATACAGTGTAGACTAAGGGGTGGCAACCTGACGCCATGCCCTCAACCCGCTCGAAAAAGGAGCCATGTTTTGCTCTTCCTGGGGCTATGGGGTGTCATAAGGGCCACAGTATGGCCTTATCACACCCCTTGTGTGCAGCACCGTTTGCATGTTGCGCATGAGCAACATCATCATGGCATGCACTGTTTGGTCAGGCATGCACAAGTTGGTGCCTGGGTGCCACAAGAAGGGCTTGGAGCATGTAAACGGTCAGCCCTCAGGCAACCCTAGTTTGGGCCCAGGCTGGCACAAAGTGCCATTCTGTCTTGGCCATAATCATCTGGAGGGCCAAAGGTTCAGAATTACTGGTACAGGTAATACTTTGACTTCCTTTCAACCAACAGTATGTATATATAATAATAATAAAATAATAATAATGTTTATTTATAAACCCACTCCTCTAGCAAAGTAATCAGAGCGGGGTACAGCAAAGTTAAAAAGTAAAGAGTAAAACAACAATCATACCCCTTCCTGACCGCCTCCCCTTAAAATTAAATTAAACCAGCAAGTATTAAAATCAAGGACAGTTAAAATTAAAATCAATAGCAATTAAAACAAAGTGCACTCTCATGAACAGTGTGTGTGTGTGTGTGTCTGTGTATCACTCTCTTCCATGCCAGCATTCTCTGAAGATGTCAGCCAGAGCTGCTGGTGAAATGTCAGGAATAAACTATTCTAGAACTGGGCCTCATTGTCCAAAAACCCCACAAAAAACTAATACTGAGCCTATCTAATAGACCTCTCTGTCCTCTTTTGTCCTCTGTTTTTAACGGTGCCTAGAGTAGATACCTTGGCAACCTTAAAAATAACCTTCTTGTCCACATACCTCGTGGAAAGAAGCACATATGACATGGATTTGCTAACTCATGGAACTGAGCAATACTTAGACACAGTAATGTTAATGTAAGAGGAGAGATAGAGAGAATGAAATACTGATCACAGGGGAAATACCCATTTCAAAACAAAAACCTTCAAGGAAGGACTTATTTACATTACAGAAGAATTCTGTCATTTTATTTCCTGGTGCATATGAATTTATCACTTTTTTTTAGTGCCAGACCAGTCAATGACAGCAGATATTACGCTTCCTTTCATAGCTTAATTCTTTTGATAATTGCTCTTTTATCTGCCTCTTGCTTACAGATGTTATCTCATTCCAGGGAAGAGTGGCTACAATTGCATCCTACACAGATGAGATAATATTTTTTTTTCTTCTTCAAGTGGAAATTGCTTGACCCAATAATGTCCATGTCCTAAAGACTCTGGGAGCTGAAACAGAATTCATTCTTTAAAGTGAAAACAATGATTATAGTGACAGAAGCAGAGCTTATTTTAGACTGGGCTTCCTTAGTGGTATTTCCCTATGTAATTTTGCTTTTTTTTTTTTTAATTCTGAAAGTGTTGCATCATCGCATGAGAATATTGCATATTTTGAATAATTCATCCTTGCCATGGGGACATCACTACCTCTGAAGAGGATTGTGGAAATATTCCCCACTAGTAATGGGGGATTTCAACCATCCTGATATTTGCTGGAAGTTCCAAAAATCGAAGATCCAACAAAATTTCTCACTTAGCTTGCAGACAATTTTGTTGTCCAGAAGGTGGATGAGGCAACCAGGGTTTTCTGTACTCTCTTGCCTACTGTCTTCTGATGTGGTGAGGGATACTAGCTAGTGGCCAATGTTGAAATAAGATTCAACCTGTAGTTCAGTTGGCATCTCTGGGAATGGAGAATCATAGAATCATAGAGTTGGAAGAAACCACAAGGGCCATCCAGTCCAACCCCCTGCCATGCAGGAACTCCAAATCAAAGCATCCCTGACAGATGGCCATCCAGCCTCTGCTTAAAGACCCCTAAGGAAGGAGACTCCACCACACTCCGAGGGAGTGTGTTCCACTGTCGAATAGCCCTTACTGTCAGGAAGTTCCTCCTAATGTTGAGGTGGAATCTCTTCTCCTGCAGTTTGCATCCATTGTTTCGTGTTCTAGTCTCTGCAGCAGCAGAAAGCAAGCCTGCTCCCTCCTCAATGTGACATCCCTTCAAATATTTAAACAGGGCTATCATATCACCTCTTAACCTTCTCTTCTCCAGGCTAAACATCCCCAGTTCCCTAAGGCGTTCCTTAGGAGAGGTGGGCAGCATTTTGCCATTTGCCTCAGGCTGACCCTGGAGCTCCTGCATTTCACAGCTTAACTCTGTACCACTGAATTTATATAAGAGACCAGGTCTGTTCATATTTGTGTGTTTTAATAGGCAATCCAGTATGCATTAGCTATAAATACAAAGTGGCACCACATTGGTTTTCTTTCTTACTGTTCTTTCCTAAACCTTTCTTCTGGTTTGCTTTTGCCTCTACAGATAAACAGCAAAGAGGGATCAGGGACAAGGGGCAGCAAGGTGAAGAAGAAAAAAACTGATGCTAGGTGTGGAAAATGGCTCCCCTTCTATTATCTTAAGTTCTCTTGCATGGGCCACTCTCCGTAGGCAGATGCAATGAGTGAGAACAGATGTTGAGAAGTTTGCTTTTTAAACCAGAGATGTGAGAATATCTTGTGATCAGATTTTCTTTGATCTCACCTGGAAGAGGGAATTTTTCTGTTCCACTCTCCTTCCCTTCCTGGCCAGTGTATAGGTAATTTTTTTTTAAAAAAAAAAAACTCATTATTTACTGTTATAAATGCAAGACCACTACCCAAAGAATCAGTTGCCATTACAGTTAAAATTACAAAAAACATACTATTTCATTTACCCATTTCTCTAAAATAATTAAAATGGTTACTTTTCATGTGTGTGTGTGTGTGTGTGTGTGTGTGTATGCTGTGTGCCTTCAAGTCATTTCTGACCTATGGTAACCCTAAGGGGGTTTCCTTGGCAAGATTGCCATCTGAGGCTGAGAGAGTGTGACTTGCCTAAGGTCACCCAGTGGGTTTCCATGGCCAAGCCAGAATTCAAACCCTGGTCTCCCAGTGTCCTAGTCCAATGCTCAAACTACTATACCATGCTGGCTCTCTACTTTTCTTTTACTTTTCAGAAAACTGAGTGTTACAAGGAGCTGGCCCATGATACAAAACTAGTTTGGACAAATTTCTTTTTGGGATTCCATCTCCTAGAATCTTTTAATCTAAGAATTGTAGTCCACAAGTACTGTTTCCAAGGTACTTGTCATCACAACACCCAGAGCACATCATAAAGTACAGCACTAGCCAATATTTCAGCCATCCACTGTTTAATCCTCATTGTGCAACAATTGTAAAGTACCTTAGTTATGCTTTAGTTATTTTTTTAAAAAATGTAAGAAGTAAAGATACATCTTTATTGAATAAGTCTCCAGACCGTTTCAAATAAAAATTAATGATAAGTAGCTCATCATCTTAAGAAGAGCCAGTATGGTGCAGTTTGAGCATTGTATTACAGTCCTGGAAACCAGAGTTTGAATCTCAAGTTCAGCCATTGAAACCCACTTGGTGACCTTGGGCAAGTCACACTTTCTCAGCCTCAGAGTAAGGCAAAGGCAAAAACCATCTGATCAAATCATGCCCTGGGATAGGTTCACCTTGGGGTCACCATAAACTGGGAATTACTTGAAAGCACACAACAACAGTACATTAAATAGTTGTGTCTAAGGTCGGCTTCAGCTATAAAAGGCAGCAGAGAGGAAGAAGCATATGGTCAGGGACAAGAACATACAAATAAAAGAAATGTCAGATCAAATAGTTTCCTGGTGCCAACCAGCATGTCCCTGAGAAATGATTCCCTTTAAAAAAATGTGAGGAGGAGAGCACAGCCCCTTCATAGTTAGGAATGTGCCAACTAATTTGCACATCTGATCTGAGATGAGAGTCTCAAGCCTAGAATAAAGCTGAGATATTTCCCAAGCTTGGGAAAGTGGGTTTTGTTTTTGTTTTGTTTTTGGTATAACAACCCCTAGAATCCAGTAACCATATTCCCAAGTTCTGCATTTGTGAGAATTTTCAGAAATGAGAATTTTTGAGAAATGCATGTCAAAATCCTCTTGGGCAAACGGAAGGACATTTTGAGAATTTCAAGAGAACTGATCTTCTTTGGATGAAGACTGCTTATTTTGATAGGGAGTCAACCAATCTTTCAGATCCAAATTAACAAAGCTCTATGTGACCATTCATTGCAGCTCCATATCCTGTGGGCCTCCTAAGCAGCCATAGATGGATATAAATCTGCGCCCTGCCCGGCAACCGATCTTGGGCTATTTAGAAATTCAGAAAAGCAACAAAGCTACAGATCTTGCTCAAGTCTGCCCAGAGCATCATTGACTGCAAAGCTTGATTTATACACAAACGAAGCTATAGTTTAGGGCCTCAGATTAGGAAGGCTCCAGCAACAAACAATTTCCAGGACATCCCCGTAAATGGTTTGTTGCTGGAGCATTCCTGGATCTTCATGGAGAAATCCTGGATAAGGGGGATATGTCTGAAAATCTTCAACTTTGCCGGTAGTATGCCTTTTCCTCTTGGCTTTTTTTCCAGGTCTGAAAATCTCCATTGTTGTCAATGGAGTTAGTTTTTGAGAGGGAACAAAATGGCAACTGAGACAGCAGAGGAGGTCATAGAATCATTGAGTTGGAAGAGACCACAAGGGCCATCCAGTCCAACCCCCTGCCATGCAGGACCTCTTGATCAAAGCATCCCCAACAGATGGCCATCCAGCCTCTGCTTAAAGACCTCCAAGGAAGGAGACTCCACCACTTTCCGAGGGAGTGGGTTCCACTGTCAAACAGCCCTTACTGTCAGGAAGTTCCTTCTAATGTTGACGTGGAATCTCTTTTCCTGGAGTTTGCATCCATTGTACCAGGTCCGGTTCTCTGGAGCAGCAGAAAACAAGCTTGCTCCCTCCTCAATATGGCATCCCTTTAAGAATTTAAACAAGGCTATCATATCGCCTCTTAACCTTCTCTTCTCCAGGCTAAACATACCCAGATCCCTAAGGTATTCCTCATAGGGCATGGTTTCCAGATCCTTCACCATTTTAGTTGCCCTGCTTTGGAAATGCTCCTGTTTCTCCACATCTTTTTTGAATTGTGGTGCCCAGAACTGGACACAGTATTCCAAGTGGGGCCTGACCAAAGCAGAATAGAGTGGCACTATTACTTCCCTTGATCTAGACACTATACTTCTATTGATGCAGCGTAAAATTGCATTGGCCTTTTTAGCCGCTGCATCACACTGTTGACTCATGTTCAACTTGTGGTCTACTTGGACTCCTAGATCCCTTTCACATGTAGTCTCATTCAGCCAGGTGTCCCCATCCTATATCTGTCATTGTCCTATCTATCTCTCTGAAACATCAATGTCCTGTTTATTATTATTATTATTATTATCCTTTATTTATATAGTGCTGTAAATTTACACAGTGCTGTATATATAATCTTATTTTCACTATCTCCCCTGCTCTATCTGTTACTCCTGGCAGGTGGTGGCAGGTAGATGTTTTTAAACAAGAAACAAGGCTTATCACAGGAACATCAAGGAGAGAGCACATAACACCTGTGCTTAAAGCTCTCCACTGGCTGCCCATTAGTTTCCGGGCACAGTACAAGGTGTTGGTATTAACCTTCAAAGCCCTACATGGCTCAGGCCCGTCTTACCTTAGGGACCGCCTCTTCCCATACAAACCGCCCTGCACACTTCGGTCCTCTGGGAGGAATCTGCTGAAGCCTATGAAAACCAGGCTGTCGGAAACCTCCTAGAGGACTTTCTCAGCTACCGCCCCGAAACTTTGGAATGACCTGCCAGACGAGATGCATCTCATTACATCTTTGACCAGCTTTAAAAAGGCCTTAAAGACGCATCTCTTCCGGCACGCCTTCCCCTGAATAGGGAATAATATATCACCAACCCCCGACCCTAATAATACAAATGAAAATGTAAATGGCACCGGGGGATTAATTCTAGCTGCCCCTCTGTTCAAACCTTCTGATCCCATCCACTGGGGATTGCACTCGTACTGCCCATCAACTGCACTTTATTTTTATTATTTTAATTTTTTTTAACTGATGTCAATTTTAACTAGCTTTGATTTAATCTAGTCTTAAGGGGGGGGGAGGTCGGGAAGGGATTTGACTGCTGTTTTATTCTTGTATTTTTTAATTTGCTGTACCCCACTCTGAGTATTCTATTAGAGGAGCGGGTTATAAATAAACATTATTATTATTATTATTATAACAGAAACACACTAAATTTTGTACATTTTATTTTATTTTTTCTCTTTGTTTGATCGTTTTGTCTTTTGTATACTTTTTAATGTTCTCTTTTATTTTCTCTGTGTTGGATCATCAATTTTTATTTTCACTCAGATACAGTTTTTTCTATGATGTAGACCAACGTGGACTTTTTTTGTTTGCATATATTTATTTATCGTTTATGTTTATAAGACACCTACAGAAAAGTTCTCTGGGCATCGTATTGAAATATGGGAATCATAGCATGCAGTAAAATGAGAATGAGGATGCAATGAAATACAAGCAAATGTCTAAATGTGCAATACTAGTATACCAAAATGATTTTAAAAATACAGGCCTGAACACCAACCAAGATAATGAAAATGTGGAAACATGTGGCATGTGGGTATATATGTTGAAACTACTGCATGTATCATTTCAAGTGTATCTTGTGATGCATGACTTCAGTCAGCAATTTTCTATGATGCTTGTAGGATTAGGAACTTTAGCCAGCTCTGGGATAACATGTTCTTATTTTAGCCAGCAGATTCTGCCAGTTCTGGTTGCCCTGAGGAGGGTTTGCTGAAAGTATGGCACGGATTTAACACTGCTGTTATAATAACCTGTGACAAAACTGGCAATGCATAGAGAGGTAACTCAGAAGCTCAGAAACTGTTCTTAACAATTAAGGATGGCTGGGGATGTGTTCTCAGCTTCCAGTGAAGGTGCAATATTTTGTTTAGGGACTGTGGCTTGAATTTCAGGCCTTTGTTTAGAGACATTCATATAGAAGGAACAGAGCTGTAGAGCATGGACAACCTAAGAGAGAGAGAAGGAAGGAAGGAAGGAAGGAAGGAAGGAAGGGAAAATGCCTCACATTTTTTATTCTTGGTAGAGTTGGCTGCTCTGGGAATATTTAGAATCTGGATCATTAAAGAGACTTACGCATCTTAGGCCTCATTCCCACTACCTTTTAAATCAGATTGTGAATCGGTTTGAACCAGTTCAAACAACCCTGGTTCCTACTTAATCTGAATTGATGAAATGATTCCGAGAAGGGGGCCGTGCTCCAAACCCATTTAACTCACATCTTTTTGACACTGATTTTTTTCCACTTTTTTTTCCTATAGATCAATTCCACACAAGTATGAACCACAAGTGGATCAGAATCGATTCATATTTCCCCTTCGGCTGACTGGAACCGATTCATTTTGAATTGATTCACTGGTGAATGGGAACCACAAGTGGTTTATTTTGATGCCAGAAAATGACAGAAAATGAGATCGGGGCAAGTGCAGTGTAAACCATGATCCAATGTCAAATCGATCCATTGATTCGGATCACACACCGATTTATCTGTAAGTGGGAATGAGGCCTTAGTATGTTCATCTAAAAACCAAAGGACATGCAGTATGGAGTCCACATCTGAAACAGCAATGTTTCCTCTAGTGGGGCCATTATTATGTTGATTGGTCCCCAACCATAGGCTTGCTTGGCAATGTAAGGAAAACTACTCAAATATGGGGAAATTAATTAGCTCAATACACCAATCTTGGCTCCTTACTAAGACCATTGGACCATGATTCCCATAATGTTTACAGAGGTGCCCAGAGATTGCAGAACTGACACAAAGGCAAAGTCTTTGGATTTTAAACTAGTTTATTGATGTACAGGGGGACACACTCTCACACACACATTCACATCTGCAATCACACAAGGCTAATAGAAGAAAGGAGGAAATGTGGGAAAGTAAAAGAACAAGCCTTCTGATGGTGAAATACTTGCCTGAGATGGCTCTTCCAGAATCCAGGCCGATGCAGCAACACAATGGAGGGAAATAGGGAGAAGGCTGTGTAGGACTTGGGAGAGGGAAAGGTAAGGGGGAAGGGAAGGGGGGTTTGGAACTGCATAGAGTCCCAAACCATGACCAGAGGTCTGTCTGAGATCCCAAGGCAGAACAGCTAACAAAGGAATTGCAGAGTTTAAGTAGTCTTCTAGTCATGTCCTCAACAGAGGCTATTGTCCTACATCAAAAGCAAACCAAATTTACTTATTGCTTGATCTATAGGAAGCCTCTTCCATGGGAAAAGCACTGACACCGGAATAGCTGGTATCTGTTAAGTGTCACAAAGTCATAAATCTGTCCCAGGTGTGAAAAATCTCTCCATTTGCAACTCCAAACTAGGCTTATGCTGTGAATCTGATGCCCTCGCTTTTAGGCCATGGCAGCTAAGAGGACATCTCCCATAATGCCTTTCCATTAGGGTCATAAGGAAACATACCTTGACCGTAGGGATGCAGGACTTGCTTAGAGGTTGCTATGATCAAGCGATTGCCAGGAAGAAGGGGCGCCTGATTACTTCTGCAGATGCATTTTGTGATAGGTGTGTGGGGGTGTTTTTGTAACATTGCAGTCTTCCTAACAGCAATGAGAGGTGGCAGAGCTTAGAAGTGATGCATTAACAAGTAACAACATTCCGTGTGACACAGACACACTGGGGTAATGGGGAAAACATGGGTTCAAATCACCATTAAGCCATGAAGTAGTTAATAGCATATGACAACCAAATCACAGCAGCAGTAACAGAGATCACAACATATAAATTAGAGACAATAAGTAGTTTGACAGTGAGTAGTGGAAGTCACAGAAACTATGACTGGAGTTACAAGCTGTCTTCAGATAGCATTCAGCTTGCTTAAACAGATCATTGCTGCTGATAGCAAGCATGGTGGGCAACATCAAGAAATAGCAGATGTCCATGTTCGAGCTAATAAAGATAACAGAAGGCATAACAAAGGAGACTGTTTAGCCTGCATTTATGTGACCTACAGGCTGGGCAATCTCCCTCCTTCCATCCCTCATTCTGATCAGAGCTTGGGAAAAATTACTTTTTTGGACTACGAAGAATCTTATGGCTTGTTTAGGACTAACAATTATTTTACCATGAGCTTTTGTGGACTGCAGTTGACTACAACATATAACTTGCATCTGAAGAAATGGATTGTAATCCACAAATTTCATGCTAAAATAGT
The DNA here is from genome assembly GCA_034509955.1 of Urosaurus nigricauda. NCBI lineage: Eukaryota > Metazoa > Chordata > Lepidosauria > Squamata > Phrynosomatidae > Urosaurus > Urosaurus nigricauda. The sequence continues at coordinate 4,095,747 of JAOEGL010000014.1, forward strand.
TACTCTTCAATGTACCACACAATTAATTCCTATTTGGCTAGAATAGAGTAATATGATCATCCCTGTTTTATTAAAGCATTTGAGGGAATGGACTGAAGTCTACGAAAGCTCATGCTGCCAACTTCTTTCTTTCAGTTAGTCTCAAAGGTGCCACAAGATCTCTCTCCATACTTATTTAAGGTTATCTGAACTAAACTTCCAAGAATCCCCTAGTAAACATGGCAACTGGTGATAATGATGGGCAAGGGGGGTGGTTCTGGGACTTTTAGTCCCAAGAAGTAACCATTTTGAGTTCTGCTGTCTATAGCTGAGATCCAATAGTTATGCTGGTGGATTATAACTCTCCTCCAACATAGCTATGCTGGTAGTTGGAGGAGAAATGGCTGCTTCTTTTCCCCCAGGTGTGCAAGGACAGCCAGAAATTCCCAGGTGTAGTTTTGCCCTCTGACTGGCCACGGGGGGGGGGGGGGGGTTCCTGGGATCTGCCTGGTTGCCCTTGTGCAGCCAGGTCAGGTGAAGAAGCATTTGGCATCTCTGAAGCTTCTTATTTCATGCCAGGTGTGCAAGCATAGCCCAGTGGCTTCTAAGAACACCTCACAGCGAATAATGGTGAGGAGTGGGACAAAGCTACAACCAAGGAACGTTGACCTGGGAATAAAGGTGTTGCACAAGGAGGCGCAGGTTACTTCTTTTGCCAATGGCCTTAGGACAACTTATGCTGGCCTAAGGAAGAGTTACAACAGCATAAGCCACCTTCAGAATTCTGGCAAAAATCTCCTTCCAATCCTCTCCTGGCCTCTCTCTTTAGCAAAGTCCACCTTTGGTAGTTTGTGCAATGTTTGTTGTTGTTGTTAGCTGCCCTCAAGTCAGTTCCAACTCATGGTGACCCTGCAGATGAAACATCTCCAAGAATCCCTATCCTCCACTGCCTTGCCCAGATCCTGCAAGCCCTTGTCCACATCCCCTTTGCTTGAGTAGAAAGGTACAATGTCAGTGATCTCAGTCAATGATCTGAGCACCAACAATCAGCCTCAGTTTTCTTTGGCCTGAATTACCGTGTACACTCGACTATAGGTCGACCTCATGTATAAGCCGAGGGCAGGTTTTGGGGACAAAATTATGGATTTTGATATGACCTGTGGATAAGTCAAGGGTAAGACTTAGCAGCAGGTAACAAAGGACAAAAAGGATAAAGCAAAGGAAAATGATGCTAAAGAACTTAAATTTTTTTGACAAGCATAACTGTTTGTGCTCACCCTAAAGGCTGGATGGATGAGATAGTAGAGAGGTTGATGCTTCTTTTAGGTGCTCTGAGAAGGGATTAAGCTCTCACCTTTGACCAGGGGATGGTTCCTTTTTGATAAGAGTTAAAGTACAGTACTTCCATTGACCTGTGGATAGGTTGACCTAGGTTTTGGGTGTCAATTTTTCTAGACTTATACATGAGCATATACAGTAATGTTTCTAATTTGCAAGCTGTAAAGCATCAACTGAAAGAGCCTGTTGAAAGATTTACATTTCTAACCACCAGGAGCCTTTCCACTCATCCTCCATTCCCTTCTCATGTGTTCCTCCTTCTCTTAGAAAGAAGCAACAACGTATTTCTTGACCTTCAAATGATTCTGGGGTGTAAACCACTAAAAGCAAAACAAAGTTTCATTTGTGGCTTGCTAAAGATGAGAACAGGACAGGACTCGAATGGGACCATCCTACAAATGGATACTCTCTTCATTTTCACCCCTCTGGGCTATCTCCTTAGCTGGAAAGGAAATTAATCTTTTAACATGTGCAGTCATGAGCAGGCAACTGCTAATTGTGTCAGTGGCAGCTCAGCATTCCCATCCCAGCTACAAATGGAGCCTTTGAGGCTGGATTTTGCACCTGGTGAAATCACTAGATAGATGCCAAAATGATAAACACCTCAAAGGTTGATTTTTTTTCTCTCTCTAAAGGCATAGACATTATATTTGGAGAAACAGGAGATGCAGGACTGAGGCCCACAAAAGGAAGAGTAGCACTTGCATAAAGTCTTGCAAGAAGGCACCTAAGGCTTACATTCAGATACAGTTGGATAACTCCAGGACCATGTCTGGAGTTTGTAAATCTACCACAGAGAAGGAAGAAGATCAGTCACTGGTCCATGAACCCACAGGGCAATGATTCTCAAAACTGAAAAAGGTGGGCATGAAGTTCTGAAGGTGGAGAAGGAGTCCCTGGTGATCACTGAGGCAGTGAATCCACTCTGGGTTTTTGTCTGAATTTTAAAAGACCTATATAAAATACTGAGCCTGTTTTAGAGATAGGTTTAATCACCTTGAATAATTCATTTAAAGTTCAGGCTTAAAACCTGAAGTGGATTCACCACTCTACTTACATGGAATCCATCAGTTTTCATTGGTAATATCTTCTTCCTCCATTCACCATAGCCTACTTTGCATCCCCCAAGCTAGCCTGCTGCCCTCAGGTGTAGTGGAAGCCACTGTCATATTGTCTGTGTCGAAATAAAATTTATTTCTGTACATAGAAGGAGAAAGGCACTGCTTTATCCTTTGTCTCAGGGAGAAAAAATTTGGTGGGCTGACCCTGCTTTGAAGATGATCTTCAGGACCAGGCAGGGTTGAGGTGTGGCAGAAGAATTTCCACCACTGATCGAGCACCTGGGCCATAAAACGCATGATGCTGCTGTCATCTGATAACAGACATCACATGAGTGAACCCTGTCAAGAAAGTGGGTGCCAAGGCCATGCATGTGATCCAGGTATATAGAGGTGTTTGGTATTACAGTCCACTTTTGCTTAATAATCTTCTCCTTTGGGGCCATTGTGAATGAAGAGCTGTCATTTTTGTGAGGAGATGTATATATCTTTCATTCTCAGAACAAATTGCAGAGCACATTTCCAAGATAAAGGAAAGCTGATCCACCTCAGCGGCTGTTTTGCTATAGCCGCTTGAGCGGTGGTGGTGCTTTGCCACCTGCATGTCATGTCATCTCTACCTCATTCTCAAATCCTGGCATTCAGTCAGTCGGAAGGAAGGGAGAGTGGTGGATGTTGAAAAGTGGGTAAGTTGCTGACATCTGTGCTTTATAGTCAGGTCTGTGTGGTAAAATGATACTATGGTGAGGTTTGCTTCCCTTTCCTCCTTCCATATCTGTCATAAATTACAAAACAGTCATTTATCTTTTAAAAAAAATTTTAAAGGCTTGGTTTGTTTAGTTCAGAAAGCTTGGGGCTCAGGTAGAATATATTGTTTCGTGTGCTCCTTTTGATAGAAGATTCCAGAAGCATCCTTACACATAAGTAATTTCCTTGGGAAGGGGAAGTATTGGAGGCTTGTGGAACAGTTGGAAATATAGATTACCTAGCCACAGCCATAGTCAGATTCCCTGTACAACTTATTATACACAATAATTTGTGTTCACAACAGATCATGAAACAAGTAAATACAAATCACAGCTACAGTGCATCATAAGATTTTCACAGTTCAAATTCATGCGCTACATGAAGATAATGAAGGCTGTCTGCAGCCTTCGACACAGTGGATCACTGTCTCTTGCTTGACTTACTTTCTAGCCTCGGGTTCTCTGACTCTGTTCTCAACTGGTTTAAATCTTACTTATCAGACAGATCTTTTGCAGTGGTCACAGATGTCCCCTTATCTGTTGGAGTTCCTCCGGGCTCTGTCTTGGGTCCCCTTCTGTTCTCTCTTTACACACTGTCCCTAGGCAAACTCATCAGTTCTTTTGGTTTCTCCTATCATCTGTATGCCGACGACACTCAGCTGTATCTTTCCACCCCTGACCTCTCGCCAGGGCTTGAACAGCAAGTTTCATCTTGCCTGGCTGCCATCTCTCAGTGATTGCGGCATCGGCGCTTGAAGCTCAACATCTCTAAGACAGAGCTTCTTGTCTTCCCACCTAAGCCCACCCTTCAATGCTCCTTTTCTGTTTCTGTTGACGGCACTTCTATTCAACCGGTTCAGCAAGCCCACAGTCTTGGTTTCATTTTTGATTCCTTTCTGTCATTTATTCCCCATATTCAGGTCATCGCCAAGACCTGTAGATTCTCCCTTTACAATATTGCTAAAATCCGTCCATTTCTCTCAGCCTCCACTGCCAAGACTCTGGTCCATGCCCTGGTGGTCTCACGACTTGATTGTTGTAACCTTCTTCTGACAGGGCTTCCTCTCTCTCTCTCTCCTCCATCCTTTAATCTCTGTTCAGAACTCAGCTGCACATATCATCACATCCGCTCGCCGCTTTGACCATGTTTCTCCTCTCTTATCCTCCCTTCATTGGCTCCCCCTTCCCTTCCGCATCCAGTATAAGCTTCTGCTGTTGACTTTCAAAGCCCTCCACAGACTGGCCCCTCCTTACTTGTCTGAACTTCTTTCTCCTCACACTCCTTCTCTTCCTCTCCGTTCTGGTAGTCAAGGTCTCCTGTCCCAGCCAAGGATTTCCACTGCCCTGTCCCGGATTCGTCCTTTCTCACTTGCTGCCCCTCACTTCTGGAACCTTCTTCCTCTACATGTGCTCCTCATCACTTCTCTAACCAGTTTCAAAACTGAGTTAAAGACTATATTGTTTAGAGAAGCGCTTCCAGATGTGTGACTTTGTCTGCCCCGTTTTAACTGTGCATTATGAAGCCGAGCCCTCCCTCTAGTCCATCTGTCTTGGTCCAGGCCTCAGAAGGAGAGAAGAACCACCGGACCTGATACCCTTCCCCATCACCTTTCCCTTCTCCTTTTGTGTCGTGTCTTTTAGATTGTAAGCCTGATGGCAGGGAACCGTCTAATTATAAGTTTATATGTACAGAACTGTGTAAACCTACAGCGCTATATAAATAAAGGTTAAAATAATAATAATAATAATAATAATAATAGAAGCATAGTGCTATAGCAACCTATATTTTAACACAGTTGCTCAATCACATGACAGTGGCAAGATAAAAAGTCTCCGGAGCTGCAGAAAACAAGCTTGCTCCATCTTAAATATGACTTGTCTTCAAATACTTAAACAGGGCTATCATAGGACATCTTAACCATCTCTTCTCCAGGATGAATATACCTAGCTTCCTAAGTCTCTCGTCAAAAGGCATGGTTTCCAGATCCTGCACCATTTTTGTCTCCCTTCCCTGGACATGCTTCAGCTTCTCAACATCCTTTTTGAATTGTGATGCCCAGAACTGGACACAGTATTCCATGTGGGGCCTGACCAAAGGAGAATATTGTGGCACAATTACTTCCCTTGATCTAGAGACAATACTTCTATTGATGCAGCCTAGAATCGCATTGGCCTTTTTAGCTGCTGCATCCCACTGTTGACTCATATTCAACTTGTGGTCATCTCCTACAGGATTGTTGCCCAGCTGTCACAGTTAGATCATCGTCGAGGCTCAGACACCCAGTACTTTAGTATTCATGAATATTTAAAATCCAGCAGCCATGAGGGACAACCTCTCGCTACGATGCTGTAATGCAATGGTGTTATAACATCCTCATTCTCTCTCTCTCTTAAGAATCATAGAGTTGGAAGAGACCACAAGGGCCATCCATCCAACCCCATTCTGACATGCAGGAACTCCCAATCAAAGCATCCCTGACAGATGGCCGTCCAGCCTCTGCTTAAAGACCTCCAAGGAAGGAGTGTGTTCCACTGTCTAATAACCCTTTGTGTCAGGACGTTCCTCCTAATGTTGAGGTGGAATCTCTTTTCCTGGAGTTTGCATCCATTCTTCCGGGTCCTGTTCTCTGGAGTAGCAGAAAACAAGCTTGCTCCCTCCAAGTATTTAAACAGGGCTATAATATCACCTCTTAACCTTCTCTTCTCCAGGCTAAACATCCCCAGCTCCGTAAGTTGTTCCTCATAGGGCATGGTTACAGACCCTTCACCATTGTAGTCACCCTCGTTTGGACACGCTCCAGTTTCTCCACATCCTTTTGGAATTGTGGTGCCCAGAACTGGACACAGTATTCCATGTGAGGCCGGACCAAAGCAGAATAGAGTGGCACTATTACTTCCCTTGATCTCGACACTATACTTCTATTGATGCAGCCTAAAATTCCATTGGCCTTTTTAGCTGCCGCATCGCACTGTTGACTCATGTTCAACTTATGGTCTACTTGGACTCCTAGATCCCTTTCACACGTACTTTCATTCAGCCAGATGTCCCCCATCCTATATCTGTGCATTTCATTTTTCACCCTAAGTTCTGTACCTTACATATTTCTGTGTTGAAATTCATTTTGTTAGCGTTGGCCCAGCTTTCTAGTCTATTCAGGTCCTGTCTTCTGGAATATTAGCTACTTCTCCTAATTTGGTGTCATCTGCAAATTTGATAAGTATGTCCCCAATTATGTTATCCAAGTCATTGATGAATGTTGAATAGCACTGGGCCCAGGACAGAGACCTGTGGCACCCCACTGGTCACTTCTTTCCAGGTTGAAAATGAGCCATTGTTGAGCACCCTTTGGTCAACCAATTGCAAATCCATGTAACAGTTAACTTGTCTAGTGCATATTTTACAAGCTTGTTTGCAAGAATGTCATGGGGAACCTTGTCAAAGGCCTTACTGAAATCAAGATATACTATATCCACAGCATTCCCTTCATCTACCATGCTGGTAATTTTATCAACAAAAGAGATCAGAATTGTCTGGCATGACTTGTTTCTCTGAAACCTATGTTGACTTTTTTGTGATTATGGTGTTGCCTTCTAGATATTCACAGATTCTCTGTTTAATGATCTGGTCCAGAATCTTTCCTGGAATTGATGTCCGACTAACTGGACGATAATTGTTGGGATCCCTTTTTCCCCCCTTTTTGAAGATGGGGACAACATTTGCCCTCCTCCAGTCTCTTGGGACTCTTCTTCTTCTCAGGAGTTCTCAAAGATTATTGCCAATTGTTCTGATATTACATTTGCCACTTCTTTTAATACCCTTGGATGTAGTTCATCTAGTCCTGGAGACTTGTATTTATTTAGGTTAACCAGGTATTCCTGTACTATCTCTTCACTTATTCTGTGCTGAAATTCCCCTATTCTGTCTTCTGCCCCATTATCCTTAGGTTGAGCACCATTTGCCTTTTCTGAGAAGACTGAAGCAGAGAAGGTGTTGAGTAATTCTGCCTTTTCTCTGTCTCCTGTTAGCATTTTGCCATCTTCACCACACAATGGCCCTACCATTTCCTTGTTCTTCCTTTTGCTGTGGACATATCCAAAAAAGCCCTTTTTATCGTTCTTAACCTCTCTAGCAAGCCTGAGTTCATTCTGCGCTTTAACTTTTCTGACTTTCTCCCTACACGTGCTTGCTATTTGTTTCAATTCCTCTTTGGGGATTTCCCCATTTTTCCATTTCTTATACATGTTCTGTTAAAAATTTAGCTCAGTTGAAAGTTCCTTAGTCATCCATCCTGGCTTCTTGAGACACCTCCCATTTTTCTTCCTCATTGGAACTGTTTGAAATTGTGCCTTCAGTATCTCCCTTTTGAGAATCTCCCATCCGTCTTGAACTCCCTTCTAGTTTTCCTGACCATGGGATCACCTCCAGTATTTCTCTAAGTTTATTGAAATCAGCTCTCCTAAAGTCTAGAGTGTGTGCCTGACTATGCCTAGCTTCTCCCTTCCAGTGTATAACAAACTTCAGGAGAACATGGTCACTTCCACCTAAAGATCCAACCACTTGCACTCCATTGACTAGGTCATCCTTGTTGGTTAAGATAAGATCTAAAATAGCTGATCCCCTTGTTGCCTCTTCCACCTTTTGGGCGATGAAATTGTCTTCCAGGCAAGTGAGGAATTTGCTAGACCTTGAGGATTTGGCTGAGTTTGATCTCCAGCAAATATCTGGATAGTTGAAGTCACCCATCACTACTACATCTCTCCTTTCTGAGTGTGTGGTCATCTGTCCTAGAAAGGCATCATCCAATTCCTCTGCCTGAGTCGGGGGTCTGTAGTAGACTCCCACTTTAACATCCCTGTTGTTTCCCTTCCCTTTAATTTTTATCCAGATGCTCTCCACCTGGCTTCCAGTACTGATGTCCTGGATCTCTTCACTGATGTAAATATCCCTCACATATAATTCTATTCTTCCTCCTTTCCTGTTTGGCCTGTTTCTCTTAAAAAGGTTATATCCCTCTATTTCTATGTTCCAATCATGAGACTTATCCCACCCGGTTTCAGTGATGCCTATTATATCATATTTACTTTGTTGTGCTAGGAGTTCAACTTCATCCTGTTTATTTCCCATACTCTGTGCACTAGTGTAGAGACATCTAAGAACATGTGTTCCCTTTACTTGCTGCCTGTGCACCTTTTTTTTTTTGGCCTCCTACTGTTGGGTCCTTGCACTGTTTGCCTTTGTTACGATACCTACATTTGATATAAAATTTTGGGAGACATGTGGACTATATCATGACCCCTGCTTGACCTATTCCAAGGCCCTCCATAATTCCAGGTCCCACTTGGAGGAATTGAGTTCATAGTAAGCAGTTCTCTAGAGGAAGTAGGGAGTCGCCAGACTGGTTTTGCCCCTGCCCTCCAGAGTAAAGACAATACCCTTTGTCTCACACTTGATGAGCCAGTGATCGACTTAACCACTCAGCCATTAAGACAGCTTCCCCTCTGAATTGTACAGAGATTATTTGCTCTTGGCTTAAGAAAGCCCAGGCAATCAACACCTTTGTCTAGCATAGATACATAGCCTCTGGATATGTTCAGCACTATATAAGGTTCCCATTTTGAATCACTCCCCGATGCTATTCTTGGAGAACAGGTTGGTCCATGCCAGTTTGACTTCTGCCTATAACTTCCATGCCCCTCATTGTGACGGTCGTGTCCATCATCATCATCCACCTCAATCTGGCTTCCAGGAGAAGAACTTCCATGGTAGCTATCCCAGTGGTCTCTTTCTCTCAGCTCTAACTCCCACTCTTATCCCTCCCTTTTCTCTAGCATTGAGTGTGTTTGTGTGTGTGTCCCCTTGCTGCGTGATATTTATGTCCACTAATAAAGTGTGTATTTTATTGGACTTATTTGGACTAGTGTCACTTCTCTTGGGGTTTGTCAGCAGTCCTCTGGTAGACAATATCGGGACCTGATCTCGGCATTAGACTGTTAGGATCTTCCTCTCTGCATATTTGAGCTAATTATAATTCCCCTACGTAAGAGACTTCCTAACATCTTTCTGGTTGAGGTAATGTGGGCAATGTTCTGCTCTAGAACTTGGTCCCTCGAAATCTAGACTTTCCAGACTGATCACCTGGACTGGCTAAATCTCGGAATGTAGGAGGAACCGCAAATCCCAGAGAATTGGACACAATAGGTGTGCGTGAAGTTGTTCTTGTCTGTTTGGCCATTAGGGCATCTATCACAGGTGGGCCATCCACTTTCTTTCTTGTTTCCGCTATCTTGGGCTGGGAGACCGAGGCAGCCCCCATACTTTCCCCTTCACAGCACACTTCAGACAATCATAGAAACCCCCTTGATCGGGCAGAGGTAGGCAAAGGAAGGGAGAAGTCCAAACCGGACGCTGTAAAACCTGAGGCGCAAGGAGAGAACACTGGTGGGCCATTGGTCCCAATTTTAGTCCAGCAGGGAGGTGGCTCCCAAAGTAGAGAGGAAAACTTAAGGCGAGGGTCTAGCTGGGGCCCAACGGGATAGTGTCTGCTAGGAACCTACCGAGGGAGGTCAACCAAGGAGGACGACCACACTTGAACTTCCCAGTGAACAGCTAGGAGGAGGAACTAGCTCATCCTTAGGCCTGGGTCTAGCGGCGGCTACATGTGGCAATATCTGCAGTAGCGACCCCTGTCCTGACCGTGATAGTGAGCGGATAAGTACCAGCTCTGATCCACAAGTTAGATGGGCGGTTGGTCCCCAAAACAGGCGGTTGGTCCTGTGAGAGTAAAGGGCGGTTGATCCCTGAGAACAGGTGGTTTGTCCCAAAATTGTGTTCTGACGGGTGGTTGGTCCCATGCGTCGGACATAGCATTAACTGCCAGGCGGTTGGTCCCATAGGTCAGGCATCGGAAGGCGGTTGGTCCCATAGGCCGAATAAGAGTTAGCTGACGGGCGGTTGGTCCCATAGTTCAGCACTCAGGGGCTAGGTGGTCCCAATTTTAGTTTGGAGGAAGTGAGGAGTTTGGAAAAGAGAGGAGAGGGAGATAGCAAGTTTTTAGATAGAGGACAAGGTTCAGGATAAGTTAAAGAAATGGATAGGCCAGAAGGGACCTAATCCGTGTCTTCCTGGAGGTTTCCTGACGGACAATCCTTTTACAACTCTCCTGGAAGGTTATAACCTCAAGACAGCGAGGAAGGGATTGAAGAGCATTCCCAAGGCAGAGAAATACAGGATAGCTTTGTGGGGTCTTTGGGTGTTAGTCCACGATGCAGTAGAGGAGTACAAGAAGTACAAATTGGAGGTAGATGTATCGAGGAAGCAGATAGGGGAATTGGTCACCTAGGTTGGGGAGAAGGTTAACGAGAACACCCTCCTGACCTCGATAGCTAATGAAGCTGGACAAAGAGCCGATAGGGCTGAGAAAGAGGTGATAGAGCTCCAGATTTGGAACAGGGAGCTTGAGAGGCAATTAGGCTGGGCAAAACAAGCTGCATACTTCATCTTGTCCCACCGGACCCAATAAGCAGCACCAGCCAACCACACCAAGTGCGAGGCAAAGATTAGAGAATTGGAAAATAGGTTAGGTTTGAAAAGTGCCATTGTGGCCACTGAAGAGCCAGAGATATTGGAAACGGCTGTGCGGGCAAAGATTCTTAAGGAATGTCCACCGCTTCAAGATGCTTGGAATCCCCCTCCCCACAACCCCCTAAAGGGAATGAACCCACGGAGGGGAGTATTCCAGAAGTTCCCATGCAGCCAGTTAGAACCCGTAGTATGGTAGAAACAAAGGAGATTGACGACAATTGCAATGATACCAAGAAGGTTGTAGAAACTGTTCCTTGGTCCCTTTCAGAACTCGAAACCATAGTGGACCAGTTAGGAAGGCTGAACCCCCAAACCGGTATCCAGTGGATGTCCACCATTATCCTTTCGTATCCTAAGTCTAGAGGGCAGGAACTCACTCAGGTGGCCAGACTGTGTCTAGACCCCGTGTACTCAGGTCCCTTTGGAGGCGGCAGCCTCCAATTACGCTATGACAACACTAGATTTAAAAGACTGGATAGCAGCAATGGTAAGGGTTCTGTAGCCAGGCACCACACTGAGAGCCAAGTATTAGAACGAACTACAACTCCCAGATGAGGCCCCCAACACTTATGCAGCTAGGAAGAAGATGTTAGCTACTTTAGCAGGAGAAGTGGATTTAAACGCCGATGGGCAACCTCTCCTGGATGATGCAGACTTCATAGAGGAAGTGTACCAGGGTTTGAATGAGACAGCTAACATTTACATAGGGTCAGCAGCACAGAACATCTGCCGCTTAACCTGGTAGGCATTCCTAGATCACATATGTGTAGCATCACAGATATTTTGGACAAAGGAATCACAGAAAGACATGGCAAAGAGTATGCTCGCCACCACATTGGGCTGAAGTGCTAGGAATAGGAGAACTAGGAGAGCAGATAGAGAAGGAGACCTGATCCATATGGTTACCTACCGGAACAACGGGCCACATTCACAACCCATATCACAGGAACCCGGACGTTTTGGGATTAACAACCCATTCCGGAGAAGCGCTAGAAACAACTCCCGAGGCCCCTTAGAGAGACCGGACCCCCTGCAGGAGATTAGGAACACAGTTTGGAGACAACTTAAAGAATTGGGCTTTACCACTGAGGAATTGCACGCAAACCCCACTGTAGAGCTCACGGACCTCTTAGAGAGAACTTTGAATGGCCGCCACATGGAAGGGCCTAACCCTGGAACGGCTTCCCCCAATCCCCAGAATGTAGGATGCTCAGGCTAGGAACGCCTGGGATCCCCACGCTTGCAGAGAGCACGGGCAGACCCTCGGATCCCTTGGGCTGCAACCCCTACTGCCCAGAAACGTAGTCCCCAGCCACAGATTACCCCCAGAACCGGAGCCGTTAAAGCCCCCGCAAAACCGGTTTCTGTCATTCTTCCCTCAGACACGGTCACCCATCCAACTCCTGCTCCCAAGCCACCTTATCAGCAGATAGTAGCCATTCTCAAGCCAGATTTATGGGGACGCCCCACTGTAAGTGTAAATGTTGGCCCCCAAGCCAAGCCAAAGCCGGCTCAGATGTTAGTAGGCTCTGGTGCTGCAGGGAACACCATGAACCCAAAGCTTGCCGCAGTAGGGCACAAGACAAAGGAAAGCATGGAGCTGGTGGGATTTGGTAAAGGACGACACCAAGCTGCCATTTGGTCAGACATTCCCCTTCAATTAGACCCCATTCTGGATTTGACAAAGGCATGTGAAAATCAGGGAGAGGACGACGGGATCCTAGGCATAGGATTCCTCAAGAAACACAGGCTCACATTGGATTTAGCCAACTGTTTCCTGTGGTAACTGGAAGAAGGTCCCTTAGTTATTTTGGCTATCCACCGGTGCGCTTCCTTAAAGGCCCCGGCACCCATTTTCCCCATTGCAAGTGACCCTTGGACAGCAGAGTTTCCCCAGGTTTTGATTAAGGACAAGATGGAATGCGGAAAGGTCAAGGGAGCTTATGTGCCCATAGAAGGAAAGGATCCCCCACCCCAGAAGCAATATAGGTAGCCCCGCAAGGCAGAGGAAGGTATAGCAAAACAAAAACAGCTTCATTTATATACCGCTTCATACCCTTAAGGAGTGTCTAAGCGGTTTACAATTGTAAGCTATTTGCCCCCCAACAATCTGGGTACTCATTTTAGCGACCTCGGAAGGATGCAAGCCTGAGTCGAGCTTCAGCCCTTTGCTGGTCTTGAACTCGCTACCTTATGGTTTTGAGTGAGTGGCTGCAGTACAGGCATTTAACCACTGCGCCACCAAGGCTGATCAAAGACCATAGACGGCCTGCTGAAGTGGGATGTAATTTTGCCCATGCAGTCGATATGTAATTCTCTGTTATGACCCGTGATAAAATCGGATGGAGTCATGTGGAGAATGACCGTGGATTTTAGAGCCCTTAATGCGGTCACTCCCCCTGTAGCCCCTGTAGTAGCCAAGTACAACAAGATTCTAGTGGCTATTGCAGCCGTAGCCAAGTTTTACAGTGTAATAGATTTAGCAAATGCTTTCCACTCCATCCCATTCCACGAGAGTTGTTATTACAAGTTCGCTTTTGAATTTCATGGAACCCAGTACTGCTTTTCCCGCACGCCACAAGGTTTTCACTCAAGCCCCAGTATTTGCCACTCACATGTGGTCAAGATGTGGTCAAAGTTACGACCCTAGTCGTGCCCCCACGTATTGTCGTACGTGGATGACATTTTAGTCCATTCGAACTCTCAGGAAAAGACCGCAGACATTACCTGAGAGGTGCTAGAGCTCAGTAAGGATACAGCATTTAAGGCCAACAGAGAGAAGGCCCAGTTAGTACAGACCCAGGTCAAGTACCTAGGCTTGAACCTCCAGACAGACTGTAGAACCCCAGATTTGCAGCAAGTGGAAACCATAGGAAAACTCCCTGCTCCCACAGATGTAGCTTCCCTCCGAGCACTCTTAGGAACCTTCAACTTCTCCCGTGAATTCATTGAGGACTTTGTAGTTAAGGCCACCCTCCTGTATGCATTGATAAAGAAAGGAGCCATTAGGAAATGGGGACCCGACCAGCAAGAAGCTTTTGCCACTTTAAAGACAGACATGACCAAAGCCCCAGCCTTGGTTTACTCTGTGTCACACAGCCCTTTTACATTCAGCTACCTATGGCCGACAGCCATGTAGGAGCAGTCCTCACTCAGCTGAGAAACAATGTGCACAGAGTTGTGGCATATGCATCCAGGAATCTCTCTCCCACGGAAGTAAAGTTTAGTCCGTGTGAGAAAAACTGTTTAGCCTTGGTTTGGGCCTTGACAAAATGGGAATTTATTATAGGAGGAGCCCGAGTCATAGTGCAGACCCCTCACACTCCACTCAAGTTCATTTTATCAGGAAGAGTTCAGGATGGACAAGTTCACAGTGCCAGGATAGCAGAATGGACCATAGAATTGTTGAAGTGTGGTACTGAGTACAACAGGCAAGCTAGCGAACCTAGTGCTCCCTATGGACATGTAGTCGCCAGTGCCACCCACAAGTGTCCCCTTCCCATTTCCACCCAAAGCGATTGGTCAGTTAAAGTGGGGAAACCTCTAGAGGAAGCCCTGAGAAATGGATTTATGTGCTGGTTCTGCAACGGCTCGTCCTCCTGCCCTGAGGGCACCTGCCTAACAGGATTTGGAGCAATCCATGTCAACGACAGCCATGTCCTTCAAGGTGCAGTCAGACCCCACTCCAGCCAGGCTGCCGAGGTAGAAGCCCTCCACGCCGTCCTAGATTTTGAAGACCCTCACACCCCCTTAGCAATTTACACAGATTCCCAATGCTGTTATAGATTGGCTCCCAATGTGGATGTCCCGAGACTGGAAAACTAACGACGACAAGCCAGTTGTCCACACAGACAAATGGCAGGAAGCTGCTCTCTTGATTCAGAAACGAACAGCCCCCACCTGGGAGTCCTATGTTAAAGGCCACCAGAAAGGCAAAGAGGAGGAAGCCCAATGGAACAACAAGGCAGATGCCTTGGCAAAAGAAGCCGCAGCAGCCCCGATGGCTCCCATTAATGTGAAACCCAAGGAGCCTACGTTACCGGAAACCCTAGACTTAGTCCAATTCCAGAAGGGAGATAGTGAAATCCAGGCACTGGCCACAGCAGGGAAAGACCCCACAGGAAAGTACAGCATAGTACAGAAGGAAGGAGCATGGTGGGCTGTAGATAAAGATGGGACCAATCACTGGATCATTCCCACAGAGGTTCGTGGAGACCTCATTCAGTTTGTGCACAACATTGGACATAGAGGTAGATCAGCCACCCTAGCAAGAGTTAAAGAGACAGGATGGTGGCTCTGCATGAAGGAGGAAGTAGATCAATTGGTAGATAACTGTCTCTCATGTGCTATGGTAAACACTGACCCTAGTGGCCCTAAGACTCCCATCTGCCACCAGATAGATGGACCCTGGTCCAAACTGCAGATAGACTTTGGTCTGCCAACTACTCCGTGGCACAACAAGTACTGCTTAACAGTCATAGACTCCTTTAGCAAATGGATAGAAGCCTTTCCCACGCATGATAACACAGCAGCCACCACTGAAAGGGTGTTGTTTGATCAGGTATTCAGCTGCTGGGGAATGCCCAAATCATTCACCATAGATCACGATTCAGGCAGTCATTTTACAGGAGAAGTAATCATAGAATCATAGAGTTGGAAGAGACCACAAGAGCCATCCAGTCCAACCCCATGCATGCAGGAACTCCCAATCAAAGCATCCCCAACAGATGGCCATCCAGCCTCTGCTTAAAGACCTCTAAGGAAGGAGGTCTTGGAGGGAGTGTGTTCCACTGTCGAACAGCCCTAACTGTCAGGAAGTTCCTCCTAATGTTGACGTGGAATCTCTTTTCCTGGAGCTTGAATCCATTATTCTGGGTCCTGTTCTCTGGAGCAGGAGAAAACAAGCTTGCTCTCTCCTCAATGTGACATCCCTTCAAGTATTTAAACAGGGCTATCATATTACCTCTTAACCTTCTCTTTTCTAGGATAAACATTCCCAGCTCCCTAAGGCATTCCGCATAAGGCATGGTTTCCAGACCCTTCACCATTTTAGTCGCCCTCCTTTGGACATGCTCCAGTTTATGCACATCCTTTTTGAATTGTGGTGCCCAGAACTGGACGCAGTATTCCAGGTGGGGCCTGACCAAAGCAGAGTAGAGTGGCACTATTACATCCCTTGATCGAGACACTATACTTCCATTGATGCAACCTAAAATTGCATTGGCCTTTTTAGCTGCTGCATCGCACTGTTGACTCATGTTCAACTTGTGGTCTACATAGACTCCTAGATCCTTTTCACATGTGGTCTCATTCAGCCAGGTGACCGCCATGCTATATCTGTGCATTTCATTTTTCCTCCCTAAGTGCAGAACCGTACCTTTCTCTGTGTTGAATTTCATTTTGTTAGCTTTGGCCCAGCTTTCTAGTCTAATGCAGACCCTTTGCAAGGCTTTAGGCATCAAGCAGCAATTTCATGTCCCTTTTCACCCCACGAGTTCAGGTTTTATATAGAGATCCAACAGAACCCTTAAGGAGGCCATGAGAAAGGCAGTAAAGGCCTCTGGAAAAGACTGGGATGTGAAACTCCCCATCATCTTAATGGCCCTTAAAGGAACTACAGCTTCCCACGGTTTCACACCTCATCAGGTCATGACCGGATGTAAGATGGTCATGCCAGAAGCCTTTTGGCTCAACACTGAGTTCCCCTCAGATTTGGAACCTGTGCTCTTAAATCATGAGTGGATCATGACCCTCATTCAGAGCATCCAGGAAATGTATCGGTTAGTAGCAGAGAAATTAGGCCAGAATATGCAAGCCATGGACAGGAAGTTAGGATGGGTCAGAAACCCTCAGAAATGGGATCCCGGACAGCTAGTTATGTACCAGGACTTCTATAAGAATAAACACAATCTAGCAGCAAAATGGCTAGGTCCAGTAGAAATCACAAAAAGGGTGTCCCCCACAGTGTACCAAGTATGTTTGACAGGCCGCCAGGGCTCCCAGCTGAAGTACTTTCACTCATCGCAATTAAAAGAATGGAAGGGAGGACCAAACCCGGTAAAGCCGGTCCATCCGCAGCCACCCCTTCCCCCGTTAGTGGATCTGCCTGAGACTTTTGTAAGTCTGTTCCCCGATTAAGTTAACAGTAGTAAGTTTGCCTCTCTGTTTCCCTACAGGGACAGGAGATGGCTCAGGGCGTATGGAGCCTTTGGATACTGATATGGATGACTCCGCAAGTAGCTGCAGATGTATATACAGCTCAGTTCGCCACTGACTGGCAATTTAATGTTTAGGCCCTTTGCCATTGGGCTACCCCTTACCCAGAGATGTTTGAAGTTTTAGAAGCCATGAGAGAGGCACTGAATTGGTTCAATAAAGGATTCCCCATTAGAATTAAGACCCGCATTTACACTACGGAGCATAACTCCATAGTTTCCCGGGTCATCATGTTCGGTCCACATGGACACACTTGGGTAGAGGCAGATGCAGGCAGCCTCCCCCTTTCCACAGGTTTTTGGAATAGACACTGCTTTGATCCCACATTAAGCAAGGCCACTTCTTCTTTTTACACGGCCCTCACTCTAGACTCACAGTGCTGTCCTACATGGACCTGGAGGACTAGGCTCTTCACTTGCCATAACTTCACCCGCACCCCCACAAATTGCAGTATAGACTGCCGCAACATGTCATGCCCAGGTCCTCAGCTTTACACCGCAGACATGCCCCAAACACCACCCATAAGACATGGACTCTCCATTTACATGGGAGGAGTATGGATCCGGATAAATGTAGCCACTGCCATAAAGACCCTCATACATAGCGTCACCCATCCCTTGGTCATAGTTGTTGCTATTATAATGTTAGCAGTTTTTGTACAAGTCATTTGGATGGCTCTGAGGCCCCTGCCACTGAATCGAGGACGCCGCACAAGCATTACTAGAATGCCAGACTTGGCAACCGTTAAACTTTTAGAAGGTGATACCGGGGGGGGGGGAGTATGCAGTGAGCCCCCTCCTCATTGTTACATGGAGAAAGCGTGTTAATCTACGCTTCCTCAGCCCCAAAAGACCCACTTGCTGAGGCCTACACTCTTGGTACATCTCCCTGCACCCCCCTTTTTGGTTTTGTTTCTGTTGTTACACCCAGCATTGTGATCCTTGGAAGTAAACCACTCTGCCAGCTAGCCAAGACATTGGCTGCTCCAGATGTGGCAGTCATCACCAAGAAACGCAGAGATCTGCTCACTCAAACAGAGCTCTTGCACAAGAGCGCCTTCTATATGCTGTTTCCCTCAGATAAAAGTTCGCCTCACTGAGCACCACTGCATTCTAGGTTATAGTTAGAATATATGCATAGCTCCTAGGCTAAGTCACATGACCGCAGCCCCTCATTGAGTCCAGTAAAATGTTTTCCACAGTCCTGAAGAGCCTGGCATGGCTCCAATCACTTGGATTTGGCTCTGATTTCCTGGTTACCCCGGCATCCTCCAGTTCCAAATGCAAATTACCCGTTCAAAATGGACTTTGCCGCCTAAGATCTGCTCAAGCTAATGTCTCTTGAGTTTGCATCTTTCTATCTTGCATTGATGAGAAGAGATGGGGGACTAGCTCCCACCTTTTTAGTTTTTGTTTTGGTTTGGTTTGGTTTTGGTTTTTTGTGGGTGCCTCCTGTGGAGAGCTACCATCCTTGGAGGTAAATTCCTGAACAAAGGCAAAAGGTTCCGCTAGGCCTGGGTCGGCTCTTCAGCCTAGCTTGGTCCCCAGCTGTGATCTTCTTTTGCCCAGTGATTTGCCACCAAGGATAGTCATTCTGCACCGTGTGGCTGGCTGGGTCCCGTTGCGGAGCCCCACCAAAAGGCAGTTAGAGACACGCTGCCTTCTCCATCCCCACTGTTTTCAACCACCTCTCAGGTTAGAAGGACACTTTCTTTTTGGACCCCAGATCATTTCCCTAGATAAGACCACACCAAACCCACCTAGTCACAGTTTTTGAAACACCCTAGTTTGCCCGCAATCTGCAGTTTTTGTCCGGAATTTTTGGTTAATTTGCATATTTTTCCCAGCAACTCCTAAATCCACAGAAGAAATGGTCTCCCCAACTTCAGTGCTCACAGTTTGACCAACCTATGAAATGAGTCCCTGAATGTCCATATGACCTGACTCAGCCTATCTCCAATGTATTTGGACTCCCCATTTTGTGTAGCCTTTCCCAGAGAAAGGGAGAGACCTCTTGACGCCAGTGACTGCATCCTTGAGGTGCACAGAGATAGTGCGCTAGGCGCGGAGACCGTGTAACTGACACTCTCTCAGCCCAAGATAAATTTGTTATTATTGATTTTGGACCTTAAGTCCACAGATAAGTATAAGTAGTTGTTTTCATGTTAGTAGATATAGATGGAAATGGTTTCTTTCATGTATTTTGGTGATGGTTTTCTTTTCTCTATGCTCTGAGTAAAGGCAATTGCTCCCAGACTTCTTTTATTTCCACGTCTGTTAGAATCCCTATAGTCTTCTATTAGATATATGGTTAATGGGGTATATGGGGAGGATAGGCATTAGAGTGTATAACAGTGTATAACTATGCCAGGTGGCTGTTATCAGTTGACCTTGTAGATGCTCGGCTCAGAGGCTTGGAACGATTCCCCACCCCTCCCTATGATGATCGAGGGGGAACAGCATTTTGAACTTGCAAAGCTTTTAGACTCTAGGGTTCACAGGGGTAAATTGCAGTACCTGGTTCGTTGGAAACACTTTTCAGCGGATCATGATGAGTGGGTGTATGCCAAACATGTTAGAGCCCCTGAATTGGTTGCTAGGTTTCAACAAGCTCATCCAAACAAACCGCATTTGTAGTCTGTTTCAATGGGGTTTTTTCTCCTTTACTGTCGGGGGGGGGGCTTCTTCTTTTAGGGGGGCAGACTGTTTGAATCCCTATAGTCTTCTATTAGATATATGGTTTATGGGGTATATGGGGAGGATAGGCATTAGAGTGTATAACAGTGTATAACTATGCCAGGTAGCTGTTATCAGTTGACCTTGTAGCTGCTCGGCTCAGAGGCTTGGAATGTAAAAGCACCAGTGTCTGGTGGGATGAGAACTGGTAAGGAGGGAGTGATGGGGGAAACAGAAACTGATGGGAAAAGGTGGAATGTGCTAGTTGTCTGTGGGGGGAGGAGTAGGACTGTGGGGCTATTTGGATGTGTTCTGGCGGGAACTGGTCAGTTTCAGCTAAGAAGCTGGATGGTGTGGTATTGCTGATCCTGGAGCATCAATAAAGTTCTGTTTATTCTACATGAAGCTGACTGATTGATTGTTTGGGATTCTGGACCCCTGTCCTGACAGTTAGCTGAAACTCACCAAAACTTTTCTGAGACAATGCAGGAGCCGATGATCTCAGAGGAGCCATTAACCTTTCAAACAACTGAGGCAACGGAGGAGTCTAAGGCGGAGGCTGGAGCGCGTCCGAAGACTACGAAACCCCCGCTGCTACAGACACCAGTGGGTGCAGGTCCTTGGTTTGGATATCCTGCGGCTTGCTTGCGCACCCAGGAATGGAGAAGAGCTACTCAGTGGTCCGACTGTGACACGGGATTCACTCAACCCCTGCAAGTGCAATTGGGCAGGGATGCAGACCTGGACTAGCGAGTCACGCATCTCCAGACTGATGTGGACGAACTGCGCTACCTCCTGATGGAGGTACTGGACGCAGTCAAGGATCGCCCAACAGGAGGGAGAGACGAGCTAGAGGCTGGGGCCGCCGCCGAAGCCCCTGGGGCACTGGCATGGGAGGAGGCACGGCAACCCGCCCCCCAGCCAGACCATCAGCTGGAGCCACAAGCCCGAAAATTGGGAGTCAGGTGTGACAGGGACCCTCAGACCTTGCCCTATTTTTTGTCCCAAGTGGCTGATCATATGGAGGAATGAGGGCCCACCTTTCCCAACGAAGCAGCCAAGGTGGTGTAGTCCGGCACCTCAAAGGGGAGGCAGCCAACTGGCTGGTGCAACTCTATGACTGCCAAGCTGCAGAATTACGAAATCTGGCAGACTTCATGAGAGCCCTGAGGGCCAGATTTGAGGACCCCTTCTGAGTGAGCGCGGCTTTGGCAGGCCTGAAGGCCCTAGACCAAGGAGCCCAATCAGTCTCCGAATACGCCATGGAGTTCAGGAGACTGGTTTCCCAAGTGCCAGACTGCACCGAGGGAATGAAGATTCAATACTTCAAGGAGGGCCTGCGTCCTGAGATTGTGAAGTGGGAACTTACAATGGGCAACCCCCCCCCACCGCCCTGGAATGGATTCGGCTTGTGGGAGAGGCGGAGGCCGTGCTGCATGAAGTCAAAATGCTGACCCAGCAGAGGAATAAAGAGGGCAAGGGGAGAGAAAACAGGCCTTCAGGAGCAAAGAGTAAAGGAAAGCCTGGTCAGATGTCCGAGGATGAAAAAAAGTGACGCCGAAGGCTGGGGCTATGCCTGGGCTGCGGTCATAAAGGCCATCTGGTTGCTAGCTTCCCAGAACGGAGCTTGGAGAAGAAACTGTCCCCTTTTACGGCACCACCGGCGACCGCCTCCAAGAAAGGAAAAGGGAAGATCGAGAAAAAAGGCTACGCTGACCGCGGACTCCAAGTGGCGACTGAGGATGAGGGGGAGGTTTGGACAGACAGCGACAGCACTGCTTCAGAGGAGCCAGCTTTAAACTCCCAGAGCCTGCCTTAAAAAGCGGCCAGAGGCAGGTTGCAAGTCGGGACGGCCACAAACCCATGATGAGTGGGGGCATCCCCCTCTATACCTTGACTGTGACTTTGATGGTGGGGCAGGGGCAAAGAGCCATGGCTCTTACGGCTGCAGTGGACTCTGGGTGCACAAGGTGTTTAATCAATCTGGAGGTGGTAAAAAAAAAAACCAAGGCATAAAAACCCAAGGCTTACGGGACCCCATCCCCTTCTCCCAAATGGATGGCAGTCTGATGGGAGGGCAAGCCTCCGAGGAACGAACCACTACGGTGTGGCTGGGAATAGCAGACCATTGGGAACGGATCCAGTTGGTGGTGGGACATACTTATCATTACCACCTCATGTTGGGGATAGACTGGTTACACCACCATAATCCCCACACAAAATGGAGGCAGAGACAGCTGGTGTTTGATGATCCAATCTGTTCCAAACACTGTTTGGATCCCGCTATAAAGGTTTCCCAAGTGCAAAAGCCTGTGGTGATATCCCGACCACAGTCAGTTGAGGCCGCCACTCATCTGGAGCCGGTGACCAGAGGGGGGGCTTCGGCCTCCCATGACTGGGGGGAGGAAATGGTGGAGATAGGCGACAGCATCCCAGAGTCCGTAGTCACCTATCCTGAGTGTTATGAGGACCTCAAAGAGGTGTTTGAATCTAAAGAAAGTGACGTGCTGCCACCGCATCGAGAGACAGACTGTGCTATAGAAATAGAGCCAGGGGCGCCTCTGCCTAAACCTAAACTATATTCAATGACCCCTCGGGAGTTGACCATCCTCAAGGAGTTTGTAGAAAAGAACCTAGCAAGGGGGTTTATTAGGCCATCCACCTCCACTTTTGCGGCACCTGTGTTCTTCAGAGAGAAGAAAGATGGGACCCTCCGCTTGGTCACCGATTACCGAAATTTGAATGGGATTTGTAGCACCAACAAGTACCCCTTGCCCTTAATGAAAGACATGTTGGGACGTCTGGTCACGGGCAAGGTGTTCACCAAATTAGATCTGAGAGACGCTTATTATTGAGTACAAATTAGGGAAGGGGATGAATATAAGACTGCCTTCAATTGCCCCTTGGGGGACTTTGAATATCTAGTCCTCCCCTTTGGTTTATCGGGGGCCCCGGGGTGTTTATGAGACTTGTTAACGAGGTGCTACACGATCTGTTGTTTGAGGGGGTGCTGGTGTACTTGGACGATGTTCTAATATATTCCCAAGACTTGGAGAGCCATGTGCAGTTGGTACGGGAGGTGCTGAAGCGTTTGCTGGACAACCAGCTGTATGTGAAGTTGTCTAAATGTCACTTCCACACTGACAAGCTGGACTTTTTGGGGTACTGTGTGTGGGCCCAGGGCCTTGAGATGGATCCCCAAAAAGTCCAAATGGTGTTGGATTGGGCCCCTCCTAAGAATAGAAAACAAGTGCAACGGTTTTTAGGCTTTGCCAACTTTTATCGGCAGTTCATCCCGGAGTTTGCTAAAATAGCCTTGCCAATCACTGATCTGTTAAAGACCAAAACCCAGGAAAGGGGAGACCAGGGCACAGGGGCTAAGGAAAAGAAACCACCCAAGCCCTCAACCCCGATTCAATGGACTGATAAATGCCAGAGGGCTTTTGACCAGCTGAAACAACTATTCAGCTCGGAACCCATTTTGTTACACCCAGACCCTGACAAACCTTTTGTAATCCAGGTGGACGCCAGTGACCAGGCAATGGGAGCAGTATTATTGCAGAAGGACAATAATGGAGTGTTGAGGCCATGTGCCTATTTGTCCCGTAAGTTCCAAAAGGGGGAATTAGGGTGGCCCACCTGGGAAAAGGAAGCGTTTGCTATTAAGCATGCTCTGGACAGTTGGAGACAGTTCTTGGAAGGGGCGCCCCACCCTTTTGAAGTTTGGACGGACCACCGTAATTTGGAGGCCCTGCAAACTCCCAGAAAGCTAACCCCAAACAGCGGAGGTGGGCAAAGGACTTTTACAAATAGAAATTTAAATTAAAGTTCTTCCCAGGGCGGCAGAACATTTTGGCTGATGCCTTGTCTAGACTCCCTCAGCACATGGGAAAGGAGCAAGTTCCACTACAGACCATTTTTTCTCCTGAACAACTGGGGCTGTCTGTAGTGACCCGTAGCCAAGCTAAGCAAGGACCTGTCAAAACTTTGCACCTGTTAGACAGTCTGTTGCAAAAGGTGAAACGGGAGGCTGAGAAAGATAAATGGCTACAAAAACACAAAGATCAATTAACTTTAAATGCACAAGGTTTGTGGGCTAAGGACTCCAAGATCTATGTTCCTGCTGCGATGCGGCCGGAGATATTGAAGTTGTGCCATGACTCCAGGGCTGCCGGGCACAAACACCTGGCACAAAGTTCGAAAGACCTACTGGTGGGAGGGGGTGCGGGCAGAGGTAGAGGACTATGTAAAAAGTTGTCCAGTTTGTGCGAGAGCCAAACTGGTCATGGGAAAGCCAAGAGGTCTTTTGCAGCCTCTGCCTACGCCAGATGGACCCTGGAAACACATTGCCATGGATTTTATTACTGACTTGCTTGAAAGCAAGGGGAGAAACACCATTTGGGTGGTGGTGGATTTGTTTTCTAAGCAAGCCCATTACGTAGCGTGCAAAAGCATGCCTAGTGCTACTAAACTGGCTGACTTATTCATTATGTACATATATGAATATCATGGCTTGCCAGACAGAATTGTAAGCGACCGGGGAAGCACCTTCAGTTCCAAGTTTTGGAGGGTTTTCCAGAAAAAATTGGGAGTGGAATTGGCATTGAGCACGTCTCATCATTCACAAACAGATGGTCAGTGTAAAAAGACTAACATGGCCCTTGAACGGTACCTTCGATGCTATACCAATTATTTGCAGGATGATTGGTATGATTTGTTGCCCCATGCTGAGGTGGCGTTCAACAGTGCCATCCACTGGAGCATGGGTTGATCGCCCTTCAAAATCACCTATGGGTTTGAGCCTAAGACCCTTCCAGCTTTGCCTGCAGAACCTTCTGACCCGGTAACGGTGACCCAATGGGTGGATAAAATTAAGGGGGCTTGGCCACAGATCACCAAAGCCTTGGAGGAGGCAAAAAAGGATTATAAAAAGTTTTCTGACAGAAAGAGGTCCTTGGGGTGGGACATAAGACCTGGGGACCGAGTGTTTCTGTCTACTAAGCACATGAAAACCAGGCACCCTTCGAAGAAGTTGGGACCCAAATATATTGGGCCTTTCCCAGTGAAAAGACTGGCCAATGAGGTGACGGCTGAATTGGACTTGCCCAAGTCTTACAGACATTTACATCCTGTTTTCCATTTTAGCTTGCTGAAGCCAGACTGGAGCACCGGACGATGGAAACGGGACGATTCCCCACCCCTCCCTATGATGATCGAGGGGGAACAGCATTTTGAACTTGCAAAGCTTTTAGACTCTAGGGTTCACAGGGGTAAATTGCAGTACCTGGTTCGTTGGAAACACTTTTCAGCGGATCATGATGAGTGGGTGTATGCCAAACATGTTAGAGCCCCTGAATTGGTTGCTAGGTTTCAACAAGCTCATCCAAACAAACCGCATTTGTAGTCTGTTTCAATGGGGTTTTTTCTCCTTTACTGTCGGGGGGGGGGCTTCTTCTTTTAGGGGGGCAGACTGTTTGAATCCCTATAGTCTTCTATTAGATATATGGTTTATGGGGTATATGGGGAGGATAGGCATTAGAGTGTATAACAGTGTATAACTATGCCAGGTAGCTGTTATCAGTTGACCTTGTAGCTGCTCGGCTCAGAGGCTTGGAATGTAAAAGCACCAGTGTCTGGTGGGAGGAGAACTGGCACGGAGGGAGTGATGGGGGAAACAGAAACTGATGGGAAAAGGTGGAATGTGCTAGTTGTCTGTGGGGGGAGGAGTAGGACTGTGGGGCTATTTGGATGTGTTCTGGCGGGAACTGGTCAGTTTCAGCTAAGAAGCTGGATGGTGTGGTATTGCTGATCCTGGAGCATCAATAAAATTCTGTTTATTCTACATGAAGCCGACTGATTGATTGTTTGGGATTCTGGACCCCTGTCCTGACAGCGTCTCTCTTGGAGACACGGGGGGGGGGACAAGTAAGGATAAGTCACCTTCACCCCTCCTCTTGACTCTCTATCCACTGGCTTTCACTTCTGCTCTTATGAGGAAGGTAAGCCTCCAACGTGAATCCACTTCCCAAGATGCATTCGTCCCGCGGCTCTGATGTCCCCTGCGCTCTGCTGCAAAGGACACAGCCGGTGTTCTCACTCAGGCCCAGATGACCTCAGCCTCTGATGTCGCAATCAGTTCCAGCCAGGATGCCATGCCAACATCCTCCACAGGCTCCCCAACTGCTTTGCCTCAATGGTCATGCATCCAGATACTGCCTTCCCAGAGACCAACAGTTGGTTGTCCTCCATCACCACTATATTGCCTGCATCCAATGGACATTGCTGAATTATCATACCTGCCCGCATTTTGGATATGTACCACTGGACTGTAGTTTCACCTTTTTGGACACTGACACAAGGGAATTGTTCCCTGCAAGTCATCCACGGACATTACTATCCCCCCCGGTACATCTGTATGCCCACATTCCCAGGCATACCTCAGAGACCCTCATAAGCACATTCAAAACTGTCATTTACTCTCTTTCTCAGACATTGGACTCAAACCGCAGTTGCTCCCCGGAGCATTGGACTCAGAGATACATGGGACTCAGTTGTTACATGTTGCACATTGAGTGCTATCTGTATTGGACTCAGTCTTACCAATTGCTCATTGCATTGCCTGTTGCTTGATATGTTCTTTGTGTATTGGTCATTGCCTTTGAAATTTGAAATTTTGAAATTGCTGTTGCTATTGTTGCCTCTGTGTGAATGGGTTCTAGATGCATGGTTAATGTTGTTGCATCTCTGCATCACTGGGAATACCGCCTTAGCAAGTTCTGCTCCTACCAAATTGACACCCCAGAATTTTAGACAAAGGTTTTAATTCGAAAGTCATCAATCCCCAATAACTACTCAAATTTGGGGGAATGTTAATTAGCTCTAATACACCAATCTTGGCTCCTTACAAAGGCCATACAAGGACCGGATTCCCGAATTGTTTACGGAGGTTTGAGAGATCCCAGAACTGACACAAAGGCAAAGTATTTAGATTTTAAGATAGTTTATTGATGTACAGGGGACACATTCACACATGCAATCACACAAGGCTAATAGAAGGAAAAGAGTAGGCCTCCTAATGATGACATACTTGACTGAAATGGCTCTTCCAGGATCCAGGCTGGTGCAGCAATGCAATGGAGGGAAATAGGGAAAAGGGTGTGCATAGGACTTGGGAGAGGGGAAGGTAGGGAAAAGGGAGAAGGGAACTGCAAAGAAGTCCAAACGACCAGAGGTCTGCCTGAGATCCCAAGGCAGAAAAACAAAACAGCTTCATTTATATACCGCTTCATACCCTTAAGGAGTATCTAAGTGGTTTACAACTGTAAGCTATTTGCCCCCAAACAATCTGGGTACTCATTTTAGCGACCTCGGAAGGATGCAAGCCTGAGCCGAGCTTCAGCCCTTATGCTGGTCTTGAACTCGCCACCTTATGGTTTTGAGTGAGTGGCTGCAGCACAGGCATTTAACCACTGTGCCACCAGGGCTGTTAACAACTTAACAAAGAAATGGCAGAGATTAAGTACCCTTCTGGTCACGTCTGCAGTACAGGCTATTGTCTCACTTCAAAGAAAGCAACATTTACATATCTCTTGATCTAGGAAGCCTCTTCCATGGGAAAAGCACTGATACTGGAATAGGTGGCATCTGTTAAGTGTCACAAAGCTACCCCAAGGTGTGAAGCATCTGTTCCTGTTTGCAACTCCCAACTAGGCTATGCTGTAAACGTGATCTCCTCACCTTTAGGCCATGGAGGACTGGGGGACATCTCCCATAATGCCTTTCCATTAGGGTCATAAGGAAACATGCCTTAACCTTAGGGATGCAGCTTCTCCTTAGAGATTTCTATGATCAAGCAATGCAAAAGTTGAAACATCCAGTTACCTCTGCAGATGCATTTTGGGATAGGGGGTTGTGGAGTGTCTTTGTATAATTGCAATACGGGTAACAATCCCCACGCATGCACATAGGTCTTGCCACTTTCGCGGGGTGAACTGTTACAATACCTACATTTGATATAAAATTTTGGGAGACGTGGACTGTATCATGACCTCTGCTTGACGTATTCCAAGGCCCTCCATAAGTCCCAAGCGGAGAGACCATGTAGGCAGGCCCCACTTGGAGGAATTGAGTTCATAGTAAGCAGCTCTCTAGAGGAAGTAGGGAGTCGCCAGACCGGTTTTGCCACTGCCCTCTGGAGTAAAGACAATAGCCTTGGTCTCACCCTTGATGAGCCAGTGACCACTCAGCCATTAAGCCGGCTTCCCCTCCGAATTGTACACAGATTATTTGCTCTTGGCTTAAGAAAGCCCAGGCAATCAACACCTTTGTCTAGCATAGATACATAGCCTCTGGATATGTTCAGCACTATATAAGGTTCCCATTTTGAATCGCTCCCCGACGATATTCTTGGAGGATAGGCTGGTCCATGCCAGTTTGACCTCTGCCTATAGCTTGCGCGGCCAATCTCCCCTCATCCTGGTGGTTGTGTCCATCATCATCATCCATCTCAATCTGGCTTCCAGGAGAAGACTTCTATGGTAGCTATCCCAGCTGTCTCTTTCTCTCAGCATTAACTCCCACTCTCATCCCTCCCTTTTCTCTAGCACTGAATGTGTGTATGTGTGTGTCCCCTTGCTGTGTGATATTTATGCCCCCTAATAAAGTGTGTATTTTATTGGACTTATTTGGACTAGTGTAACTTCTCTTGGGATTTGTCAGCGGACCTCTGGTAGACAATATCGGGACCCAATCTTGGCATAAGACTGTTAGGATCTTCCTCTCTGCATATTTGAGCTAATTATAATTCCCCTAAGTAAGAGACTTCCTAACACCTTGTTCCATTTATGTCGGTTTGATTATTTTCTCCATCCTTTTGCCTTCCAGAATACTGTCTCCCTCCCCCACATGACTCAGTTTAAAGCCCTCCTGATCAGATTTTTGAGACCATTGGTAAAAACGTTTTTTGCCAACCGGCGTGAGTTGCAACCCATCCCTTGGCAGAAGTCCCCCCTCATGGAACTGCAACCCATGAGCCAAGAATCCAAACCGTTCTTGGCGGCACCATCTATGGAGCCAGCTGTTTACATCTGCTATTTTCTTCTCCCTTTCTGGACCGTGCCCTTCAACTGGGAGAAGAGATGAGATGACAACCTGTGCATCCATCTCTTTCAGCTTCCTACCCAGATCCTCATAATCCCTTATGATATTCTGAAGGCTGTGCCTTGCAGTATCATTAGTTCCCTCATGAACCAAAAGAAAGGGGTAACAGTCAGTAGGCTTGACAACTCTTATCAGCCTCTCTGTCACATCACAGATCTTTGCCCCAGGAAAACAACACACCTCACAAGACATCTTGTCAGGCCCACAAACAAGTGCTTCTGTCCCCCATGACCACCACAGACCTCCTCCGAGGGGATGGGATTTTTAGTACGGAACAGGAGTATCCATGGGCGGAGGTAACCAAAACCTCCGCATTGTCATGGACGGATCACTTTCTGATCAAGATGGAACTGAGGGCCGCTTTCCGCCCCCCCCCGGGGGTGGCGGACCCATTAGAATGGTCCGCCCTCGAAGGCTGATGGAACCAATCGGTTTCCAGAACGCCTTAGAGAGTTTATTGGTTGGTAACACCGCCGATTCTACCGAGACCTTGGTGAATACTTGGAACACCGATCTTCCTAAGGCTCTCAATAAAATTGCTCCTGAGCGTCCTCTCCAACCCGCTCCCAACAGTATCCCTGGTTCTCTCAGGAACTCAGGGAGATGAAGCAGGTTGGACAACAACTAGAGCGCAGATGGCGAAAGACTCGTCTCTTATCCGACAGAACTTGCTGTAGGCAGCACCTTCGCGCCTATCAGGAGGCTTTGCGGGCAGCGCAGAGATCCTTCTGCTCTGCTCGCATTGCATCTGCTCCTCCAAATCTGAGCTAAATTGCGGCGGTGCCGTTCTGTCCCCGATGCTATTTAATATTTACATGAAGCCGCTAGGTGAGATCATTCGGAGGCATGGAGCTCAGTGTCATCAGTACGCTGATGACACTGAGATATATTTGTCCATGACCAGATCATCTGTGCAGACCTCAGATGGCGTCTCCTCTCTCAATGACTGCCTGGCAGCGGTAATGGATTGGATGAGGGAAACTGAATCCGGGGAAAACGGAGGTACTGACAGTTACCGGCCCAAAACTAGGCTTGGGAATACAGCTCCCGGTCTTAGACGGAGTCACACTCTCCTCGAAGGACCCTGTTCGCAGTCTGGGGGCGCTCCTAGACTCATTGCTTCACATGACTAGTCAGGTGAATGCGACAGTCAGGAGTGCCTGTTATCAGCTTTGGCTGATACGCCAGCTTCGCCCTTTCCTGGAGATGAGGGATCTGGAAACTGTGGTACATGGTTTGGTCACCTCACGTCTTGACTACTGCAATGCACTCTACATGGGACTGCCCTTGGGCTTAACCCGGAAACTTCAATTGGTACAAAACATGGCAGCCAGATTAGTCTCTGGAGCTTCCAGAAGAGAGCATATAACTCCAGTGCTCAAATCTCTTCACTGGCTGCCTATTAGTTTCCGGGCACAGTATAAGGTGCTGGTTTTAACCTTTAAAGCCCTACATGGCTTGGGTCCATCTTATCTCAGGGACTGCCTCTCCCCATACGATCCTCACCGCACACTTCGATCCTCTGGGAGAAATCTGCTAAAGCCTATGAAGGCCAGGCTGACACAGACCTCCCAGAGGGCTTTTTCTGCCACCGCTCCCAAGCTCTGGAACGGTCTGCCGGACGAGATGCATCTCATGACATCTTTAGACTGCTTTAAAACAGCCTTAAAGACACATCTCTTTCAGCAGGCCTTCCCTTAAAACCGTTGACCCCGGCTCCAGTCTTAGACTATGCTCTTCGCCTACTCCCACGTCTCCAACCCTCAACTTCTGATGTGGCCACATAAGAAGGGGTCTGGATACACCTTTACTGTTTTTAGATCCTACAGTTTTTAATTTATTGCTGATTTAATTTATTTTTAATGCATGGGAGGTTGGAATGCGGGTTATGGGATTGTTTTAATTTTAACTTTGTTTTAATTGATGTCTTTTAATATGCTGTATTCTGCTCCGAGTGTTCTTACAGAGGAGCGGATTATAAATAAACTATTATTAGTAGTAGTAGTAGTAGTAGTGTCTGTTCCCTTTCGTGATACTCTCAGGCTCTCCTGCTCTATCCCTGATGTCTGTCCCTGCTGCTTTTCCTCATCTTCTCTGATAACAGAGAGAGATTCAAAGTGATTCTGTAGCTGCAAGCTCACAGAATGACCCCTGGTTTCCCTACTTCTGTGTGTGACATTCCTCCAACCATCTACTTCTGTTGTGTGTGAAGTGACCTCTTCTTCCCCAGCAACTTTCTCTGTGTGTTTGCTATCCAAGACCATCCGGTCCATTCTGTTCAGGAGAACCTCCTGCTCTCTATGATACTGAAGTGTACACACCTGGGCCTCCAACTGCTGTATTTTCTCTTCTAAGAGGGCTACCAACTTGCACTTGGGGCAAGTGAAGTTCCCCACATCTGTAGGCAAGAAGACAAACATCCCACAACTGTTGCAGGTGACTGCAGCAGGTCCCTCAATGTCCATAGTGAGAAGTCTTAAGGAGGCACTGAAACAAGACTGTGGTCAAGAGGGCAGTTGCCTCCCAACTCCAAGCTGTCTTGGATGAAGCTGATTATCTGGACCCATTTCAAACCAGCTTCAGGGCGGGATACGGAACTGAGATGGCCATGGTCGCCTTGGTCGATGATCTCCATCTGGGGATCGAAAGGGGAAATGTGACCCTGTTGGTGCTCTTGGACATCTCAGTGGCATTCAGTACCGTAGACCACATTTTCTTCTTCGTGGTCTCTGTGCCCTCACACAAAAGGGTTTGCACCTGCGCAGAAGCTCCATCCGGAATGCTGAAAAGCTGAGCAGGTTGGCGGGAGCCCCGCCCCTCCCATTCCCTGAGCATGCCCAATCCCGCCAATCTAGCTCCTCCTTCAGTTCTCTTTCGTCCGCCGCAAGAGTAACATCTCCTCCGGACTACTCTCCCTGCGACGAAAGCTGTGTAGATCAGACTCTTATTTTTTACTCCAAGTTTACTTTGTTTTGTTTTATTTGTTTTTACTTGTTTTACTCCCGATTTTTCCTTGAGCTGCCCTTTATTTGCTCAGAATTCGAGGGTTCTGGCCCGGACGGGCCCCTCGCGAATGGATCGGCCTCTTATGGCCGCCCGCTTCAAGAAATGTTCCGAGTATGGTGGTAAAATCCCGGTTGTGGATGGACACTCTAAGTGCATTTTCTGCCTAGGCAGTTCCCACATCCCGGAGAAATGCAAGCATTGCAAGGCTTTTAACCCCGCCACGTTACGCCAAAGAGCGGATCGACTCAAGGCCCACTTGTGGGAGAAGGCCCTCTCGGTATCCCACACCTCGGAGTCGTCCACGGACCCCTTGGGACGCCTTCCCATCTCTAAGTTTCCGAGGATTCCAAAGATTAAAAAACCGTCTTCGACGTCGACGGCAACTTCGACGTCGACAGAGACCCCTACGACATCGACATTGACGTCATCAGCCATGTCTAGCCCGGAAGGGCAACCTAAGGAGCATAGGAAACGGCCATCATCCACTGAGCTGGAAAAGCCGAAATCGAAGAAACATAAGCATAAGGAGGTCCTTGGTTTGGCTCCCTCGGCTGCCGCAAAGGCGGACCTGGCCATGTCTTTTCTGAGACAGCCTTCGGCCATTGACCTCTCTCTCCCGGCCCCAGTCACTGTACTCGACTCGGCGCTGGAGACATTGGAACCCGCATTTCAGCTTGCACCTACCCAGGTCTTCGCCCCTACGGGGACGGTCTCGACCTCGACCTCAACAGTTTCGCCTATTTCGGCACCGACTTCTCTGCTGCCAAAAGAGATCCTAGCCTCTTCAGAGCGCATTTACAGGCTGCGGTTCCCAACTCCTCCACCCCGGAAGTCTCTGGAGCCATTCGAGGAGCACTACTTTGACTCGCCCCACTCGTCGGCCTCCTTCCTGGCTCGACATCGGGCAGAGAGAGCGCCATCCATCCTATTGCTCCTACTCTGCATCGTATCGGGAACGATACCATGTCCGCGATCTCCACGTTGAGGAATTCTCACGATCTCGCTCGCGCTCCCGATCTCCTACTCGGTCCCGGGCCAAGTACAGGGCCCTGTCACCACCGCCAGCCTCGACGGGTAAGGTGTCGAGACCGCCCGAGTCGAGCACCATCATGACTGCTGCGGCGTCGGCCACAGTCGCCACTTCGACGTCAACGCTCTCCGCTCCAATCAGCTATGCGGACGCCTCGACCTCGACATTTCTTATGGCACCGACACAACCCTATGTGGAACCACATCAGGCAGCTTCCCAGTCGACGGAGGTATCCACTGGGGAAACGGATAACCGTCCTGAATCACCACAACCTGCCATATCCTCTCCTAATGAGGAGGTCGAGGACCAGACACCTGGGTCGCCTGTGGAGGACCTCCACCTGTTCACAGGTATTGTCGACAGGATGGCGAGAGCGGTAGGCCTGCAGACCGCACAGACAGTCCAGCCTCCCAGGGACCCCATTGATGGCCTCGTGGTTCGCCCTCGGCAACCCGCCATTATTCCGTTCTTGCCTTCCTTTTCAGATATCATGGTGGCTTCTTGGAACAAGCCTGCCTCAACACCACCCACTTCGAAGAAGCTCGACTCTCTATACCGAGTACAGTCTGAGATGGCTCCTTTCCTGTTCACCCATCCAGCTCCTAATTCCCTGGTGGTGGAATCTACCTGCAAATCCACCGGCAAGTCCCACTCTGCCCCTGTGGATAAGGACGGTAGGAGAATGGACATCTTTGGCCGTCGCTTCTACTCTTCTGCAGCCCTAGCTGCAAAAGTGGCCAACATGCAAGGATGTATGGCTGGCTACCAGAGGTTCCTGTGGGATCGCATGGCAGCTTTCATACCATATATGCCCCAGGTGCAGCAAGAAGTGGCTCAAGAGTTTTATGCTGAGGCACTCTCTCTCATTGCACAAGAGGTGCACTCAGCTAGACATGTTGTAGACTGCTCAGCAAAGGTCATGGCCGGTGCGGTGGCACTCTGCCGTTTTGCTTGGCTGAGGTCGACTTCCCTATCTGAGGAGGCTAAGTCCAAGATAGAAGACCTCCCCTTCAACGGTGAGGGTCTGTTTGCCGCTAAGACCGACGAATCCCTTGACACCATGGCCAAGGCTCGTTTTAACGGGAAGAGACTTGGGCTGACACCTAGTAAGCCCCCATCTGGTCGCACCTGGCGCCAAAGGCCATACGACCCCGGATTCACCCGTTCTTGCTCTGCTCCGTCCTCCACCCATAAGGGCCCAGTCCTACGCTAGAAGGCCTTACAGACAGCCACAGCAACAACAACAACAACAGCAACAGCAGAGGCAAGGCCAGCAACGTCAGCAGCAGCAGCCTTCTAGAAAGCCACCCTCCAAATCTCACTTTTGACGGGCCTTTGGAGGCGGCACCCAACTTTCTAATGCCAGTCACCCTTTCCTCAGTTCCCAGACTTCGCCATTTCTACAAGAACTGGTCCAAGATCACCACGGACTCCTGGGTGCTTACTATCATCCGCCTGGGCTACGTCATAGAGTTCTCAAGTATTCCACCAAATGGCGTTTTCTGTTCCACTCCCTCCTCTCCTCCTCTTCTGGAGGAGATTTCCTCCCTTCTCGACAAAGGAGCCATTCACCGTGTTACACCGTGCTACAAACATCAAGGCTTCTACTCCAGGTACTTCACAGTTCCGAAGAGAGGAGGAGGTCTCCGCCCTATCTTGGACTTGAGAGGCGTCAACTCACTCATCACGCCTCGCAAGTTCAAGATGGTGACCCTGCAATCCATTCTGCCATTTTTGCATCGAGGAGACTGGTTTGCATCCATAGACCTAAAGGATGCTTACTTCCACATCAGTATCAGGCCGCAACATTGGAAATACCTCCGTTTCGCCGTAGATGGAGATCTCTATCAATATACTGTTCTTCCTTTCGGCCTCTCCACCGCTCCTCGAGTATTCACAAAGTGCATGGCAGTGGTCATCTCTCACCTTCGTCTTCAAGGAATAAAGATCTTCCCTTACCTCGACGACTGGCTCCTGGTGTCATCCTCCAAGGCACAACTTTACAAAGACGTTCAATACATTTTGGATCTTTTGACCGACTTGGGACTCAAGGTCAACCTGCCCAAATCTGTTCTCCACCCTGTGAGGGTGATAGATTATATAGGCACGTCCCTGGACTCTGTAATGGGCTGGGCCTACCTTCCTACCAGACGGGCGGAAGCCCTCTGGGAACAACTGCAATTCGTCCTCTACACTCACTGTCCATCTGCGAAGGACATCCAGAGATTGCTGGGCCACCTAGCCTCAACTACAGCAGTGACCTACCTGGCTCGCCTCAGGCTCAGCCCTCTCCAAGCTTGGTTCCTGGCTTCATTTGATCACCTGAGGGACAATCCGTCCAAGAGACTCTCGTTACCTCCTCATATCAGAGACTCTCTCAAGTGGTGGATGTCCCCCTCCAACATCCTCAAGGGGATGCCCTTCCAGATGCCAGAACCGTCCAGGATGGTCACTACAGACGCGTCCATGTCAGGATGGGGCGCACATCTCAACGGCTTGTGTGTACAAGGACAGTGGTCTGCACAGGAGGCAGAACTGCACATAAATGCCTTGGAACTGTTGGCAGTCATCAAAGCCTTCGGGGCATTCGAAAATCATCTCCTCCACAGAGTTGTGCAGGTAGTATCAGACAACACAACCACTGTCTGGTACATCAACAAGCAAGGAAGAACTCACTCTCCAGTCCTCTTGCGTCTCTCCCAGCAACTGTGGACGTGGTGCCACCATCACTCCATTCATCCAGTGGCTATTCACTTGGCCGGGAAGGACAATGTGCTAGCAGACTCCCTCAGCAGGGACAAGGTGCTGCAGCACGAATGGACTCTGTCAAGTTCGGCCTTTAATCTTCTGATGTCTCGATGGGGAACTCCCTCGGGGGACCTGTTCGCCACCCTGAAGAACGCCCAATGCCGGACATTCTACACCAGAGCGGACGAGGATCCATGGGGGACGCCTTCCTTTGCAGTTGGAGTCGGAAACTCCTATATGCCTTCCCGCCCTTCCCTCTGATCTCTAGGACGGTGGCCAAGATGGCCAGGGATGGATCCAACGCCATACTGCTGACTCCATTCTGGCTGAGACAACCTTGGTTCACTCCTCTTCTTCACCTGGCCAAAGGTCAATACTTCCATCTGCCAAAGTGGCCCGACCTTTTGTCTCACTCTAATGGAGCGGTCCTACACCCGGGCCTAGTCAACCTAAGGATGATGGCATGGAGGATCCAGCCATAGCGTCTCCTGACCTGCTTAGGGTCCTGTCTGCCTTGAGAAAGGACTCCACCAAGAGATCCTATGCATATAAATGGAAGCGCTTCTGTGCCTTCACGGAGGCTAGATCTGAACCTTCCTCACCTGTGAGCCTTAGTACAGTCCTGCATTTCCTGTTACACCTCAGGGATCAAGGCCTAGCCTTCTCCTCCCTCAAGGTCTACCTGTCGGCTATCGTAGCCAACCAGCCACCTGGCTCAAGGTCATCTCGCCTATTCACGTCACCTACGTTAAAGAGGTTCTTCAAAGGACTACATCACCTTTATCCACTGTTGCCGCCATTGGCCCCGGCCTGGTCTCTCTTTTTAGTGCTTACGCAGCTCACGAGACCACCCTTTGAGCCCTTGGGCTCTGCTTCCTTGAGACTATTGACACTTATAGTGTCCTTTCTTGTGGCCATAACTTCAGCCAGATGTGCTTCTGAGCTGACGGCCCTGCTCTCGGACGAGCCTTACTTGACTTTTCATAGGGACAAGGTGGTCCTCAGACAGGACATTTCCTTCCTCCCTAAAGTGGTTTCTCCATTTCATCTCTCCCAGGAGATTGTGCTTCCTACCTTTTACCCAGATCCTTCCTCGCCTCTGGAAAAGACTGTGCACACCCTGGATCTGTGCCCTCACACAAATCCCGCCCTATCTCCCCTAGGTCAGGTCCCTGCTCTTTTGCGGCGGACTTGAACTGAAGGAGGAGCTAGATTGGCGGGATTGGGCATGCTCAGGGAATGGGAGGGGCGGGGCTCCCGCCAATCTGCTCAGCTTTTCAGCGTTCCGGATGGAGCTTCTGTGCAGGCGCCAACCCTATTGTGTGAGGGCACAGATGACCACTCGAAGAAACACAGTTACAGGTAAGCAACCTGTACATCCTTCTGGAACACCTGAGGGAGTTGAGAACTGGAGGCACTGTGCTCCAGTGGTTCCACTTCTACCTCTCAGGTAGATTCCAGATGATGATGCTGGGGGACAGCTGCTATTGTAAAAGAGAGCTGACATCTGGCATTGCTCAGGGCACCACTCTCTCCCCTATGCTGTTTAACATTTACACAAAGCCACTAGGAGAGATCATCTGGAGACATGGGGCATGGTGGTATCCATGATGACACCCAAATATATTCCATACGTGCCACCCTGCCATGAGCATGAGCCCATTATACTTAATGGGGCTTCAGCATGGAATTTGCCTTACGTGGCAGGGTCCAGAACGAATCCCCCATGTAAGGCAAGGTTCCACTGTACATATAAAAGATATTGGAGCCCAATAAAGGAAAGGAACAAAGGACTAATGCTAAACACCAAGTGGAACAATGAAAAGAAAGAGAAGAAGAGATTCTCATGGACAAGAAAAGCATTATACATATTATTCAGACACAAGACATAGTCTGGAATCAACATGTTCCTGGTCTCAAAATCTCTTGAACAGAAAATTAAGAATATGGAATTTTTACCAAAAATAAAATTGGACTATATCACAATACAACTAACAGTACATAGCAGGAAACAAAAAGTCCTCTCGCTGCTTTCACAACTTTTCAAACAGTTCCAATGAGGAAGAAAAATGGGAGGTGTTTCAAGAGGCCAGGACGGATGACTAAGGAACTTTCAACTGAGCTAAATTTTTAGCAGAACATGTATAAGAAATGGAAAAATGGGGAAATCCCCAAAGAGGAATTGAAACAAATAGCAACCACGTGTAGGGATAAAGTCAGAAAAGCTAAAGCACAGAATGAACTCAGGCTTGCTAGAGAGGTTAAGAACAATGAAAAAGGTTTTTTTGGATATGTCCACAGCAAAAGAAAAAAGATGGAAATGGTAGGGCCACTGTGTGGTGAAGATGGCAAAATGCTAACAGGGGACAGAGAAAAGGCAGAA
This sequence comes from Urosaurus nigricauda, assembly GCA_034509955.1. Lineage (NCBI taxonomy): Eukaryota > Metazoa > Chordata > Lepidosauria > Squamata > Phrynosomatidae > Urosaurus > Urosaurus nigricauda. Next base: position 4,133,667 of record JAOEGL010000014.1, read on the forward strand.
TTACTCAACACCTTTCAGAAAAGGTAAAGGGTGTTCAACCTGAGGACAGTGTAGCAGGGGACAAAATAGGAGAATTTCAGCACAGAATAAGTAAAAAGATAGTACAGGAATACCTGGTTAATCTAAATGAATACAAGTCTCCAGGACCAGACGAACTACATCCAAGGGTGTTAAAAGAACTGGCAAATGTAATATCGGAGCCATTGGAAATAATCTTTGAGGACTCCTGGAGAACAGGAGAAGTCACAGCAGACTGGAGGAGAGCAAACGTTGTCCTCATCTTCAAAAGGGGGGGGGGGAGAGGATCCCAATAATTATCATCCAGTTAGTCTGACATCAATTCCAGGAAAGATTCTTGAGCAGATCATTAAACAGAGAGTCTGTGAACATTTAGAAGGCAATGCCATAATCATAAAAATGTCAACATGGGTTTCAGAGAAACAGGTCATGCCAGACAAACCTGATCTCCTTTTTCCATAAACTTACAGCTTGATATTTCAGTAAGGACTTTGACAAAGTTCCCCATGACATTCTTGCAAACAATCTTGTAAAATGTGGGCTAGGCAAGGTAACCATTACATGGATATGTAACTGGATGACTAGCCTCACCCAAAGGGTGCTCAACAATGATTCCTTTTCATCCTGGAGGGAAGTGACAAGTGGGGTGCCACAGCGTTCTGTCCTGGGCCCGGTGCTATTCAACATCTTTATCAATGACTTGGATGACAGTATTGGGGGCACACTTATCAGATTTGCAGATGACACCAAATTAGGAGGAGTAGCTAATACCCCAGAGGACAGGATCAAAATTCAAAATGACTTGAATAGACTAGAAAATTGGGCCAAAGCTAACAAAATGAAATTCAATACGGAGAAATTCTGCACTTAGGACAGAAAAATGAAATGCACAGATATAGGATGGGTGACACCTGGCTGAATGAGACCACATGTGAAAGAGATCTAGGAGTCCAAATAGACCACAAGTTGAACATGAGTCAACAGTGTGACGCAGCAGCTAAAATGGCCAATGCAATTTTAGGCTGCATCAATAGAAGTATAGTGTCTAGATCAAGAGAAGTAATAGTGCCACTCTACTGTGCTTTGATCAGGCCCCACCTGGAATACTGTGTCCAGTTCTGGGCACCACAATTCAAAAAAGATGTGGAGAAACTGGAGCATGTCCAAAGGAGGGCAACTAAGATGGTGAAGGGTCTGTAAACCATGCCCTATGAGGAACGACTTAGGGAACTGGGGATGTTTCGCCTGGAGAAGAGAAAGTTAAGAGGTGATATGATAGCCCTGTTTACATATTTGAAGGGCTATCATATTGAGGAGGGAGCAAGCTTGTTTTCTTCAGCTCCAGAGACTAGGATGCAGAACAATGGATACAAATTGCAGGAAAAGAGATTCCACCTCAACATTAGGAGGAACTTCCTGACAGTAAGGACTGTTTGACAGTGGAACAGACTCCCCCAGAGTGTGGTGGAGTCTCCTTCCTTAGAGGTCTTTAAGCAGAGGCTGGATGGCCATCTGTCGGGGATGGTTTGATGGAGAGTTCCTGTATGGCAAGGGGTTGGATTGGATGGCCCGTGTGGTCTCTTCCAGCTCTTTGATTCTATGATTCTATCTGCTTTGTTTTGGTTTTTTGAAGGTGTAAAGAGGGTGCTTTGTTGTTTTAAATTGTACTTTAAAAAATCTTTCAAAAATGTATATTTTATTTTTTTAATGTTGCTATTTTCACGTTGACATTCTGTATGGTTTTAATTATATTGTAATCTTTTTCATTTGTAAGCCGCATTGAGACCTAATAATGGTCAAAAGGTGGGATATAAATAAAGTTAACAGCAGCAACAACAACGACTTCTCCCAGTATGTTACCTAAAGTGGCTTACAATACAGCTTAAAACAAAGTATGTCTGAAACTCTAAAAATAAAAAAGTTGTTTAAAAACTTGTAAATAAACAGTCCTATTAAAAATATGCAGTAAGTTAAAATAAAAGGTGGCTCAAAAAGAATGGTGTAAGAATAGTGCAAAACTGAATAAGAACACTTTTATTTCTGCACTATTATTTTTAATCACCCTGCACACTTAAAACATGAAGATGAAAGATCCTTGGGCCAGATCTTGTGAAATTTGATGGGGACAGTCAGAAGCAACATCCGAGCAGATCAATTTAAAAACTTCCAAAGAAGGAGACTTGATCACACTTCAAGGCAGCATATTCCATCATAGAACAGCGCTTGGAGGGTAGGTTCCATCAGTTCCTATGGTACACTAAAATTACAAGCTGGAGAGAGTGCTCAGAAATCATAGAATCATAGAATCCTAGAGTTGGAAGAGACCACGAAAGCCATCCAGTCCAACTCCCTGCCATGCAGAAACTCAAAAATCAAAGCATCCCCGACAGATGGCCATCCAGCCTCTGTTTAAAAACCTCCAAAGGAAATGTCCCCCTCCCCAAATGAGGAAACTTGTAAGGATCAAATCCATTCAATGTTGGGCTGAAGAGAATATGGATGTATGCCAGTTGTTCACAGAAATACTTCACATGGGATGGGAAACTTGTAGCCCTCCAGTTGGTTTAGTCTGCAGCTCCCATCAGCCCCACTCAATATGCTCAGAAGTAAAAGATTATGGGAGCTGGAGTCCAAAACATCTAGAAAGCCAAATGTTGTCATTCTGGCCAAACACAAAACATCCTAGTCACGTGTAATGTTGTGCAAATCATAACTTTCAAAAGTGCTGATCATTTCTTGCTGTTTCATGATTGTCGAAAATGTGCAGCCTGAGGCAACTGCCTCAATCTATCTTGTAAGGAGGCCAGACCTGAGCAGTAGAAGTATCAGTCCTTGGTTTCACTTTTGCTCCTACTCAACTTGCTACTTGGCACATTCAGAATAGTTCCTTTCATCCCAGAACTCGCAGACACCTAATGCCACTTAACACCAGACAAGGTCAGGGGGATAAATTTCAATATTCTGAGGAGCTCAATAGACTCAACCACTGTTCAGAACCATTGGGCTGAGTATAAATGTTGGGGCCAAGGACTGTAAATTGATCAGGGTGGAAAAGGTAAAAGGTCAAGTGTGGGCTGAATAGGCCAATTCACCAGAGAAAGTTTTGGAAAACTGTTGTTGGTGCGTGCGTGTGTTGAAGGAAGCTGCTACTCTGAGCCCCAGCTTAGCCATCAAAAAGCATCCTCTTCAATACCAGTATTACCGTTCCTAGGTATTTGGAGAGCTGTTATTAGTGCTTTTAGTTCTTCTATCCTGCTGCTAATTTTACTTCGGTTTTATATACTAACTTTTTTTTTAATCCTGCTATATCTTCTGTGTTTTTGAAAATGTGCTATCTCCACTTGTTGTTCATGATTTATATGTTATATTTTGGGGATTTAATCTTGTGGTTCCACTTTTTCCAGGACCAAGGAATGCAGATAAAATCCACAAAGTTTGAGCAGCCGCTTTCCCTAATGCCTGCTTCAGCAGCCATTTTCCTCCTGCCACCACTATCTGACACTGTGCATCAACAAGGTGTTTTGTACATCATTGGGAAATCCTCTGTTACTGGACATTTAAAAAGTAGAATAAATAAATAAATAAAGCAAATTAAAATTGATATATAGATCATAGGGGAAAATCTGTCAGTTCCACTTGCTCCCAAACAGTGAATGCATTGCAAAGGAGAGATTTGAACTGGGTTGGTCCTCTTCCATAGTCTAGCCACTCTTCACCACTACATTATTCTCAGGACTCATATAATCCCCTTGAAATTTAACATTTTGTACTAATTCTTCTTTCAGAGAAAGGACAGAATTGTGTATATATGTGGATCACACACAGAGTATCAAAAGAAGGCAGGGAAAGAAAGCAGATGGAAAGTATTCCTTCATTTGCCCTGGGTACAATTTAAAGTCTTCTTCCTTTTTACGATAAAATTGACTCTCCTCATAAATATCCACTGAATTTCCAAATGATCCAGACATGAGACTATAAGTGACATCATGAGAGCCATTTGACACACACAAGCTTTATCTAGAAAGGGAAGCAGCTAAGAGTCAAAGATACGTAATCAGTAAAAAGATACCTTGCAAATCTCACTATTCTCTGCTTGATAACCCTTTACAATTGGGTCAGAATGCTTCTGTTAGCTTCCATTAGAAAGAGTCTTATTTCATCCCAGCTTGGAGTAAGTTGCTGTTTGTTTGCTTTTGGCCCATATCAAGTGAGTGTAGCCTCCATCCCCCAATCTGAAGACATTCAGCCTCCATCCTCCAATCTGAAATCAAAATCCTCTGTTTGAACCAGAGAGCAGGCACAATGCATAGTCTCCACCAATAAGCACTGGAGTGTTTTCTATTCCAGAATAGAAGGCTTTAAACAGAGATAACTGTTTCATTGCCACCCCCATACCTGGAACAGTTTGCACATTTTGTCTAACAAAGGCATTGCACAGTTGCCAAAAATAAGTCACTTTACAAGTGACATTAAGAGCTCCTTGATATAAGAACAACTTTGTGTTTTCCTTTTGTGTTTTGGGAAACATGGGCCTCATTCCCACTACATTTTAAACCAGTTCGCAAATAGGTTTGAAGCTGTTTAAATGACCCTGGTTTACACTTGAACCGAATCGCTGCCGCAATTTGGAGAGGGGGGCCATGTGCTAGACTCATTTAACCTGCATCTTTTTGATGCTGATTTTTTCCACGTCTGTTTGGATAAATTCATTCTGCACACATGTGAACCAGCTGCAGATCAGAATCAATTTAAATTTGCCCTTTGAATGGCTGGAGTGGGTTCATTTTGAATCGATTCATTCATTAATGTGAACCACAAGTGGGTTATTTTATTTTATTTTGCAGCAAGAAAATGCGATCAGGGCAAATTGTGACCCATGCTCCGCTGCCGAACCGATCCATCGATTTGGATTGCAAAGAGATTTATTTGTAAGCGGGAATGTGGCCATGGGTAGCAAAAGTGAGATCTAGGCTGAAATTTTTTGGAAAACGTTTTCTTTTCAGAAAAAGTCTGAGATTCTTGCTTCTTGCAAACCCCTGGAGAAAAAAGGCAGTGGCATGGCAGAATTTTATCTCAATATTCCCCACCATTTGGGGTGAGAGGCAGTTATAATTTCTCCCAACCATGGCTTGGGTCCCCCCCCCCCCCCTTTTACAAAGAGATTACTGTGCAGTCTGTGGGCTAGGACTCAGAAATTCACCTGAAAACATGCCTCTCTGCTTTTCACAGGACAGCTTCTGATTCTAGTCAAGGGAGCCTTGCAGCAATTTTTAAAATAGTGACAAAGTGCAATGGATGAAAGATAAAGTCAAATCAAAAGAAAAATAAAAATGCCTGTGGGGGCTTTTTGGCACTCGTTTTGCAGCTGTTAACATAGGAGAGGCATTACAACATTTACGTTCTCTTTGGCAGGTGAAAACTGAGATGCTTTTTTCTCGCCAAGTTCAAGATGTATTCCTCCCTCAAAGTCACCCCTCCCTCTATTCTACCTCTTCCTGTCAATTCCTCCATGAGTTTTTCAAAATGGTATTTGAATGTATTTGATCTCTGACAAATTTCTCTCATGGTTCATCTGATAGGAAATTAAATCTGGCTGCTCAGTCATCCTTTGAAGCTGTTCTTTGCTTTCTAGTGAGCAGATATAGAACATGCTGCAGCATAAACCTGGCTTTGAAAGGTGAAATCCCTTCTCATGATTTGGCAAAGGCAGGGCAGTGCTTGCTGCTAGTGTCATGAAAGTATTAGTAAAGGCCGTGCTGTGTATATGTGCTTGCACACATACACATGTGCTGGGAGTTGTTGCTCAAAGGAGTAGTTTTCCCCAAGTTCAGTCAAGAAAAAAAAAAGGCCAAGCAAAATGCTCCAGCACCAATTCAGATTGGTGGATGAGCTCACATTGAATGCTAAAGAAATAGCTGGCCACACATATATTGTTCCAGCCATTTGAAAAGAATTGTTTCATAATCAATTTAACCAGACTGTGACTATATGCAATCCTGTGTGAATATAATACAGAAGCACAAGATTACAGAGTTGGAAGCAACATAAGAGGTCATCTAAACCAACTCACTTCTGGAATAAGTCTTTTTTTAAAAAAAAAATCCTCTGAAGCAAAATAATAATAATAATAATAATAATAATAATAATAATAAAAATAATTTTCTTTCTAGCTTGCCCCTCTGAGTGAGCAATCGGGACAGGGTACAAAAAAAAGTTTTTTAAAAATCAGTTAAAATATCCAATCCCAGCCCCACCTCCCCCCATAAAAGAATTAAATCAAGCAACGAATTAAAACATATAAAATAAACAGTATCAGCAGTATCAAGCTAAAAGTCCTTGAGCTATATGGGTGGGCAGAGGCTGGAAAAACTCTAAGACCAAAGTTTGGAGCCAGGAAGTATTAAGCATTTTCCGGGAAGGCCTGCCAGAAGAGATGCATCTTTAGGGCTTTTTTGAAGCTATCAATGGATGAAATAAGATGCATCTCATCCGGCAGGTCATTCCACAGCTTGGGGGCGACCACTGAAAAGGCCCTCTGGGAGGTCTGCACCAGCCTGGTCTTCATGTACTGTAGCAGATTCCTCCCAAAGGATCGCAGTGTGCGGGGGGGGGGTCATACACAAACAACTAGTACCCTGAAGTTTAACTAGGGAACTCATAAGAATATCAAGAACTGCCCTAATTAAATGTGAGAATGAATGAATGAAAGATTGAAACATAAAGGCAAGTTTGGAATAAAAGGATTAGAAGGAAATCTGGAAAATGGAAATCTGTGTACATCAGACAGGATAAGACAAGGTGAGAGTGATAGATACAAGGAACGTTTGCGTAAAGCAAAAGTGAATCAAAAAGATTACAGTAAACAAGAAAGCATTAACGGGACTTTAAATAATTTAGAGAAGAAGTTGGAACTAAGGACAAAGAAAATAGAGCTGTGATTTAAGGAGTAAAACTGGAAGGTTTCTGAGAGATTGAGGGGTGAGCTGTACAGGACAAAAATCTATTGAATAATAGAAAGAAAATAGTAATAATAGTAATAATAGTAATAATAATAATAATAATTTTATTTATAGCCTGCTCCTCTGTCAACCAACCGGAGCAGGTTACAACGATTAAAAATACAAGGTAAAACGTAAAATTTACAATGACCCATAACCAACCAACCACCCCTTAAAAATTAGATTAAACTGACATCAAAGTTAAAAAAAACATAATTAAAATTCCCACAACATAACACAACAATCAATTGTATGGACATCAGGGGTCGAGATATTAAAAACTGAGGGGGGAGCTTGACCCACTAACAGAACCGGGAGTTAAGAACTTTCTAGGAAAGCCTGCCGGAAGAGATGCGTCTTTATGACTTTTTAAAAGCAATCGAGAGATGTAATAAGACGCATCTCATCCAGCAGGTCATTCCATAGCTTGGAAGCGGCAGCAGAGAACGTCCTCTTGGAGATCTGCTCCAACCAACACCTTGTACTGTGCCCAGAAACTAATCGGCAGCCAGTGGAGAGACTTAAGCACCGGTGTTACGTGTTCTCTCCTCGATGTTCCCATGATAAGCCTGGCTGCCATGTTCTGAACTAATTGAAGTTTCCAGGTTAAGCACAAGGGTAGACCCATGTAGAGCGCATTACAGAAGTCCAATTGTGAGGTTACCAAAGCATATATCACAGACTCCAGGTCCTTTGGATCCAGGAAAGGGCCAACTGGCGTAACAGCCTAAGCTGATAACAGGCACTTCTGACCATCGCATTCACCTGACTAGTCATGTGAAGCGATGAGTGTAGAAGTACCCCCAGACTGCGAACAGAGTCCTTCGAGGAGAGTGTGACTCCATCTAGGACCAAGAGATGTATTCCCAGACCTGGCTTTGGTCCTATTAGTACTGTTAGTACCTCCATTTTGTCTGGATTAAGCTTCAACCTGTTTTCCCTCATCCAATCCATTACTGCCGCAAGACAGTCATTGAGAGGAGAGACGCTATCTGAAGTCTGAGCTGACGATCTTGTCATGGAGAGGTATATCTGAGTGTCATCAGCGTACTGAAGACACTGAGCTCCATGCCTCCGTATGATTTCACCAAGCGGCTTCATATAAATATTAAACAGCATCGGGGACAGGATGGCGCCCTGAGGGATGCCACAGTTAAGCTTGATCTTTGAAGAGCAACTGTCCCCGAGCCTCATCCTTTGGGATCTACTGGAGAGAAAGGACCGGAACCACTGGAGTGCAGTGCCTCCGATCCCCAACTCCCTCAACCGACCCAAAAGGATGGAATGATCTACAGTGTCAAAGGCCGTGGAGAGATCCAAGAGCACCAGCAAGGTCACACTACCCCTGTCGATGCTCAGGCGGAGGTCATCGGTCAGAGCAACCATGGCAGTCTCAACTCCATGTCCTGTCCTGAAGCCCATTTGAAATGGATTTAAATAATTGGTTTCATCCAAGATGGCTTGGAGTTGGGAGGTGACTGTTCTCTCGATCACCTTCCTCAAGAAAGGGAGCAGGGATACTGGTCTGTAGTTATTCCTGTCCAGGGGATCAAGGGAGGGTTTCTTCAGGAGGGGCCAAGATTGTAGAGAACCCTTCCTGAGGGACACATTGAATGTATCCCAAAGGAATACTTTCAATGCGTCCCCTCCCTGGATGACCAGCCAAGATGGACAAGGATCAAGAGGGCATGTCGTCTTCCTCAAACTTCCAAGGAGCTTGTCCACGTCCTTGGTACTAGCAGGTTGAAATTCTTCCAGTAAAGTAGCAACAACGGAGTTATTGGACACCTCATTTATGGACTCTGACAAAACATTGACGTCCAAGTTGGCCCTTATCCGAGAGATTTTGTCTGCAAAGTAGGTGTTAAACGCATCACAGCAGGCTGTTGTTGGGTCAAGTAGGGGATTTGGCACAGGTGGAACCCACATCAGCTCCCCCACCACCCTGAACAGCTCTGCTGAGTGAGACTCGGACACGATGCGTGCAGAACAGAAGGATCTCTGTGCTGCACGCAAAGCCTCCTGATAGGCGCGAAGATGCTGCCTATGGCGAGTTCTGTCGGACAAGAGCCAAGTCTTCCGCCATCTGCATTCTTGTCATCGTCCAACCCACTTCATTTCCCTAAGTTCCTCCGTGAACCAGGGTTTGTGGTTTGGAGCAGGTTGGAGAGGACACTTGCGTCAAGAGCCTTGGGAAGATCGGTGTTCCAAGTATTCACCAAGACTTCAACAAAGTCACTGGCACTACCAACCATTAAACCCTCTAAGGCTTTCTGAAAACCAATTGGTTCCATTAGCCTTCGAGGGCAGACCATTAGAATGGGTCCGCCACCCCCGAGGGGACGGAAAGTGGCTTTTAGTTCCATGTTGATCAGGAATGATCCATCCATGACAATGTGGAGGTTTTGGTTACCTCCGTCCATGGATACTCCTGTTCCGTACTAAAGATCCCATTGAGTGTGTGACCCACACAATGGGTGGGCCCATTGACCAATTGGGATAGGTTCATGCCTGTCATGGATTCCATGAACACCAGAGCTGCTCCAGATAAATCAGAAGGGCTGGTCTCAAGAGGAATGCTGAAGTCACCCAAGACAAGAAGTCTGGGTGATTCCAACAGCAACTCAGAGACCAGCTGAGTCAGCTCGGTTAAGGAGTCTGTTAGGCAACGGGGGTGGCAGGTATACCAACAGAATCCCCAAACTATCTCTGGTCTTCAGGTTAAGGTACACACACTCGATGTGGGTCGTTTTCCAGACAGGCTTCCTGATCAAGGTTAGATTGGTTTTGTGGACTATTGCCACGCCGCCGCCCCCGCCCACTTTCCCTTATCTGCTCACTAACTGTATAGCCGGCTGGGAGAGCCTGCGCCCAGGTAGCAGCACTGGCACCTCCCAGCCAGGTCTCAGTGAAGCATGCCAGGTCAGCCTGTTCATCCATGAGGAGATTGTGGATAATATGAGTCTTACCTTTGGCCATCCCGACATTGCAGAGGAGCAGATTAAGGGATTGTGGAATGGATGGTGCACTCTCCACATTATCTTGGGAAACAGAGTGAACTGAAGAAGGGATAGATACCAAACATCAATCCCTACTTCTTTTGTAACATTTGTTCACTCTGTTGGCGCCATATCTTCCCTGCTCTCACACAACCTCAATTCCTGCTCCCAGGCTATTCCCAGCTCCATCATCTAGTGGTAAGAATAGATAATCCATCTGAGGTTTCTGTCACACAATAGGAAGACCGTGTCTGACAAACAATGGACAGGTGTTAGCATTGTCCTGTCTAGTCAGCTCTCCCATTATAAGCATTGTGCCAAAAATCAACAAAAGCCATGTATCTTGCCACTGAGATGAAATACTAATCTTTGTGGCTATCCTCGCCATGCAATATTAGAGGGGGGAGCGATGTTCAGCAATGTCCCGACTCCTCCTCCTTTGTGGCCTTGTGCCGCGGTGCTGGTGGGGGGAAGGGGTGGCCTTGGGAGGCCCAGGTGTTGCTGCCTCTCCTCCCCGACCGGTTTCCTGCGCCGCCACTGCCACGAGGAAGAGCGTTGAGGCTTATAAAAGAGCCCAGCAGAGGCTGAGGCAGAGATGGTCTCAAGGAAAGGCTGCAGGGCTTATCAAACCTGGCCCTGTGCTTCTTAGAAGCCTCAACGCTGCTCAGCTGGGCTCTGGGTGGAAAAGAGCTGGGAGGCACTCTACTTGCAGGCTGAGGCAGAGAATAACTGAGAAGATGGAGAAAAAAACCAGACAGAAGAAAGGGACTGAGATTTAAAGATGGAAGAAACTGATTGAGACTTACAGATGGATATTACTGAAAGAAGTGAACTGAGGAAGATTTTGAGGTGAGGAATAAAGATTTCAGAATAACAAGCCAAGCAGAAAAGTGGAAAAGAAAGATATTTGACAAACATGTTTAAACCATGGAGAAAAAAAATTGCTGTGGACTCCAGCTGTTGAATTGCTGATATAACCTCATATTATATTATAGTGTTTATAGACTGAATTTGAAGAATAACAAAAGAGGTATAATAATATTTTCATATTATCTTTGTGTATATTGCTTATGTTTAGCAACAAATTAAATAAGTAAATATAAATTATATTATTGTTATACCTTTTTGTATAAGTTTAATGAAATGTTCAGCTAATAAGTTGTTACGTTACATATTTGTGTCTTACAGTGAATTTATGATTTTATAGGAAGTGACCCTAAGATATATTTGTTAAATTGATTCAAGCTAATCAAGAAACATTTATTAAATTTGATTTGGGTTAGCACTTATAATGATTAGAACAGAAGAGAAGACTCATAAGACTCACTACGAAATTATTAGCACAGAACTTTAGCTATTCTTGCCAAGGTTAAACTTAACATTTGAGGGCACAGATGTGTGGGATACGCTAGGGGCAGTCTGGCATATCCTGGCCCCAGACTTGCCCTGACACTCCTCAACTGCAAAGGCCTTCCATTGTGGCACCAGTGGGCCACTTGGCATGGTCATTGCTGGTAAGGGTTGGCCACTCTGAGATCAGAACATGGCTCCTGTTTAAAACATACTTTTCAAAACTTTATATATAATAATAATAACTCATTACTTGCAAAATTTTGCCAGTATATCATGCTGTCACTTCACAATAATAGATGGGGATCTCATTTGACCTCAGTGCACTTTACCCTCAGCAGTAGCAACCATGCTGAATAGCCCAGCAAGCTGCCCATGCAAATAGCCACCCAGCACCATGACAGAGGGCTTCAGAAGAAACGGAGCAATAAGGGACTTATTTTGACATGTGGCCAACGCCCCACTTGTGGTGCAGAACATGCTGGATAGTGTCCAGTCTGCCCGCACCAGAATTGGGGTTTGGGCTCTGCATTGTCCATTCTTCCCACTGTGGGGACAGGGGAAAACCAACATATTTTGGCCTTTGCAGACATGGTCTTACCTGTATTCTCTCTAAGGACGATATCACATGAGGAGAATCGGGGGTGAAAAACAAAGAAAATCATGTGAAAATTACACAATTGTGATTAACATTTTCACACCATTAAAGAGCCATTATCCCAGGAATAAACAGGCAATAAACAGCAACAAATTATTCACGGAGAATTCCCAAGACAATGGCACTTTAATCAAGTTGTGTGAAAATGTTAATCACAGTTGTGTGATTTTTATGCAATTTTTGCTGTTTAAACCCCCAATGTTTTGAATATAAAGTTTTACAAAGTATGCTTAAAACAGAATACAAAATAACAATAACATAGACTATTAAGAAAAAGACCTATAAGATTATTGGAAGAGTACTAATTGACTAGCTACACAGAGAAGAAGAGACAAAATCTATTGGAAATACATGTAAACTTATAAGAGGGAGGTTTTTTTAAAAAAAGAATAAACCAACCATGTCTTGGAGAAGAAATTAATTGCCAGAATGGACAACTAAACAACTGGACTTTGAAATTGACAAACCTTTTAGAATAAATTCACGATTAGCAGGGAAAAAGCAAGCTGCTGAGGGATTTCGTCATCTGTACATTTTATTAGAGAATGGGTCAAATATATAATTTTACAAAAAATATATGAAGATGAATTAAAAATTGGTGACAAGGAAACAAAAATTTATAAAGTGTGGAAAAAAGAAGGCAATAGTTTTTGACTAATCTAAAAAAAAGGAACTAATTTACAGAAAAAAATTGAAGATCTTTCTTTTAAGAGGAGGGAGGTGGGTATGTTTGGAGGATTTTAACTGTATATATTTTTAACATGTTGTACCCTACCCCGATTGCTCGCTCAGAGGGGCGGGTAATCAATAAATAAATAAATTATTATTATTATTATTATTATTATTTAATGTTTCAGCAATATATTTATTAAACCCAGGCCTGAAACACAGGGGCCAAAACCACCAGCTTCAGGCTGATCTGGGGCATGGTGTGCAGGTGATGCATACCCATGGATCAGGCTGAAGCTGTGCTGTTGCCACCTAAGGCGGAAAAAAAGTGTTCCTTGCTGATAGCTCATTTGAGACGATGGTGGCAGCTGGCCTCATGACTGTGGTGTCTGGTCACTGTGGTCCTGTGCCAAATGGGGAGCAACTGGGTCTGGAGCAGCAGTGGCAGCTCCAAGCTACTGATCTTCTTGACCCCTTTGTGACCAAAGCTAAAGTCTTTCTAAAGAGATTTCAGGAAGAATTAGAAAAAGATACAGAAGACATTACAGTGCACCCGCTCCATACGCAGGCGCACCATACGTGGTTTCTTGGAAGTGTAAGGAGGACGACTTGCCCTCTCAATCCCTGCCCATCCTGGTTGACTGCCCTGGGAGGGGATGCTGTAACAACGTTGCTTCAGATGATAAGTAACGCATCCTTCAGGGAGGGTAAGTTTCCATCCACTCTCAAACAAGCAGTGGTTAAACCACTCTTAAAAAACCCTCCCTAGATCCCCTGGTAAGAAATAATTACAGGCTAGTCTCCTTACTACCATTCTTGGGCAAGGTGATTGAGAGGGCAGTTGCCTCCCAACTCCAAGCTGTCTTGGATGAAGCCAATTATCTGGACCCATTTCAAACCAGCTTCAGGGTGGGATACGGAATTGAGATGGCCATGGTCGCCTTGGTCGATGATCTCCATCTGGAGATCGAAAGGGGAAGTGTGACCCTGTTGGTGCTCTTGGACATCTCAGTGGCATTCAGTACCATAGACCACATTATCCTTCTGGAGCACCTGAGGGAGTTGGGAACTGGAGGCACTGTGCTCCAGTGGTTCCACTTCTACCTCTCAGGTAGATTCCAGATGGTGATGCTGGGGGACAACTGCTCTCGTAAAAGAGAGCTGACATCTGGCATCCCTCGGGGCACCACTCTCTCCCCTATGCTATTTAACATTTACACAAAGCCGCTAGGAGAGATCATCTGGAGACATGGGGCATGGTGGTATCAGTACGCTGATGACACCCAAATACATTCCTCTATGTCTCCGACTGATGCAGTGACTAGGGATGGCATCTTTCCTCTGAATGCCTGTCTTGAGTCGGTAATGGGCTGGATGAAGGAAAACAAGCTCAAGTTGATTCAAGAGAAAATCAAATGAGCCCCGTTATACTTAATGGGGCTTCAGCATGGAATTTGCCTTACGTGGCAGGGTCCAGAACGGATCCCCCACGTAAGGCAAGGCTCCACTGTACATATAAAAGATATTGGAGCCCAATAAAGGAAAGGAACAAAGGACTAATGCTAAACACCAAGTAGAACAATGAAAAGAAAGAGAAGAAGAGATTCTTATGGACAAGAAAAGCATTATACATATTATTCAGACAGACACAAGACATAGTCTGGAATCAACATGTTCCTGGTCTCAAAATCTCTTGAACAGAAAATTAAGAATATGGAATTTTTACCAAAAATAAAATTGGACTATATCACAATACAACTAACAGTACATAGCAGGAAACAAAAAGTCCTCTCACTGCTCTCACAACTTTTCAAACAGTTCCCATGAGGAAGAAAAATGGGAGGTGTTTCAAGAAGCCAGGATGGATGACTAAGGAACTTTCAACTGAGATACGTTTTAAATGGAACATGTACAAGAAATGAAAAATGTGGAAATCACCAAAGAGGAATTCAAACAAATAGCCAGATCGTGTAGGGATAAAGTCAGAAAAGCTAAAGCACAGAATGAACTCAGGCTTGCTAGAGAGGTTAAGAACAATGAAAAGGGTTTTTTTGGATATGTCCACAGCAAAAGAAAAAAGATGGAAATGGTAGGGCCACTGTGTGGTGAAGATGGCAAAATGCTAACAGGAGACAGAGAAAAGGCAGAATTACTCAACACCTTTCAGAAAAGGTAAAGGGTGTTCAACCTGAGGACAGTGTAGCAGGGGACAAAATAGGAGAATTTCAGCACAGAATAAGTAAAGAGATAGTACAGGAATACCTGGTTAATCTAAATGAATACAAGTCTCCAGGACCAGACAAACTACATCCAAGGGTGTTAAAAGAACTGGCAAATGTAATATCGGAGCCATTGGAAATAATCTTTGAGGACTCCTGGAGAACCGGAAGTCGCAGCAGACTGGAGGAGGCCAAACGTTGTCCCCATCTTCAAAAAGGGTTGGAAAAGAGGATCCCAACAATTATCATCCAGTTAGTCTGACATCAATTCCAGGAAAGATTCTTGAGCAGATCATTAAACAGAGAGTCTGTGAACATTTAGAAGGCAATGCCATAATCACAAAAAGTCAACATGGGTTTCAGAGAAACAGGTCATGCCAGACAAACCTGATCTCCTTTTCCCATAAACTTACCAGCTTGATAGATGAAGGGAATGCAGTGGATATAGTATATCTTGATTTCAGTAAGGACTTTGACAAAGTTCCCCATGACATTCTTGCAAACAATCTTGTAAAATGTGGGCTAGGCAAGGTAACCATTACATGGATATGTAACTGGATGACTAGCCTCACCCAAAGGGTGCTCAACAATGATTCCTTTTCATCCTGGAGGGAAGTGACAAGTGGGGTGCCACAGCTTTCTGTCCTGGACCCGGTGCTATTTAACATCTTTATCAATGACATGGATGACAGTATTCGGGGCACACTTATCAGATTTGCAGATGACACCAAGTTAGGAGGAGTAGCTAATACCCCAGAGGACAGGATCAAAATTCAAAATGACTTGAATAGACTAGAAAATTGGGCCAAAGCTAACAAAATGAAATTCAATATGGAGAAATGTAAGCTTCTGCACTTAGGACAGAAAAAAATGAAATACACAGATATAAGATGGGGGACACCTGGCTGAATGAGACCACATGTGAAAGGGATCTAGGAGTCCAAGTAGACCACAAGTTGAACATGAGTCAACAGTGCGACGCAGCAGCTAAAATGGCCAATGCAATTTTAGGCTGCATCAATAGAAGTATAGTGTCTAGATCAAGGGAAGTAATAGCGCCACTCTATTGTACTTTGGTCAGGCCCCACCTGGAATACTGTGTCCAGTTCTGGGCACCACAATTCAAAAAAGATGTGGAGAAACTGGAGCATGTCCAAAGGAGGGCAACTAAGATGGTGAAGGGTCTGGAAACCATGCCCTATGAGGAACGACTTAGAGAACTGGGGATGATTAGCCTGGAGAAGAGAAGGTTAAGAGGTGATATGATAGCCCTGTTTAAATATGTAAAGGGATGTCATATTGAGGAAGGAGCAAGCTTGTTTTCTGCTGCTCCAGAGACTAGGATGTGGAACAATGGATACAAATTGCAGGAAAAGAAATTCCACCTCAACATTAGGAGGAACTTCCTGACAGTAAGGGCTGTTCGACAGTGGAACAGACTCCCCCAGAGTGTGGTGGAGTCTCCTTCCTTAGAGGTCTTTAAGCAGAGGCTGGATGGCCATCTGTCGGGGATGCTTTGATGGCGAGTTCCTGCATGGCAGGGGGTTGGACTGGATGGTATAGGGAGATTTGATCTTTCAGATAGCCTGGACCTAAGAAATAAAAGCTTTTATAAGTCATGATCATCACTTAATATATTGAAGATGGGTTAGCCTTCAAAGGGGGGGGGGGCATTGCTCTTTGGTAGATCTCTTTATTTCCATGACATCAGGTCCCAGGTTCAATCCCCCATCATCTCCAGAAATGGCTGGACAGACTTCTGCCTGAAATCAGGATAGTAGCTGTTAGTCAGTCAGTCAGTGGACTGGAAAGCATGCAGGGGTAGCTGTATTGACCATTTAGTCAGTGGATTGGTCCAATTTAAGGCAGCAGTGCATTTGTTCCTGAGAGAAGTGAGAGACTCACTGGTCACCAGAGATGGACAAATAGCCTGATGCAGTGTAACTCCCAGCAGAGGCTGTTAGCATGTCAGTGTAACAGTGAATCCACTATACAGTTTAGGCTGAACTTTAACACAGCTATCCAAAATAACTTTTAAAAAGCTATCTAAGGTGGTGAACCCTTATCCCAAAATAGGTTCCATACCTTAGCTTCTTTAAAATTTAGAATAATACTCAGAGCAGATTCACTGATCCACTGGCATGGAAGCCATCAACTGCCAGTGGCAATTTCTCTACTTATCTTCCTATATAAGCCAATTCTCATGTCCTCACGGTGTGCCATATAGTGGAGCATCAGATCTGTGCCGATAGCTGGGCCATCTGACTCCGTGCCCATCTCTCCCTCCCCTCATAACATACTCTGTGTTTGGTCTAAACAAAGGAATTCAAGACAGTCTGAATCTTTCTTTCTTTAAAAAAGGAAGGGGAAAAAAGTCAGTTGGTAGAATTTAAGTTCTAAGAGGGAGACTTCAAACCTAGGCTTACAAAAGGACAACCCATTTGAAGTGATCAGGTACTTCTAAACACATGACATCTGTTGACCTCTTCATTGATTAAATATTACTCCCATTTGTGAAACCTGAAGTGTGTCCATAGCTATCTTTTTGACTGCTCATTTGTCTTTTTCAGCTTTCCCCCCATTATCTTCAACTCATCACAATTCCTGACACCCCCCCCCCCATTCTTCCTTTCTTAGTTGAACTTTTGCTATCAGAGACACACTCATTTGCAGAAACTCTAGCTTTGTATCTATCCCTGTCATCCCTTTTGTGATGGAACCAACAACTGGAGTTTGCGTTTGTGTGTGATTGAGAGAGAGAGAGAGAGATTGTTGGAAAGTGGAAGTCTTTCCTTTTTCTCTATTCATCCTTTTTCATTCTGTTTAATTTCCCCACTTTTACCAAAGTTAACAGAACACTAGTTTTGATCTAAGAAATCATCATTGACAAATAAACATTGTCTCTGATTTCTTTACAATTTAAAAAAAAAACCCAGAGCAAATCAAAGAAATGGAAGCGGAAAAGGAAAAAGGAGAGAACGGCAAAGATCATCAGTATAAATGCAATGGTGTTAAATTTAGAGTTTGGCACAGAAGGGAAGACGCAGCTGAAAAAAACATGTGAGGGAGAGGCTAAGATCCACTGACAAAAGGGACAGAGATGGGGGGGAGGGCTTCCAAAAGACAGAATTCAGCTGAGCAAAGGAGATGAACCATAATATCTATCATAAATAATATAAAAAGCCCAAGCAAAGGTGGCATGGTGTCAGGAGTATGATGGAGGTCATTAGAGATGATGAGAAAGGTCTCGAAGAATTCGGCTTTCTTCTAAAACTCATATTAGGATGGGAAACTGTCACACCTCAGATGAATCTCAATAGCTGTAGTTCTTCAATAGCTGTAGAAAGGTCCGTTCACTCTCTAGTCTTGGATGGGAGGGCAGGGTGGTAGTTGCTGGAAGATATAGTTTGATTGGTCATTAAGAAACCTCTTAGGCCTCATTCCCACTTGATTCGGTTTCCACGGATTCAAATAACTGATATGAACTGATTAATTGGTTTGGTGGCAGACTGTGGTTCCCATTATATATGCGCCGGGAGAGGCCGGGGACAGAAGGCTGGGACGGAAGGAGGAGAGGAGGCTGGGGAAGGCCATAGCAGAGAGGCCGGAGAAGGTAGGGGCTGCCAGGATGGAGAAGCTGGGGAAGCCGGAGACTGCCGGGTTGGCTTCGAATCCACATGGTTCCTACTTGGGCTGAATCGATTTATTTCAAAATAAATCAATTCATCCCAAAAGGACTGGAAAAAAATCTGTGTCTTTTTGACACAGGTTAAATGGGTCAAAAGCATGCCCCCCCTTTTGGAACTGCTTCAGCAATTCGAATTAAGTGGGAACCATGCTCTTTTAAACCAGTTCATACCGAATGACGATCCGGTTTAAAAGGTAGTGGGAATGAGACCTTAGGAGCATTTCAGCGATGAAAGTGATTGTCATGACCAGCCCAGTGGAGGATTCGGAGGACAAGGAGGAGGTCGTGGCTACTCAGGTGCAGGAGCAATCTGAGGCCATGCTAAGTCCCATTTCTGCCCTGCCAGATCCCAGCTCTGTTCCTCCAGCCCAAGTGATTGAGGATCAGCAAGACCTGAACTCTAGAGGCTCAGCAGCCTAGAGTTGCTCCAGAGGAAGAACCAAGCATGCAGGTCCCTTCCTTTAGCCAAAGGAGGTTTGAAAAGGCTTGCTTACGGAGAGCTAAGAGACTGGCAGACAATCATGCTGCAGTTAAGAAACAGCTGGGATAAGGGAGGGCTTCACTGATTTAAGGCACCTGGAGAACGCTGATTCTTTGCCAGAGTTTATTGCAGATCCATCATATTGGGTGCTGTCAGCACTGGCTCCTAGAATCCTGTGCTCTTGTGCTTCTTGAACCTTTGTTGGACTTAAACCTACGACCCTGGAATGGACTTGACTACTCCAAACCTTCTGGCTCCCCTGACCTTAGCTTGTTCTGACCTCTATGACTTCTGGTATCCTGATACTGGCTTTCATAGAATCATAGAATCCTAGCATTGGAAGAGACCACAAGGGCCATCCATCCAACCCCATTCTGACATGCAGGTGCTCCCAATCAAAGCATCCCTGACAGATGGTTATCCAGCCTCTGCTTAAAGACCTCCAAGGAAGGAGACTCCACCACTCTCCAAGGGAGTGTGTTCCACTGTCGAATAGCTCTTACTGTCAGGAAGTTCCACCTAATGTTGAGGTGGAATCTCTTTTCCTGGAGCTTGCATCCATTGTTCCGGGTCCTGTTCTCTGGAGCAGCAGAAAACAAGCTTGCTCCCTCCTCAATGTGGCATCCCTTCAAGTATTTAAACATGGCTATCATATTACCTCTTAACCTTCACTTCTCCAGGCTAAACATCCCCAGCTCCCTAAGTCGTTCCTCATAGGGCATGGTTTCCAGACCCTTCACCATTTTAGTCCCCTTCCTTTGGACAGGCTCCAGTTTCTCCACATCCTTTTTGAATTATGGTGCCCAGAACTGGACACAGTATTCCAGGTGGGGCCTGACCAAAGCAGAATAGAGTGGCACTATTACTTCCCTTGATCTAGACACTATACTTCTATTGATGCAACCTAAAATTGCATTGGCCATTTTAGCTGCTGCGTCGCACAGTTGACTCATGTTCAACTTGTGGTCTACTTAGACTCCTAGATCCCTTTCACATGTGGTCTCATTCAGCCAGGTGTCCCCCATCCTATATGTGTACATTTCATTTTCCCACCCTAAGTGCAGAAGCTTACATTTCTCCGTATTGAATTTCATTTTGTTAGCTTTGGCTCAGCTTTCTAGTCTATTCAGGTCATTTTGAATTTTGAGCCTGTCCTCTGGGGTATTAGCTACTCTTCCTAATTTGGTGTTGTCTGAAAATTTGATAACTAGGCCCTCAATACTGTCATCCAAATCATTAATAAAGATATTGAATAGCACTGTGCCCAGGACAGAACCCTGTGGGACCCCACTTGTCACTTCTCTCCAGGAGGAAAAGGAACCATTGTTGAGCACCCTTTAGGTTCAGCCAGTCAACCAGTTACAAATCCATGTAATGGTTACCTTGTCTAGTCCACATTTTGCAAGCTTGTTTGCAAGAATGTCATGGGGAACCTTGTCAAAGTCCTTACTGATATCAAGATATACTATATCCACTGCATTCCCTTCATCGATCAAGCTGGTAATTTTATCAAAAAAGAGATCAGATTTGTCTGGCATGACTTGTTTCTCTGAAACCCATGTTGACTTTCTGTGATTATAGAATTATCTTCTAGATATTCACAGACTCTCTGTTTAATGATGTGCTCCAGAATTTTGTTGGTGGTTTGCTACTTTTGGACTCTTGAAAGATCTGTAGAGTGTTTGCTAGCTGTCTACTTGGCTTCCTTCGCTGAGCCATTCCTATCAGTGTTTGTTTGTTTGTGGGCCCTGTCAGCATTCCTGGATAACAATCACCTAAAGGGGTGTTGGTGGACTCACACAGAGCCTGGAGAGCCAGTTGTTGGGGATGCTTAACTCTGGATTTCTTGCATCAAGTACGGGTCAGATTAGATGGCCTAGCAGTCCTCTAATTCTATGAATCTAGGGAAGCCTCATCTCCCTGGCTTTCAACGGTGTAATATTATCACAGCAGCTATTTGAGCAATATCTTACCCTGAGGGGAGGAGAGATGCGTTTAAACATTCTTATGGTGTTCTCTTCAAGTTCAGTTGTCCCCTATGCTTCAGTTTCTTTAAAACTATAATTAACTTAAAAGTGGTATAAAAACATCATTTGGTTCCATAAGTACCATTAAATACAAAAACCTCTTTAAATACCAGAAATAGCAGAAATATTGTAAACAAACAAGTAATTCCTGTCCTGAACTACGTCCCATGAGAACAACTGGTGACAACTCTGAACAAGAAATAATCAGTCTGCCATGCTGCGTCAGTCAGAATAGGAAAATCCCTCACTGCACACATTTTTGTTCTCTATGGGCTGATCTAGACTGGCAAAAAGGGGTGTGTTCATGCCTGCATGAAAGTGTAGCCTTTAGATGACCCACACTGAAAGTTTGGCATGAACGCACTTCTTTTGCATTTTAGTGGGGAAAAAGCAGCTTTAAAAAGGAGCTGCTTTTCCCAGCTTCTTTTTAAAAAGGGTATAACAGTGCAGCTGCGTCTAAATGCTGGAGTGCACCTGTGCAGTTTTTTAAAGCTCCCAAACCCTAGCTCCACCTCTAATCTGAACCCTAGATATGTGCAGTAGGGACTCTGGGATGCTGTAACTGTTATGCAACTGTTCATAAAATGTCAATTCATTCATAAAATAAAGAAGTTTATTCATAAACTTAAATTGTAACAGATTTAATATCTTTTTAAGGGTGGAGGGATGCAGTTTGTTTTATTGATGTAATAGTATTTTAATGTGTAGGCCACCTCAATTGATCTCAAAGGGGTGGTGTAATAATAATAATAATAATAACAACAACAACAACTATTATTATAAAATAAAGGGGTTCATTCATGGTGCACCGATGCAACTGTGCACTTAAAAAAGGGAATAAAACCACAATGGTAATTTGACAGATCTTCATAACTGCACAGTTCATGTGTGATGGACCTGCACAACTGCGCAGTTCGCAGCTGACAATACAATTGCCTGTATGATGTAGCAGTGCAACTGCGCAGTTCACAGCTGGCAACAAAAAAAAAATTAAAGTTTCAGTGCAGCCAAAAGTCCCATTCGTTGCCACTCGTGCAGCTGCTCCACCTGTGTTTCTAGCATCCTGACAGCTTCCAATGTAGTTGTTGAGCAACAGAAAAGACTTCAGATAAGTTGTCCCCACACCTCCTCAGTGTAGCTGCCCTATGCCTTTTTATTACACACCTGGGACTTGCAGTGTAGCTGCTAAGTATTAAGGAAAAGGCAACTTCATGTCTCCCTTTCCTGCCAATCTAGAAAGCCCCAATGAAAGGGAGTAAGGATATTTGTCCATCTGTCTATTTTTTACTGGTTCTCAGCCTGCTACAACCCCCAAGGCAATGTACAAGAGATTAAAAAGCATATGTTAAAACCAAGCCAAAATTTAAAAAAAAAAACAGTGTTAACACAGAGCATGAACACAAACACACATACTTAAAAATAGTACCAAGGGTTGAAAGACCAAATGCTGTACAAAACAGTGCAGTCTTGGCTATCTACTGGAAGCTCAAAAGAGATGGAGTCAGTCTGACATCCCTTAAGTTCCACAGCTGGGCAGCTGCTACAGAAAAAGCCCTATGAAGTTTATCACACAAAGCAGATCAGGAGTTTATTCCATGAATATCCCCAAAAAATCGTGTAATTATGCAAAACGATTTCACACGATGTTGCACAAAATTCGCCATTAAAGTGGTCACAAAAAAGCATTAATGCACATCCTTTTACTTTTGGGATTTCAGCAACAATGCATTTCTGATACCACTTTGTTTGTGCAATTGTGCGTGATAATCATCCCCAAAATTACTTGCCATTTTCTCTTTATTTGAGGGATGCTTTAAATGCACTTTAATCTCTCTTTAATGCCAAAATTAGCCCCAGTGTGATAAAGTGTACATTTGTGTCATCACAAATCTGTTCTCTCAGGGTGGTCAAACAACCAAAAAAAGCCTTTGTGGAAAAACAAACAAAAAAACAAACAGCTTCATTTATATACATCGATTGTTTTACAGAGGGGCGGGTAAGAAATAAATATTATTATTATTATTATTATTATTATTATTATACCGCTTCATACTGCCTAAGGAGTGTCTGAGCGGTTTACAACTGTAAGCTACTTGCCCTCAACAATCTGGGCACTCATTTTAGCAACCTTGGAAGGATGCAAGCCTGAGTCGAGCTTGAGCCCTTTTGCTGGTATTGAACTCGCAACCTTATGGTTTTGAGTGAGTGGCTGCAGTACAGGCATTAACCACTGCGCCACCAGGAAGATCTCAATTCCAGGCAGGTTCACAGAGGAAG
Source organism: Urosaurus nigricauda (assembly GCA_034509955.1). NCBI lineage: Eukaryota > Metazoa > Chordata > Lepidosauria > Squamata > Phrynosomatidae > Urosaurus > Urosaurus nigricauda. The sequence goes on from JAOEGL010000014.1 coordinate 4,157,051, forward strand.
TACAGGTTGCTTACTTGTAACTTTGTTTCTTCGAGTGGTCATCAGTGCCCTCACACAATAAGGTATGTGCCTGCGCAGATACTCCATCCAGAATGCTGAAAAGCCGAGCAGATTGGCGGAAGCCCCACCTCTCCCACTCCTTGAGCATGCCCAATCCTGCCAATCTAGCTCCTCCTTCAGTTCAAGTCTGCTGCAAAAGAGCAGGGACCTGACCGAAGGGAGGTAGGGCGGGATTTGTGTGAGGGCACAGATGACCACTCAAAGAAACAGTTACAGGTAAGCAACCTGTACTTCTTCTTCGTGGTCTCTGTGCCTCACACAATAGAGTGACTAAAAAGCTTACCTGTGGAGGTGAGAAGGTCACTGCAGAATAGAAGACAGAACAGCACGACCAAAACTGGCATCACTTCGGGACATGGAATCCAGCCGGTAATGCCGAACAAATGTGGATGGCTGTGACCACGTGGCCGCTTTGCAGACCTCTGGCAAGGGAACACCTTGGAGGAAGGCAGCAGATGAAGCAGTAGCCCTGGTTGAGTGAGCATGGACACCAACTGGTAGAGGGCGTTTAGCCAGTTCATAGGCCAAAGCAATGGTTTGGGCAATCCACTTTGAAAACCTCTGTGAAGAAACTGGGTTGCCTTTCCTGGCACCACCATAACAAATAAACAACTTGTTGGACAACCTGAACTCAGCAGAACATTGAACATAAAACGCCAAAGCACGGTGAACATCAAGAGTGTGCATAGTCTTTTCCAGAGGCGAAGTGGGGTCTGGATAGAAGTTCGGTAGCACAATCTCCTGAGAGAGGTGAAAAGGTGAAACCACTTTAGGGAGGAAGGAAATGTCCGGACTGAGGACCACCTTGTCCCTGTGGAAAATAAGGTAAGGCTCATCCGAGCGTAGGGCCGTCAGCTCTGAGGCACATCTGGCTGAGGTGATGGCCACAAGTAAGGACACTTTGAGTGTCTGCAGTCTCAGAGAGGCGGAGCCCAAGGGCTCAAATGGAGGTCTCATGAGCTGTGTAAGCACCAATGAGAGAGACCAGGCTGGTGCCAATGGAAGCAGTGGCGGATAGAGATGATGAAGTCCTTTAAAGAACCTTTCGAATATTGGCGACGTGAAGAGTTGAGCTGATGGTGAACCAGGTGGCTGGTTAGCAACAGTAGCTGATAGGTAGACCTTAAGCGATGAAAAGGCTAGACCTTGATCTCTGAGATGTAACAAGAAATGAAGTGCTGTATGGAGGCTTACAGGTGAGGAAGGTTCAGATCTGCCCTCCGCAAAGGCACAGAAGCGTCTCCACTTGTAGGCATAGGATTACTTGGTGGAGTCCTTCCTGGAGGCTGACAAGACTCGAAGTAGTTCCGGAGACGTCATGGTTGAATCCTCCATACTGTCATCCATAGATTGAGAAGGTCTGGATGTAGAACTGCCCCATTGGAGTGGGACAGAGGGTCTGGCCACCATGGTAGGTGGAAGTACTGGCCTCTGGCCAGATGAAGCAGTGGAGTGAACCAGGGTTGTCTCGGCCAAAAGGGAGTCAACAGTATGGTGTTGGATCCATCCCTGGCCATCTTGGCCACCGTCCTGGAAATCAATGGAAAGGGCGGAAAGGCATACAGGAAGTCCTGGCTCCAGTTGCAGAGGAAGGCATCTCCCATGGATCCTGGTCCTCTGCCCGCTATGGTGTAGAACATCTGGCACTGAGCATTCTCCGGAGTGGCAAACAGGTCCACTGAGGGAGTCCCCCATCTGGATGTCAGAAGATGGAAGGCTGGGGCTGACAGAGCCCATGCGTGCTGCAGCACCTTGTCCCTGCTGAGGGAGTCCGCTAGCACATTGTCCTTGCCTGCGAGGTGGACCGCTACCGGGAGAATGGAGCGTCGGTGGCACCATGTCCATAACTGTTGAGACAGGCGTAGGAGGACTGGAGAGTGGGTTCCTCCCTGCTTGTTCATGAAGCAGACTGTGGTTGTAATGTCCGACACCACTTGCACAACTCTGTGGAGAAGATGAAGGCCCTGAAGGCTTTGATGACTGCCATCAGCTCCAGAGCATTTATGTGAAACTCTGCTTCCTCTGCAGACCACTGTCTTTGAACACACCAGTCGTTGAGATGTGCACCCCATCCTGACACGGATGCCTCTGTGGTGACCATCCTGGATGGTTCCAGCGTCTGGAAGGGCATCCCCTTGAGGATTCTGAATCCCCTTGAGGATTCTTTGAGAGAATCTCTGACATGAGGAGGCAACAAGAGTCTTTTGGATGGATTGTGTCAAAGGAGGCCAGGAACCAAGCTTGGAGGGGCCTGAATCTGAGGCATGCCAAGTAGGTCACTGCTGTGGTGGAGGCCAGGTAGCCCAGCAGTCTCTGAATTTCCTTTGCCGTCGGTCGATGAGTGCGGAGGACAAGGCAAAGTTGGTCCCAGAGGGCTTCCGCCCGTCTGGTTGGTAGATAGGCATGGCCCATAACAGAGTCCAGGGACATCCCTATGTAGTCTATCACCCTCATTGGGTGAAGAACAGATTTGAGAAGGTTGACCATAAGTCCCAAGTTGTGGAGGAGATCAAGGGTGCACTGGATGTCCTGGTAGAGCTGTGTTTTGGAGGACGACACCAGAAGCCAGTCGTCTAGGTAAGGGATGATCTTTATACCTTGCGGTCGAAGGTGGGAGATGTCCACTGCCATACACTTTGTGAACACTCGAGGAGCAGTGGAGAGGCCGAAAGAAAGGAGCCTATACTGAAAGAGATCTCCGTCGACAGCGAAACGGAGGTACTTCCACTGCTGTGGCCTGATGCTGACGTGGAAGTAGGCATCTTTCAGGTCGATAGACGCGAACCAGTCCCCTCGGTGTAGGAATGGAAGGATGGACTGCAGGGTCACCATTTTGAACTTGCGAGTTGAGATGAATGAGTTGACACCTCTCAGGTCCAGGATAGGACGAAGACCTCCCCCTCTCTTCGGGACAGTGAAGTACCTGGAGTAGAAGCCTTGATGTTTGCAGCTTGGTGGAACACGTTGTATGACTCCTTTGTCGAGAAGGGAGGAGATCTCCTCCAAAAGAGGAGGAGAGGAGGGAGTAGAACAAAAACACCATTTGGTGGAATACTTGAGAACTCTATGGCATATCCCAGGTGGATGATGGTAAGCACCCAGGAATCTGTGGTGATCCTGCGCCAATTCTCGTAGAAATGGCGAAGTCTGGGGACATGGGAAGAAGTGACTGGCAAAAGAAAGGTGGGTGTCGCCTCCAAGATTCCATCAAAAGTGCGACTTGGAGGGTGGCTTCCTAGAGGACTGCTAGTGCTGCTGCTGCTGTCCATGCCTCTGTTGTTGTTGTTGTTGTTGTTGAGGCTGTCTGTAGGGCCTCCTGAATTAAGGCTGGGCCCTATAAGTGGAGGAAGGAGCAGAGCGAGAGTGAGTGAAGCTGGAGGCGTGAGGTCTATGACGCCAGGATTGACTGGTCGGTGGCTTACTTGAGGTTAGGCCAAGCCTCTTGCCATTCAGACGGGTTTTGGCCATGGTGTCCAAGGACTCATCCGTTTTGGCGGCAAAGAGTCCCTTACTGTCAAATGGTAAGTCCTCGATCTTAGCTTTGGCCTCCTCGGAGAGCATGGTAGATCTGAGCCACGCGAAGCAACGTAGTGCCACGGCTCCCGCCATGACCTTGGCTGAACCACATGTCTAGCAGAGTGAACCTCTTGAGCAGTGAGAGAGAGAGCTTCTGCATAAAATTCGTGGGCCGCTTCCTGCTGTTGCGGAGGAAGACAGGGGATGAAGGCTGCCATCCGGTCCCAAAGGAACCTCTGATATCCCACCATGCACCCTTGCATGTTGGCCACCTTGGCCGTGAGAGCCGCGGAAGAATAAAAACGTCAGGCAAAAATGTCCATTCTCCTGCCATCCTTGTCCACCGGAGCTGAATGAGTCTTGCCTGAAGACTTGCACATGTACTTCACCACCAGTGAGTTGGGAGCAGGATGCGTGAACAGGAAGGGTGCAGTGTCAGATTGTACCCTGTAGAGGGAGTCCAACTTCTTGGACGCCGGTGGGGTGGAAGCAGGCTTAGTCCACGAGGCAACCATGATGTCAGAGAACGAGGACAGGAAGGGAATGACAGCCGGTTGAGTCGGCCTAACCACAAGGCCATTGATAGGGTCCCTGGGGGGTTTGGATGCCTGGGCAGTCTGAAGTCCAACAGCCTTGGCCATCCTGTCCACTATCCCCGAGAAGAGATGGAGATCTTCCACAGGTGACCCAGGAGCCTAATCCTCAACTTCCTCGTTAGGAGAAGAGATGGCTAGTGCTTGGGATTCCGGACGGACCTCCAACTGTCCTGCGGAGTCCTCCGTGGACTGTGAGGCTGCCACATGTGGTTCATCATAGAGATGAGTCGGAGCCGACACAAAAGTCGAGGTCAAGGCGTCCGCATAACTCACTGGGGCAAGTTGAGTTGACGTCAATGTCGATATCATCTTTGACGTTGATTCCAATACTGTGACTGGGTCCACGTTGGGCGGCCTCGACACCGTAGTGGTGGTGATTGGTGGCGGTGAAAGAGCCCTGTACTCACTTTGTCCACGGGTCGGGGAGCGAGATCGGGACCTTCGCTGGGAAAAATCATCCAGGTGGAGATCTCTGACATGATACTGATCCTTATAGGATGGAGAGTAGGATCGGTAGGAAGGGTGCCGTTCCCTCCAATAGGACTCCGCTCGATGTCGAGCCAGGAACGAGGGCGACGAATGAGGCGAGTCGAAGTAATGCTCCTCAAAGGGTTCAGGAGACCTTCGGGGTGGAGGCGATGGGAGCCGCAGCCTGTAAATGCGCTCTGAGGTGGCTAGAATGTCCTTCGGAGGGAGGGCAGCCGGAGCCGAGATAGGAGAGACTGTGGAGGTCAAGGTTGAGACCAACCCAGACGGGGCCAAGGTCGAGACCGAATCAGGCTGTTGTGCAGGTTCCAGGGTCTCCGGTGCTAGGTCAAGTACAGAGACTGGGGCCGGGCCCGAGAGGTTGGCTATTGATGTCGATTTCAAGAAGGACATAGCCAGGTCCGCCTGAACCGTGGCCGAAACAACTGAAGCCAGGACCTCTCTGGAATTATGCCTCTTTGTCTTCGGCTTATCCCTTTCCTGGGAGGAAGAGTGAAGAGCGGGTTGGAGCCGAGGAAGGCGTTGACGTCGATGTCGAAGTCGTCAGGGCTGAAGAGATCTGAGTCGAGGTGGAGGCTGTCGGTGTCAGCGCAGATTTCTTCAACTTGGGAATCCTGGGGAATTTGGAGATGGGCAAACGACCCAGGGGATCCGAAGAGGATTCCATGGCCCGTGAAACCGAGAGGGCCTTCTCCCAAAGGTGGGCCTTGAGTCTGTCCACTCTCTGGCGAAGTGTAGCAGGGTTGAAGGTCTTACAATGCCTGCATTTCTCCGGAACATGGGTGTTTCCCAGGCAGAGGATGCATTTGGAATGTCCGTCGACTACCGGGATTTTGTTACCACACTCGGAGCACTTTTTGAAGGGGGAAGCCATAAGAGGCCGAACAACGTGAGGGGCCCATCTGGACCAAAACCCTCGGAAAAGAGTCCTAACAAAATCTTAGAGGGCAGCTCAAGGAGTAACAAGGGAGAAAACCAGAAAAATAGCAAAAAGAGTTTAAATAGATTTGGATGTACTCAGCCTTTCGTCGTTGAAGAGCACTCCAAGGGAGATGTTTCTCTTGCGGCGGACGAAAGAGAACTGAAGGAGGAGCTAGATTGGCAGGATTGGGCATGCTCAGGGAGTGGGAGGGGCGGGGCTTCCGCCAATCTGCTCAGCTTTTCAGCATTCTGGATGGAGTATCTGCGCAGGCGCAAACCCTATTGTGTGAGGCACAGAGACCACAAAGAAGAAATGGTTGTCCATCAGATATCCCGGCTATTCATGTGATGGCTTTGGAGCTCAACACTGGCCCTTTGAATTGCACTCAGAAGAAAACTGGAAGACAGTGTAGTTCATACAAGACTGGTGTTGTGGGGTCCAGAACTTTCTGGACAACATTTTAATTACTTCAGTTTGCATTAGATGTAGGTTAAATGTTCTTCAAACACAGCCCCACACAGAATACATTACAGTAGTCAGGTTGGAAGTTAATTAAGGTATAAACCACTGGGGCCAAATTCCTCTTCTCTAAGAAGGGTCACACCTTCCATATCTGAGCAAAGACACTCCTAACCACAACTGTCACTTGGACTTCCAGAAGCAATGCTATGTCCAAGAGCACCCTGAATGTGCTCCAAGTGCATTCAGAACAGATCGTAGTTCCACTCCCAGGTTGCCTTTCCTATTGACCAACAGAACTTCTGTTAAGTCTGGACTGAACTGGTTTAATGGTTTGGACATTGGACCAGGACCCAGGAGTCCTGGGTTTAAATCCCCACTTGGCAATAAAAACCCACTGGATGGTTTTGGAGGAAGTCACACTCTCTCAACCTTAGAGGAAGGCAAAAGCAAACCCCTCTGTATGAGTCTTGCCAAGAAAGCCCCATGACAGGTTCATTTTATAGTTGCTAAAAGTCAGAAATAACTTGAAGGCAGACAACAACCAACACAGAGAAACAGAGGTGGGAGAGTTGGAATTGGTTGGTTGGTTGGGGTTGTGCATTTTCATGCATTCTAGGGGTTTCTGTGTAGTTTTAGGTGAAAATCTCTTGGGGAACAGATTTTGAGAAGCTGGCTAATTAGCAGATGTGAGGGAAGCAAGAAAGGTCTTTGAATTGTCAGTGTCAAGTAAATGGGAATTGGTATGGAACAGAAAGCAGGAGCAGTTCTGGGAAAAACATGACATGCTGGCTTATGTTCAGCTTATAAACAACAGTAATCCCAAGGTCCTTTTAGTACCACTGAGCCATGTATCACACATTCTATAGCTGTGCACTTGGTCTTTGTGGTCTAAATGTAGAATTTTTCATTTGTCTCTATTGAAATGGCATTTCATTAATTTCTGCCCAATTTTCTAGTTTATCTAGATCCTCTTGAATGCTGTCCCTATTTTCCAATGTTTTAGCCACCCCTCCCAGTGTTGAGTCATCTGAAAACTTGATAAGGTTTACTTCCACCTCGTCACCTAGGGCCCTATACAGACCGGCAGTTTATGCTGGCCTGTAGGCAAACTAGGGCTAAGCGTCCACAAGCACCCAGCCCTAGTTTTGCCTCCTAGTGTGCACCATGATGATCTCCATACGGCATGCGCCATGATGACATCTGTGGTGTGCAGCACCCAAACTGCATTTGCTAGAAGGGGCATCATCATGGCATTCAAGTGTGCCGATGACGCCCTTTCTAGGAAGCTGCTCAGAGCAGCTTCTTTTAGGGAATGGGTCGGCGCCGCAGTGTGCAGCTTTTGTGACACCAACCTGGGGCAGGAAGGGGCAGCTTCCAGCCACCCATCTGTACTTCCCCCTAAGTCATTGATAAAAATGCTGAAGAGTAATGGCCCTGGGATACATCCTTCAGGCACTCCATTCAAGACCTCTTTCTAGTTTGAGGCACAGCCATTGACAATGACTCTTAGAGCATAGTTTTGCAACCAAGTATGGATCCACCTGACATTGTTTCCATCTACTCCACATTTAATCAGTTTGCTAATCAAAACATGACTGGGATCTTATCAAATGCTTTGGTGGAATTCAGATAAATGACACCCACAGCATTCTCATCATCCACTAAACCAGTGACCTTATCAAAAAACGATATAAGATTAGTTTGGCAGGATTTGTTCTTGAATGCATTGTCATCAAGATACTTGCAGACAGAGTCTTGTATAATCCATTTTAATATTTTTCCTGGTATTTAGGTCAGGCTGATTGATTTGTAGTCTCTCTCTCTCTCTCTCTCTCTCTCTCTCTCTCTGTGTGTGTGTATGGGCTTTTTGTGAAGAGAGGGACAATGCCTGCCCTTCTCCAGTCCTTTGGTACCATACCTGTTCTCAAAGATTTCTCAAAAATTAGGGCAAGTGGCTCAGTGGTTGGAAATCTTCATGATTGTACACTAGTTATTTCTTTCTTTTTTAATGCCTATATTCCAGTCCCCTCAACATGCCCCCCTTGTTTTTCAGACTTAAGAGAAGCATTCCTCACTTCACAAATTCTATCTTTTAACATTGTTGTTTGAAGAAGAGCTCACTGGGCATTCACACTTCCATTATGTCCCAGCATTTGGAGCCTGGCCTATTGTTAGCCCACATTCCAGAAATTCCACAAGCTATAAAACAAGGCCACAGGGAAGCAAGGCTGTTTGACCAAGAAGTATAATAGCTTAATCTGCAAGAGCTTCCTAACAGCCTTCAGCCAAGCTGTTCAGATAGACATCTTTCCCACAAATTGACTTGCAATTCAATCATTCAACAACACCACAGCATCCACTGTCCTTGCTGCTAACATTGCCCTCCTGTGGTTAGAAAGAGGAAAGACAACCCTCAACACTATCGATGTGGTAGATTTATTATTACAGCAGAGACAGACTAAAATATTTTTAGTGGCTGGAGAAATTTAGCAATTTAAATTGTAGCTAAAATATAGTATTTAGACCAGTGGTGTGCCACAAGGTTGTGTCCTGAGCTAAGTGCTATTCAACATCTTTATCAATGACTTGGATAAAGGAATAGAAAGCATGCTTATCAACTTTGCAGATGACACCAAATTAGAAGGGATAGCTAATATCCCAGGGAACAGGATCAGAATTCAGAATGACCTCAATAGGTTAGAAAACTGGGCCAAAACTAACAAAATGAATTCCAACAGGGAGAAATGTAAGGCACTGCACTTAGGCAGAAAAAAATGAAATGCATAGGTATAGGATGGGGGATGCCTGGCTTGTTGACAGTGCACGTGAAAGGGATCTAGGTGTCCTAGTAGACCACAAGATGAGCATGAGTCAACAGTGTGATGCAGCAGTTAAAAAGGCCAATGCGATTCTAGGCTGCATCAGTAGAAGTATAGTATCTAGATCGAGGTAAGTAATAGTGCCACTGTATTCTGCTTTGGTCGGGCGTCACCTGGAATACTGTGTCCTGTTCTGGGCATTTCCATTCAAAAAGGATGTTGACAAGCTGGAGTGTGTTTAAAGGAGGACAATAAAAATGGAGAAATATTATTATTATTATTATTATTATTATTATTATTTCCCGCCTCTCCCCACGGATTGAGGTGGGAGTACAACAATTTAAAATCGCAATACAATATAACAACAATAGTAAAACATGGAAACCATGCCTTATGAGGAAATACTTAGGGAACTGGGTATGTTTAGCCTGGAAAAGAGTTGGTCAAGAGGTGATATGATAGCCCTGGTTAAATATTTGAAGGGACGTCATACAGTTGTTCCTTGCTATCCACAGGGGATACATTCCAGACCCGCCCCTGTGGATAGCAAAAAATGCAGGACCTTAAATCCTGTTCTTTTCAATGGTGTGTGTGCACATTTGTGCCTGTGCATGCAACCATGAGCATGTGCGTCCACTGAAGCCAGGGTTTCTCATCCACAGAAGCTCAGCTCTGCGGATGACAAGTTTGTAATTGGCATGAGGATGGAACAAGCTTGATTTCTACACCTCTAGAGATTAAGACCTGGAGCAATGGATTCAAACTTCAGGTAAAGAGATTCCATTTTAACATTAGGAGGAACTTCCTGACAGAAGAGCTGTTCAACAGTGGAACACACTCCCTCGGAGAGTACCATGCATACTTTGGCATTAAAAATAGCAATAGCAAAAACCTTTTTAAAAATTGGGATGAAGTTCCAAAGCAAATCCTGAACTCTACAATTTGCATGCAAATATTCAGATAGGAAACGCCCTCATTTTCACTGTTAGGAATATGGATGGTGAAATAGAAAGCGGTTGGTATGGAACAGAGATATGCCCAGACCAAGATAATTAGCTGCATGAGGCAAAGCAAGAAATAGTAACTCCCTTCACCCACGGCAAGGTGCAACCAATTCCCACCAAGCTTTTGGCACATGAGGCAGAAAAATCACACAGTTGATTCTGCCCAGACTGCCTCCATATTATAATAGCAAATTAAACAACTGGCAATTTCCTATTATTTCATAACAGCCAAATTCTGTCACCTAAACCAGCTGCCTCAGTCTGCCTGATAGGAGGGCCAGCCATGTAGAGAGAGAAACTAACTTTATCTCTGTGGACAGAAATGGTAAAAAAAGGGTAAGTGACTGAAGGGATTGTCGGTTTTCACAGGGAGAGAGAGATTATTTTGGAGAAAGTCAGCTCAGCTGTCATTTGCAGAGGTCTTAGGGGAAAAAACAGCTTTATCAAAAGCACACAAACAATACAACAAAAACAGCACCCTTTCTCTGTGTTGAACTGCTTTTGAAGAGATATGGATCTGCCTCTTGGAGGTAAACACAGCTCATGCTGAGAGGCAGGTCAACAAATCTTAACTCAAAAGTGTGAGTCAGGTATTGTGTGTTTTGCAAGGAAGTCACTCAGCAAGAAGCAAGAAAGCAAATCACCAGTAAGCAGGTAACCCTTGCTGCAAAGAACATTGTCTTAAATTCTGTTTTGTCTACTTCTATGTATATATCTCTTCATCCATTTTAAATCTTTCATTCAGTTGTCTGTGTAAAAACCACTTACAACCAAATCCTTCTTCCTGTGGTTCCTGTTTTGTTTTTATTCTATTTCCACAGTTTTGATATTTCAGTATATCTTTATAAGTTACCCATCCCTCCTCTTTCATTGTTTCTCTTTTTTGGGAAAGCCTCATGTGGAGACGTTTCCACTGGGCATAAAGGACATAGTCTAGATTTATAGTTGAGCCAAGTAATACTCTTCTTCCAAAATGATTATTGAGCTCTTTATTTATTTTAATTATATAAATAATAAATAATAATTATATTAATGCCAAATATAGGTGTGCTATGCTAATCTTAGGAGTTTATCAGACGGGAGGAATTTCTCTTTATTTCAAATGGAGCCAATTGTAGCCAATTCGAATTCACGTGAACTTGCTAGTTTAGCGAATTTACTTGAATTCCGATTGCGTTTGGAATGCGTTCAGAATGACTTCCCATTACCCGAAAATTACTGCCCATTGCCCAAAATTGTGTGAGTGTCCGGGAAAGCTGCCAACACGTGGCTGATAAAGGAGTCTTTAATAAACACAATAAAATGGAAACAAAATACCAGTAATTGCTGGCCGTCGTCAAATACAAAGTCCGCAAGGCAAAAGGCAAATTCAATGAGTGTTCCAAGGTCGAGGGTTATCACAGACAGAGATTCCAAAGCCGTTCCAAAGGTCGCAGGTAATGAATAGTCTGAAGTCAAGCCGAGAGTCAAGAGCTTTCGCCGGGAAACCAAGATAAGCTTTGACAAAAGTTTGTCTTCCCTGATCTCTTATATAGGCCCCAGCTCCTCCCCTCACAGCTGTTTTAACTTGGCTTTCTCTAACAATCTCCGAGAGCGTCTCAGCCCCTCCCGATCTGCTCTCCTTTGAGTAAAGGAAGGGATTTCTGTCTCTTGCTCCTGTGTCTCTTCCAGGCCTGCAACCTCTGCTGTGGAAAGGCTTTCCTCTGAGGAGACCCCAGGCTGCTGAGGTAGGGGCTGTGCCTCCCTGTGTCCCATAGAACTAGGTCCAGGTTCACCCAAGTCTCCAGGATCTAGCAGCACCATGCTAGGACCTGACCCAGCATACTCTTCCTCAGAATCCTCCATGTCCTCCACCTGGCTGTCCCTGACAGTGAGATGCTTTAATACGAAATAACATAAAACCCATGATTGCTTTCTGAATGACTTCCCTTTTGCCCGAAATTACGTGAGATACTTTAACACGCAATAACGTGAAACCCCACGATTGCGTTCAGATTGCCATTAGATTATACTTCCAATTTCCATCATCTGATAAACTTCTTAGAATCGTAGAATCATAGTTGGAAGAGGCCACAAGGGTCATCCAGCCCAACCCCCTGCCATGCACTCTCGATCAAAGCATACCTGACAGATGGCCATCCAGCTTCTGCTTAAAGATCTCCAAAGGAGGAGACTCCACCACCCTCCAAGGGAGTGTGTTCTACAGTCGAATAGCTCTTAGTGCAAAGAAGTTCTTCCTCATGTTGAGGTGGAATCTTTTTTTTTCCCTGTAGCTTGCATCCATTGTTCTGTGTTCTAGTCTCTGGAGCAGCAGAAAACAAGCTTGCTCCGTCCTCAATGTGACACCCCTTCAAATACCTAAACAGAGCTATCATATCACCCCTTAACTGTCTCTTCTCCATCTTAATTCTGCACCTTCTAGTTGGAACAATCTTTTATTACTGAGCACCAGCTGTTCTTTCAACCATACAAGACAACTGGCATGGTAATACAGTTTTAGATCTGGAAGATCTCCTCCTCCGCTATTCTTGATGTCTTGCATTATTTTCCATTTCACTCCAGGCCTTTTCTCTTCCCAAATGAACTTAGAGAAATATTTGTTACACTCTTTAAATATTAAGTCATATACTATTATCGGAACTGATTCAAATATCTTTGGGGGGTGGGGAGGACATTCAGTTTTACTGCAGCAATCCTTCCTAGTAATGAGAATTTAAATTTACTCAATATTTTAAAATCTTAATTCACTTCATTCCACTTTTTAAAAATATAATTGTTAACAAATAGTTCTGAATTCCTTTTTGTAATTAGTGGTGAGTGTTTGGATTTTTAAAATCTCTTGGGGGAGTGTGTCTGTTGCAGAGGAGGAGGAGCTTCTGTGAGTCACTAGTGGGAGGAGCTAGGAGACTAGCTATATAGAACGCCTCCCAGAGCCAGTTGCAGGCCAGTTGGAGCTAGAGAGAAGAAGAAGAAGAAACAGCAGCTTCTTGATGGCCATTTTAAGTGGTGAGTGTTTGGATTTTAAAAATCTTTTGGGGGAGTGTGTCTGTTGCAGAGGAGGAGGAGCTTCTGTGAGTCACATCTGTGAGTCACATCTGTGATTCACAAGTGGGAGGAGCTAGGAGACTAGCTATATAGAACTCCTCCCAGAGCTGTGCGCCTAACAGGGGAAAGTACAATATAAAGAGCAGGGGAGCTGTAAATTTTGTTTTAGAGGTTCTCCTTTAAATCTTTTTCTTTTTGAAAGTACTTTTGAGGGGTTCCCTTACACCTCAGAGGAAGTAAGTACAAGTTAGCAACCAGGAGATCTCTATAAAGTTATATTCTCAGTAGATTGAGCTCACTGACAGAGATTTGGTGAAATCGGCGAGGCCATCAGGGACCTTTGACATTGATGTTTACCGGGGGATATTCTTTGAGGAGGAAGCCTACAGTCCTGTTTTAGTGATTATCTAACACTTCTTGGTATGGATACTGAAGGAACTGCTGCAGTCACCTGCAACACTTGTGGGATGTTTGTCTTCTTGCCTACAGATGTGGGGAACTACACCTGCCCCAAGTGCAAATTGGTAGCCCTCATGGAGGAGAAAGTACAGCAGCTGAAATCGTGGGTAGCTACTCTTCAGCATATCAGGGAGCAAGAGGTTTTCCTGGACAGAACGGTAGTCTAGGTTTTCCTAGACTACCACAGTAATATCCCCTCTCCTTTAATTTTTATCCAGATTTTTATCCAGATGCTCTCCACTTGGCCTCCAGTAGTGACGTCCTGGATCTCTTCACTGGTGTAAATATCCCTGACATATAATGCTATTCCTCCTCCTTTCCTGTTTGGCCTGTTTCTCTTAAAAAGGTTATATCCCTCTATTTCTACATTACAATTGTGAGACTCATCCCACCAGGTTTCAGTGATGCCTATTATATCGTATTTCCCTTGTTGTGCTAGGAGTTCACATTCATCTTGCTTATTTCCCATGCTCTGTGAATTAGTGTAGAGACATCTAAGACTATGTGTCCCCTTCACTTGCTGCCTGTGCACATTTTTTTGCCTCCTATTGTTGGGTCCTAGCACGGTTTGCCTTGTTCCCTCTATATCAGTTTGACTATTGTTTCCAGACGTTTTGCCTTCCAGAATGCTGTCTCCCTTCCCCACATAACTCAGTTTAAAGCCCTCCTGTTCAGATTCTTCAGACTGTTGGCAAAAATGTTTTTGCCAACTGGCGTGAGATGCAGCCCATCCCTTGCCAGAAGTCCCTCCTCATGGAACTGCAGCCCATGATCCAAGAATCCAAACCGTTCTTGGCAGCACCATCTACGAAGCCAGTTATTCACCTTTGCTATTTTCCTCTCCCTTCCTGGACCATGCCTTTCTACTGAGAGAAAAGATGAGATGACAACCTGTGTACCCATCTCTTTCAGCTTCCTTCCCAGAGCCTCATAATGCCTTATGATATTCTCAAGGCTGTGCCTTGCAGTATCATTGGTTCCCACGTGAACCAAAAGAAAGGGGTATTGATCAGTAGGCTTGACAAGTCTTGTCAGCCTTTCTGTCACATCACAGATCTTTGCCCCAGGGAGACAACACACCTCCTGAGACATCTTGTTGGGCCCACAAACCACTGCTTCGGTACCCCTCAGGAAGGAGTCCCCCAATCACCACCACACGCCTCCTCCGAGGCTTAGCAGTGTCTGTTCCCTTTTGTGATACTCTCAGGCTCCCCTGCTCTGTCCCTGACATCTGTCCCTGCTGCTTTTCCTCATCTTCTCTTATAACAGAGAGAGATTCAAAGCGATTCTGTAGCTGCAAGCTGCTCACAGAATGTTCCCTGGTTTCATTACTTCTGTGTGTTACCTTCCTCCTATCATCTACCTCTGTTGTATGTGGAGTGTCCTCCTCCACCCTAGCAACTTCCTCTGTGTGTTTCTCATCCAAGACATTCTGTTCTGTTTAGGAGAATCTCCTGCTGTCTATGATACTGAAGTGCAGATACCTGCACCTTCAGCTGCTGTACTTTCTCTTCTAAGAGGGCGACCAACTTGTACTTGGTGCAGGTGTAGTTCCCCACTTCTGTAGGCAAGTAGACAAACATCCCACAAGTGTTGCAGGTGACTCCTACAGGGCCTTCAGTGTCCATACTGAGAAGTTTTAAGGAGGCACTGAATCAAGACTCTGGGCTTCCCTTGCTAAATGTGGCCTTTGTCCCCAAGCTCTGTCATTGAGTTCAAGTCACAGGTCCTATAGTTATGTAGAGAGGTCCTGGCTACTAGCTCCTTCCAGAGGCAAGTCTCTGCCTCCCTTCCTCTGAGCCAAGGTCCCCAATAGCCCCTTAAGGAAAGAAAGGAAAAGAAAAGTGGAAAATTTAAAGATCCCCCTCCAACAATGTTTCAGGCCAGCTTCGCTTCTATTCTCCAAAAGCTTTCTTGACTAGACAAGAAAAACTACAATTCTCGCGCCATTAGGCGCGCACCTCTGCTAGCCTTGTGTAGACTTAGAGTTCTGGCCCCTCCCAGCAGTGACTCCCAGAATGCAATAACTCTAGTAAATTTAGATCTCGCCCAGGCTTTTTCTGCATCAAGAAAATTCAGTGCAAGTTTTTCTGATGTTTTGCTTTTCATAGTATTCTGTTACGTCTAATATGCATCTGATACTGTCTCTCAGTTTCATCTTTTTGGTGAAAAGCCCATTTGATCTTCATTAATCCAGTTCTTCTAAGTCCTTTTCATGCTCTCTGCCAAAACTGAGGGAAATGCTTTTTAAAATCTGTATTAAACAATGAGATTATTATCTAATTTTGAGGCTGTGTTTTGTCAAAAATCTTCCTATCTTCCTATTACTGTTTCCTTAGGAATCTGATCTTTTTTCTTTCAGGATATTCATTGTTTACTTTAGAGGGATCATAAATTAATTTTCCAGTCTTGTATGATTAACTACTGGAAATCCATCCAACCCTGATGTTTTTCCCTGTTTACCTCTTTTAATCACTTCCACAATTTATGACATTGTAAATGATTAGTTTAACGTCTGTCTTTGTTCTTTTGATAATTGACATAGTCCTTGTTCTTGTTGGTCTAAATAATTTTTCATCTTGTTCAATTTCTCATGCGTCATTTGGTTGGTCCAATAAAAGCATTACTGTTTTGTGGATTTGGGATGTCATGATACTTTGGAATGCTTCCAGAGAAGGAAGACCAATATGATCAAGGGTCTGGAAACCAAGCCTAATGAGGAATCACTTAGAGAGCTGGATGTTTTTAGTTTGGAGATAAGAAGCCTGAGAGGTGACATGATAGCTATCTTTATATATCTGAAGGGATGTCATGTAGAAGATGGAGTCAATTTGTTTTTTGTAGCTCCAGAGATTAGAGCATGAACTAATAGTTTTAAATTACAAGAAAAGAGATTCTATCTAAACATTAGGAAGAACTTTTTAAATTGTAGGTGTTGTTCAATAGTGAGACAGACTACCTTAGAGTGGTGGACTCTCCATCTTTGGAGATCTTTAGACACAGGTTGAATGGGCATCTTTCTAGAGTGCTTTGTTTAGGTGTATATTCCTGCATGGCATGAGATTGGACTAAATGTTCCTTGTAGTCCCTTCAAACTCTAAGATACTATGGTTCTATAAATTGGCAGTCAAAATGGAATCATAGTACTGTGGAGATTATCAGACAGGGGACAGGAGCAAAGCCCGTCCTTATCTTGTCTGTGACAGCGATTGTGCAAAAGATATTCTCACATGTCACACTTGTCCTGTCATTAACCTGTCAGTGAAGTGGAATTGCATTAATGGGTTTTTCTATTAATACACAATGAAGGGCAAGGATGGGATGATTCCACTTCACTGACAGGACAATGATAGGATCAGCATGAATGTCTTTTGCGTGATCGCTGTCATTTCCACTTCCCGGACAGGACAATGTCCGGATCAGTGCAACATCGTCTGAAATTCCTTCCCACGATCACATGGGAAGGATGGGAAAAGTACGGGAAAAGTACGGGACAAGGATATCCCATCTGATAATCTCCTGTGACTTTGTAGTGGGAATAGGCCCTGATATTTCCCAGGAGGAAATGAATCAGCTCCCCTTATGTTGCAGGCAAAAAGGATTAAAGTTCCCTTTCTTGCATGCCACTATCTCAGATCCATTCAGACCCCACTGAAGACCATTAAAAAAAAAGGGGGGGGGGGAGGACAATTGCAGTAAGTCCCAGGTATAGATCATATGAAGGCCTCTAGTTGTTTTAAACTTCAGCTCCCAGAAGTCCAGCTGGCATGGTTCATGATAAGCGATAGTGGATTTGAAGTCCCAGAAAACTGGGGATGCGGCAGGTTCCTCACTCGTGAAGTAAGTTTATTGACATGGTTAGTATCATGTCTCAGTCCCTGGCAGTAAAATGCATAATACCCAAGAAAAGCAAACAAAGGCATTGGACTAAATCACTCACTTGAAAGTTCAAAGGTAGTAACCTAAAGCAAAGAGGGATGGGGGCAGTTGTTACGATACCTACATTTGATATAAAATTTTGGGAGACATGTGGACTGTATCATGACCTCTGCTTGACCCATTCCAAGACCCTCCATAAGTCCCAAGCGAGAAGGTCACATAGGCAGGCCCCGCTTGGAAGAATTGAGTTCATAGTAAGCAGCTCTATAGAGGAAGTAGGGAGTCGCCAGACCGGTTTTGCCACTAGCCTAAGAGTAAAGACAATAGCCTTGGCTTCACCCTTGATGAGCCAGTGATTGACTTAACCACTCAGCCATTAAGCCGGCTTCCCCTCCAAATTGTACACAGATTATTTGCTCTTGGCTTAAGAAAGCCCAGGCAATCAACACCTTTGTCTAGCACAAATACATAGCCTCTGGATATGTTCAGCACTATATAAGGTTCCCATTTTGAATCGCTCCCCCATGCTATTCTTGGAGGACAGGCTGGTCCATGCCAGTTTGACTTCCGCCTATAGCTCCCGCGGCCAATTTCCCCTCATTCCAGTGGTCATGTCCATTATCATCATCCATCTCAATTTGGCTTCCAGGAGAAGACTTCTATGGTAGCTATTCCAGTGGTCTCTTTCTCTCAAACCTAACTCCCACTCTTACCCCTCCCTTTTCTCTACCATTGAATGTGTGTGTTCATGCCCCCTTGCTGCGTGATATTTTATGCCCCCTAATAATCTGTGTATTTTATTGGACTTATTTGGACTAGTGTCACTTCTCTTGGAGTTTGTTGGTGGACCTCCGGTAGACAATATTGGGACAGGTTTCTCGGCGTAAGACTGTTAGGATCTTCCTTTCTGCATATTTGAACTAATTATAATTCACCTAAGTAAGAAACTTCCTAACACAGTGATGGGAGGGGGGGGGAGTGAATCTCAAATGGACATAGCCAGCCATACTTTTAAATGAACCTATGACATAACCTGTTCAATGCAAATTTTTGAAAAGAATTTAAATTCAATTTGAAATATCATTTTAAAATTAAAGGTGCAATTGACAGGAGAGGAGGCAAAATCTGCCACCTGCAGTTACAGATGCTGCTATTTTAACATTGTCTTGGGAATGAAATACTTCCCCCAGCTACCTTGGTAACTGACCAGCAGTGAGAGTGGAATTTAACCCTTCCTTCCCATGCTGTTTTACAGAATCAGCTGTGAATACCTCTTCACTTCGGTGATAATAATCATTACTGGACTACAAAGTGGCGAGAGATGCTACAAAAACTCTCCAAACTTAGCTTTGAGTCTTTAATCACTGTCAATGCTGCCCTCTTCTGGATGGAACCATTCCACACATTGTGTTCTGGCCTTTAAA
The DNA here is from genome assembly GCA_034509955.1 of Urosaurus nigricauda. Lineage (NCBI taxonomy): Eukaryota > Metazoa > Chordata > Lepidosauria > Squamata > Phrynosomatidae > Urosaurus > Urosaurus nigricauda. The sequence continues at coordinate 4,175,723 of JAOEGL010000014.1, forward strand.
ATGAAGGGAAATCCAGGGATTAGGTTTGCCCTTTCAAATCAGGATCGTTTTAATTTTTGGCAAATAGCCCAAATGTGTCAGGGTGGCTGCACATTATCTCCAATATCAAAAGCAATCTCACTCTGTGCATCACTTGCTGGCATACACATTTGGGATGGTACTCTTGCCCTCCTCTTCTGCTGGTGGGTGTCCCATGAGCATTGGTTTGGTATTGTGGAACAGAATTCTGTACTTGAAAGGGTTTCAGTCTGATGGCCCTTCAACCACGTTTAACCAAGCTAGGCCGGGGGCTTCATAATCATTCTGGCTTTGTGAACTGCATCTGATGTAAGCTAGGGGCCAGGGGCAACTCATGCATGGATGTATACTTCAATCACCACCACCACCATCATCTTCATTCATCCCATCCTTTCTCATCACAGCTCAAGATGGCTAACAATCAAATGCCATAAGCCACGTTACAAATGAAAAATTACAAAAGTCTACTGAAAAATAAAAAGTCATATAGGGGCTAAACAGACAGGCAAAAAGAGGTGCTGTCAGGCTGGCTTGAAGGTGTGGCATTTAGATGACACATGCCCTGAAGCCAGCAGAAAAGTATCCTTAGGCAGAGAAAAGCTGTTTCAAAAGAAGCAGCTTTTCCCCACTTCTTCCTAGCTTGAAGCCATGTCATGTGGTTACTCCAGCTGCCTTGGGAGCCGGCGGTGCAGTTGGTGGGGTTTCAATGTGGCTTCAAAAAAGGCAGCTTCAAGGCCCTTTTTCCTGCCCATCTGTTTCACCCCATAGATAAGCAGCAATATGAGACAAATAAAAAGCTTCTCTATTCTCCTAAAACCTTGACAAATACTGTCAAGGAAAAAAAGTGTGAGGCACAATTGGGGTGTCACTGCCAAGAATGCTCTATCTCATGGGGTAGTTAATTTGGTGCACCACAAGCAGAGCCTCCTTGGCTGATCTTAAATCTTGGCATGCATGTTCATGCAATTGGATCTAGAGACGCAGCACCAAATAGCATATTGCCAAATTTATTAAAATCAGCTGACAGTTACAGGCCAGCATTCTGTATGTCACATACGGAAGTGTGAGTCCAATGTATGCCTATGGAGCTTAGCGCACAGCAATGTAAAGTAACTTACCACTTTGGATTTGAAGCCAAATTTGGACTTCCCCCTGGTTTTATCGCATGGCTTTTGCCCCCAAAACCACCATCCAGGTACAGTGGTCCCCCGGGTTACGAAATTAATTCGTTCCAGCACCTTTTTCGTAAGCCGAAAATTTCGTAACCCGGGGCCTATTTCCCATTGAAAATGACTAATGCATTCCATGACCCCAGATTGACCCTGCAAGTCAATGGAAGGTTACAATAGAGGCCTATTTCCTTAAGTACACTACAATACACTCTAATAGAAACTTGCCTAAGGCACTAAAGAACTTAAGAATGACTTGCAGGTCCAATCTAAAGAATAAAGAAAAAAAATTCTTCCCTTTGCTGGTCATGGCAAACCTGAGTGAGACAGGAGAAGGAGGAGGCCACCCAAAACACCCAAATTTAAACCCAGTCAATCAATTCAAACAATTTGAACCAATTCAACCAATTTTAACCAGTTCAACCAATTTAACAAAGTTAACCATTTTAACCATTTTTTTTTTAAAAAAAAAAAATTTGGGCTTTTTAAGAGTCACCAGCACCTTTGCTCTTCTTGTATGGCAGTTCTCCAAGTTTTGGGAAGAACTGGTCCAAGGATGTCTGCTTTTGCCGGCTCTTAACCAGGTTCCTAAAATGGCTAAGGCAGACATCATCAAAATGTGCAATTGCGCGGCTGGTGAACACATTCTCAGGGTGATGCTTCTCCACAAAATCAGCAACAGTCTGGAAGTGCCGCAAAATGTCTTTGATCTCCGAAGTCAGAATTGATGCGGCCGCCTCCTCCTCCTCCTGGGCTGTTTCCAACCCGAACAACTCCTCCTCCACGGCCGAGTGCTGCATGGCTGCCAACGCCTTCAGGTCCTCCGTCGAGAGCTCCTCGTCGTGTTCCTTGATGAGTTCCTCGATGTCCTCCTCGTCGACGACCAGTCCCATGCTCTTTGCCAGGGAGACGATTTCGGCAACCTCTGCCTCACCAGGATCTTCACCTTCGGCCTCTGGCCCTTCTGACGCGACAGCAGCAGGCCACAGCTTCTTCCAGGCAGCATTGAGGGTGCGCCTGGTGACCTCCTGCCAGGCCAAGTCCACCATCCTCAAGCACACAACGATGTCAAAGTGCTTTCTCCAGAACTCTCGCAGGGTCAGCTGGGTGTTCTCCGTCACGTCAAAGCACCTCTTGCGCAGGTACTTTGTGTAGAGTTTTTTGAAGTTGGCAATGACCTGCTGGCCCATGGGCTGAAGGATGGAGGTCGTGTTGGGAGGCAGGAACAGGACCTTGATGAAGGAGAACTCATCCAAGATGTCGTCTTCCAGGCCAGGCGGGTGTGCAGGAGCATTATCCAAGATGAGGAGGCACTTCCGGGGGAGATCGTTGTCCTCCAGGTAACGCTTGACAGCAGGGCCAAAGACACCATTGACCCACCCCACGAAAAAGAGGCGTGTGACCCATGCTCGGGCATTGGCACGCCACATCACAGGCAGCCTGTCCTTCTGCACCTTGTGTGCCTTGAAGGCTCTGGGGTTCTCCGAGTGGTAAATCAGCAGGGGCTTGACCTTGCAGTCCCCGCTGGCATTGGCACACAGCGCAAGAGTGAATCTGTCCTTCATAGGCTTGTGGCCTGGCAATTTCTTCTCCTCCTGGGTGATGTAGGTGCGGCGAGGCATCTTCTTCCAGAACAGGCCCATCTTGTCGCAATTGAAGACTTGTTGTGGGACGTAGCCTTCCTCCTCCACCATGTCCTTGAACCTCTGGACAAATTCTTCGGCGGCCTGGCGGTCTGCCCTGGACGCCTCCCCGTGACAGACGACAGAGTGGATGCCGGTCCTCTTCTTGAAGCGGTCAAACCACCCATGTGAGGCCTTGAATTCCAGGGTGGCTTGCTGCTCCTGCGAAGAACTTCCTTCGCCTTCCTCCTTGCTGGCCAGGTCCTCAAAGATGGCTGTGGCCTTGTCACAAATCATGGATGTGCTGACAGTGTCCTCAGCTCTTTCCTTCTCTTTAATCCAGAGGAGCAGCAGGCACTCCATCTCGTCATGCACAGGTGTCCTCTGCTTGCTAATGGTGGTGACGCCTTTCGCTGGAGCTGCAATGCCTTTGATGACCTCCTTTTGCTTGAGGACAGTGCTGATGGTAGAAGGGTTCCTTCCGTACTCCTTCGCAATGTCCACCAAACGCACTCCCCTCTCATGTTTGGCGATGATTTCCTTCTTGTCCTCTAAGGACAAGGGAAGCCTTTTCTTCTTCTCCTCCCCACTTTTATCCATGGCTTTCTTGGGGGCCATAGTCCAAGCCTAAAAAGGGCAAAAGAAACAGGCATTGAGCAAAACCCATTCACAGGCCACCCTTTCCCATCCACCCCTCAGATGGCCTAAATTCCTAAATTAAAACTGCAAAGCAATGCACTGTGATCACTCTCTCAGCCCAATGTGCACAAAACCAAAAAACCAAAGTTGCAAAAGCCATTCACTGGACAGGCCTTTCCAAGGCCCATGGACACATTGGAAGCAGAAGACCCCCCCAGAAACATTTGAAACTGCAAAGCAATGCACTGTGATCACTCTCTCAGCCCAATGTGCACAAAACCAAAAAACCAAAATTGCAAAAGCCATTCACTGCACAGGCCTTTCCAAGGCCCATGGACACATTGGAAGCAGAAGAGACCCCAGAAACATTTGAAACTGCAAAGCAATGCACTGTGATCACTCTCTCAGCCCAATGAGCACAAAACCAAAAAACCAAAGTTGCAAAAGCCATTCAAAGCAATGCAAAAGCCATGCAAAAGCCATTCAAAGTTGCAAAAGCCATGCAAAGCAATGCACTGTGATCACTCTCTCAGCCCAATGTGCACAAAACCAAAAAACCAATGTTGCAAAAGCCATTCACTGCACAGGCCTTTCCAAGGCCCATGGACACATTGGAAGCAGAAGACCACCCCCCCCCCCAGAAACATTTGAAACTGCAAAGCAATGCACTGTGATCACTCTCTCAGCCCAATGTGCACAAAACCAAAAAACCAAAATTGCAAAAGCCATTCACTGCACAGGCCTTTCCAAGGCCCATGGACACATTGGAAGCAGAAGAGACCCCAGAAACATTTGAAACTGCAAAACAATGCACTGTGATCACTCTCTCAGCCCAATGAGCACAAAACCAAAAAACCAATGTTGCAAAAACCATTCACTGCACAGGCCTTTCCAAGGCCCATGGACACATTGGAAGCAGAAGAGACCCCAGAAACATTTGAAACTGCAGAGCAATGCACTGTGTCACTCTCTCAGCCCAATGTGCACAAAACCAAAAAACCAAAGTTGCAAAAGCCATTTACTGCACAAGGCCACATCATCCACACCATTCACCCACAAGAAGAAGTAAAAAATCCATACTGTACCTGCACTTCCAGGGATTCACCGGAGGGCTTGATCCAAAGAGCAGGCGTAGATGCAAAGTGCCAGGCAGAAGTCAGCCAGGCAGAACCAGTCAAAGAAGTTCGGACCTTCACTGGAGCCAAGAGTTCAGAAGCAACTCTATCTCACCAGTTCACAAAGGCCGAACAAGGAGTCACAGCACTGGAACCTGGCTTTTATTTCTGAAGCCACCCCCCCCCCATTCGTTAGCCAATCAGCTTGCTTTTGCAAGCCAATCAGATTGCTAACGAAGTTCAAAATTCACACCAAAGCTGAACGTTAGCGAATCCCCTTAAACCAGCCCCCTTAGCCAATAGCTGCACTTTGCAACATTTGAATTTCCTGCCGCTTTCGTTTCGTAACCCGGGGATTTCTTCGTAAGCCGGGGCCAGTTTTTCGGCCCCGGCTCTTTCGTATCCCGGGATTTTCGTTGGCCGGGGGATTCGTAACCCGGGGGACCACTGTATAGCCTGGCTCCAATACTGGTCCCTGAACTCGCTTTGGCAGCCATTTTTCAAAGCTGGGAGCTTTGGGGAGTATTGGAGCTGGGTTGTACCCAGATGGCGGGTTTGGGGGCAAAACCCATGGGATAAAACCAGGGGGCAGCCTGAATTTGGCTTCAAATCAGGAGCAGTAATTTGCTTTATATTGCTGTGCGCTAAGCTGCTATGTATGTCTCTCAGTCATTGAGGAGGTTGGTCTTCTCTTCTTCCATCCACAACAACCAAAGCCCCTCCACTTGAACTTACTGTTTTGCTAAGCTGAGAGGAAACAGAAAAACCCAACTGTAGAGGCAACTCCCATCATTGTACCTGATAATAAAAATGTTATATTGCTTTATCCCCACAAGTCTTGGGTTCACTACAACACTGGATCAAACTTTATATCTGATCACTTATTCTAGAAGCCCAGGGTTCCATTGTAATGGAAAGTGGAGCTGAAAACTACTTGTCAGTGCCGGCAGTTTCCATTTCTCATTGATCTCCTTCAGAGGGAGGAAATTAAACTGACACCGCACAACTGATAAAATACGGATGAACAAAATGCTTAACACATTTGACAATGACACATGGTTTCAATGTTTAACACAATGACACATGGTTTCAATGTTCATTGATTCAGCATTGCTCATTTTTGTAAGGTTGTGCCTTCATGTCACAAGTTACAGCAGTTTGTCTGCTGTATTAATATCTGGTGCTGTTCATCTGTTCTGCATTCTGGGTGACAAGAGTGGAGAACAGAATTCAGTTTTGGACAAGTGTCACAGGGCCACTTTTCCAGTAGTGGGTGGCACCAGAAGGAAAAGAGTGGAATCAAAAATACCAACATACTTTAGTTACAAGTTCTTTATGCCAGTAACTAAGCCTGAAGAGAGAAAATCCAACCTTTTAGAATGGGGAAGGAGAAGAATCTGTACAAAAGAAGGGAAACCACCAGATGATGATGATGTTATGGGCCAATGATATGGAGCCCTCTGGGAAACCTTTGAAGGCCAACTGCAACTCCAGGAAGGCTGGAGACAGCACCAGGGCCTGAGGTTCACCACTCCTGGATTCAAATGAAAAGAAGTAAGACTCTGACTGGGAAGAACGTCTTTGTGGTAAGATCTGTTTAGCAGTGGAATCCCCCCACCCCCTCAGAAGGGGATGGACTCTCCATTGGAGTTAGACAGAGATTGGCCATCTTTAATTGTGAATTCCTACATTGGAAAGGGTTGCACTAGATGACCTGTGGTTTACTTTAGAACTTTCTATGATTCTACAAGTAGGACGTATTTTGCTTCCTTCAAATGTGATAAACTAGCCTTGCTATGTGCTGTCCTGCTCATTCTTCTTCACGGGGCCTAGACATGTACCTCAAAGTCCCACGTTACTGATTTATGTGCCGCCTTGTATCCAAGATGTTCAACACAGATTACAGCTCCAACATATTAACAACACAGTCATTTTAAAAAGAAAATCTATGGAACAGAAAATATTTTGTTCCAAGATGGCCCTTCCATCCAAGATCAGATTACTTAACAGCCACACAAGTGAGTGACCCAGCTCCATGCTCTGAGTTGGAGGAGGGACATATATCCTTGATCATGGATTTAGAGATGGGAAGGTCAGGTGTCAAAATGGAAACTCTGTTAGAACTGGCAAGCACTCTGTGGCTGCCCTGATCCCTCTGCCTGATCATCTCAACCCTTGACTTGCGCGTGTCTCTGTAGGTTTGCTCCATCATCTGGATAGCCCAGTCTCTGGTTCTTTTGTTGATGATGGATGAAAAGTTGATAAACTGTATCTCAAAACAAGGTTAGGCATGTGTCTAGGGAGAATGAGGTGGTTGCCTTAGGGAGCAGATGATAGGCAGTGTTGAACAGGCAGTGGTGCCCAAGCTTAGCAGTAGCTGGTGGCTTTCATGCCAGTGGTGCAGGAAACCTGAGAGGAGCACGAAGACCAGTACAGCATAAACTGTCCATACCAGGGGTGAGCAAAGAGCATGCTTGGGGAGTCACATTTGACTCCAAGGCTGTTTTGCAGCCCTTGAATTCCTCAGACTTCACAGACTATGCTTCTTCTGGCCCTCTTGAAAGGGTAAATCACATACTTCAGGAGAGGTCAATTCACCAGTAAATAGGTTGTAAGACTTTCCTACAGAGTTTAAAATAAAATATGTCAGGTTTTCAAAACTAGAAGTAGATTTCAAAATATTTGTAGGGCCTTCCTTCCTTCTCCAGCATTCTTATCAATGGTGACTTGAAGAAGAACAACAACAATACAGAGCTACAACTGTATTTGTGAAAGGACTCCATGAGTGGTCAAAATATGGCCCATGGGCCCATATGTGGCCCCCTCGCAAGTTGTCAGCCTCTTATGGCCTCCCCCTTCAAGAAATGCTCCGAATGTGGAAATAAGATCCCAGTAGTGGACGGACACTCTAGGTGCATCCTCTGCCTTGGAAGCACCCACATTCCGGAGAAATGCAGGCATTGCAAGGCATTTAACCCTGCCACGCTTCGCCAAAGGGCAGATAGACTGAAGGCTCACCTTTGGGAGAAGGCCCTGTCGGTCTCCCAGGCTTTGGAATCCCAGGCAGACCCTTTGGGATGGCTCCCTGTCCCGGAAGAGCCTACTCGAGAGCACAGGAAATGCTCCTCGTCCCAGGAAGGGGACAGGCTGAGGAAGAAGAAACACAAGTCTAAGGAGGTTCCGGCTTCTGTGGCTGCAATTCAAGCAGACCTGGCCATGTCGTTCTTGAAGCCGCTGGCTACCCCGACAGCCAACCTCCCGGTCCCGGTCCCGGCCACTGAACACAACTCGGCGCCAGAGACCTTGGAACCTGTATCACAGCCTATGTCGACTTCGGCATCCACACCACCTCTCTTGACCTCGACGGTGTCACCCATTCTGCCTCCTCCTGATGTCCCTCCAAAATAAATTATGGCCTCCTTGGAGAGGATTTACAGGCTCAGGTTCCCGTCTCCTCTGCCTCAAAGGTCTCCCGAGCCCTATGAGGAACACTATTTTGACTCGCCCCACTTGTCGGCCTCGTTCTTGGCTCGACATCGAGCGGAGTCTTACTGGAGAGAATGATACCCATCTTACCAGTCCTACTCTCCATCTTATAGAGACAGGTATAACGTACAGGATCCCTACTTCAACCCCTTTTCACACCGGAGATCTCGATCCCGTTCCTTGGCCCGAGACCGGGATGAATATAGAGCCATCTCTCCATTGCTGCCGACTACCGCCACAGTGTCGAAACCACCCGACTTGGCCCCGATCACGGTGATGGCGCCAACGTCGAGGATAGCATCGATGTCGACACAACCTACCATAGCAAGCCATGTGGATGCCTCGACATCAACCCTTGGGTCGGTCCCGACTCAACTCTATGAAGAACCACACTTGGTGGCCTCGCAATCAACGGAGGACTCTGCTGGGGAGATGGAGATCTGCCCTGAGTCACCGGTTTAGGCCATGTCTTCTCCTAATGAGGAGGTGGAAGACCAGTCACCCGGCTCACCCGTGGAGGATCTTCACCTTTTCTCAGGGATCATGGACAGGATGGCCAAAGCCGTGGGTCTTCAGACTGCCCAGACATCTAAACCCCCAAGGGACCCTGTTGATGGCCTTGTTGTTCAGCCAGTCCAGTCAGCTGTCATCCCCTTTTTGCTGTCCTTCTCCGACCACCGTTTCTCTTCATGCACCCTGCTCCTAACTCCTTGGTGGTAGAGTCCACTTGTAAGTCGTCGGGCAAGGTTCACTCTGCTCCGGTGGATAAAGATGTCAGGAGAATGGACATCTTCTGTCGGAGATTCTATTCCTCTGCAGCCCTCATGACTAAAGTGGCCAACATGCAAGGATGCATGGCAGGATACCAGAGATTCCTTTGGGCCTGGATGGCAGCTTTCATTCCCTCTCTTCCTCCACAACAACAAGAGGCAGCCCAGGAATTCTATGCCAAGGCTCTCTCCTTGATTGCCCAAGAGGTTCACTCTGCTAGACATGTGGTACACTGTTCAGCCAAAGTTATGGCCAGAGCCGTTGCACTTCGTCGTTTCGCAAGGCTCAGATCTACTACCCTGTCAGAGGAAGCCAAGGCCAAAATTGAGGACTTACCCTTTGATGGTGAAGGACTTTTTGCGGCCAAAACTTACGAGTCCCTGGACATGATGGCCAAAGCCCGTCTCAATGGCAAGAGACTTGGATTAACTCCAGGCAAGCCTTCGACTGGCCCACACTGGCGTCAGAGACCCCAAACTTCAAGTTTCACTTGATCCAGGTCTGCTCCATCCTCCGCCTATAGGGACCAGCCCTACACGTATAGACAGCCTCAACAACAGCATCAGCAACAGCAGAGGCAAGGACAGCAGCATCAGCAGCAGCAGTCCTCCAGGAAGCCGCCCTCCACACCTCATTTTTAATGGGACTTTGGAGGTGACACCCACCTTTCTTTTGCCAGTCACTTCTTTCCATGTCCCCAGACTTCGCCATTTCTACGAGAATTGGGGCAGGATCACCACAGATTCCTGGGTGCTTACCATCATCCGCCTGGGATACGCCATAGAGTTCTCAAGTATTCCATCAAGTGGCGTTTTTTGTTCTACTCCCTCTTTTCCTCCTCTTCTAGAGGAGATTTCCTCTCTTCTTGACAAAGGAGCCATTCAACGTATTCCAGCAAGCTGCAGGCATCACGGTTTTTAGTCCAGGTACTTCACTGTCACAAAAAGAGGAGGCGGTCTTCGTCCTATTCTGGACCTGAGAGATGTCAACTCCTTCATCTCACCTCGCAAATTCAAAATGGTGACCGTGCAGTCCATTCTTCCATTTCTACATCAAGGGGACTGATTCGCGTCCATCGATTTGAAGGATGCTTATTTTCACATCAGTATCAGGCCCCAGCATTGGAAGTTTCTTCACTTTGCTGTCGACAGAGATCTCTTTCAGTATACCGTCCTTCCCTTCGACCTTTCCACTGCTCCTTGCGTGTTCACAAATTGTATGGCAGTGGTCATCTCCCATCTTCGGCTGCAAGGCATAAAGATCTTCCATTACCTAGACGACTGGCTTCTGGTGTCGTCCTCCAAAGCACAGCTTTACCAGGACATACTGTGCACTCTGGATCTCCTCAACGACCTGGGACTTACTATTAACTTACTCAAATCTACCCTTTACCCAGTAAGGGTGATAGACTACATAGGGACATCCCTGGACTCTGTTATGGGTCATGCTATCTACCAACCAGAAGGGTGGAAGCCCTCTGGGACCAGCTCCACTATGTTCTCTGCACACAACGACCGATGGCGAAGGACATTCAGAGGCTATTGGGCTACCTAGCCTCAACCACGGCAGTGACCTACCTGGCATGCCTCAGATTCAGGCCCCTCCAAGCTTGGTTCCTGGCCTCTTTTGATCACCTGAGGGACAATCCAGCCAAGAGACTCTTGATTCCTCCACATGTTCGGGAATCCCTCAAGTGGTGGATGTCTCCCTCCAACATCCTCAAGGAGATGCCCTTTCAGACGCTGGAGCCATCCAGGATGTTCACCACAGACGCATCCATGTCAGGATGGGGTGTGCATCTCAATGACTGGTATGTTCAAGGACAGTGGTCTGCAGAAGAAGCGGAGCTACACATAAATCCTCTGGAGCTGATGGCAGTCATCAAAGCCTTCAGGGCCTTTGAGAATCGTTTCCTCCACAGAGTTGTGCAGGTGGTGTCAGACTATACAACCACAGTCTGCTATATCAACAGGCAGGGAGGAACTCACTCTCCAGTCCTCCTATGCCTGTCTCAGCAATTGTGAACGTGATGCCACTGCTGCTCGATTCACCCAGTAGTGGTTCACCTGGCAGGCAAGGACAATGTGCTAGCGGACTCCCTCAGCAGGGACAAGGTGCTGCAGCACGAATGGGCTCTGTCAGCCCCAGCCTTCCATCTTCTGACATCCAGATGGGGGACTCCCTCAGTGGACCTGTTTGCCACTCCGGAGAATGCTCAGTGCCAGATGTTCTACACCAAAGCGGGCAGAGGACCAGGATCCATGGGAGATGCCTTCCTCTGCAACTGGAGCCAGGACTTCCTGTACGCCTTTCCGCCCTTTCCATTGATTTCCAGGACGGTGGCCAAGATGGCCAGGGATGGATCCAACACCATACTGTTGACTCCCTTTTGGCCGAGACAACCCTGGTTCACTCCACTGCTTCATCTGGCCAGAGGCCAGTACTTCCACCTACTATGGTGGCCAGACCTTCTGTCCCACTCCAATGGGGCAGTTCTACATCCAGACCTTCTCAATCTATGGATGACAGTATGGAGGATTCAACCATGACGTCTCCGGAACTACTTCGAGTCTTGTCAGCCTCCAGGAAGGACTCCACCAAGTAATCCTATGCCTACAAGTGGAGACGCTTCTGTGCCTTTGCGGAGGGCAGATCTGAACCTTCCTCACCTGTGAGCCTCCATACAGCACTTCATTTCTTGTTGCATCTCAGAGATCAAGGTCTAGCCTTTTCATCGCTTAAGGTCTACCTATCAGCCATTGTTGCTAATCAGCCACCTAGCTTGCCATTGGCTCGACTCTTTACGTCACCGACACTCAAAAGATTTTTCAAAGGACTTCACCATCTCTACCTGCCACTGACTCCACTGACACCGGCTTGGTCCCTCTCTTTGCTGCTCACACAACTCACGAGGCCTCCCTTTGAGCCCTTGGGCTCAGCTTCTCTACGACTGCTGAGACTCAAAGTGTCATTTCTTGTGGCCATCACCTCAGCCAGACGTGCTTCAGAGCTGACGGCCCTGCGCTCGGAAGAGCCTTACCTCATTTTCCACAGGGACAAGGTGGTCCTCAAACTAGACATTTCCTTCCTCCCTAAAGTGGTTTCACCCTTTCATCTCTCTGAAGAGATTGTGCTACCGAACTTCTATCCAGACCCCGCTTCGCCTCTGGAAAAGACTATGCACACTCTTGATGTTCGCCGTGCTTTGGCGTTTTATGTTCAATGTTCTGCTGAGTTTAGATTGTCCACCAGGTTGTTTATTTGTTATGGTGGTGCCAGAAAGGGAAACCCAGTTTCTTCACAAAGGTTTTCAAAGTGGATTGCCCAAACCATTGCTTAGGCCTATGAACTGGCCAAACACCCTCTACCGGTTGGTGTCCGTGTTCACTCAACCAGGGCTACTGCTTCATCTGCCGCCTTCCCCAGAGGAGTTCCCCTGCCAGAGGTCTGCAAGGCGGCTACGTGGTCACAGCCATCCATGTTTGTTTGGCATTAATGGCTGGATTCCATGTCCCAAAGTGATGCCAGTTTTGGTCGTGCTGTTCTGTCTTCTATTCTGCAGTGAGCTTCCCACCTCCACAGGTAAGCTTTTTAGTCACCCTATTGTGTGAGGCACAGACACCATGAAGAAGAAGTACAGGTTGTTTCTTCGAGTGGTCATCTGTGCCCTCACACAAATCCCGCCCTACCTCCCTTTGGTCAGGTCCCTGCTCTTTTGCGGCAGACTTGAACTGAAGGAGGAGCTAGATTGGCGGGATTGGGCATGCTCAGGGAGTGGGAGGGGCAGGGCTTTTGCCAATCTGCTCAGCTTTTCGGCATTCCGGATAGAGTATCTGCGCAGGCGCAAACCCTATTGAGTGAGGGCACTGATGACCACTCAAAGAAACACAGTTACAGGTAAGCAACCTGTACTTCCAGCTCAACATTGGGAGGAACTTCCTGACAGTAAGGGAACTCTCAATCAAAGCATCCCCGACAGATGGCCATCCAGCCTCTGTTTAAACACCTCCTAAATGCACAGATATAGGATGGGGGACACCTGGCTGAATGAGACCACATGTGAAAGGGATCTAGGAGTCCAAGTAGACCATAAGCTGAACATGAGTCAACAGTGTGATGCGGCAGCTAAAAAAGCCAATGCAATTTTAGGCTGCATCAATAGAAGTATAGTTTCTAGATCAAGGGAAGTTATAGTGCCACTCTATTCTGCTTTGGTCAGGCCCCACCTGGAATACTGTGTCCAGTTCTGGGCACCACATTTCAAAAAAGATGTGGAGAAACTGGAGCATGTCCAAAGGAGGGCAACTAAGATGGTGAAGGGTCTGGAAACCTTGCCCTATGAAGAACGCCTCAGGGAACTTGGGATGTTTAGCCTGGAGAAGAGAAGGTTAAGAGGTGATATGATCGCCCTGTTCAAATATTTGAAGGGATGTCATATTGAGGAGGGAGCAAGCTTGTTTTCTGCTGCTGCAGAGACTAGAACGCGGAACAATGGATGCAAACTGCAGGAAAAGAGATTCCACCTCAACATTAGGAGGAACTTCCTGACAGTAAGGGCTGTTCGACAGTGGAACACACTCCCTCGGAGTGTAGTGGAGTCTCCTTCCTTAGGGGTCTTTAAGCAGAGGCTGGATGGCCATCTGTCAGGGATGCTTTGACTTGGAGTTCCTGCATGGCAGGGGGTTGGACTGGATGGCCCTTGTGGTCTCTTCCAACTCTATCATTCTATGATTCTATGATTCTATGATTCTATTTGAACAGGGCTATCATACCACCTCTTAACCTTCTCTTCTCCAGGCTAAACATCCCCAGTTCCCTAAGTCGTTCCTCATAGGGCATGGTTTCCAGACCCTTCACCATCTTAGTTGCCCTCCTTTGGACATGCTCCAGTTTCTCGACATCCTTTTTGAATTGTGGTGCCCAGAACTGGACACAGAATTCTAAGTGGGGCCTGACCAAAGCAGAATAGAGCGGCACTATTACTTCCCTTGATCTAGACGCTATACTTCTATTGATGCAGCCTAGAATAGCATTGGCCTTTTTAGCTGCCGCATCGCACTGTTGACTCATGTTCAACTTACGGTCTACTTGAACTCCTAGATCCCTTTCACACGTAGTTTCATTCAGCCAGATGTCCCCCATCCTGGACATCAGCTTCGGCTGATCCGCCAGCTGCGCCCTTTCCTGGAGCCAAAGGACCTGGAGTCAGTGGTACATGCTTTGGTAACCTCACGATTGGACTTCTGTAATGCGCTCTACATGGGGCTACCCTTGTGCCTAACTCGGAAACTTCAATTAGTTCAGAATATGGCAGCCAGGCTTGTCACGGGAACATCAAGGAGAGAGCACATAACACCAGTGCTCAAATCTCTCCACTGGCTGCCGATTAGTTTCCGAGCGCAGTACAAGGTGTTGGTTTTAACCTTTAAAGCCCTACATGGCTTGGGTCCATCTTATCTGAGGGACCGCCTCCTCCCATACGAACCCCTCCGCACACTCCGGTCTTCTGGGAGGAACTTATTGCAGCCTATGAAGACTAGACTGACGCAGACCTCCCAGAGGGCCTTCTCGGCTGTCGCTCCCAGGCTATGGAATGGCCTGCCAGACGAGATGCGTCTTATTACATCTTCTGATTGCTTTAAAAAAGCCTTGAAGACGCATCTCTTCCGGCAGGCCTTCCCAGAAAGTTCTTAACCTCCCGGCTCTGTTTGGGTTAAGCTCTCCCATTAGCATTTTAACATCTTGACCCTGATCTCTATGCAATGGGTTGCCGTTTTAAATTGAAATTTTTATTATGTCGTTTTAATTGATGTTAGTTTAATTGAATTTTAAGGGGCGGGTGGTTGGGTATGGGTCATGTATATTTTATCTTGCATTTTTTAATTGATGTAACCCGCTCCGATTGGATACAGAGGAGCGGGCTATAAATAAAACTTTATTATTATTATTATTATTATTATTATTATTATCCTAAATCTGTGCATTTCATTTTTGCTCCCTAAGTGCAGTACTTTGCATTTCTCCGCATTGAATTTCATTTTGTTAGCGTTGGTCCAGTTTTCTAATCTATTCAGGTCATTTTGAATTTTGATCCTGTCTTCTGGAGTATTGTCTACTCCTCCTAATTTGGTGTCATCTGCAAATTTGATAAGTATGCCCCCAATTCTGTCATCCAAGTCATTAATAAAGATATTGAATGGCACTGGGCCCAGGACAGAACCCTGTGGCACCCCACTGGTCACTTCTCTCCAGGATGAAAAGGAGCCATTGTTGAGCACCCTTTGTGTGCGGCCAGTCAACCAGTTACAAATTCATGTAACGGTTACCTTGTCTAGTCCACATTTTTCAAGCTTGTTTGCAAGAATGTCATGGGGAACCTTGTCAAAGGCCTTACTGAAATCAAGATATACTATGTCCACAGCATTCCCTTCATCTACCAAGCTGGTAATTTTATCAAAAAAAGAGATCAGATTTGTCTGGCAGGACTTGTTTCTCTGAAATCCATGTTGCCTTTTTGTGATTTTTGTGAGGAAGTGTGTTCCACTGTAACAGCACTTACCGTCAGGAGGTTCTTCCTAATGTTGAGGTGGAATCGCTTTTCCTCGAGCTTGCAGGTCCTGTTCTCTGGAGCAGCAGAAAACAAGCTTGCTCCCTCCTCAATGTGACATCCCTTCAAGTATTTAAACAGGGCTATCATATCACCTATCAACCTTCTCTTCTCCAGGCTAAACATCCCCAGCTCCCTAAGTTGTTCCTTATAGGGCATGGTTTCCAGACCCTTCACCATTTTAGTTGCACTCTTTTGGACCCACTCCAGTTTCTCCAGATCCTTTTGGAATTGTGGTGCCTAGAACTGGACACAGTATTCCAGGTGGTCCCTGACCAAAGCAGAATAGAGTGGCACTATTACTTCGCTTGATCTAGAAACTTTACTTCTATTGATGCAGCCTAAAAATTGCATTGGCCCACTTCTGGTGTAATGGCGTCTGAGAAGGATGTGGGTTAGATGCTCCCTCAACCTAACCTTCATTGTGGTGGTTCTTGGTGGAAAGGGGTTGAGAGGTTACCCTGTGCGGAAAGTGTGGGGGTCTGTGAGCTTTACATCCATCCAAGGAGGGTTAAATAACCACAGACTGTGAGCTGCTGACTCCCGTCACAGTAACCTTTATGGGTGGTAAAGACGCTGTATACATCTATCAATAAGCGAAGGAGAAGCTACAATAAGAGGGTTGACAATTGCACTCCCTTTCTTTTAGTTCCTGAGGAGAACTTGAAAAAGGACTGGACTAGGAAATATTGAATAATTTTGAAGAAGCTTACAACCTGACTTTGGAAAAGACTGGTAGGCTTTCCTCCTCTCTCTCCTTCACTAACATTGCACTAAAAGAAGCCCGTTGAAACTACAATTCCCAGAGTTCTGGGAGTAGCTTAAAGCGGAAGTAACTGGAGTGAGTGTGGAGGAGAAATTAAGAGGAGAAAACATCTTGTAAAGTGGATATATTTGAACTAGTGTGGCATCATTTTGAAGCTGATAACAATAGGAGTTGTGACAGCTGATTTATGATTTGATACATATAAAGGGAGCTCTCAAGGAGCTAATATTGCTAAAAGGACTACATTTCCCAGAGTTACCAATGGAGAGGTTTAATCCACTTCAAGGAGGTGAGGAGACACGAGAAAGATACTGTACAAGAGAGAAGAAGTAAAGACAGAGCGGCAGCGGAGAGGAGGAGATACGAGAGAGAAGCAGAAGGGATAGAGTGGCAGCGGAGAGGAGGAGATACGAGAGAGAAACGGAAGGGATAGAGCAGCAGCGGAGCGGAGGAGTTATGAGAGAGAAGCGGAAGGGATAGAGCGGCAGCGGAGAGGAGGAGATACAAGAGAGAAGAAATAAAGACAGAGCGGCAGCGAACAGGAGGAGATATGAGAGAGAAGAAGTAAAGACGGAGCGGCAGTGAAGAGGAGGAGATACGAGAGAGAAGAGGAAGGGACAGAGTGGCAGCCGAGAGGAAAAGACATAAGAGGGAAGTGGAAGGAAGAGTGCGGCTGCGGAGAGAAGGAGAGTGAATAAGAGCAGAGGCAGAAGGAGAGTGAAGCTGAAGAAACAGTGGCAGCGGTGAGGAGGAGATACAAGAGAGAAGCGGAAGGGATAGAGTGGCAGCAGAGAGGAGGAGACACGAGAGAGAAGCGGAAGAGATAGAGCAGCAGCGGAGAGGAGGAGATAAGAGAGACAAGTAGAAGAGATAGAGTTGCAGCTAAATGAGAAGAATTGGAGGAGGAAAGGACGTGGATAAGACTGAGATTTAATTCAAATAAAATAAAAATACTAATAATTACTAAGACATGGACAACGGAATTATAAATACAACATAAGAAAGGAGGGAAGAAAAAAGAAGAAAAGAGGGAAGAAATTAATTAATCATAAAAAATAAATAAAGAAAAGAAAACTATATGGACACAGGAGTAACAACAAGAAGTAAAGGAAGAGAAAAGTAAGAAATAAAAAATTTGTAAAATTTATTCCCTCTTTGGTTATATTTGAATTTAATAACTCTTCTTTATTACAATAATGGTAATTAATCATTGATTTAAGTTTTGAAGGATAATACAGAATTTAATACAAAATCACTAATATAGAATTCACTACGGATCTATATTGTTATGCTTTTTTGTATCTTTTTTTACTCATAAGAGAAGATATACCCCTTTTATTGATTGCATGATTAATGATTTAAAAAATTGGAATTACAGGACTAATAATAATAAGTAAAAAGAATGTATTGAATATGATGTAATTGAATATACTGATGGTAATGTTGATGTTTAATTGAACATAATTCTTCTAGGTTAATTGTATTTAAATTTATTTGTAGTATTATTTTATATTTATTATTTAGAGAGAACAGATTGAAAAACTCGTGAATATAGAAAATATGGCGAAATTTAACAAAGGGTCCACACAAACACAACTTACCTTTTCTAACACAAGAAGAGGATCTTCGGAGGATGTTGTCAAAACGATAGATCAAAATATGCTTATTTTAGATGAAATTAGAAGAGTAAGAGAAGAAATAAAAGATGCGAGATTAGAAACAAAGGATGATATTAAGAATGCATGTACAGAATTAAGAGGCGAGATAAAAGATGTAAGATCTGAAATAAGAAAAGATTTTTAAAAAGAGCTGGACACTCTAGGAAAAAGGATGGATAAATTATCCTCAGATCAAAAGAAAATGGAATTGGAAATAGAACAACTTAAAGATTCAACCAAGATTTTGGGGAAAAAATCAGAGACATTAACCCAATAACAAGAAGAACAAAAAAGAATGGAATGGAATAATGAATTACGACATAGAGAGAAATATATCAAATTAAGAGGTCTAAAAGAAAAACCTGGAGAAGACATATATGAAACAATTATACCTGCCTTGGCTAAATTTATTGGTATTTTGACAAGACAAATGGAAACTGAAATAGATAAAGCTTTTCGGATTAATTCCTTTGTGGCAAGAGATAAAACGTTACCAACAGATGTTTTAGTATGCTTCTTGAGATCTAAAATAAGAGATGAATTTATACAACAAAGCTATGTAGCTAAATTAACAACAGAGGATAGTGAAATCAAGATTTTTAAAGACATTCCTCCCCAAATTATGACTAATAGACAAACATATAAGCATCTTACACAACTATTAAAAAACCTGAACATTGAGTATAGATGGGAGAGAATTGAAGGGCTATCTTTTCAATATCAATTAAGAAGATATAAGATAGACACTATTGAGAAAGGAAAGGAAATGGAAACCAGATTGAGGAAAGAATACAGAAATGGTGAAGGAAAGAAAAATGGAAAGAATTGCTACGCCAAAGAATGGAGAGCGACAAAATCTAAGGATAGAAAAAGAGAAGGAGAAACTTCAATAAACTTAGAGAAATACTGGGGGTGATCCTATGGTCAAGAATACTAAAAGAGAAGGGAGTTCAAGATGGATGGGAATTTCTCAAAAGGGAGATACTAAAGGGACAATTTCAGACAGATCCAATGAGGAAGAAAAATGGGAGATGTCTCAAGAAACTGGTATGGATGACTAAGGAACTTACAACTGAGCTAAGTTTTAAACGGAACATGTATAAAAAATGGAAAAATGGGGAAATCACCAAAGAGGAATTCAAATAAATAGCCAGCACATGTAGGGATAAAGTCAGAAAAGCTAAAGCGCAAAATGAACTCAGGCTTGCTAGAGAGGTTAAGAACAATAAAAAGGGCTTTTTTGGATATGTCCGCAGAAAAAGGAAGAAGAAGGAAATGGTTGGGGCACTGCGTGCAGAAGATGGCAAAATGATTAACAGGGGACATAGAAAAGGCAGAATTACTCAACACCTTCTTTGCTTCAGTCTTCTCAGAAAAGGCAAAGGGTGCTCAACCTAAGAATAATGGGGAAGAAGACAGAACAGGGGAATTTCAGCACAGAATACGTAAAGAAATAGTACAATGCTGTAACTTGGGCGCAAGCTCTCCCAGCCAGTTACACGGTCAGTGAGCAGATAAGGGAAAGTGGGCGAGGGGGCGGTGTGGCTTTAGTCCATAAAACCAACCTGACCTTGATCAGAAAGCCTGTCCGGAAAACAACCCACATCGAGTGTGTGTACCTTAGCCTGAAGACCAGGGATAGCTTGGGGATTCTGTTGGTATACCGGCCACCCCATTGCCTAACGGACTCCCTAACCGAGCTGACTCAGCTGGTCTCTGAGTTGTTGTTGGACTCACCCAGACTTTTGGTCTTGGGCGACTTCAACATCCCTCTAGAGACCAGCCCATCCAATCTATCTGGAGCGGCTAGGGAGTTCATGGAATCCATGACAAGCATGAACCTATCCCAATTGGTTGACGGGCCTACTCATTGTGCGGGTCATACACTCAATGGGATTTTTAGTACGGAACAGGAGTATCCGTGGGCGGAGGTAACCAAAACCTCCTCATTGTCATGGACGGACCACTTTCTGATCAAGATGGAACTTAAGGCCACTTTCCGCCCCCCCGGGGGTGGCGGACCCATTAGAATGGTCCGCCCTCGAAGGCTGATGGAACCAACAGGCTTCCAGAATGCCTTAGAGGGTTTAATGGTTGGTAGCACCGGCGACTCTACCAAGACCTTGATGAATACTTGGAACACCGTCCTTCCCAAGGCCCTCGATACTATCGCTCCTGAGCGTCCTCTCCAACCCGCTCCCAACCGTAAGCCCTGGTTCTCCCAGGAACTCTGGGAGATGAAGCGGGTTGGACGACGACTAGAGCGCAAATGGCGGAAGACTCGGCTCTTGTCCGACAGAACTCGCCATAGGCAGCATCTTCTCGCCTATCGGGAGGCTTTGCGTGCACCGCGGAGATCCTTCTACTCTGCATGCATTGCGTCTGCAGAGTCCCGTCCAGCGGAGCTGTTTAAGGTGGTTGGGGAGCTGACGCAGGTTCCCCCTGCACCAAATCCCCTACTTAACCCTACAGTGGCCTGCTGTGACGCATTTAACATCTACTTTGCAGACAAAATCTCTCGGATAAGGGCTGACTTAGACGCCAATATTTTAGCAGCATCTGTAAATGAGACACCTAGCAACTCCGTTACTTTATTGGATGAGTTTCAATCTGTAAGTACTGATGACGTGGACTACCTCCTTGGAAGCGTGAGGAAAACAACCTGCCCTCTCGATCCATGTCCATCATGGCTGGTCGTCCAGGGAGGGGACGCATTGAGGACATTCCTTAGGGATGTAATCAATGCGTCCCTCAGGGAAGGCACTGTTCCTTCTTGTCTGAAGGAGGCGGCCGTAAAGCCCCTCCTGAAGAAACCTTCCCTTGATCCCCTGGACCGAAACAACTATAGACCAGTTTCCTTGCTGCCATTTTTAAGCAAGGTGATCAAGAGAGCAGTCACCTCCCAACTCCAAGCTGTCTTGGATGAAACCGATTACCTCGATCCATTTCAAACCGGCTTCCGGGCAGGATATGGAGTTGAGACTGCCATGGTTGCTCTGACTCATGCTCCAGAGAATAGGATTTGGGCCAATGGATTCAAATTGAAGGGGAAAATATTCCACCTCAACATTAGGAAGAACTTCATGATAGAAAGTTGTTTGACAATGGAATATGCTTTGGAGAATAGTGAAGTCTCCTTTTTTAGAGGGTTTTAAACAGAAGTTGGATGGCCATCTCTTGGTAGTGCTTTGATTGTGTATTCCTGTATGACAAGGTGTTGGTCTCTTCCAACTATATGATTCTATTTCACCTCTCAGTCTTAACTTCTCCTAGATTAAAAAACAAACAAACAAACAAACATCCAGTTCCTTAAGTCATTCCTCATAAGACTTGGTTTCCAGTCCTTTGATAATCTTGGTCACCCTTCTATTTCATCATCTGAGTAATTTATTAAAATGTTAAACAACATTGGGCCCAAGGGAGAGACCTCTGAGGCAGCCCCCTAGTTATTTCTTTCCAAGATGAAAAGCAACCGTTAGTGAGTGCTCTCTGGGTTCAGTATGGGGCTGTACAGACTGCCCCATTACTGGTTGGATCAGTGCCATGTCACGGCACCGATTCGGTCTCCACAACGCACAAAAAGAAGCTGCCCCAAGCAGCTCCTTTTTGCACTCTAGAAGGGGCAACATAGCTGTGTGGTGTTGATGACACCCCTTTGGCACTGCACCTTATGGACATAGCGCCAGAGGTGGGTCATCATGGCAAACACCATGTGGAGCGGTGCATGCCAAATGGCACTCTGATGGTGGCCTTAGGGCTTTGAGCATGGGGAAACTCAGCCCTGACTCCGCCTACAGGCCAATGCCTTTTGCCAGTTTTTCCAGGGCCTATGTCAAACTATTACAGATCTACTTAACTTTTAACACGGCTTACCCACAGTTCACCAGCTGGCTTGTAAGACTATCATGGGGGACCTTGCCAAAAGATCTACTGAAATGGATATATGATATCCTCATCACTCCCCTGATCTGCCAAGCCTGTATCTATTTTAAAAAGGGGAGGGGATAATAATTAATTTCATATGACTTGGTTTTGAGAAGTCCATGCTGCTTCTTAGTAATCCTTGCATTGCTTTCTAAGTGTGTGCAAACTGACTGTTTAATTATCTGTTCTAGAACCCTTTCTGGTATCAACATCAGACTGACTGGTCAGTATTTGTTCACATCCCCTTTTTTGACGTTTTTGAAGATGGGAGCAACATTAGTCTTCCTCCAATCTGCTGGGACTTTTCCTGTCCTCCAAGAATTCTCGAAGGTCCCAGTTTAAATCACTGGCATCTCTACTTAGAAACACCACAGGCAACAAAGTGGTGAGAAAGAACCTTTTTCTTGAGACCCTAGAGAGCTGTTGCCAATCAGAGTAGACAATATTATAGTATATTATGTAATAGTCTGAGTTATAGGAAAGGGATGTGGTGGCTCAGCAGTTAAGATGCTGACTCTGAGGATTGCAAGAGCAGCAGGTCGGCAGTTTGAGGCCCAGGCGCTGTGAGATGGGAGTGAGCTTTCATTACTAGTTCCAGCTTCTGCCAACCTAGCAATTTGAAAGCATATAAAACTGCAAGTAAATACATAGGTACCACTTTGGTGGGAAGGTAACAGCATTCTGTGCAGTCATGCTGGCCACATGACTATGGAGTCACCTTTGGCAATGCTGATTCCCTTGGCTTAGTAATGGAGATGAGCACCACCCCCTACATTTGAACATGACTAGACAATATTGCCAAGGGAAAACTTTTACCTCTACCTTTAATATAAAGGAAGCCACCTATATCACTTCCCTCTCAACACTGAGAATGTTTGTAGACATTATACAGCCTCTTAACAGTTTCATTAATGGCTATGGGGGGCTGAGTATCAGAAGCCAGGCAGTTTTCATCCTGCTTTGCAAAATGTAGGGTCCCCCCCCCCCCCAGCCTTCCAATAACTGCAGATGGAGGGGCTGCCCCTGAATTTTTCTGTGTGCACTGAGATATGGTGCCTCCTCTCTCTTGGTAGGACGTTTTGCTATTTTGATTACAAAAAGAACAGCATGAACAGATTGGGCATCTAAAATAAAGGTCTTGCATGGTATTATCCATCCATCTAAAACTTCCCACTTTTTCTGGCTGAGATAAGGAAGAAAAGATTATGACAGATACTCTCTGGCTAATGTTAGTAGTTCAAAAGCATGCAAATGCAAGTAGATAGATAGGTACCACTTCACAGGGGGAAGGTAACAGCGCTCGGTGCAGTCATGCTGGCCACATGACCACCAGAGCAGTCCTTGGCTTAGAAACAGAGATGAACACTGCCCCCTACAGTTAGTTACAACTAGACATTCATGTCAAAGGACTACCTTTACCTTTACTTTTACCTTTACCTAATGTTAAACTAGTGTGCCCACTGCAGTAAAAACTCAGTCGTATCCTCTTGGAACACCTAAAAGCCAAAGTTTGTGGCAGTACATGTATAGGCTTGAACAGTGGGGAAGGGGCAGCTTGGATAAGGTGCTGTTGTTTTTTCTCCCTTGGCATGGTGTAGCAGTTTGAGTACTGTACCCTGGGTGCCTCTAAAACTACAGAATTAAATAGATTTAATTGTTAATCCGAATATCAAGGTTTCTTGGGAACTGTATTGGTGGTGAGTGGACCACAGCTATCTTGCAGTGAATTCTAAACTACCAGTCTCATGATTTCATAGGAAAGGGCTCAGAACCAGATACCTCCTTTAGAGTTCAGATGAAAACCTGGAGGAGATTCACTTCCGTGCTGACATAGTAGTCACCAGCTGCCACTGTTTCTAATGTTGATTATCAGTGTGAATCTTTAACATAAAAGACTCCACCACTTTCTGAGGGAGTGTGTTCCACTGTCGGACAGCCCTTACTTCAGGAAGTTCTTCCTAATGTTGAGGTGGAATTTCTTTTCCTGCAGTTTGCATCCATTGTTCTGGGTCCTGTTCTCTGGAGCAGCAGAAAAAAAGCTTGCTCCCTCCTCAATGTGACAACCCTTCAGGTATTTAAACAGAGCTATCATATCACCCCTTAACCTTCTCCTCTCCAGGCTAAACATCCCCAGCTCCCTAAGGCGTTCCTCATAGGGCACAGTTTCCAGATCCTTCACCATTTTAGTCGCCCTCCTTTGGACACGCTCCAGTTTCTTCACATCCTTTTTGAATTGTGGTGCCCAGAACTGGACACAGTATTCCAGGTGGGGCCTGACCAAAGCAGAGTGACTTCCCTTGATCTAGACACTATACTTCTATTGCTGCAGCCTAAAATTGCATTGGCCTTTTTAGCTGCTGCATCACACTGTTGACTCATGTTTAACTTGTGGTCTATTTGGACTCCTAGATCCCTTTCATATGTGGTCTCATTTAGCCAGGTGTCCCCCATCCTGTATCTGCACATTTCATTTTTCCTCCCTAAGTGAAGAACCTTACACTTCTCTGTGTTGAATTTCATATTGTTAGCATTGGCCCAGCTTTCTACTCTATTCAAGTCATTTTGAATTTTGATCCTGTCCTCTGGGATATTAGCTACTCCTCCTAATTTGGTGTTGTCTGCAAATTTGATCACTAGGTCCTCAATACTGTCATCCAAGTCATTAATAAAGATATTGAATAGCACGGGGCCCAGGACAGAACCCTGTGGGATCCCACTGGTCACTTTTCTCCAGGATGAAAAGGAACCATTGTTGAGTACCATTTCGGTGTGGCCAGCCAACCAATTACAAATCCATGTAACAGTTAACTTGTCTAGCCCACATATTGCAAGTTTGTTTACAAGAATATCATGAGGAATCTTGTCAATGGCCTTACTGAAATCAAGATATACTATATCCACAGCATTCCCTTCATCTTCCAAGCTGGTAATTTTATCAAAATAAGAGATCAGGTTTGTCTGGCATGACTTGTTTCTCTGAAACCCATGATGGCTTTTGTGATTAAGGAATTATCTTCTAGATATTCACAGACTCTCTGTTTAATGATCTGCTCCAGAATCTTTCCTGGAATTGATGTCAGACTAACTGGACGATAATTGTTGGGATCCTCTTTTTTTCCCCTTTTGAAGATGGGGACAACGTTTGCCCTCTTCCAGTCTGCTGGTACTTCTCCTGTTCTCCAGGAGTTCTCAAAGATTATTGCCAATGGTTCCGATATTACATTTGCCAGTTCTTGGATGTAGATCATCTGGCCCTGGTATTAATCAGGTATTACTTGTATTATCTCTTTATTTATTCTATGCTGAAATTCACGTATTCTGTCCCTTTCTCCATTATCTTCAGGTTGAGCATCTTTTACCTTTTCTTAGAAGACTCAAACAAAGAAGCTGTTGAGTAATTCTGCCTTTTCTCTGTCCCCTGTTAGCATTTTGCCATCTTCACCACACAATGGCCCTACCATTTCCTTTTTCTTCCTTTTGCTGTGGACATATCCAAAAAAAGCCCTTTTTATTGTTCTTAACCTCTCTAGGAAGCCTGAGTTCATTCGGCACTTTAGATTTTCTGACTTTATCCCTACACGTGCTGGCTATTTGTTTGCATTCCTCTTTGGTGATTTCTCCTTTTTTCCATTTCTTATACATGTTCTGTTTAAAACTTAGCTCAGTTGAAAGTTCCTTAGTCATCCATCCTGGCTTCTTGAGACATCTTCCATTTTTCTTCCTCATTGGAACTGTTTGAAATTGTGCCTTCAGTATCTCCTTTTTGAGAAACTCCCATCCGTCTTGAACTCCCTTCTCTTTTAGTATTCCTGACCATGGGATCGCCCTAGTATTTCTCTAAGTTTATTGAAATCAGCTCTCCTAAGGTCTAGAATGTGTGTCTGACTATGCCTAGCTTCAACTTTCCACTGTATTACAAACTCCAGGAGAACATGGTCACTTCCACCTAAGGATCCCACCACTTGCACCCCATCAACTAGGTCTTCTCTGTTGGTTAAGATCAGATCCAAAATCGCTGACTCCTTTGTTGCCTCTTCCACCTTTTGGACAATTAAATTGTCTTCCAGCCTATGAGGAATTTGCTAGACCTTGAGGATTTGGCTGAGTTTGACTTCCAGCAAATATCAGGATAGTTGAAATCACCCATCACTACTATATTTCTCCTATCTGAGTGTGTGGTCTAATGTTCTAGAAAGACATCATCCAATTCCTCTGCCTGAGTTGGGGGTCTGTAGTAGACTCCCACAGTAACATCCCTGTTTCTTCCCTCTCCTTTAATTTTTATCTAGATACTCTCCACCTGGCTTCCAGTATTGATGTCCTGGATCTCTTCACTTATATAAATATCCCTGACATATAATGCTATTCCTCCTCTTTTCCTGTTTAGCCTGTTTCTCTTAAAAAGGTTATACCCCTACATTGCAATCATGAGACTCATCCCACCAGGTTTCAGTGGTGCCTATTATATCATATTTCCCTTGTTGTGCTAGGAGTTCAGGTTCATCTTGCTTATTTCCCATGCTCTGTGCATTACTGTAGAGACATCTAAGACCATGTGTCCCCTTTACTTGATGCCTTTGCACATTTTTTTTGCCTCTTATTGTTGGGTCCTTGCCCTGTTTGCTTTGTTCTCTCTATGTCAGTTTGACTATTTTTGCCAGCCCTTCAGAAAAAGAAAGGTGGCTTCGAACAGTTGGTAAAGGAGTTAAACATCTTAAGTAGCAGGTTCAGAAACAGATTTGCTGTTTAGTATTCAGATTGTAAGGGCTGAAATGTTTTAAAATGTAGGAGTTAAAAAAATCAAACCTAAATTCCACAAAGAGAAATTTTTGCAAGGCAAAGTAGAGGGAATCACATTAGCTGCTATCAGGTCCCATTTTTAGGCCAAGTACTTTGTGCAAGTATACCACAAACTATCTTTAAACCAGTGATGGGAATGTTGCCCTCCAGATATTGTAAGTATTCATCACCCGCTTGTGATGGCTAGTTCTGATGGGAATCACAGTTCAACCAGAGCTGGAGGAGCACAGATTGTCAGTTCCTGTTTTAAGATGAGAGAGGAGAGGGCCATTCTAGATTGGATTTGCAAGGAACCTGGCAGACTGAGCCACAGACTTGAGTGAGTCAGGAGTCATAAACCAGGAGACAACAGTTAACTGAACAAACTAAGCATAGATCATAGAGCAAATCAAGGGAATACTGGAGGAGCAAGTCAAGGTAAGAAACTGAGAACAAACAAGAATATAGAAACATCTCAGAGTGTAGGAAGACAAGGTTGCTCAAGCAAGGCCTAATTCAAACAGAAAATGCTCTCATACTCCTTCCTGTCCAGTGGCCAGTCTTGGTGGCAATGTCAACCTAGGGGCTGATGGTATTGCAATGTGAGGGCTGCTACTTGTTGCTCCCTGGGTCCACACAGGGACAGACACGGGAGGTAGACATTTGGAGGAAGGTGACACATAAGAATAGAGAGACTAGGAATTATGAAGCTTTGGGTAGGAAGCTAAAGAACCTGGATGCACAGGTTGTCATTTCATCTCTTCTTTCAGTTGAAGGGCATAGTCCGGGAAAGGAGAGAAAAATGGTGGTGGTAAATAAATGGGTCTGCCAGGAATGATTTGGCTTCTTGGAGCAGGGTGTCAGGTTTCATGAAGATGGACTTCTGGCCAGGGATGGGCTGCACCTCACAGCAGTGGGCAACATTTGCCCTCCTGCAGTCTGCTGGAACTAATTCTGTCCTCTAGGAATTCTCCGAGATTCCTGCAATGCAATATTAGTTGGATGTAGTTGATCTAGTCCTGGAGACTTGAATTCATTTATTGAGTAGCCAGGCAAGATTCTAGAGCAGATAATGAAACAGCATCTAGGCACTTAGAGCTGACTCAGCTGGTCTCTGAGTTGCTGTTGGAGACACCCAGACTACTTGTTCTGGGCGACTTCAACATTCCTCTCAAGACCAGCCCTCTTGACCTATCTGGAGCAGCTTGGGAGTTCATGGAATCCATGACAGGCATGAACCTATCCCAATTGGTTAACGAGCTGACCCATTGTGCAGGTCATCCACTCGATGGGATTTTTAATACGGAACAGGAATATCCGTGGGTGGAGGTAATTAAAACCTCTGCCTTGTCATGGACGGACCATTTCCTGATCAAGATGGAACTAAAAGCCACTGTCCGTCCCCCCAGGGGTGGAGGAGCTATTATAACGGTCCGCCCTCGAAGGCTTATGGAACCATCTGGAACACCAATCTCCCCAAGGCTCTCAACGCAATCGCCCCCAAGCATCTTCTCCAGCCCGCTCTCAACCACAAACCGCGGTTCTCAGAAGAACTCAGGGAGATGAAGCAGGCTGGACGACGACTAGAGCACAAGTGGCAGAAAACTCGGCTCCTGTCCGACAGAACTCGCCATAGGCAGCACCTTCACGCCTATTGGGAGGCTTTGCATGCAGTGCGAAGATCTTTCTGCTCTGCACGCATTGCATCTGCAAGTCCCGCCCAGCATAGCTGTTCAAGGTGGTGGGGGAGCTGACGCAGGTTCCCCCTGCGCCAAACCCCCTACTTGACCCAACGACGGCCTGCTGTGATGCATTTAACACTCACTTTGCAGACAAAATCTCTCGGATAAGGGCCAACTTGGATGCCAACCTTCTACCAGAATCCACAGATGAGGTGTCCAACAACTCCATTGTTGTCACTTTACTGCATAGATTCCAACCTGTGAATACCGATGACATGGACAAGCTCCTTGGAAGCATCAGAAAGATGAGGTGCACTCTCGATCCTTGTCCATCTTGGCTGGTTGTCCAAGGAGGAGAAGCATTGAAGGTATTCCTTCGGGATACAATCAATGCGTCCTTCAGAGAAGGCTGTTTACCATCTTCTCTGAAGGAGGCGGCGGTTAAGCCCCTCTTAAAGAAACCTTCTCTTGATCCCTTGGACAGGAACAACTTTAGACCAGCGTCCTTGCTCCCATTTTTGAGCAAGGTGATCGAGAGAGCAGTCGCCTCTCAACTCCAGGTTGTCTTGGATGATACCGATTATCTCGATCCATTTCAAACGGGTTTCAGGACAGGACTTGGAGTAGAGACTGCCATGGTCGCTCTGACCGATGACCTCCGCCTGAGCATCGACAGGGGTAGTGTGACCTTGCTGGTGCTCTTGGATCTCTCCACGGCTTTTGATATTGTAGTCCATTCCATCCTTTTGAGTCGACTGGGGGAGTTGGGGATTAGAGGCACTGCACTCCGGTGGTTCCAGTCCTTTCTCTCTGGGAGATCTCAAAGGGTGAGGCATGGGGACAGTTGCTCTTCCAAGATCGAGCTTAATTGTGGCGTCCCTCAGGGCGCCATCCTGTCCCCAATACTATTTAATATTTATATGAAGCCGCTGGGTGAGATCATTCGGAGGCATGGAGCTCAGTGTCTTCACTATGCTGATGACACTCAGATATACCTGTCCATGACCAGATCGTCAGCTCAGACTTCAGATGGTGTCTCTCCTCTTAATGACTGTCTTGCGGCGGTAATGGATTGGATGAGGAAAAACAGGTTGAAACTTAATCCAGACAAAACGGAGGTACTAGCAGTTACAGGCCCGAAGCCAGGTTTGGGAATACAACTCCCAGTCCTAGATGGATTCACACTCTCCTCGAAGGACTCTGTTTGCAGTCTGGGGGTACTTCTTGATTCGTCGCTTCACATGATGAGTCAGGTGAATGTGGCAGTCAAGAGAGCTTGTTACCAGGTTCGGCTGATACGCCAGCTGCACTCTTACCTGGATCTGATAGACCTGGAAACAGTGGTACACACTTTGCTAACCTCACGTTTGGATTTCTGTAATGAGCTCTACATGGGGCTACCCTTGTGCCTCACCCAGAAACTTCAACTAGTCCAAAACATGGCAGCCAGGCTTATTACTGGTACATCGAGGTGCGAGCACATAACACCAGTGCTTAAGTCCCTCCACTGCCTACCAATTAGTTTCCGGGCACAGTACAAGGTGTTGGTTTTAACATTTAAAGCCCTACATGGCTTGGGTCCATCTTATCTTAGGGACCGCCTCTCCCCATATGACCCCCCCCCCCCGCACACTTCGCTCCTCTGGGAGGAATCTGCTGGAGCCCATGAAGACTAGGCTGGCGCAGACCTCCCAGACTGAGGGAGGGCCTTTTCGGCTTCTGCTCCCAGGCTATGGAATGGCCTGCCAGACAAGATCTGTCTCATCACAACTTTAGATTGTTTCAAAACAACTTTAATGATGCATCTCTTCCGGCAGGCCTTCCCAGAAACTGTAAAACCTTCCCGGCTCCTAAAAATCTTCCATCCAATTCCCTGACCCCTATACCCTGAAGTTACCCTATGCTGTGGCTAGCACCATGCTTTTAATGTGTGTTATAAGTTTGTTTTATTTCTATTTGATAGTAATTTGATTTTAATCTTAGCCAGTTTAATTCTTTTTTAAGGGAGGGGAGGTCGGGGATGGGACTGTTGATTTATTTTAACTGTAACTGTTTTTAATTCTGCTGTACCCAACCTCGATTGTTTCAACAGAGGGGCGGGTAAGAAATAAAAACTATTATTATTATTATTATTATTATTATTATTAGAAAGGAATATCGTGATCACTAAAAGTCAACATGAGTTTCTCAAAAACAAGTCATGCCAGACTCATCTTATCTCTCTTTTTTCATTGAGTTATAAGCTTGGTAGATGAGGGGAATGCTGTGGATGTAGTATATCTTGATTTAATTAAGGCCTTTGACAAGGTCTCAAATGGTATCCTTGTGAAAATAGTAAAATATAGGCTAGACAA
Organism: Urosaurus nigricauda; assembly: GCA_034509955.1. NCBI lineage: Eukaryota > Metazoa > Chordata > Lepidosauria > Squamata > Phrynosomatidae > Urosaurus > Urosaurus nigricauda. Next base: position 4,206,313 of record JAOEGL010000014.1, read on the forward strand.
TGAAATTATTAGGTTGATTTGTAGTTGGTTGACTGATCGAACCCAAAGGATGTTCACCAATGGCTCCTCTTCACTCTGTAGAGAAGTGACTAGTGGGCTGCCAAAGGATTCTTTCCTGGGCCCAGTGCTATTCAACATTGTTATCAATGATTTGGATAATGGAATAGGGGACATGCTTCTCAAATTTGCAGATGACACCAAATTCGGAGGGGTAGTGAATACTCCAGAGGACAAGATCAAAATTCAAAACGACCTTAGCAGAGAGCTGGGACAGAAGTAACAAACTGAATTTCAACAGGGAGGAATGCAAGGTACCCTTAGGCAGAAAATTAAATGCAGAGATGGGTAAAACCAGGCTTGCCACTAGCATGTGTGGAAGGGATCTAGGAGTCTTAGTAGGCTACAAGCTAAAAATGAGTCCACAGTGTGATGCAGCAGCTAAAAATGTGAATATGAACCTGGACTGGATTAATAGGAGTGTTGTGTCTACATCGAGGGAAGTAATAGTACCATCACCAACAGCTTGCTGTGTTAGGTATGTTTAGCCTGAGGAAACAGAAGGTTAAGAGGTGACATATCAACATTAGGAAAAATGTTCTGTCAATAAGAGTGGAATGTGCTGCCTCATAATGTGGTGGCGTCTCTTTCTTTGGATGTTTTTCAACAGTTCCTGGACGGAAGCCTGTCAGGAGTACTTTGATTTCGTCTTCCTACATGGCAAGGGCTTGGACTGGGTAGCCCTTGTGGTCTTTCCAGCTCTATGATTCTAGTGGCATATGCACACATCAGTCCACCTTACACCTGTGTATCATTGGGTTTTTTTATTTTTTAGTGAGGAGGAGCTTTGTGGAATTTGGTATTCCTTCTGCAACAACCAAAACTCCTCCGCTGTACTTGCCTGCTGAAGTTGCCTCTGCCTGCTGCAGCTGCCACAATTGCCTCTCACATTATTCCATGTCTGGTGGAGAGGGAAGGAGGACCCCAGTTGAACTTAGCAGGTAATATAAATCATTTTACATCTGGCTACAGTGACATAGGCAAATGTTCCTCCAACCCCACCCCACCCCCAGCAAAGGAATGGCAGTGTGGAGTTTCAGTTGTTGAATGGTAAATCTTGTGGTCTTGAATGGCCAGTTCTAGCATAGTTCCAAATGTAAAACTGCACACTGTACTGTGCCATACAGAAATTCAGCCAGTGTCTGCCTCATGTCTGAGATGAACTGCTGAGTATTACAAGCTGCCATAGCTGATTTTCAAAACAAAGGTAGAATTCTGGGCTACCTCTAAAGCATAACTCCTCCGCACAGCTGTTGGAATTGGGCTGCATCATATTTTCATCTCTTCAGTTCTTGACTTGAAAAGGCAACCAAATCAAAATCCTTTCTTGAGGAAATAATACCTCATTCCCCTTTTCTTTGTTGAGGCTAGTTCATCCCACTGCATCACAAACAAAATAGTGGGGAGGAGAGGAAAATCCAAAGTCACAGTTCTCCAGCTAGCAATTATCCCCCTTGGCTTCTTTCTCTTCATCCTTTCCCTAATCCATAGCAGGAGTCTTACTTTTCATTTTTAAAGCAAGCCATTACTGTTTTATTTGTAAAGAAATAATTAGAACTGCAAAATTGCATAGAATCATAGAGTTGGAAGAGACCAAAATGCACTGAGCATTGAAAGAGAATGGGGAGAAAGGAGTGGAGGGGAAAGTTATGACTGAATTGGTAGGTCCAAAGCGGGGAGGGGGGGGATACTATGGTTCTCCAGATGTTGTTGGATCTACTGTATATACTCATGTATAAGTCTAGTAATTGAGGTCAAAAAACCTGCCCCCCCCCAAAAAAAAACAAATCAACTTATCCACAGGTCAATGTAAGTACTGTATCTTAACTCTTGTTTAAAAGAAGGAACCATCCCCTGGTGAAAAGCAAGGGGATAATCTGTCCTGAAAGTACTTACCCTCTGTATTCTCTCATCCATCCAGCCTTAAGACTAAGCACATAGAGTTATGTCTGCTGGAATTTTGGAAGTTCTTTGACATTGTTTTACTTTGCTTCATCCTTTAGATCCTTTGCTATATGCTCCTAAGTTTTACCCTCAACTTGTCTATGGGTCATAGCAAAATCCATAATTTTGGCCCCAAAACTTGCCCTCGACTTATACATGGTATAAGTATATGGTAAATTCCAACCACTCCTTACTGCTGGCAATGCTGGCTAGGGCTGCTAGGAGTTGCTAACAACATGTAGATTGTTGCACCAACCTCTGTTTTGTACTCACTACCAGAAAAGGTTCTGAGTGGAATAGTTAGGTCACGTAGTGGTTAAATGCTGGTACTGCAGCTGAAATGTTGTGAGTTCAATCCTGCAGGGCTCCAGGGTCAACTCAGCCTTCCATCCTTTCATAGGTCAGTAAAATGAGTACTCAGCTTGTTGGGGCAATTGGCTTATACATTATAAACTGCTTAGAGAGTGATCAGCACTGTAATGCGGTATAGAAATTTAAGTGCTTTTTTTAGAATAAAAAGGTATAAAAGAGATCTGGAGCCACCTTTGAGACAAATTGGTTTATGCGCTATTATGTTTAAAGCAGGGATAGGAGTCTTCAGGATTTGGAGCTGAATCTGCCCCCTCTGGGTGGATCCCAATGTTGATTTCCATAGCTTTCTTCAGCCCTTGCCCCAAGATACCATCATTTGGTGCTTTCTCAGGATTTTTATGAGGCTTTTCCCATTCTAAAAGACTGAAATACATCTCATAAGGCTTAGGAGCAGGTAGTAAAAGCTTCACACTTTAAAATAATGATGATGATAATAAAAATTATAAGTTGTTTTATTTATATCCCACCTCTCCATAAGGATCTAGGCGAGTTACAATAAAAATACATACATAAAATACAGAATACATACATAACTAAAAATTACATGATCCCCTTGTCCTCCTACCTTAAAACTAGAATAACAACACTATAAAATACAGGTTAAAATTAATTAAAATAGACATTAAAACGAGACATCTTGGGGCAATCAAAGGGCAATCCATATCCGTGCAACAGAAAGGTCAGTCAGGGAAGTCTGACATCAAGAGTGGTGATATGTAGGATCTTTTCTGACAGATTCTTCTATAATTTAGGAGCGGCATATGAGAAGGCTCTCTGGGTAACTGCAGCCAACCTGGTTTTCTTTGGCTGCAGTAAGTAAAAAACTATATTGATATGATTTGGCCTGAGTTCTACGATCCGCAGGAAAAAGTTTTATCTCAATCCCAACATAATGACAGACACACGAGAAAGCCTTCTTTGTGGCTGCTCCCAGGTTGTTGAATTCCCTTCCACAGGAGGTTCAGTTTGCTTCCTCCCTGCTGTTTTTCTGCTGGCAGGACCTTCTTATTTAGGAAATAAATTGGGTGATGTGATTGATTTTTACATAATATGGTGAAATAGTGTTGATAGTGGTGTGATATTTTTATTGTGTGCTTTTTATTATATTTTAAATGTATTTTAAACTGTTTTCAACTAGGTGTTTTCTTAGCATTTCATTAAATTTCAAGTATTATATCGTTCTTTATGCATTTGTGCAACATTTTTACAAATCGTAAATCGGGTTGCCATATTTCAGTTCGGCAAATCCAAGTATCTAATTTGAATATTATGCAAATTATTCTAACTATGCAAGTCACTATAATTTTCATTTTAGCTTTACAAAGTAGTTACATTAATCATTACAGAGTTTTTTCTTCCACTATATTTCAACTTTCATTCCATTTTTCACAATTATAGCTGATCTGAGAAGAACCTGTTAAACTGCTGGATTCAGAACACTAAGACCCAAGTTCAAATCACTGCTTGCTCATTGAATTTACCATGTGACTCTGGGCCACTGCTACATTTCAGCAAGCCTACCTTACAGGGTTGCTGATGAGATTAATAGGGAGATGTAAACCATGTAAAGTGATAATGTACATTCCTAGTGCAATACAAATAAAACAACAACAACATTAACATATTGTCATGCACAGACACTTCTGGAGGTATGCTTATAAGATCACCATCTGTCTGTCTATCAATGGACCCCAATATTTCACTGATGGCAAAATGCTACATACAGTTGGAAGAGACCACAAGGGCCATAAAAGTCCAAGCCCCTATTATTCAGGTAGACACAATCAAAACACTTCTGACAGATGCCCATCTAGCCTATGTTTGAAAACCTCCAAAGAACGAGACTCCACCACATGCTGAGGCAGCAGAAAACAGATTTGCTCCATCCTCAATATGACATCACTTCAAATTATTTAAACATGTCTATCATGTCACCTCTTAACCTTCTCTCCCCCAGGCTAAGCATACCCAGATCCCTAGTCTGCTCCTCATAGGCCACGGTTTCCAGATCTTTCATCATTTTTGTTGCCCTCCTCTGGAGGCATTCCAGCTTGTCAACATCCTTTTTGAATTGTAGTACCCAGAACTGAACAGAGTATTCCATCAGAAGTCAATCTACAGCAGACTAATAATAATAATAATAATAATAATAATAATAATAATAATAGTTTATTTATAGCCCGCTCCTCTGTTCATACACTCGGAGCGGGGTACAAGTAAAAGAAAAAACATAGATTAAAACAATCCCATAACCCGTTTCCAAACCTCCCACCCCTTAAAAATAGATTAAACCGGCAGTGATTAAAACAGTAATTATTTAAAAACATATAACAGCATCCTAACCCTTCCTTATGCGGCCACGTCATAAGTGGGGATCAGAAACATGGGAGTAAGCAGGAAATCAAAGTCTGGAACCGAAGCCGGAGATAGGAAATTTCAGGGGAAGGCCTGCCGGAAGAGATGCGTCTTTAGGGCTTTTTTGAAGCAATCTAAAGATGTCATGAGACGCATCTCATCCGGCAGACCATTCCAGAGCTTGGGAGCGGTCACAGAGAAGGCCCTCTGGGAGGTCTGTGCCAGCCTGGTCTTGATAGGCTGTAGTAGGTTCCTCCCAGAGGATCGAAGTGTGCGGGGAGGATCGTACGGGGAGAGGCGGTCCCTGAGATAAGATGGGCCCGAGCCATGTAGGGCTTTAAAGGTTAGAACCAGCACCTTGTACTGTGCCCGGAAACTAATTGGCAGCCAGTGGAGAGACTTAAGCAATGGAGTTATATGTTCTCTCCTAGATGTCCCAGTAACTAATCTGGCTGCCATGTTTTGAACCAATTGAAGTTTCCGGGTTAGGTACAAGGGCAGCCCCATGTAGAGCGCGTTGCAGTAGTCTAGTCGTGAGGTGACCAAAGCGTGTACCACAGTTTCCAAATCCCTCATCTCCAGGAAAGGGCGCAGCTGGCGTATCAGCCGAAGCTGATAACAGGCACTCCTGACCGTCGCATTCACCTGACTCGTCATGTGAAGTGACGAGTCTAGGAGTACCCCCAGACTGCGAACAGGGTCCTTCGAGGATAGTGTGATTCCATCTAGGACCGGGAGATGTATTCCCAGACCTGGTTTCGGGCCGGTGACTGTCAGTACCTCCGTTTTGTCTGGATTCAGTCTCAATCTGTTTTCCCTCATCCAATCCATTACCGCTGCCAGGCAGTCATTGAGAGAGGAGACGCCATCTGAGGTCTGAGCAGATGATCTGGTCATGGAGAAATATATCTGAGTGTCATCAGACTAGAGTGGTAGAGTGGGCCCTTGGTATCTGCTGGGGTTTAGTTCCAGGACCCCTGTGGATACCAAAATCCTTGAATGCTCAAGACCCATTAAATACAATGGCATAGTAAAATGGTGTCCCTTATATAAAATGGTAAAATCAAAGTTCACTTTTTGGAATGTATGTTTGGAATACAGTTCAAGCCATGGTTGATTGAATCCATGGATAAAGAATCCATGCATATGGAGGGCCTACTGTACTGTTCCTTCCCTTGATCTAGATACTATATTCCTTTTGATGCAGCCTAGAATTGCATCAGTGCTGCATCACATTGCTGATTTACGTTCAGCCTGTAGCCTCTAAGACACCCAGGTTCCTTTCACATGTACTGTTGCCAAGCCAGGTGTCACCCATCCCATAACTGATCCTTTCATTTTCTCTCTCTCTCCCTAAATGTAGTACCTTCTCCATGTTGAAATTCATCGTGTTAGTTTTGGCCCAGGTCTCTACTCTGTTAGATTAAATCTAAAATCCACTTAAATTGCAACAAGAGGAGCCCTCAATTTACAAGATTCTTCAAAGTTTGAAATTAATTTTCCCAAAATTTGCACATGATTGTTTTGAGAAGGAAAGAGCATTTTCTGTACAGAAAATAATATTTCTATACAGAAATTTGTAAAAATCTTTGCAGAAAATGCTGCAATTGGATGCTTCTTATGTCAGTGGAGGATGAAGGTACAAAGGTGGATGCACTGAATATTGACATGTCTTTGCCACCCACGTGGCAGTACAGCACATTTGCCATCTACTGCTTATTTTGTTTCCAAGGAAGAAGAAGAAGAAGAAGAAGAAGAAGAAGAAGAAGGAGCAGCTGCCCGATCACAGGGAATCCAGGTGGCTTACAACAGAGGGGATTATACAAGCAATAACAATAAACACAAATTAAAAAACAAATGGCAATGCATTAAAAATAACAATAAAATCAGATAGCAGTTAACAATAACAATAACTAACAAAAATACATAACAATTATAGCAACAAAAATACATAGTAATTATGACAATAGTAAAATTAGCAAAGCAAAATACATAACAATTAACAAAGTAAAAATACATAGCAGTTATATCAACAACAAAAATACATAGTAATTATAACAAAAAATAAAATTAACAAAGCAAAATACATAACAGACCAAAACAAGCAAGAAGAAAATAATCCCCATTCTCAACCCCCATCTCAATCTTAAAAACAATGTGAACTATTCACACTCTTAAAAAAACAAAAAGGAAAAAAAGGAGGGGGGAGACAAGACTCCTCCTTAAGTCCAGGAGCTAAGGCATAGGTGTAGCCCAGGTGGAAGGAGGGCAAGCAAACACCCTCTCAGCAGGGTCTTCACTGGCAGATGTTGAAGAGGAGGAATGGAGGGCCACTCCTCCTCCTTAAGTCCAGGAGCCAAGGCATGGGTGTAGCCCAGGTGGGAAGGAGGGCAAACAAACACTGTAAAACGTGTTGCTGTGGATTCCCCACTTTTGATTGATTTTGAGTGGGACGTAAAATCTGGAACTGGCCAAATGCCTTTTGAGCAAGTACAGGGGAAATCCTGGGCAAGGGATTTGGGAGAATTGACTTCTGTGCATCCACATATTACTGACACCCCACAAGATGAAACACCAATAAAGGATGCTTTGCAAGTCATTGATGTTGATTCTGAGTTTAAGCTTGTAGAGGAGCAGACTTTGCAGGGGTTTCAGGATCTTTCAGTTGCCAATCAAATAACGGTCACCGCACAGCTGGAGGATACAACATCCAAATTTTGGAGAATAATCCAGTCCTAGTTGGAAATTGATTCATTTACCTTTTTACCAGTTAAAGGCTCCACCAGCTCCAACACGAATGGTTGCATTCAAACTGAGGAAGCACTCTTTTCTACAATTTCATCAGATCCAGTCCAGTGACTAGAGGGGGGTAGTTCAGGTCTGTCTCTCATATCATGGAATATAGCTGGCTGGTTGAATAAAAACTCGGATATGGATTTTATGGACTATATTAGTAAATTTGACATTATACGTCTACAAGAAACCTGGTGCCCATATGATATCCTATTGCCAGGATTTATATCCTTTTGTGTTCCTGCATGTAGATTCTCTAATAAAGGTAGATACAAGGGAGGGATGGCCATACTTTTAAAACTTTCTAGTGGTCTAAAGTATACAGTATTGACACCATGTGCATCAATAGCGCAAGTAATTTCTTTGTAATTTAGAAATGTTAATATATTTTTGTTTAATATCTATATTCCCTATATCTCTAATGAGCCTAATTTAGCTACTTATTGGGACCAACTGTCTTGCCATGCTGAAAATATTACCAATAGGTCTATTTCTTTGAGGTGCATTTTAACGGGTGATTTTAATGCAAGAATCAGGCCATCTAATGATTTTCTTTGTGAGCATTTCATGATTGTTTCAACTTTGCCACCCTTTCCCTTAAATCTCCCTCGTGTTGGAAAGGATTTAATCATCAATAATAATGGATCGTTCTTGATTAATCTTTGTATTAGTTACATCTTTTTAATATTAAATGGCTCTGAGGGGTTCCCAAAAACTAATGGATTTACATTTAACTCACCCATAAGGAGAAGTACTATTGACTATGCGATAATCAGTCCTGATTTGTTGAGTTTAATTGTTGATTTTGAAATTTGTCACAGAACTGAAAGTGACCATTTGCCTTTATCTATCTCCCTTGATTTATCTCAGCAAATTTGTCCATCTTCTAGGGGTGATTTAACAACCCATAGATATGAGAGATTGAAGCATATCTGTTGGGATACTAAAATGGAAGATATTATCAGCAATAGTTTTAAGGATGTATGAATTTTAAACGGGTTTAACTTTTTAACTACTAGCACTAGGATAGACGATGCACTGTCTACTTATAAGGATATTGTGACTATCTTTCAAAATGAGGCATCCTTTCAATCTGGTCATTTTAAAGGTAGAAGAACATGGTTTGATAGGAGTTGCCTTATTTGGAAAAGGAAATTAAGACAAATATTCCAGCAGGCTTTGGCCAATCCAGAGGCTAAATTTGGACCCTATTACAAGGCCCATAAAGAATATTCAAACCTAGTGGAGGGCAAAAGGAAGATATTTTCCGAACAAAATTGGGCATCTCTGGACAATGCTTTAAAATCCAATGATGCTCAGTCTTTTTGGGTGGCAGTTAGGAGACATATGAACAATGACATCTCTATGGTCTATCCTAGTATATCTCCTCAGATTTGGACTTTGTATTTTACCAGTAAAAAGGGAACCCAAACATTTGATAATAATCTATTAATAAAAAAAACCCTCCTAATTTTTGGAATTCAGTTTCATCTGATGAGGTGCATCAATTGATTCTTAAATTAAAATCTGGGAAAATGCTGTCCTGGACAAAGGCATTGGCCAACTTATTTACTCTTGTAAAGAACTCTGGTGAGATTCCAGCTGATTGGAAGGATTCCATCATAATTCCAATCTTTAAAAAAGGGGATAGACAGGATCCTGGTAACTTAAGCCCAATAAGTCTTCTATCGGTAGTGGGCAAACTATATGCCAGTTATTTGGCTTTGAAATTACAGAGTTGGATGAATCCACAAGCTCTGATAGCTCCGGAGCAAGCAGGTTTTAGAAGACATATGTCCACTTTGGATCATATAACAGTGCTTTCATTCCTCATAAACAAATATTTGTCACACCCTAAAGGTAAACTACATGCGGCTTTTATTGATTTGAAGGCTGCTTTTGATTCAATTCACTGGCCTTTACTTTGGGACAAATAGAGTAGGCTTAATATAGATCCTCAATTGTTGTTTCTTTTAAGCCAACTCCATATAAATAATAATTGTAGAGTGAAATTTTCTGAATCGGGCCAATTAACAGACTGTATCTACTCTGGTACAGGAGTCAGACAGGGTTGTGTGCTGGCTCCTCACTTGTTTAATCTATTTGTGGCTGATTTACCTGCCTTTATGACCTCAGTAGATTCCCACCCAAATCGTCTGTTTTTTGTACTTCAGTATGCTGATGATACCGTATTGCTCTCTTTATCTCGGGTGGTTATGACAAGAGCCTTGAAAAGATTCTCTGAATACTGTAACAAATTTCACCTACTGGTAAACTTTGAGAAATCTAAAGTATTGGTATTTTCTAAGAGATTTGTACCAAGAACGTGGAAGGTTGGTAACCAAACAATTGAGCATGTCAAAAAGTATGTTTATATTGGTGTCCTTTTTCATTTTAATGGGCAGTGGAGTAAACAGAGAGATCAAGTATTACAAACAGGGAAAAGATCATGGGCAGTTATACAATCCTTTTATTATAAAAAGGGCAACCAGGATATTTTTGCGGCCTTAAAATCTATAAAGCTAAATTAAGACCACAATTACTTTATGGCATATTTACCTGGATTCCAGCCTTCAATAAGGAGATTGAAAGTTTGCAGACACATTTTTTCAGGAGATTATTATCTGTACCTCCGTGTGTACATCATCTGACTCTTTATGCAGAACTGGGATTGAATGCTTTTGAAACTGAAGCTTGGTTGATGATTTATAGATTTTGGTTTAAAATACATTTCAGGCCTAATAGATCTAGTCTTTTATGGTTCTTACTATCCAACAACTACTATGCCAGTTGGGCTAAATTTTATGAAAATAAAATAATTTCTGTGTGTTTAAATTTTGAATTTTTCCCCCTTTTACTAACTGAAAAGGAGTGTTTTGAGTCTATTAGGGTCTGCCTTGCAGAGAGAGAACATCACTTGACATATCCAACTCCTCCTAAAGTGTGTTATGCAGTGATGCTTGGTCTCCCCCCCCCCCCCCTTTTCAGTGTAGAATTCCAGATTACTTTCAATCCCTTTCATTGCAAGCATCGAGGAAGGGCTTTCTATTTGCAAGATTGAATATACACCCCACAAATGTTACCAGGGGCAGATACTCAAAGACCCCATTTTTGAATCGTGTATGTCACTGTAATCAAGCTCCAGATGTTCTCCATCATATTATATTGCCTTGTCCATTGTATAAAATTCTGAGGGAAAAATGGTTAAGAAGGTTATTGGAAATGAATATCTGTTTGGATGGGTTATCAGTGGAATACTTATTGGAAGACCAGAACCTGCATATTACCAGGCTAACGGCCAATTTTTTGGTGGAGGCTCTCTGCTTAAATTAAAATAATTTAGTAATGCTGTAATATTTTTAATAATGATCTTGAAGTTTATTGTAATGTGTGTTGTTGTTGTATGCCTAATAAAGGTTAACAGATTGACTGACTATTATGTAAAGAAATCGTATGTGGTTGTTTTGCACATCAAACAGCATTTTCCAGGCAGCTTTTTCTACATGGAAAACAAAAGTTCTTGTAGAAATATTATTTTCAATGGGGAAAATGCTGTTTGCTGTGCAAAACACGAACACTCAAATTTTGTGCAAAAGAAATCCTGAATTGTGAATAGCCTTCAAAAATTGTATGGTTTTCAAAGATTTTCTTGCAGCAGGATGAAAATTGCTGAAATTATTCACTGCTTCCTTCAGAAAGAAATGTAGTGAAGAATTATATACTTACTCTCTTGCTCCTTTCACGCCATACTTCATCTCTCACTCTTCCTTCCCTCTTGCTCGCCTACTCACTCTCTTGCATGACCATGTGCCCAAGCAATGCACACCTCCCTTGCTTCTTGCACTGAACCAGTCACACCACTCACTCTCCCTCCATTATCTCTCCTTGCACCATTGCAGTGCATCCCTTCCTTGCTTCCTGCACTCCTCTCCTACTCCTTCCCTTGTATCACCACACACACTCACAATGCATCCCCTAGCTTCTTGTACTCTGCCACTTAAAGTGTTCGCTCTGCCAGCTTGTAATGAGCCACTCCCTCACTTCTAGCACTTCATTATTTGCATCATTCCCTTTCTCCCATCCATCCTACTCCCTTCCTCACCTCTTCTGCACCTTTGCAATGTGTCCTTCTCATGCATTCCTCCCTTGCTTCTTGCACTCTCCACTTGCACTGGTCACTCTCCCATTTCTTCTCATGCCTCTTCTCATGCCCTTGCAATGCACCTCTCCTTTGCTTCTTGCACTTTGCTGTTCATACCACTCACTTTCTCCCTTAGTTTTCTCTCTGTCCTCATAATGTATCTCTCCCTTGCTTCTTGCACTTCTTTGCTCACACTGCTCACTCTCCTATTTCTCCTGTTCTCTCCTTTGCCTTTCTTTGTACCCGTGTAGTGCATCATTCTCTTGTTTCTTACACTCAACCACTCACACCACTTGTTCTCTCATCTCTCCCACCCTTAGCTTTCTTGCACCCTCATAACCCATCCTTCACCTTGATCCATGCATCCTACCCTTTGTGCTACTCACTTTTCACTTCCCTGTGCCTGAAAGACAGAGTATACTTGTTTCTTGCAGAACAAGCTAATCTACAAGTGCCTCCACATTTTGCCCCATATCTTAGATTCGACCAGGGCTAGAGATTGACTTAGCTTGGAATCCAGGTCAAATAATATTCCAAATGGGCACCAGGTGGCACACCTAGAAGTAAAACACAGTTATTTGGATGGTACGACAATGCTATCATTCATGCAATAGCAATAGCGGGTACATTTCTATACCACTTATCAGTGCACTTAAGCATTCCCTAAGCATTTTACAATCTGTAAGCTAATTGCCCCTAACAAGCTGGCTACTCAATTTAGCAACCTATGGAAGGAGGCCAGGCTGTCAACGCTGAGCCCCTGGCTGGTATTGAACTCATAACCTTATGGTTTGTGAGTGAGTGGCTGCAGGACAGACATTTAAACACTGCATCACCAGGGCTCCTATGCACTGCAAACTCTTACCATATACGGATGAGGGTTAGAACACATGACTCCTACGGTTGTCGAATTGTAAAAGCCAGAGGGAGACTGACATGGTGCATTGGATATTGGTTACCATGTGGTCTGGATTGCTAAATTTTGAACATTGTTGTTTTTGAATTTGATGCATTTTGTTTTGAGCCTTACACTGTTTTGATTGTGCGGTTTTATATTCTATTTTGTATTGCCACGGTTGCAGGCTACCAAGGGAACTTTGCTATTGTGGTATCACATACATTTTGTGACTAAAATCACAACAATATTAAAAATTTTACTAAATTTGCACAGAATTGGACTGCAAAATTGAAGCTGACCTAAAACAGGAAGAGATGGAAGTCCCAATTGCATGGATAAAGTGGTGCTAGGATTCCACCTTGACAATCCTAAATCCAGTCGGTCCATAAAGTGGTCCTAGATGTGTGTTGTGTGGTGGTGTGCATGTGTAAAGTGATAAGAAGTCTGTACTTCCTGGTGCTGACCAGAGAACTGAGCCCTTACTGCCACCAAGCGGCCAATCCTTATATTGTCTTCCATTTTCTCACCCAGTTCAGCAAGGAAATACTGTCTCAGGGGTTGGGCTCTATTTTCTCTAGTTAAAACAATTCTAGAAGTGTAGTTATGAGCTTCTACAGGAGTCAGGCTTTGATCTCAAGACACCTTTTTATTTTCTCATTCAAACAACATTAGTAATCCTTTGTTTTAACTTCAGTGTGAACTTATGGAAAATAGACACCACTAGGACAAAACAAACAAAAAGTAGTTTTTTGTGGGTTGTCCAGGCTCTGTGGCTGTGTTCTAGAAGAGTTTATTTGTAACATTTCGCCTGCATCTGTGGCTGGCATCTTCAGAGAATGGTGGCTAGTGATTTGACAAACCATTGTTTTTCTTCTCGTCCATTGAAAACTTCATGAGAATTTTTTTACAAAATATTCGTCTCAAAAATCCCACTTTCAAAAGGTTTTTTTTCTCTCTCTGTCCACAGCTAGAGAATTATTTTTCGCAGATTTCCCGAATGACAATAAAAGACAATAAAAGACAAGTATTCGCTAATTACATGTGTTGGTGCTAATTTAATTTGCATTTCAAACTCACCATGTCAAAAGGAGGCTTAGCAGGGATTGAAAGGACACAAATAAACTTTGATTGAAGCCTCAACAAGGAATGAGAGAGTTGGGGGGATCCTCAAAGACCATCAAGTCCAACCCTCTTCGGAATACATGGCTATGGAATTCTGGAAGCTGGAGTATATTGTGGGGCTCAGAGCTCAAGGCTGAATTCTTTTTCTGGCTCAAGGCTATGGAATTCTGGGAGTTGGAGTTTGTTGTGGGGCCCAGAGCTCATGGCTGAACTCTTTTTCTGGCTCGAGGCTATGGAATTCTGGGAGTTGGAGTTTGTTGTGGGGCACTGAGCTCATGGCTGAACTCTTTTTCAGGCTCAAGGCTATGGAATTCTGGGAGCTGGAGTTTGTTGTGGGGCACTGAGCTCAAAGTTGAACTCTTTTTCTGGCTCAAGGCTATGGAATTCTGGGAGTTGGAGTTTGTTGTTGTTGGGCACTGGGCTCAAAGTTGAACTCTTTTTCTGGCTCAAGACTATGGAATTCTGGGAATTGGAGTTTGTCGTGGGGTCCAGAGCTCAAGGTTTAACGTCCTCCATTTTATCTGGGTGGCCAGACGTCATTCTTTATCCAGGTGGACACATCCTACATTTCTGCCCAGGAGGAATTTCAAAACGTCCTGGTGTGTTCAGAGAGTTTGCCTTTCCCAGCCTTTCCTTGAGGCTGAGAGTGTGTAACCTACTTGCCTAATGGGTTTTCTTGGTTTGTTCAGAGAGTTTGCCTTTGGTGTGAGTGTATGTGTGTGTGCGCCTTCAAGAGGTTTTCTTGGGAGGTTTGCTCAGAGAGGGTTTGATTTTGCCATCCTCTGAGGCTGAGAGAGAGTGACTTGACCAAGGGTTGCTTTTTAAAGGTTTGTTCAGATAGGGTGTGCCTTTGCCTTATTCTGAGGTTGAGAGTGTGTGACTTGGTCTAAGGTTTTCTCAGAAGATGTGTTCATAGGGGATTTCCCTTCACCTTCCCTTAAGGCTGAGAGAGTGTGACAAGCCCAGTGGGTTTTTTTAAGCCCAAAGAAAGGATCAAACCTTGCTTCTCCTCCACCGCTGCCTCCTGTCGCACTTCCTCAGATGCATTTAGTCTCAGAGGTCCTACATTTTGGGGTAAATTTTGTCTTGCATTTTGGGGTAAATTTTGTCCTACATTTTTTCTACATTTTGTCCTGCTTTAGTGGTAAAGAATTATGACAAGTCACATGCTCTCAGCTTCAACTCCAGCCCTGTAATCCTAGGACCTAGGTATTCCTTCTTGGTAGAAAGAGGCTTGGACAAGATGACCTTCGTGAATCCCTTTCAATGACAGAATCCCTGCCATTGCACCCCACCCCACCCCTTCTTCTCTTTTGTGAAGGTCACACTCTCTCAGCCTGAGATGAACATGGCCAACTCTCTCTCTGAACCTCTCTCATGGTGATGCTAAGGCAAACCTGTCACGCATTTTTATTATTATTATTGCCACCCCACCCCACCTCACCCCCTTCTCTTCTGTGAGGGTCACACTGTCTCAGCTCAATTTGAAGGCAGTTGAGTGTGGATTCAGTTTTTTTCAAACAGGGGAATGTTCTTTAAACCTTTTTTGGCAAGGAGAATCCATATCTATGAGTGATGCTAAAGCAAAACCTATCATGCATTTTTATTTTAAAATTTTTAGCAAGGACAAAGAGAGTTCAGAATAATCATGAATGAGAGAGTGTGATGTTTCCAAGAAGGGAGTTGGATTTTACCCCACCCCCTCTTTCTCTTCTGTGAGAATTTGGATGGTCACCACCTACACACAAATGCTCTATCCTTTTGTTATCATTTGTTTTTTAAAAGCAAAGCTATGGGCAAAGGGGGGGGGAGGATTTATTACCCTAACAAAGGAAATAATTAAGCCTTTAGTACGGAACAGGAGTATCCGTGAGTGGAGGTAACCATTCAAATGGTCCACCCTCAAAGGCTCATGGAACCAATTGGTTTATTGGTTGGGAATGCCGGCGATTCTGTTGAGACCCTGGTAGACACTTGGAATACCGATGTCGCCAGGGCTATCAACACAATCGCTCCCAAGCGTCCTTTCCAGCCTGCCCCCAACAGGAAGCCCTGGTATACAGAAGAGCTCAGGGAAATGAAGCGGGCTGGACAACGAATGGCGAAGGACTCGGCTCTCATCCGACAGAACTCTCTATAGATTGCATCTTTGCATCTATGGAGAGGCTTTGCGTGCAGCGCGGAGATCTCGCTGCTCTGCACGCATTGCGTCTGCAGAGTCCTGCCCGGCAGAGCTGTTTAAGGTGGTGAGGGAGTTGACGCAGGTCCCCCCTGCGCCAACCCCCTTGCTGGATCCTACAACAGCCTGCTGTGAGGCATTTAATATCCACTTTGCAGATAAAATCTCTCGGATAAGAGCCGACTTGGACGCCAACCTTCGTTCAGAGTCCATGAGTGAGGTATCCAGCAACTCCGCTGCTGTCAGTTTACTGGATGAGTTCCAATTGGTGAGTACCGATGACGTGGACAAGCTCCTTGGAAGCGTGAGGAAGACAACCTGCTCTCTCGACCCAGGTCCATCTTGGCTGGTCGTCCACGGAGGGGATGTATTGAGAACATTCCTTCGGGATGTGATCAATGCGTCTCTCAGGGAAGGCAATGTTCCATCTAGTCTGAAGGAGGCGGCTGTTAAGCCCCTCCTGAAGAAGCCTTCCCTTGATCCCCTGGACAGGAACAACTACAAACCAGTTTCCTTGCTGCCTTTCCTAAGCAAGCTGGTCGAGAAAGCGGTTGCCTCCCAACTCCAAGCTGTCTTGGATGAAACCGATTATCTCGATCCATTTCAAACCGGCTTCAGGGCAGGTTATGGAGTGGAGACAGCCATGGTTGCTCTGACTGACGACCTCCGCCTGAGCATCGACAGGGGTAGTGTGACCCTGCTGGTGCTCTTGGATCTCTCAGCGGCCTTTGACACCATAGATCATGCCATCCTTTTGGACCGGCTGAGAGGGATGGGGATCGGAGGCACCGCCTTACAGTGGTTCCGTTCCTTTCTCTCCGGCAGGACCCAAAGGGTGAGGCTCGGGGACAGCTGCTCCTCCAAAATTGAGCTAAGCTGTGGTGTCCCGCAAGGCGCCATTCTGTCCCCGATGCTATTTAATATTTACATGAAGCCGCTGGGTGAGATCATTCGGAGGCATGGAGCTCAGTGTCATCAGTACGCTGATGACACTCAGATATATTTCTCCATGACCAGATCATCTGCTCAGACCTCAGATGGCGTCTCCTCTCTCAATGACTGCCTGGCAGCGGTAATGGATTGGATGAGGGAAAACAGATTGAGACTGAATCCAGACAAAACGGAGGTACTGACAGTCACTGGCCCGAAACCAGGTCTGGGAATACAACTCCCGGTCCTAGATGGAATCACACTATCCTCGAAGGGCCCTGTTCGCAGTCTGGGGGTACTCCTAGACTTGTCACTTCACATGACTAGTCAGGTGAATGCGACGGTCAGGAGTGCCTGTTATCAGCTTCGGCTGATACGCCAGCTGCGCCCTTTCCTGGAGATGAGGGATTTGGAAACTGTGGTACACGCTTTGGTCACCTCACGATTAGACTACTGCAACGCGCTCTACATGGGGCTGCCCTTGTACCTAACCCGGAAACTTCAATTGGTTCAAAACATGGCAGCCAGATTAGTTACTGGGACATCTAGGAGAGAACATATAACTTCAGTGCTTAAATCTCTCCACTGGCTGCCAATTAGTTTCCGGGCACAGTACAAGGTGCTGGTTTTAACCTTTAAAGCTCTACATGGCTCGGGCCCATCTTATCTCAGGGACCGCCTCTCCCCGTACGATCCTCCCCGCACACTTCGATCCTCTGGGAGGAACCTACTACAGCCTATCAAGACCAGGCTGGCACAGACCTCCCAGAGGGCGTTTTCTGTGACCGCTCCCAAGCTCTGGAATGGTCTGCCGGAAGAGATGCGTCTCATGACATCTCTAGATTGCTTCAAAAAAGCCCTAAAGACGCATCTCTTCCGGCAGGCCTTCCCCTGAAATTCCTTATCCCCGGCTTTGGTTCCAGACTTTGATTTCCTGCCTACTCCCATGTTTCTGATCCCCACTTATGACGTGGCCGCATAAGGAAGGGTTAGGATGTAGTTATATGTTTTTAAATAACTATTTTAATCATTGCTATTTAATCTATTTTTAAGGGGTGGGAGGTTTGGAAACGGGTCATGAGATCGTTTTAATCTATGTTTTTTTTACTTGTACCCCGCTCCGAGTGCATGTACAGAGGAGCGGGCTATAAATAAACTATTATTATTATTATTATTATTATTACAGGAATATTTGGTTAACCTAAATGAATATAAGTTTCCAGGACCAGATGAACTACATCCTAGGGTATTAAAAGAACTGGCAAATGTAATATCGGAACCAATGGCAATCATCTTTGAGAACTCCTGGAGAATAGGAGAAGTCCCAGCAGACTGGAGGATGGCAAATATTGTCCCAATCTTCAAAAAGGGGGAAAAAGAGGATCCCAACAATTATTGTCCGGTTAGTCTGACATCAATTCCAGGAAAGATTCTTGAGTAGATCATTAAACTGAGAGCCTGTGAATATCTGGAAGATAATTCCATAATCACAAAAAGCCAACATGGGTTTCAGAGAAACAAGTCATCCCAAACCAACCTGATCTCTTTTTTTGATAAAATTACCAGCTTGGTAGATGAAGGGAATGCTGTGGATATAGTATATCTTGACTTCAGTAAGGCATTTGACAAGGTTCCCCATGACATTCTTGCAAACAAGCTTGTAAAATGTGGACTAGACAAGGTAACTGTTACATGTTACAATGTTAGTGCTCTTGGATCTCTCCACGGCTTTTGATACAATCGATCATTCCATCCTTTTAGATCGGCTGAGAGAGTTGGGGATCGGCGGCACCGCGCTCCGGTGGTTCCGTTCCTTCCTCTCCGGCAGATCTCAAAGGGTGAGACACGAGGACAGCTGCTCTTCTAAAATCGAGCTTAGCTGTGGCGTTCCACAGGGCGCTATTCTGTCCCCGATGTTATTCAATATTTATATGAAGCCGTTGGGTGAGATCATTCGGAGGCACGGAGCTCAGTGTCATCAGTACGCTGATGACACTCAGATCTATTTCTCTGTGACCAGATCGTCTGCTCAGACCTCAGATGGCGTCTCCCCTCTCAATGACTGCCTTGCGGCAGTAATGGATTGGATGAGGAAAAACCGATTGAAGCTTAATCCAGACAAAACGGAGGTGCTCACAGTCACAGGCCCAAAACCAGGTTTGGGAATACAACTTCCAGTCCTCGATGGAGTCACACTCTCCTCGAAGGACTTTATTCGCAGTCTGGGGGTACTCCTTGATCCGTCGCTTCACATGACAAGTCAGGTGAATGCGACGGTCAGGAGTGCTTGTTACCAGCTTCGGCTGATACGCCAGCTGCTCCCTTTCCTGGAGAGGAGGGATCTGGAAACTGTGATACACGCGCTGGTAACCTCACGTTTGGACTACTGTAATGCACTCTACATGGGGCTACCCTTGTGCCTAACCCGGAAACTACAAATGGTCCAAAATATGGCAGCCAGGCTTCTGGCTGGAACATCCAGGAGAGAGCATATCACTCCTGTGCTAAAAGCCCTCCACTGACTACCGATCAGTTTCCGGGCACAGTACAAGGTGTTGGTTTTAACCTTTAAAGCCCGTCATGGCTTGGGCCCATCTTATCTAAGGGACTGCCTCCTCCCATATGAACCCCCCCACACACACTTCGGTCCTCTGGGAGGAACCTGCTTCAACCTATGAAGACCAAGCTGGTACAGACCTCCCAGAGGGCTTTTTCGGCTGTCACCCCCAAGTTGTGGAATGACCTGCCGGACGAGATGCGTCTCATTCCATCTTTAGAAGGCTTTAAAAGAGCCCTAAAGATGCATTTCTTCCGACAAGCCTTCCCAGAGAATGTGAAAATCCCCAGCTCCATACCTAGGCTTTAAGGGCTTTTTAAATCTTTTCCTGCATTTTTCTCCATACAACCTAAGCTGGGTCCGCTCCCTACTGTTGTGCATTGCTATTTTAATCTGTTTTTTAACTCTATTGCGATTTAATTCTTTTTTAAGGGAGGGTGGTAAGGGTAAGGAAGGGGTATTTTAACTTGATATTGTTTTAACCTCTGCTGTACTCCGCCCTGATTGCTTGTTCAGAGGGGCGGAATAGAAATTATTATTATTATTATTATTATTATTATTATTTGGTAAAAGCCAGTATGAGCTTTTGGCCAATGAATAGTTTAGCTGAGGTCCCTTCCCTTCCCTTCATTTGGAAATTATTAAAAACCAAAATTCTTCTCATTGTTCGAGAAATGCTAATAATTTCTTCTCTTTAAAAAGCTTATGAAATCTTCAAATAACAGATATTTCTTCAGTTTTTCGAATTTTGGAGAATATTCTTTACATCACTAATGGTGGCATGGAGGTTATGGGGTATACATACTTTGCAACAAAAAGTAGCCATGGGATCCATAAAAAGAAACAAATTCAGGGTTGAGTAATACCTACACTGGATTACTAAGCAAACTGGATTGCTAAACATTTACCAGAATTCTTTCTCATGTTAAGATGGATAGGGAGGGGTAAGGCAGTAAAAAATCTGGCCACCTATAGCAACCATGCACAACCTAATGTCTACTACATCTGGCCAGATTTGGGAGCATTTCAATCTTTTCCCAATCCCACAAATTTTGTACCATCTAAGGCAGATGATCTAGAGGACAAGCTTTGCATATATAAATTTCCAGGTGCAGTTCAGTGATCTCCAGTTAGATATCCTTAGAGACAGGTCTTCAAAGAAGCTCTGTGAGTTATTCTAGTCATTATAGACAGGTCCAGACAAAATGAACCTTCAATCTGATTCGGTATACGACAGCTTTATATGTTTTGTGGTCAACAACAACAATAACAATTTATTTTCTGCCTTTCCTCAAGGCAGGGTAGTACAGTTGCAACCAACTGTAGGGAGAGGTGCTCATCTCTGTTACTAAGCCAAGGAGCCAGCATTGTCTAAGGACTACTCTGGTGTCATGTAGCCAGCATGACTGCACCAAATGCTGTTATCTTCCGGCCAAAGTGGTACCTATCTATCTACTTGCATTTCCATGCTTTCAAACTGCTAGGTTGGCAGAAGCTGGGACTAGTGACAGGAGCTCACTCCATCACACAGCAGTCGAGCCTCAAACCACCAACCTTCCAGTCTTATGATAATCAGAATTGGCACCTTAACCACTAAGTCACTGCATCCCTAGAGGCAGGGTGCAACATGTTAAAATCATAGAATCATAGAATCACAGAGTTCGAAGAGACCAAAAGGGCCATCCAGTCCAACCCCCTGCCATGCAGGAACTCTCCATCAAATCATCCCCGACAGATGACCATCCAGCCTCTCTTTAAAGACCTCCAAGGAAGGAGACTCCACCAAACTCAGAGGGAGTGTATTCCACTGTCGAACAGCCCTTACTGTCAGGAAGTTCCTGCTAATGTTGAGGTGGAATCTCTTTTCCTGGAGCTTGCATCCATTGTTCCGGTCCTGTTCTCTGGAGCAGCAAAAAACAAGCTTGCTCCCTCCTCAATGTGACATCCCTTCAACAATATTTAAACAGGGCTATCATATCACCTCTTAACCTTCTCTTCTCTAGGCTAAACATTCCCAGCTCCCTAATTCATTCCTAATAGGGCATGGTTTCCAGACCCTTCACCATTTTAGTCACCCTCCTTTGGACCTGCTCCAGTTTCTCCACATCCTTTTTGAATTGTGGTGCCCAGAACTGGAAACAGTATTCCAAGTGGGGCCTGACCAAAGCAGAATAGAGTGGCACTATTACTTCCCTTGATCGAGACACTATACTTCTATTGATGCAGCCTAAATTTGCATTGGCCTTTTTAGCTGCTGCATCGCACTGTTGACTCATGTTCAACTTGTGGTCTACTTGGACTCCTAGATCCTTTTCACATGTTGTCTCATTCAGCCAGGTATCCCCCATCCTGTATCTGTGCGTTTCATTTTTCCTCCCTAAATGCAGAACCTTACATTTCTCTGTGTTGAATTTCATTTTGTAAGCTTTGGCCCAGCTTTCTAGTCTATTCAGGTCATTTTGAATTTTGATCCTGTCCTCTGGGGTATTACCTACTCCTCCTAATTTGGTGTCATCTGCAAATTTGATAACTAGTCCCTCAATATTTCATCCAAGTCATTAATAAAGATATTGAATAGCACTGGGCCCAGGACAGAACCCTGTGGGACCCCACTGGTCACTTCTCTCCAGGATGAAAAGGAACCATTGTTGACCACCCTTTGGGTTTGGTCAGTCAACCTATTACAAATCCATGTAACAGTTACCTTGTCCAGTCCACATTTTGCAAGCTTGTTTGCAAGAATGTCATGGGGAACCTTGTCAAAGGCCTTACTGAAATCAAGATATACTACATCAACAGCATTTCCTTCATCTACCAAGCTGGTGATTTTATCAAAAAAGAGATCAGGTTTGTTTGGCATGACTTGTTTCTCTGAAACCCATGTTGGCTTTTTGTGATTATGGAATTATCTTCTAGATATCCAGAGACTCTCTGTTTAATAATCTGTTCCAGAATCTTTCCTGGAATTGATGTTAGACTAACTGGGCGATAATTGTTGGGATCCTCTTTTTTCCCCTTTTTGAAGATGGGGACAACGTTTGCCCTCCTCCAGTCTGCTGGGACTTCTCCTGTTCTCCATTATTTCCAATGGTTCCGATATTACATCTGCCACTTCTTTTAATATCCTTGGATGTAGTTCATCTGGTTCTGGAGGCTTGTGTCCATTTAGATTAACCCTGTACTATCTCTTTACTTATTCTGTGCTGAAATTTCCCTGTTCTGTCTTCTGCTCCATTATCCTTAGGTTGAGCACTCTTTGCCTTTTTGTGCACGCAGTGGCCCAACCGTTTCCTTCTTCTTCCTTTTACTGCAGACATACCCAAAAAAGCCCTTTTTATTGTTCTTAACCTCTCTAGCCAGCCTGAGTTCATTCTGTGCTTTAGCTTTTCTGACTTTATCCCTACACGTACTGGCTATTTGTTTGAATTCCTGTTTGGTAATTTCTCCTTTTTTCCATTTCTTATACATGTTCCGTTTAAAAGCTAGCTCAGTTGAAAGTTCCTTAGTCATCCATACTGGTTTCTTGAGACATCTCCCATTTTTCTTCCTCATTGGAACTGTCTGAAATTGTGCCTTCAGTATCTCCCTTTTGAGAACTCCCATCCGTCGTGAACTCCCTTCTCTTTTAGTGTACCTGACCATGGGATCACCCCTAATATTTCTCTAAGTTTATTGAAATACGCTCTCCTAAAGTCTAGAATTCATATCTGACTATGCCTAGCTTCTCCTCCCCACTGTATAACAAATTCCAGGAGAACATGGTCACTCCCACCTAAGAATCCCACCACTTGCACCCCATCAACTATGTCTTCCCTGTTGGTTAAGATCAGATCCAAAATGGCTGATCCCCTTGTTGCCTCTTCCACCTTTTGGACAATGAAATTGTCTTCCAAGCAAGTGAGGAATATGCTAGACCTTGATGATTTGGCAGAATTTGAATTCCAGCAAATGTCAGGATAGTTGAAGTCACCCAATACTACTATATTTCTCCTATCTGTGTGGTCATCTGTTCTAGAAAAGCATCATCCAATTCCTCTGCCTGAGTCGGGGGTCGGTAGTAGACTCCCACAGTAACATCCCTGTTGTTTCCCTCTCCTTTAATTTTTATCCAGATGGCTTCCAGTATTGATGTCCTTGATCTCTTCACAGGTGTAAATATCCCTCACATATAATGCTATTCCTCCTCCTTTCTTGTTTGGACTGTTTTTCTTAAAAAGATTATACCCCTCTATTTCTACATTCCAAACATGAGACTCATCCCACCAGGTTTCAGTGATGCCTATTATATCATATTTCCCTTGTTGTGCTAGGATTTCAAGTTCATCTTGCTTATTTCCCATTTTCTGTGCATTAGTGTAGAGACATCTAAGACCATGTGTCCCCTTTACTTGCTGCCTGTGCATGTTTTTTTGCCTCCTACTGTTGGGTCCTTGCCCTGTTTGCCTTGTTCCCTCTATGTCAGTTTCAGTATTTATTCCAGCCCTTTTGCCTTCCAAAATGCTGTCTCCCTTCCCCACATAACTCAGTTTAAAGCCCTCCTGATCAGATTCTTCAGACTGTTGGCAAAAACGTTTCTGCCAACTGGCGTGAGATGCAGTCCATCCCTTGCCAGAAGTCCCTGTTCATGGAACTGCAGCCCATGATCTAAGAATCGAAATTGTTCTTGGCAACACCATCTACGGAGCCAGTTATTCACCTCTGCTATTTTCCTCTCCCTTCCTGGACCATGCCCTTCTACTGGCAGAAAAGACGAAATTACAATCTGTGCATCCATTTCTTTTAACTTCTTTCCCAGAGCCTCATAATCCCTTCTGATATTCTGAAGGCTGTGTCTTGCTGTGCTATTCGTTCCCACGTGGATCAAAAGGAAGGGGTATTGGTCAGTAGGTTTTTCCAGTCTTGTCAGCCTCTATGTCACATCATGGATCTTTGCCCCAGGGAGACAACACACCTCCCGAGGCATCTTGTCAGGCCCACAAATCACTGCTTCTGTACTTCTGACCACGATCACCCGCCTCCTCCGAAGCTTAGCAGTGACTGTTTCCTGCGATGGAACTCTCAGGCTCCCCTGCTCTGTCCCTGAAGTCTGTCCATGATAGTCTACCTCATCCTCCTTGATAAGGGAAAGGGCTTCAAAACGATTCTGTAGCTGTAAGCTCCCACAGCTATCCCTGATTTTCCTGCTTCTCTGTGTGACATTCCTCCAACTGTCTGCCTCTTGTGTACATGAAATGACATTCTCATTCCTAGCAACTTCCTCTGTATGGTCCCCTTCCAAGATCATTTCTTCAGTTCTGTCCAGGAAAACGTCTTGCTCCCTGATATGCTGAAGTGTTGCTACCCTGGATTCCAGCTGCCGTACTTTCTCCTCCAAGAGTGCTATCCACTTGGGACATGTGAAGCTCCCCACATCTGTAGGCAAGAAGACAAACATCCCACAAGTGTTGCAGGTGACTGCAGCATTTCCTTCAGTGCCCATTGTGAGAAGTCTTAAGGAGGCACTGAAAGAAGACTGTGGGCTTCCTCTTGAAAGAAAATCCCCTGGTAAACAGCAAGGTCAAGGCCCCCTGATGGCCTGGCCTATTTCACCAATCTCTGTCAGTGAGCTCAATTTACTGGGAATATAACTTTACAGAGATCTCCTGGCTGCTAAGTTGTAGTCACTTTCTTCTGGGGTGGGGGAAACTAACGGCGAGCGTCTCTGAGAGGAGTTCTATGTAGCTGGTCTCCTAGCTCCTCCCACTAGTGACTCATAGATGTGACTCACAGAAGCTCCTCCTCCTCCTCTGCAACAGACACACACTTAAAATGGCCACCTAGAAGCTGTTCTTCCCTCTTCTCTCTCTAGCTGCAACTGTATACAATATACAGTTTAAAAAAGAAAATATATAAAACCAACTTTTAAAATACAGTACTGTGAAACCATTAAAATACATTCATACAATACATTCTTTAAAATATACCAGTTAAAAAGTCATGATTTAAAATTGACTGGGTAGGCTTGCTAGAAAAGATGTTTCTTTAATGTTGTTTTAAATGCTGTCAGTGTTTTCAGCTGTTGTATCCCTTCCAGCAGGCCTTTCCACAGTCTGGGGGCAGCAGACAAAATGGTCATCTGAGAAACCATTGTCAGTCTAGTCCTGGCCGGTTGGAGCAAACCATTCCCAGAGGACCTGAGCATACAGGGCAGATTGTATGGGAGAAGGTAATCCTGACGATAACCTGGACCCAAGCCATGTAGGGCTTTAAAGATAATAACCACTACTTGGCAGCTAGTGGAGTGATTTTAAGATCAGTGTGATGTGATCAGTTACATCCCATCTAGACTCTTGGAGGCTGTCTTTAAAGAACATTCAGAACTTTTCACTGGAAGGTGGGAAAAGAAGACAATAAAATTTGTATATAAAGGTGGCATTAACTGTCTGGAAATGTTAAATCACAGTGGGTGATTACAGTAGATTGAGATTTATCACTTACTGTTTATACTACATTATTTGGTCACATTAAGATTTCTATAGTTCATTTGCCTCTTTAAATTAAGTTTAAGACAATTTCATCAAATGAGTAAAATCTTTATATTATAGGTCTGTTGTGATAAGGGGAACTTAAAAATTCAAGTAATCCATCACTATTTTTATGTTTATTTAATTATGTTACTCTATATCTTTCTATTATTTTCCCTCTTGTTATAGAAAATATGTCATGTTCATTTGCTATAGTCCCACCTATCGTTATACTCAAATTCATTGTTTACTTCTATTCCATTATTAATTCATCAGTTACTAAATCCTAGTCTAAAACTTTTCTAAATTGCTCCCTCTCTCTTTCCTCTCCGCTTCTTTCAGTGCATACAGGAATGCATTGAACTTCATGTCTAGTTCTTGAAGGCCCTCCCCCCCCCCCCCTTTTTCCCCTGGAAGCAAGTCTTTTGTAATGTTCATGGCCCTTGATTGCCCATTTGAAACCAAGTTAGTTCAACTGAACTTCCCATTACAAAGTTATACTACAACAGGCAAAGTTATACTACAAGAGGAAATGTGGATGACAATGACACCATTGCTACTGTTAAAGATGAATTTCTAGTGGTTGCAAATTTTCAGCTGCTTTAAGCAGAATTTTTGGGAAGGAGTCATGTGTCTCATTTTGGGTTGCAATTGAACCTACGGACTTTAATGTAACATATGGCTCTCCAGCTATTGTTAGATTGCAAGTCCCGGCAACCCTGAGCTGGGAATACTGGGACCAGCAGTCCAACAACATCCAGATCATGGAAGCAGTGCTACTTGAAGGTGTGCACGTGCACATACACACACACACACACACTTCACAATCTCTACAACTTCTGGAGCCAGGTGGGCCATACCTGGCCCAAGGGTTGGACTGTTTCTGCAGCCATTGATTCTTTCAGCATCTCACCCTGAGAGCAAAGCTGAATGTGGTGGGGAGAAGAGGAGTCAGGAGAAGGAGGGCCTGGATGGGAAAGCCCCTCTCTTTGAGGGTCTCCTGTTCCCACACTACTCTTTCTCTATCCACCTCTTTTAAGGCCTCTGTCCTGGTTCACCAAAGACCCACACAGGCTGGCTGGGAGGCAACCTCAGACTGATAATACAGGCAGAGGCAGCTAATCCCAAGCAAATATAAAGCTTCCTTGCCTGTGAGAGTCCATTAAGAGAAAGGCATTGGTCAAGCAGTCCAAGGCAAGGGGGACAACAGGAATCAAGGTCAACACGGCCCAAAGGTCAAAGAAGCCAGAAACTCTGAAGTAGGAATGCCAGAGTCTAAAGACAGGTAACAGAACACTGGCCAGGAAACAGACAAGTTACTTCCAACAACTCCTTAAGCCAACTCATCTCTTAAATAATCTGACCCCAGCTGGTTCTAATATGAGCTTGCTTTCTTGCTGCTTAGCCTACAGCCTGTCTGAGGTCTTAGTTCTATCTATGGTTGGATCCTTTTGTTCCTCCTCCTTGATGGAGGACTTGAGTCCCCACCTGTATCGCGAGTCTTGCCCTTGTTTTGCTGGCTGAGGCTGCAATTCCACAGGATGAGCCAACTGATGCTCTTCAGCAGGGAGGGCTGCAAGAGGGAGAGTTGCAGGCTGTGCCCTGTCTGGAAGACTTGCCTGGGTCCCTTCCTAAGCCTCCTCATCAGACTTTTCCTCCAGGTACCAGTCCTGCAGCTCTTGGCCCATGACAGCCTCTGTGAGTATAGGAGGGCTTGGGTGGATTTCAGGAACCAGTATCCCTGGAGCCTTTAAGAGAAAGGGCTGAAGAAAACATGGAGACTTGCTGAGAGGGGGCAAAGAAGGGACAGATATTGTGGACGTAATGGTACGCATTACTGCCTGCTTGAAGCTTGCTCAGCTAACATGCCAGAAAATGGAGGGAAGCCAGAGGAGGAGTGTGTGTGAGAAAGAATGGCAGGTACCTTTGCAAGCTGCAGTGTGTGCAGCCATGGTGGTTTCCGGGAGTCAGTTTTTGGCCTTTGGGGCTTTTGGGGGGCATGTGGATTGTCCCAAATGCCCCAAACAGAACCATTCAGTTTTTGGCAGGAATACTAAGTAGTACAGGGGGAGATGTAAGCTATTCAAAAGCAAAGTGCTTCTCTTGGAGCCTTCCAAGAGAGGCAGCTCACCCTTTCTTATGGCTACAAAAGAGCAGCCAGGAGAGACTGGAGAAGTCAGGGGCCACAAAAACAGATTTAGTGGGAGACATGTGCACCCAGGTAGATTAACAGTGGGCCACATGCATTCCACTCCCTGTGCTACAAAAAATTGAGTGGATTTGTTTGGAGAAATCTGTGTGTGAATAATCTGCTAAGTACTTTGCAGACGAAACCACT
Source organism: Urosaurus nigricauda (assembly GCA_034509955.1). Taxonomy (NCBI): domain Eukaryota; kingdom Metazoa; phylum Chordata; class Lepidosauria; order Squamata; family Phrynosomatidae; genus Urosaurus; species Urosaurus nigricauda. Next base: position 4,234,502 of record JAOEGL010000014.1, read on the forward strand.
TGGATCAACTGTGACGTAGATACTATGGCAAAATATAGCCCCCGTGGATGTAACCTTGGCACCTGTTTGTCCAGTGCTCATTGATACTTCGTAATTTGTGCAGCCTGAGGATGTGGATAGGATCATTGGATAGGCCAAAACCACCCAATGTATGCTGGATCCTTGCATGTCCTGGCTTATTAAAAAGGCCCTTCTCTAGCAATGCAGGGTTCTGACCTGCCTAAATGAAGCAGCTGTAATACTCTTATTGAAAAAGGCCTCTATGAAATCCATTCTATTGGATAACTATTGGCCAGTTTCCAATATTTCATATCCTAGTGCTAGTAGTTAAAAAGCCATCTGTCGTCGTCGTTGATGATCAAGACATGGAGAAGTATATTTGGGTGTCATCAGCATACTGATAACACCCCACCCCATGTCCATGGATGATTTCTCCCAGCGGCTTCATATAAATGTTGAATAGCATCGAGGAAAGGATGGTGCCCTGAGGCCACAATTGAGCTCCATTTTTGAGGAGCGACTGTCCCTGATCACCACCCTCTGGAACTTGCCCGAGAGGAAGGAACAGAACTACTCAAAGCTATTACCAAAAAATCTACAGAGCTATTTGAGAATAATTATAAAAAAGCTTGGAAAGAAATAAAAAAAGATCTAATATGTTGGAATAAATTGAACATCTCATTGCTAGGAAGAATATCGACTATTACAATGACTGTCTTACCTAAACTACTCTTTCTTTTTCAATCAATTCCAATTTTACGTACAGAGAAGATCTTCATGGAGTGGAACAAAGACATTACAAATTTCATCTGGAGTGGAAGGAAACCGAGAATTAAGTTCAAATATCTCCAAGACTCAAGGGATAGAGGAGGGTTAGGTCTACCAAATTTGAAACTCTATTATGAAGCTTGTGGATTATTATGGATAAAAGAATGGGTGGACTTATCTAATAAAACTCTGTTGGAAATTGAGGGTGAGGATTTAAATATGGGATGGCATGCATATTTAATTTATGGTAATTCCAACTACAATAAATCTTTTAGAAATCATTGTCTTAGACACCCTCTGTTTAGAGTTTGGAACAAATACAGGAATATCATACTCCCTAAGATTTACGGCTGGGTATCTCCCCATGAGACATTTCATAAGAAGGAAATACATGATGGAAAGAGCTGGATCAGATACGACTTATGGGAAGTTAAAAATGGGACAATATGTATGAAATCTAGAGAAAGGATGAAGAATGAAGGGTGGAATTTGAATTGGTTCGCATACAGACAACTTAATGAAAGATTTAAAATAGACAAAAAAACTATTTGACTTTGACTTGGATATAAAGAATTCTATGTTAGGGAAAATCATGACAATGGAGAAAGAGAAATTGATAGGGAAGCTCTATGGAGCATTCCTAGAGCTGGAAATGGAATCTGAAATTGTTAAAGAACAAATGATCAAATGGGCAAGATGCTTTGGACACCCAATTGAACTCTCACAGTGGGAAAAAATATGGACAAATGTTAGAAAGTGGACAGTCTCCCAAAATATTAGGGAAAACTTTTACAAAATGTTTTATTTTTGGTATCTCTCCCCGTATAAGCTGGTGAAGATTTACAAAACAAAGAAAGAATTTTGTTGGAAATGTAATAAGGTCAAAGGTACTCTTTACCATTGTTGGTGGGAGTGTAAAAAGGCAAAAATCTACTGGAAGATGGTATGTGACTTAATTAACAGGATTATGGGCATGAATTTAACTATGAGACCGGAGCTGTTTCTATTGGGATTAATGGACAATGAGGTAAAAAAGAATGAAGAGAGAATCATTTTTTATATGATGTCATTGGCTAGAATATGTTATGCTCAGAATTGGAAAAAAGAGCACCCACCATCAAAAGAAGATTGGCTATTGAAATTATATGATGGTATGAGTATGGACATTCTGACATATGGTTTAAGGAATGAGACAGATACGAGAATGTTAGAACAGTGGACTAAAGTAATAAATTTTTTTGGGACAGAATGGGGTAAAAGTGTAGTGATGAACTTAAATCTAGGATAATCCTTATTTTCCTTATACAGGGGAGGTTATGAGAAAATAGATTTAATGGTTAGTAGAATTCAAAGAAATGAAGAGCTTGTTAATGATTATTTCTGTTTATCTGTTTTAGTGGATGTTTTTCAATTAACGCTCAAATAGACTGGGACTGAAATATGAATTTAGAGAAAATCACATAGCCATTTTTCAACCAATATGCTACTTAGTTGGTAGGGAGGAAGTCAGGGTGTTTGATGGTATGAAAGACGGGAGAATGGGTAAATAGTTAGATAGGTAAAATGAGATGCAGTAGTAGGTGTTAGAGGTATAGCGAATGAGGAATGTTGGTAGAATGAATATGTACAGGCGGAGGTACTAATATAAAGTGCTTTTTGTGTCGGTTTTTTTTTTATTTGTTCGGATGTTTTTGCTTTTATGTTGTATTGTTTGTGTTTAATAAATAATTTATATTAAAAAAAAAGCAGTGCCTCTGATTCCTAACTCTCTCAAGTGTTCCAAGAGGATGTTGTGATTGATTGTATCGAATGCTGCTGAGAGGTCACCAACAGGGTCACACTTCCTCTGCCAATGCTTAAACGAAAGTCATCAGTTAAGGTGACCATGACAGTCTCCACCCCATATCCAATCCTGAAGCCAGTTTGAAATGGATCTAGAAAATCGGCTTCCTCCAAGACCACTTGGAGCTGAAGAGAGACAGCCCTCTTGATCACCTTGCTTAAAAATGACAGATGGGACACAGGCCTATAGTTCTTCATGTCCAGAGGGTCCAGGGAAGATGTTTTTCAGGAGCGGTCTCACAAGCGCTTCCTTTAACAGAGATAGTACAGAACCTTCCCTAAGGGATGCATTGATGACACCTCTAAGAAATGTCATCAAGGCATCACCCCCCTGGACAGCCAGCCATGATGGGCAGGGATCGAGAGGGCATGTCATCTTCCTCACTTTTCCAAGGATCTTGTCCACATCATCAGTACTCACAAGCTCAAATTGATCCAGTCTAATCTCATAAACAGATTGACTGGACACCTCATCAGATGACTTTATCCCAACGTTGGCATCCAAGTGGGCTCTTATCTGAGAGATTTTACATGCAAAGTAGTTATTAAATGCAGCACAGCAGGCTGTTGTTGGGTTAAATACAGGGTTCTGGGTAGATGGCATCACTGTCAGTTCCCTCACCACCCTAAACAGCTCTGCCGGATGGGACTTTGCAGATGCAATGTGAACAGATGAGGAGGAACTCCTCGTTGCTTTTATTGCCTCTATAAGAATGAAGAAATGTCTTATGACGAGTTCTGTTAGATAAGAGTCCACATTTCCACCAATCTTTCTCTAGTCATTGTCCCACCCGCTTCATGCTCTTCAACTCTTTAGTATACCAGAATTTCCAGTTTGGAGCGGGTAGGAAAGGATGCTCAGGAGCGATTGTGCCGATAGCCCTGGTAAGATCAGTGTTCCATGTATTCACCAAAGCTTCAACAGAGTCGCCGGCATTATCAACCAGATCCTGGTGGGATGAGCCTCATGATTGGAATGTAGAAATAGAGGGATATAACCTTTTTAAGAGAAACAGGCCAAACAGGAAAAGAGGAGGAATAGCATTATATGTCAGGGATATATGAGTGAAGAGATCCAGGACATCAGTACTGGAAGCCAGGTGGAGAGCATCTGGATAAAAATTAAAGGAGAGGGAAACAACAGGGATGTTACTGTGGGAGTCTACTACAGACCTCCAAGTCAGACGAAGGAATTGGATGATGCCTTTCTAGGACAAATGACCACACACTCAGAAAGGAGAGATGTAGTAGTGATGGGGGACTTCAACTATCCTGATATTTGCTGGAAGTCAAACTCAGCCAAATCCTCAAGGTCTAGCAAATTCCTCACTTGCCTGGAAGACAATTTCATTGTCCAAAAGGTGGAAGAGGCAACAAGGGGATCAGCTATTTTAGATCTGATCTTAACCAACAGGGATGACCTAGTCAATGGAGTGCAAGTGGTTGGATCCTTAGGTGGAAGTGACCATGTTCTCCTGGAGTTTGTTATACAGCGGAAAGGAGAAGCCAGGCATAGTCAGACACGCACTCTAGACTTTAGGAGAGCTGACTTCAATAAACTTAGAGAAATACTGGGGGTGATCCCATGGTCAGGAAAACTAAAAGAGAAGGGAGTTCAAGACGGATGGGAGTTTCTCAAAAAGGAGATACTGAAGGCGCAATTTCAAACAGTTCCAATGAGGAAGAAAAATGGAAGATATCTCAAGAAGCCAGGATGGATGACTAAGGAACTTTCAACTGAGCTAAGTTTTAAACGGAACATGTATAAGAAATGGAAAAGTGGGGAAATCACGAAAGAGGAATTCAAACAAATAGCAAGCATGTGTAGGGATAAAGTCAGAAAAGCTAAAGCGCAGAATGAACTCAGGCTTGCTAGAGAGGTTAAGAACAATAAAAAGGGTTTTTTTGGGTATGTCCGAAGCAAAAGGAAGAAGAAGGAAACAGTAGGGCCACTGCATGCAGAAGATGGCAAAATGCTAACAGGGGACAGAGAAAAGGCAGAATTACTCAATACCTTCATTGCTTCAGTCTTCTCAGAAAAGGCAAAGGGTGCTCAACCTAAGGATAATGGGGAAGAAGACAGAATAGGGGAATTTCAGCACAGAATAAGTAAAGAGATAGTACAGGAATACTTGGTTAACCTAAATGAATATGAGTCTCCAGGACCAGATGAACTACATCCAAGGGTATTAAAAGAACTGGCAAATGTAATATCAGAGCCATTAGCAATAATTTGTGAGAACTCCTGGGGAACAGGAGAAGTCCCAGCAGACTGGATGAGGGCAAACGTTGTCCCCATCTTAAAAAAGGGAAAAAAAAGAAGATCCCAACAATTATCATCCAGTTAGTCTGACATCAATTCCAGGAAAGATTCTAGAACAGATCATTAAGCAGAGAGTCTGTGAACATTTAGCAGGGAATGCCATAATCACAAAAAGCCAACACGGGTTTCAGAGAAACAAGTCTTGCCAGACAAATCTGATCTCTTTTTTTGATAAAATTACCAGTTTGGTAGATAAAGGGAATGCTGTGGATATAGTATATCTTGATTTCAGTAAGGCCTTTGACAAGGTTCCCCATGACATTCTTGCAAGCAAGCTTGTAAAATGTGGGCTAGACAAGGTAACTGTTACATGGATTTGTAATTGGTTGACTGGCCGAACTCAAAGGGTGCTCAACAATGGCTCCTTTTCAACCTGGAGAGAAGTGACCAGTGGGGTCCCACAGGGTTCTGTACTTGGCCCAGTGCTATTCAATATCTTTATTAATGACTTGGATGACAGAATTGGGGGCATACTTATCAAATTTGCAGAAGACACCAAATTAGGAGGAGTAGCCAATACTCCAGAAGATAGGATTGAAATTCAGAATGACCTGAATAGACTAGAAAGCTGGGCCAACTCTAACAAAATGAAATTCAATGTGGAGAAATGTAAGGTACTGCACTTAGGACGCAAAAATGAAATGCCCAGATATAGGATGGGGGACATCTGGCTGAATGAAACTACGTGTGAAAGGGATCTAGGAGTCCAAGTAGACCATAAGTTGAACATGAGTCAACAGTGCAATGCGGCAGCTAAAAAGGCCAATGCTATTTTAGGCTGCATCAATAGAAGTGTAGCGTCTAGATCAAGGGAAGTAATAGTGCCGCTCTATTCTGCTTTGGTCAGGCCCCACCTGGAATACTGTGTCCAGTTCTGGGCACCACAATTCAAAAAGGATGAGGAGAAACTGGAGCGGGTCCAAAGGAGGGCAACTAAGATGGTGAAGGGTCTGGAAACCAGGCCCTATGAGGAACGACTTAAAGAGCTGGGGATGTTTAGCCTGGAGAAGAGAAGGTTAAGAGGTGATATGATAGCCCTGTTCAAATATTTGAAGGGATGTCATATTGAAGAGGGAGCAAGCTTGTTTTCTGCTGCTTCAGAGACTAGAACGTGGAACAATGGATGCAAGCTGCAGGAAAAGAGATTCCACCTCAACATTAGGAGGAACTTCCTGACAGTAAGGGCTGTTCGACGGTGGAACACACTCCCTCGAAGTGTAGTGGAGTCTCCATCCTTGGAGGTCTTTAAGCAGAGGCTGGATGGCCATCTGTCGGGGATGCTATGATTGGGAGTTCCTGCATGGCAGGGGGTTGGACTGGATGGCCCTTGTGGTCTCTTCCAACTCTATGATTCTATGATTCTATGATTCTAACCCTCTAGGGCATTCTGGAAACCAATTGGATCCATCACCCTTCAAGGGTGAACCATTTTAATAGGTCCTCCACCCCCGATGGAGCAGACAGTGGCTCTAAGTTGTACCCTGACCAGGTAATGATCTGTCCATGACAATGCGAAGGTATTGACTACCTCTGCTCATGGGTATTCCTGTTCCGTACAGAAGACCGCATCGAGGGTATGATCCGCCAAATGCGTTGGCCCGATGACACATTGGGAAAGGCCTATGGTTGTCATGGATTCCATGAACTCCCAAGCCACACCTGTTAAACTGGCCTCGAGTGGGATGTTGAAGTCGCCCAGAACTAAAAGTCTGGGCAACTCCAATAGCAACTCTGAGGCCAGCTGTGTCAGCTCAGATAGGGAGTCTGTTAGACAACAGGGTGGGCGGTATACTAACAGAATCCATATACTATCCCTGGTCTTCAGGCTTAGGTACATACACTCGAAGTGGTCGGACTTCTGGACAGGTATCCTGGTCAAGGTGAGATTATCTCTTTAAACCAAAGCCATTCTGCCCCCTCATCCACTTTCCCTCACCTGCTCAACAACAGAGTACCTGGCTGGGAGAGCTTGATTCCAAGTAACAGCACTATCTTCTCCCAGCCAGGTCTCTGTAAGGCATGCCAGATCGGCTTTTTCATCCAGAAGTAGGTCATGGATTATGTGTGATTTGTTTTTGACCGATCTGGCGTTGCAGAGGAGCAAGGTGAGGTTCTGTGGCATGGTTGATAGGCTCCCCAACCTATTTTGGGTAACAGAGTGAACTGAAGGCAGGATCACTTTCAAACCTTGATACCATCATTTTTTGTAACAAAATTTCGCCCTGTTATCACCATATCTTCCTTTGCTCTGCACAACCTCGATTTTTGCTCCCACATTGTCCCCAGCCATCTCATTCCCATCATCCCCCCTGGGTCCTGTCATGATATCAACCCGTGTTCCCAAAGGACAATGGGAGAGATCTATTTCAACTTTCCCCTGATAACCAATATTGGGTCTGCCTACACCTGTCCTTAGTCCAATAGCTAAAAATACGCAAAGGACAAATAACAGAAAATAAAGGCAGCATCCCAATAAAGTTTTTAGCCCCATAAAATAGGGTTAAGGGCAAGGGTGAACTCCCACCTCATCTGCCACTGCCACTCTTGGCCCAATGAAATGGGGCTTGAGAATGAGGCTCCTGTCTCCCAGCTTGGCTCCACTACTGTGCCAGTCTACTGCTGTTGCTTCTTCCTTACGTCCTGGTGTTGAGGGAAGGGAAGAGCACTTCAGCTTCTCGGCTGGCTGGCTGACTCTGAGCTGCCTGAAGTTTCAAGGAGGGAGGGGTGGAGGAGTGCCCTTATAAGGCCTTGGTTTTACCCTCAGTGCAGGACAAACCAGCACCCTTGACTTTGCAGAAGCCCTTGATGTACTTAAAAAATGCAGCAATGCCACCCCTAGGAATGTAAATTTGTGTCTTTGGCCTTCCTGTCCATGAAGGGATAGGAAATGTTATTGCCTTTCTCAGTGTTGTATGAAAAAAGCAACATTTCAAGTATTTCTCATCCCTCACCATGAGAGGTGAGCACTCCTGACAAATTCCCGAGCAATTAGAACATTTATTCAAGTTATGTTCCTAATGCTGTTTGCATAGCCACTAGGTGGTGCCAGAAACGTGCATAGAATTTCATAGCATTTGTACAGTATATGCATCACAGGACAGGTCAGCTCCTGCAGGGATGCTAAATGTTAAGCTGATATGTCAACTTGACCACTAGAGCCTTTGATGTGATTTCCATAATAAGTGACCTGCCTTTGTTCTGGTACAGCTTACAATAAAGTAAAACAAAATACAGCTTAACTCTCTTTATATGTGTGTGTGGTGTGTGCCTGGTGTGTGCATTTCCAATTTATAGTGACCCTAAGGCAAATCTATCATGTTTTTTTTTTTTTTTTTTGCAAGATTTCTTTAGAGGAGGTTTGCCATTGCCTTCCCCCAAGGCTGAGAGCATGTGACTTGCCCAAGGTCACCCAGTGGGTTTCATGGCTAAACCAGGAATTAAACCCTGGTCTCCAGAGTCATAGAAGATTATCAGATGGGGGCAAATCGGCAGGGGGGGGGAGGAGGCATACTCCTGGCAAACTAGCACGATTCCACTGAAGATTTTCAGACGACTTAACCCATGAAGAATTAGGAAAGATTCTAGAGCAGATCATTAAACAGAGAGTTTGTGAACATTTACAAAGCAATGGTATTAACACAAAAAGTCAACATGGGTGTGGAAGGCAGTGGAGTTTGGGAGCCAAATTCCCCAGCAGAGGCAACAACAGCACCTCCTCCACCCAGCTGTGACTGTGAGTGAGTCTGGGGCATAAAAGGCTCTCTCCCCTGTGAAAGAACACCAAGGCAATGGAGTTTGGGAGCCAAATTCCCCAGCAGTGGCAACAACAGCGCGGAGAAGTGGCGGGGAGGGAGAGAGTGACACCTGGGCCTCCCAAGGCCACCCCTCCCCCCACCAGCACTGTGGCACAGGCCGCCAGAGGAGGAGCTGAGATATTTTTTTATATTGCTCCCCCCTCCGTCAACATTGCATGGCTAGGTAAACCACAAAGGCTAAAATCCCACCTCAGTGGTTTTTGTTTTTTGGTATAATGTTTACAATGGGAGAGCTGACCAGACAGGAAAATGTTAATATCTGCCCATTGTCTGTTAGACATGGTCTTCCTATGGTGGGTCAAAACCTCCGATGGATGAATTATTTTTACCACTAGATGATGGAGCCGGGAATAGCCTGGGAGCAGGAATTGAGGTTGTGTGGGGGCAGGGAAGATATGGCAGCAACAGAGTGAACAAATGTTACAAAAGAAGTAGGGATTGATGTTTGGTATCTATCCCTTCTTCAGTTCACTCTGTTTCCCAAGATAATGTGGAGAGTGCACCAACCATTCCACAATCCCTTAATCTGCTCCTCTGCAATGTCAGGGCGGCCAAAAGTAAGACTATTATCCATGATCTCCTTGTGCACGAACAGGCTGACCAGGCATTTTTCACCAAGACTTGGCTGGGAGATGCTAGTGCTGCCACGTGAGCGCAGGCCCTCCTAGCCGGCTACACGGTCAGTGAGCAGATAAGGGAAAGTGGGCAGGGCAGCAGGTGTGGCCTAACCTTAATGATTTGGATGACAGAATTGGGGGCATACTTATTAAATTTGCAGATGACACTAAACTAGGAGGAGTAGCTAATACCCCAGAGGACAGGATCAAAATCCAAAATGACCTGAATAGACTAGAAAGGTGGGCCAATGCTAACAAGATGAAATTCAACACAGAGAAATGTAAGGTTCTGCACTTAGGGCGGAAAAATGAAATGCACAGATATAAAATGGGGGACATCTGGCTGAATGAGACCACATGTGAAAGGGATCTAGGAGTCCAAGTAGACCATAAGCTGAACATGAGTCAACAGTGTGATGCGGCAGCTAAAAAGGCCAATGCATTTTTAGGCTGCATGAATAGAAGTATAGTGTCTCGATAAAGGGATGTAATAGTGCCACTCTACTCTGCTTTGGTCAGGCCCCACCTGGAATACTGTGTCCAGTTCTGGGCACCACAATTAAAAAAGGATGTTGAGAAACTGGAGTGTGTCCAAAGAACGACGACTAAAATGGTGAAGGGTCTTGAAACCGTGCCCTATGAGGAATGCCTTAGGGAACTGGGTATGTTTAGCCTGGAGAAGAGAAGGTTAAGAGGTGGTATGATAGCCCTGTTTAAATATTTGACGGGATGTCATATTGAGGAGGGAGCAAGCTTGTTTTCTGCTGCTCCAGAGACTAGGACGCGGAACAATGGATACAAATTGCAGGAAAAGAGATTCCAGCTCAACATTAGGAGGAACTTCCTGACAGTAAGGGCTGTTCGACAGTGGAACACACTCCCTCGGAATGTGGTGGAGTCTCCTTCCTTAGAGGTCTTTAAGCAGAGGCTGGATGGCCATCTGTCAGGGATGCTTTGATTTGGAGTTCCTGCATGGAAGGGGGTTGGACTGGATGGCCCTTGTGGTCTCTTCCAACTCTATGATTCTATGATTCTAGGAAACCTGTCCAGAAAACGACCCACATCGAGTGTGTGTACCTTAACCCGAAGACTAGGGATAGTTTGGGGATTCTGTTGGTATACCAGCCACCCCGTTGCCTAACAGACTTCCTGACCGAGCTGACTCAGCTGGTTGCTGAGTTGCTGTTGGAGTCGCCCAGACTTCTTGTCTTGGGTGACTTCAACATTCCTCTCGAGGCCAGCCCTTCTGATCTACCTGGAGCAGCTCGGGAGTTCACGGTATCCATGACAGGCATGAACCTATCTCAATTGGTCAACGGGCCAACCCATTGTGCTGATCACACACTCGATGGGATCTTTAGTATGGAACAGGAATATCCGTGGGCAGAGGTAATCAATACCTTTGCACTGTCATGGACGGATCATTTCCTGATCAAGCTGGAACTAAAAGCCGCTTTCCATCCCCCCGGGGGTGGTGGACCCATTAGAATTGTCTGCCCTTAAAGGCTAATGGAACCAATTGGTTTCCAGGAGGCCTTTGAGGGTTTAATGGTTGGCAGCGCTGATGACTCCGTCAAAGCCTTGGTGAATACTTGGAACACCAATCTTCCCAAAGGCTCTCGACGCAATCGCCCCCGAGCGTCCTCTCCAACCCGCTCCTAATTGCAAACCCTAGTTCTCGGAGGAACTCAGGGAGATGAGGTGAGTTGGATGATGACTAGAGCGCAAATGAGGGAAGACTCGACTCTTCTCCGACAGAACTCGCCATATGCAGCATCTTCGTGCCTATCGGGAGGCTTTGCGTGCAGCACGGAGATCTTTCTGCTCTGCACGCATTGTGTCTGCAGAGTCCCATTCAGCAGAGCTGTTTAGGGTTGTGGGGGAGCTGACGCGGGTTCCCCCTGTGCCAAATCCCCTACTCGACCCAACAACAGCCTGCTGTGATGCGTTTAACACTTTCTTTGCAGATAAAATCTCTCGGATTAGGGCCGACTTGAACGTCAATGTTTTGTCAGAGCCCATAGGTGAGGCCTCCAACAACTCCGTTGTTGCTTCTTTACTGGATGAATTTCAACCTGCAAGTACCGAGGATGTGGACAAGCTCCTTGGAAGTTTGAGGAAGATGACTTGCCCCTTTGATCCTTGTCCATCTTGGCTGGTTGCCCAGGGAGGAGACACACTGAAAGTATTCCTTCGGGATACAATCAATGCATACCTCAGGGAGGGTTTTCTACCATCTTGTCTAAAGGAGGTGGCCGTCAGACCCCTCCTGAAGAAACTCTCCCTTGATCCTCTGGACAGAAACAATTACAGACCAGCGTTCTTGCTCCCATTTTTGAGCAAGGTGATCGAGAGAACAGTTGCCTCCCAACTCCAAGCTGTCTTGGATGAAACCGATTATCTAAATCCATTTCAAACGGGCTTCAGGACAGGACATGGAATTGAGCCTGCCATGGTCGCTCTGGCCGATGACCTCTGCCTGAGCATCGACAGGGGTAGTGTGACCCTGCTGGTGCTCTTGGATCTCTCAGCAGCCTTTGACACAGTAGATCATTCCATCCTTTTGGGTCAACTGAGAGAATTGGGGATCGGAGGCACCACACTCAGGTGGTTCCGGTCCTTTCTCTCTGGAAGATCCCAAAGGGTGAGGCTCAGGGACAGTTGCTTTTCAAAGATCGAGCTTTTGTGGCGTCCCTCAAGGCGCCATCCTGTCCCCGATGCTGTTTAATATTTATATGAAGCCGCTTGGTGAGATCATTCAGAGGCATGGAGCTTAGTGTCTTCAGTACGCTGATGACACTCAGGTATATCTCTCCATGACAAGATCGTCGGCCCAGACTTCAGATGGCGTCTCTCCTCTCAATGACTGTCTTGCGGCAGTAATGGATTGGATGAGGGAAAACAGGTTGAAGATTAATCCAGACAAAACGGAGGTACTAACTGTCACAGGACTGAAGCCAGGTTTGGGAATACACTTTCTGGTCCTAGATGGGGTCACACTCTCCTCGAAGGACCCTGTTCGCAGTCTGGGGTTACTTCTTGATTCGTCACTTCACATGACTAGTCAGGTGAATGCGATGGTCACGAGTGCCTGTTATCAGCTTCGGCTGATATGCCAGCTGCACCCTTTCCTGGAGCCAAAAGACCTGGAGTCTGTGATACACGCTTTGGTAACCTCACGATTGGACTTCTGTAATGCGCTCTACATGGGGCTACCCTTGTGCTTAACTCGGAAACTTCAATTAGTTCAGAACGTGGCAGCCAGGCTTGTCACGGGAACATCGAGGAGAGAGCACATAACACTGGTGCTCAAATCTCTCCACTGGCTGCCGATTAGTTTCCGAGTGCAGTACAAGTTGTTGGTTTTAACCTTTAAAGCCCTACATGGCTTGGGTCCATCTTATCTTAGGGACCGCCTCTTCCCATATGAACCTCCCCCCCACGCTTCGGTCTTCTGGGAGGAACCTGTTGCAGCCTATGAAAACTAGGTTGGCACAGACCTCCCAGAGGGCCTTTTCGGCTATGGAATGCCCTGCCGGACGAGATGCGTCTTATTACAAATTCTGATTGCTTTTAAAAAGCTTTAAAGACTCATCTCTTCCGGCAGGCCTTCCCACAAACCCCTTAACTCCCAGCTCTGTCCGGGTCAAGCTCTCCCTTCAATTCATCAACTTTTCGATCTTCATGGCCATGCAATGGGTTGCTGATTTATATTGTAATTTTTATTATGTAATTTTAATTGATGTTAGTTTAATTCAATTTTAAGTGGTGGGAGGTGGGTTATGGGTCATGTATATTTTATCTTGTATCTTTTAATTGATGTAACACGCTCCAATTGGAGACAGAGGAGTTGGGCTATAAATTATTATTATTATTATTATTATTATTTCTGAGAAACAAGCCATTCCAGAGTTTTGATGAAATTACCAATTTGGCAGAAAAAGGGAATACTGTAGATATAGGATATCTCAATTTCAGTAAAGCCTTTGACAAGGTCCCCCATGATATTTTTCAGACAAGCTAGTAAAGTGGGGGCTAGTCTATGTGACTGTTAGGTGGATTTGTAATTGGTTGACCAGCTGTACCCAAAGGGTGCTCAGCAATGGCTCCTCTTCATTCTGGAGAGAAGTGACTAGTGGGGTCCTACGGGGTTCTGTCCTGCGCCCAGTGCTATTCAACATTTTTATCAGTGACTTGGATAAAAGATAGGCTCCCACAGCATTTGTTCTTCTGCTTCAATACACTCTTAAAACCTTCCTCTCCCTCTGTCTTCTCATCATTTTCCCCCAACTGACTTTGCTAACTACTTCTTCACAAAAGTCACTACTATTCGATTCAAAATTGTTCCTCCTGATCTGACCCCTACCACTAATCTCCTGGTACCTTCTTCTAATAAACTCTCTATGTTTCCACCTGTTAGTCTGGATGAACTCTCCATGCTGCTCAATTCTTCCAAACCTACAACTTGTTCTCTTCATCCTATCCCCTCCCATCCTCTAATCTCTATAATCCTTTCTTTTCTACCCTTGCTCCTCTATATCTTTAATCTCTCTCTCTCTCTCTTCAGGTTCCTTCCCTTTGGATTTCAAACATGCTCTTGTTTCCCCAATTCTGAAGAAACCCTCTCTCGACCCCTCTTCTTTGTCTAGCTACCGTCCGATCTCTCTTCTTCCTTTTCTCTCTAAGGTTCTGGAATGGGTAGTTTATTCTTGCTCTCTTAAGTTTCTCGAAGCCAACTCCATCCTGGACCCATTTCAGTCTGGTTTCCACCCACAGCACTCTACAGAGATGGCCCTCACCAAAATCTCAAATGATCTTTTGCAGGCCAAGGCAAATGGACTCTATTCTCATTCTTCTTGATTTGTCTGCGGCCTTCGACACCGTGGATCACTGCCTCTTGCTTGACTTACTTTCTGCTCTTGGGTTCTCTGACTCTGTTCTCAACTGGTTTAAATCTTACTTGTCAGACAGATCTTTTGCTGTGATCACAGGTGGTCAGACTTCCTCCTCTGTTCCGTTATCTGTTGGAGTTCCTCAGGGCTCTGCCCTGGGTCCCCCTTTGTTCTCTCTATGCATACTGTCCCTTGGTAAACTTATCAGTTCTTTTGGTTTCTCCTATCATCTGTATGCCGATGACACTCAGCTGTATCTTTCCACCCCTGACCTTTCATTGGGGCTTGAACAGCAAGTTTCATCTTGTCTGGCCGCCATCTCTCAGTGGATGCGACATCGGCGCTTGAAGCTCAACATGTCTAAGACAGTTTCTTTTCTTCCCACCTAAGCCCACCCTTCAATACTCCTTTTCTGTTTCTGTTGACGGCACTTCTATTCAACCAGTTCAGCAAGCCTGCAGTTTTGGTTTCGTTTTTGATTCCTCTCTGTCATTTACTCCCCAGATTCAGGCCACCGCCAAGGCCTGAAGATTCTCTCTTTACCACATTGCTAAAATCCATCCATTCTTCTCAGCCTCCACTGCCAAGATTCTGGTCCATGCCCTAGTGGTCTCACGACTAGATTATTGTAACCTTCTTCTGACAGGGCTTCCTCTCTCTCACCTCCATCCTTTAATCTCTGTCCAGAACTCAGCTGCACGTATTATCACATCCTCTCGCTGCTTTGACCATGTTTCTCCTCTTTTATCCTCCCTTCACTGGCTCCCCTGCCCCTTCTGCATCCAGTACAAGCTTTTGTTATTGACTTTCAAAGTCCTCCACGGTCTGGCCCCTCCTTACTTGTCTGAACTTCTTTCTCCTCACACTCCTTCTCGTACCCTCTGCTCTGGTAGTCAAGGTCTCCAGTCCCAGCCTAGGATTGCCACTGCTCCATCCTGGATTTGTCCCTTCTCACTTGCTGCCCCTCACTCCTGGAACTTTCTTCCCCCACATGCGTGCCTCATCACTTTTCTAACCAGTTTCAAAATCAAGTTAAAAGCTATATTGTTTAGGGAAGCATGCCCTTGTCCGCCCCAGGATGCCTTGTTTTAATTATGTATTCAGAAGCCAAGCCCTCCCTCCAGTCCATCTGCCTTGGTCCAGGCCTCAGAGGGAGAGAAGAATTGCTGAACCTGATCCCCTTCCCCACCACATTTCCCTTCTTTTTTTGTGTTGTATCTTTTTAGATTGTAAGCCTTAGGGCAGGGATCTGTCTAATTAACAAGATTTTATGTATAGCTCTGTGTAAATTTACAGTGCTATATAAATAAAGGCTAATAATAATAATAATAATAATAATAATAATGTAACTGTTTCTCTTTTCAAAGTATTCCAGGTTCTGGAGTAAACATACACTGAAAGGGGTATGAAAAGAAGTTCTTTGAAACCCGAGTCAGCTGGTAATATTATTATACAAATTATTAAAAAACTAAATGCCAGTAAGCAACATTGTCACAAGAGTCAAACTGTATAGCTGATACTTTCATGCATGATATGTTGATGTAAACAAGCAGATGCACAGGTAAAGCAATCTCCGATGCCTTTGGAACTACCGGCGACCTTGGAGCTGTTCGGCTTTATCAGGAATTCCTCCTGCCCGCTGCTGATGAAACAGACTGGAGCCAAATCTCTCTCCTCAGAGGTGTTTATTCTTAAAGTTGCTGTATTTACAAATATATACACGCTCGTCCAACAAAACTCTCCAACCATCTATCCACTCCGACTACCCAACAACCCACACTGCGGTGTGCAGGCTATTTATAGATTTGTGCCATGCGGTCACAAACCCATCCTCTTCTGGTGACTCTTTTTCCTTGTGCCACCAACAATGTTGTCCCCTCAGACAGGAAGACTTTTGATGTTACCCATGCATACGTGCAATCAAGCACATATCTGACCTTGAACACTGTCTGCTGTTCCAGCCTTCAGCTGCAGACAATTATGCCCATGATTCCTGGTTTCCTTTTGTGCACATCTGTACATTTCATAGTCTGGCCTCAATGCCTAACATGATACACACCAACTAAACCAACCTACTCAGTGTTAAAACATCAGGTCTCCTGTCCCAGCCTAGGATTTCCACTGCCCTGTCCCAGATTCGTCCCTTCTCACTTGCTGCCCCGCACTCCTGGAACCTTCTTCCCCCACATGTGTGCCTCATCACTTCTCTAACCAGTTTCAAAACTGAGTTAAAGACTATATTGTTTAGGGAAGCGTGCTCAGAATTGTGCCGTCTGCCCCAGGATGCCTCCTTCTAACTATGTATTAAGAAGGCAAAAGGGCTGGAAACAATAGTCAAACTGACATAGAGGGAACAAGGCAAACAGGGCAAGGACCCAACAATAGGAGGCAAAAAACCATGCACAGGCATCAAGCAAAGGGAACACATGGTCTTCGATGTCTCTACACTAACACACAGAGCATGGGGAATAAGCAAGATGAACTTGAACTCCTAGCACAAAAAGGGAAATATGATATAATAGGCATCACTGAAACCTGGTAGGATGAGTTTCATGATTGGAATGTAGAAATAGAGGGGTATAACCTTTTTTAAGAGAAACAGGCCAAACAGGAAAGGAGGAGGAATAGCATTATAAGTGAGGGATATTTACACCTGTGAAGAGATCCAGGAAATCAATACTGGAAGCCAGGTGGAGAGTGTCTGGATAAAAAATAAAGGAGAGGGAAACAACAGGGATATTACTGTGGGAGTCTACTACAGACCCCCAAGTCAGACAGAGGAATCGGAAGATGCTTTTCCAGAACAGATGACCACACACTCAGAAAAGAGAGATGTAGTAGATGGCGGACTTCAATGATCCAGATATTTGCTGAAAGTCAAACTCAGCCAAATCCCCAAGGTCTAGCAAATTGCTCAATTGCCTCAAAGACAGTTTCATTGTCCAAAAGGTGGAAGAGGCAACAAGGGGATCAGCTATTTTGGATCTGATCTTAACCTACAGGGAAGATGTAGTTGATGGGGCGCAAGTGGTGGGATCCTTAGGTGGGAGTGATCTTCTTTGTTTCAGTCTTCTTAGAAAAGGCAAAGAGTCCTCAGCCTAAGGATAATGGGGCAGGAGAGAGAATAGGGGAATGTCAGCACAGAATTAGTAAAGAGATAGTACAGGGGTACCTGGTCTACCTGAATGAATACAAATCTCCAGGACCAGATAAACTACATCCAAGGGTCCCAGAGGCTAGATTGTCCCTCACAACGAAGAGGGCCTTTTCTACTGCAGCCCCGATCCTCTGGAATTCGTTGCCAACGGAGCTCCGCCTGGCTGCCTCCCTGAACCTGTTCAAAAAAGGAAAAAAAAAACACATTTGTTTGAGCAGGCTTTCCCTGACTCACCCCCCTGTTGACTTTTTACCTCTCCACTACTATGACTGGACTGGGACTTTATTATAATATATTACTGTTGTTGCATTTGATTTTATATTTATGCTGTTTTATTGATATGTTTTAATTTCTATGTGAATTTTATTGTGTATTGTTCACCGCCCTGATCGCAGGAAGGGCGGTATACAAATAAACTTTTATTATTATTATTATTATTATTATTATTATTAGAAGTGGCAAATGTAATATCAGAACCATTTGCAATAATCTTTGAGAACTCCTTGAGAACAGGAGAAGTCCCAGTAGACGTTGTCCCCATCTTCAAAAAGGAAAAAAAAGAGGATCCCAACAATTATTGTCCAGTTAGTCTGACATCAATTCCAGGAAAGATTCTGGAGGAGATCATTAAACAGAGAGTCTGTGAATATCTAGAAAATAATTCCATAATCACAAAAAGTCAACATGGGTTTCAGAGAAACAAGTCATGCCAGACAAATCTGATCTCTTTTTTTGATAAAATTACCAGCTTGGTAGATGAAGGGAATGCTGTGGATATAGTATATCTTGATTTCAGTAAGGCCTTTGACAAGGTTCCCCATGACATTCTTGCAAACAAGCTTGCAAAATGTGGACTAGACAAGGTAACCGTTACATGGATTTCTAATTGGTTGACTGCCTGCACCCAAAAGGTGCTCAACAATGGTTCATTTTCATCCTGGAGAGAAGTGATCAGTGGGGTGCCACAGGGTTGTGTCCTGGTCCCAGTGCTATTCAATATTAATGACTTGGATGACAGTATTGAGGGCCTAGTGATCAAATTTTCAGACAACACCAAATTAGGAGGAGCAGCTAATACCCCAGAGGATAGGATCAAAATTCAAAATGATCTGAATAGACTGGATAGCTGGGCCAAAGCTAACAAAATGAAATTCAATACAGAGAAGTGTAAGGTTCTGCACTTAGGGAGGAATAATGAAATGCACAGATATAGGCACCTGGCTGAACCTGGCTGAACGAGACCACATGTGAAAGGGATCTAAGAGTCTAAGTAGACCACAAGTTGAACATGAGTCAACAGTGCGATGCAGCAGCTAAAAGGGCCAATGCAATTTTTATTTTTTATTTTTTTATTATTCAATTTTTATTTACAAACATCAGAGTTCAAACATTGTACCAACACAACATAAGACAAATACCATCACATATACATACCCACTCATCAGTCAACCACCCTAACATCCCTCCCATCCAATACCATCAATTCACATTATAAAACAAACATACAATAATATATACACAAGATAATCCTATGTTTCAAAATAAGCTTCTACTTTATCTTCCTTGACAGTTGTATTTTCCTCTTTATCTAAGATTGTTTGTAAGTTCCTTCTTTATTTTTTCAATTATATCTTATCTGTTATTCCAGTACTGACTTATCTAAGATTATTATGTTAATAACTATAGACTGAAATAAAATTCTTATATTTGATTTTCCGAACTTATCTCTTATTTATTATTTAGTTTTGTATACTATAAAGATTTATACAATTCCATTCTTTCTCATAACTTTCTTTGTTTTTCCTTTAAGTAAAGCAGATACTATATCCATATTTTTAGCTTCATATAATTTCAACAACTTATCCTCGTTAGTCAATGTATTTGGATTTTTCCACATTTGAGCGTAAAGTATTCTTGCGATAGTCACCATGTAGAGGAGTACTCTCATATAGTTTGTATTTTCCAAACTACTTATCATATTAAGTAAAAATAAAGTTGGTTCTAAGGATATAGGTACTTTAAGAATATCTTATATTAGACTTCGAATCCTTCTCCAGTATTCTAATGCCTTGGGACATTTCCACCACATGTGGTAAAAGTTACCTTCAGGTTTCCCACACTTCCAGCATTTTACATTACCTGTTTTATATATACTTTATTTAGTTTCTGAGGAGTTAGATACCACCGATGGAACATTTTAATGTAATTTTCTTTATAGTTTTGACATAAAGTAAATTTATTCGTTTCTTTCCAAGATTTTTCCCACTGTTCCAACTTAATTGTTTTATTTATGTCTATTGCCCATTTAATCATATTATGTTTTACCGTTTCGTTTTCAAGGTCTTTCTTTCAATAATTTATAATACTTTGCTATATGTTTATTTTGTCCATCAAAAATTATTTTATCAATCTCATTTTTTTGTCTTGTAAATCCCAATATTTTCTTATCCTTTTTAAATTGTTCCTTTAATTGATTATACAAAAACCAATCCTTCTTCTTTTCCATCCCATATATCTGTTCTAGAGGGTTTATACACCAGTCCCCCCTTTTATCTGATTCTATTAAGTCTTGATATTTTACCCATGGTTCCCCTTAACTTTGGTTCTTCCATAGTAAGCTTCTTATATGGAGGCCCATAAAGGAATTTTATTGTAATACTGATGTTTTATTTTAGTCCATACCAATAATAATGATCTTCTGATTATATGATGTTTAAACATCTTATTTTCTTTCAATTTAGTAAACCACATATATGCATGAAATCCCAAACTTAAATTAGAACCCTCTATCTTTAATAAATTTTCATTAGTTAATGTAACCCATTCTTCTAACCAATTAATACATGCTGAATAATAATACAATTTCAAGTTTGGCAGATTACATCCTCCTTTTTCTTTCTCTTCGGTCAATATTTTCCATTTTATTCTTTCTTTATTACCCTGCCATAAAAAATTTAATAGGTCTTTTTGCCATTGATTAAAACATTTTTCGTTGGATATAATCGGAATATTAGAAAATAAAAATATCATCTTAGGTTACACATTCTGTTGAATTACAGCTATTCTTCCCAAAAAAGTTAAATGTAGCCTGGACCATTTTTCCCAATCTGTTTTTATTTCTGCCCACACTTTATTATAATTATTACTAAATCAATCAATATTGCTTTTATATTGATTCCAAAGTATCTAACTTTATTAACAATATTGTACCCAGAGATAGACTTTAACTGTAATTCTTCAATTTTTGTTAAGTTTTTTTTGTAAGGATAGATGTTTTCTCCATATTTATTTTAAATCCTGACACTTTTCCATATTCTTTAATAACTTTAACCAGAGTTTGTATAGTCTTCATTGGATCTTCTAAAAAAAGAATAATATCGTCTGTGAAAGCTTTTATTTTATCATGTGTCCCCTTAACTTTCACTCCATTAATACTTTGATCTTCTCTTATTTTGTTGTTCATGATTTCTAAAGTAAGTATAAACAAAAGCGGAGATAAAGGGCACCCTTGTCTTGTTTCTCTCTGTATGTTAATATATTTAGATTTTTCTTGATTTATTAATAATTGTGCTTGATCTTCATATATTGCCTTAATCCATTTTATAAATTTTGACCCCATTTGCATCTTATCAATCAATTCTATTAAGAACTTCCAATTCACCCTATCGAAAGCTTTCTCTGCATCTAATAGTATGCATGCTAGCTTTCTTTCGTTGTGATATTCGAAATGTTCAAGAATATTGATTACTGTCCTTATATTGTCCTTCATTTGTCTCTTAGGCACAAACCCATTCTGGTCTTCATGTATTATTTCAGTTACAACTTTTTAAAATCTTTCTGCTATTAAAGAAGTAAAGATTTTATAATCTACATTTGTCAGAGACATAGGTATATAATTATTTATATTTGTTTTGTTCTTATCATCTTTGGGTATGAGTGATCATTGCTTTCTTCCATGATTCTGGAATACCCTTATTGGTAACTTCATTAAAGGTTGATTTAAGTGGTTCAATTAATTCTTGTGTAATTTTTTTTGTAATACATTGCTGGTATTCCATCCAGTCCCGGTACTTTTTGCAGTTTAAGTTTTTGAATAATCTCTTCTATCTCTTTGTTGGTAATTTCTTGATTTAGGATGTTGCATTGAACTTCACTTAATTGTATTTCATTATGTCTATCAATATATTCATATATTGATAGGCATAATTCATATATATTCATATATATATTCATAATTCATATATATTCATATATCATATTTTTAAACTTAACTTCTATGTCACCAACATCTGAAAAAATTTCTTTGGTTTCAAATTTCTTATTTAGATAAAATGCTATCCCTTTCTTTCATTTAACATTTGTTGAAGCATAACAATTACCCAACTTAGGATTTCTTATATATCTTATTTCATCATTTTATCTTAATTTCTTGAATGCTTATTATCTCACATTTTAATCTCTCAAATTGATGAAAAATTATATTTCTTTTATATCTGTTGTTGATCCCTTTTACATTTCATGACAATATTTTTGTAGACATTCTTAAATATATTATTGATTATTTTTAATATGCAGCTGTTATTATTTCTGAAATTGATTTGTAGTTGTTATAATAACTGTTGTTCTTGTTGTTGTTATTGATGTTGTGCCACCCCTTTCTCCCACTTATTTTATTATATTCTCTTAATGTGATTGTGTAATATCAGCGGTTCAATCAACAAAGGAAAAAGAAAAAAAGAAAGTAAAAAGAAAAATATGTCTTCCTCTCTTCAACCTAGAATATCAATTTCAGTGTTATCTTCTATGATAACGTGGACGTGGACAAGCTCCTTGGAAGTGTCAGGAAGACGACTTGCCCACTCCATCCCTGCCCTTCATGGCTGGCCGTTACAGGAGGGGACAGAGTAATGACCTTACTCCATCTAATCAACAATACGTCCCTTAGGGAGGGCATATTTCCAGCTGCTTTAAAGCATGCTATAGTAAAACCTTTATTTAAAAAGCCCTCCCTGGATCCCTTGATTATACAAAATTATAGACCAGTCTCGTTATTGCCATTTTTAGGCAAGGTGATCGAGAGGGCAGTTGCCTTCCAACTCCAAGCTGCCTTGGATGAAGCAGATTATCTGGACCCATTTCAAACCGGCTTCAGGAGGGGATATGGAGTTGAGACGGCCATGGTCGCCTTGGTAGATGATCTCCGTCTGGGAATCGACAGGTGAAGTGTGACCCTGTTGGTGCTCTTGGACATCTCAGCAGCCTTCAATACCATAGACCACGGTATCCTTCTGGAACGCCTGAAGAGGATGGGAATTGGAGGCACTGTACTTCAGTGGTTTCGTTTCTACCTCTCAGGCAGATTCCAGATGGTGCAGCTGCGGGACAGTTGCTCTCACAAAAGAGAGCTGACATCTGGTGTCCCGCAGGGCGCCATTCTGTCACCCTTGCTATTCAACATTTACATGAGGCCTCTGGGAGAGATCATCTGGAGTCATGGAGCACAGTGTCATCAGTAGGCTGATGACACTCGAATATATCTCTCTATGTCTCCGGCTGTTGCAGCGACCAAGGATGGCATCTCTCCTCTAAATACCTGCTTGGAGTCGGTAATGGGCTGGATGAGGGAAAACAAACTGAGACTGAATCCAGAGAAAAGGGAGGTACTCGTGATAGGCCCATCTCACCCAGGGATGGAAATTTGTCAACCTGTCCTGGACGGGGTCACACTTCCCCTAAAGGACAACGTTCGCAGTCTGGGCGTGCTTCTGGATTTGTCGCTCCAGCTGACTGCTCAGGTGGAAGCGACAGCCAGAAGTGCGTGGTATCAGCTTAGGTTGATACGCCAGCTGCGTCCCTACCTGGGCAGAAAGGACCTTGAAACATTGGTACAAGCACTGGTTACCTCTCGATTGGACTTCTGCAATGCGCTTTACATGGGGCTACCTTTGTACCAGGTTCGGAAGCTTCAATTGATTCAGAATGCAGCAGCCAGATTACTTACGGGGGCAACAAGAACCGACCATATCACCCCCATATTAAAATCGTTACATTGGCTGCCAATCAGCTTCCGAGCGCAATACAAAGTGTTGGTTATTACCTTTAAAGCCCTTTATGGCTTGGGCCTGAGTTACCTGAAGGAACGCCTCCTCCTGCACAATCCACCCCGCACCCACAGAATATCAGGAAAAAAACACCCTGGAGACCTTAAGTACCAGGCTGATATCAACTTCAAATAGAACTTTTTCAGCGATGGCTCTGAAATTGTGGAATGACCTCCCAAAAGAGATCCATCTTATTACCACTGTAGATGCTTTCAAGAAAGCACTAAAGACGGATCTCTTCCGGCGAGCTTTTCCACCTGAATTGTTGTAATTACTCACTGATAAAAGAGACCAAAGACGGACAATGGAAGCCGACATATATTAGATAAGGATTAATTGTTTTTAATGATTTTATGATTGTAAGTGGTTTTAGTAACTGTATTGATTGTGATTTTATTGTTGGAATCCCGCCTCAATAAAATTACCAGCTTGGTAGATGAAGGAAATGCTGTTGATGTAGTATATCTTGATTTCAGTAAGGCCTTTGACAAGGTTCCCCATGACATTCTTGCAAACAAGCTTGCAAAATGTGGACTGGACAAGGTAACTGTTACATGGATTTGTAATAGGTTGACTGACCAAACCCAAAGGGTGGTCAACAATGGTTCCTTTTCATCCTGGAGAGAAGTGACCAGTGGGGTCCCACAGGGTTCTGTCCTGGGCCCAGTGCTATTCAATATCTTTATTAATGACTTGGATGAAATATTGAGGGACTAGTTATCAAATTTGCAGATGACACCAAATTAGGAGGAGTAGGTAATACCCCAGAGGACAGGATCAAAATTCAAAATGACCTGAATAGACTAGAAAGCTGGGCCAAAGCTTACAAAATGAAATTCAACACAGAGAAATGTAAGGTTCTGCATTTAGGGAGGAAAAATGAAACACACAGATACAGGATGGGGGATACCTGGCTGAATGAGACAACATGTGAAAAGGATCTAGGAGTCCAAGTAGACCACAAGTTGAACATGAGTCAACAGTGCGATGCAGCAGCTAAAAAGGCCAATGCAAATTTAGGCTGCATCAATAGAAGTATAGTGTCTCGATCAAGGGAAGTAATAGTGCCACTCTATTCTGCTTTGGTCAGGCCCCACTTGGAATACTGTTTCCAGTTCTGGGCACCACAATTCAAAAAGGATGTGGAGAAACTGGAGCAGGTCCAAAGGAGGGTGACTAAAATGGTGAAGGGTCTGGAAACCATGCCCTATTAGGAATGAATTAGGGAGCTGGGAATGTTTAGCCTAGAGAAGAGAAGGTTAAGAGGTGATATGATAGCCCTGTTTAAATATTGTTGAAGGGATGTCACATTGAGGAGGGAGCAAGCTTGTTTTTTGCTGCTCCAGAGAACAGGACCGGAACAATGGATGCAAGCTCCAGGAAAAGAGATTCCACCTCAACATTAGCAGGAACTTCCTGACAGTAAGGGCTGTTCGACAGTGGAATACACTCCCTCTGAGTTTGGTGAAGTCTCCTTCCTTGGAGGTCTTTAAAGAGAGGCTGGATGGTCATCTGTCGGGGATGATTTGATGGAGAGTTCCTGCATGGCAGGGGGTTGGACTGGATGGCCCTTTTGGTCTCTTCGAACTCTGTGATTCTATGATTCTATGATTTTAACATGTTGCACCCTGCCTCTAGGGATGCAGTGACTTAGTGGTTAAGGTGCCAATTCTGATTATCATAAGACTGGAAGGTTGGTGGTTTGAGGCTCGACTGCTGTGTGATGGAGTGAGCTCCTGTCACTAGTCCCAGCTTCTGCCAACCTAGCAGTTTGAAAGCATGGAAATGCAAGTAGATAGATAGGTACCACTTTGGCCGGAAGATAACAGCATTTGGTGCAGTCATGCTGGCTACATGACACCAGAGTAGTCCTTAGACAATGCTGGCTCCTTGGCTTAGTAACAGAGATGAGCACCTCTCCCTACAGTTGGTTGCAACTGTACTACCCTGCCTTGAGGAAAGGCAGAAAATAAATTGTTATTGTTGTTGTTGACCACAAAACATATAAAGCTGTCGTATACCGAATCAGATTGAAGGTTCATTTTGTCTGGACCTGTCTATAATGACTAGAATAACTCACAGAGCTTCTTTGAAGACCTGTCTCTAAGGATATCTAACTGGAGATCACTGAACTGCACCTGGAAATTTATATATGCAAAGCTTGTCCTCTAGATCATCTGCCTTAGATGGTACAAAATTTGTGGGATTGGGAAAAGATTGAAATGCTCCCAAATCTGGCCAGATGTAGTAGACATTAGGTTGTGCATGGTTGCTATAGGTGGCCAGATTTTTTACTGCCTTACCCCTCCCTATCCATCTTAACATGAGAAAGAATTCTGGTAAATGTTTAGCAATCCAGTTTGCTTAGTAATCCAGTGTAGGTATTACTCAACCCTGAATTTGTTTCTTTTTATGGATCCCATGGCTACTTTTTGTTGCAAAGTATGTATACCCCATAACCTCCATGCCACCATTAGTGATGTAAAGAATATTCTCCAAAATTCGAAAAACTGAAGAAATATCTGTTATTTGAAGATTTCATAAGCTTTTTAAAGAGAAGAAATTATTAGCATTTCTCGAACAATGAGAAGAATTTTGGTTTTTAATAATTTCCAAATGAAGGGAAGGGAAGGGACCTCAGCTAAACTATTCATTGGCCAAAAGCTCATACTGGCTTTTACCAAATAATAATAATAATAATAATAATAATAATTTCTATTCCGCCCCTCTGAACAAGCAATCAGGGCGGAGTACAGCAGAGGTTAAAACAATATCAAGTTAAAATACCCCTTCCTTACCCTTACCACCCTCCCTTAAAAAAGAATTAAATCGCAATAGAGTTAAAAAAACAGATTAAAATAGCAATGCACAACAGTAGGGAGCGGACCCAGCTTAGGTTGTATGGAGAAAAATGCAGGAAAAGATTTAAAAAGCCCTTAAAGCCTAGGTATGGAGCTGGGGATTTTCACATTCTCTGGGAAGGCTTGTCGGAAGAAATGCATCTTTAGGGCTCTTTTAAAGCCTTCTAAAGATGGAATGAGACGCATCTCGTCCGGCAGGTCATTCCACAACTTGGGGGTGACAGCCGAAAAAGCCCTCTGGGAGGTCTGTACCAGCTTGGTCTTCATAGGTTGAAGCAGGTTCCTCCCAGAGGACCGAAGTGTGTGTGGGGGGGTTCATATGGGAGGAGGCAGTCCCTTAGATAAGATGGGCCCAAGCCATGACGGGCTTTAAAGGTTAAAACCAACACCTTGTACTGTGCCCGGAAACTGATCGGTAGTCAGTGGAGGGCTTTTAGCACAGGAGTGATATGCTCTCTCCTGGATGTTCCAGCCAGAAGCCTGGCTGCCATATTTTGGACCATTTGTAGTTTCCGGGTTAGGCACAAGGGTAGCCCCATGTAGAGTGCATTACAGTAGTCCAAACGTGAGGTTACCAGCGCGTGTATCACAGTTTCCAGATCCCTCCTCTCCAGGAAAGGGAGCAGCTGGCGTATCAGCCGAAGCTGGTAACAAGCACTCCTGACCGTCGCATTCACCTGACTTGTCATGTGAAGCGACGGATCAAGGAGTACCCCCAGACTGCGAATAAAGTCCTTCGAGGAGAGTGTGACTCCATCGAGGACTGGAAGTTGTATTCCCAAACCTGGTTTTGGGCCTGTGACTGTGAGCACCTCCGTTTTGTCTGGATTAAGCTTCAATCGGTTTTTCCTCATCCAATCCATTACTGCCGCAAGGCAGTCATTGAGAGGGGAGACGCCATCTGAGGTCTGAGCAGACGATCTGGTCACAGAGAAATAGATCTGAGTGTCATCAGCGTACTGATGACACTGAGCTCCGTGCCTCCGAATGATCTCACCCAACGGCTTCATATAAATATTGAATAACATCGGGGACAGAATAGCGCCCTGTGGAACGCCACAGCTAAGCTCGATTTTAGAAGAGCAGCTGTCCTCGTGTCTCACCCTTTGAGATCTGCCGGAGAGGAAGGAACGGAACCACCGGAGCGCGGTGCCGCCGATCCCCAACTCTCTCAGCCGATCTAAAAGGATGGAATGATCGATTGTATCAAAAGCCGTGGAGAGATCCAAGAGCACTAACATTGTAACATGTAACAGTTACCTTGTCTAGTCCACATTTTACAAGCTTGTTTGCAAGAATGTCATGGGGAACCTTGTCAAATGCCTTACTGAAGTCAAGATATACTATATCCACAGCATTCCCTTCATCTACCAAGCTGGTAATTTTATCAAAAAAAGAGATCAGGTTGGTTTGGGATGACTTGTTTCTCTGAAACCCATGTTGGCTTTTTGTGATTATGGAATTATCTTCCAGATATTCACAGGCTCTCAGTTTAATGATCTACTCAAGAATCTTTCCTGGAATTGATGTCAGACTAACCGGACAATAATTGTTGGGATCCTCTTTTTCCCCCTTTTTGAAGATTGGGACAATATTTGCCATCCTCCAGTCTGCTGGGACTTCTCCTATTCTCCAGGAGTTCTCAAAGATGATTGCCATTGGTTCCGATATTACATTTGCCAGTTCTTTTAATACCCTAGGATGTAGTTCATCTGGTCCTGGAAACTTATATTCATTTAGGTTAACCAAATATTCCTGTAATAATAATAATAATAATAATAATAGTTTATTTATAGCCCGCTCCTCTGTACATGCACTCGGAGCGGGGTACAAGTAAAAAAAACATAGATTAAAACGATCTCATGACCCGTTTCCAAACCTCCCACCCCTTAAAAATAGATTAAATAGCAATGATTAAAATAGTTATTTAAAAACATATAACTACATCCTAACCCTTCCTTATGCGGCCACGTCATAAGTGGGGATCAGAAACATGGGAGTAGGCAGGAAATCAAAGTCTGGAACCAAAGCCGGGGATAAGGAATTTCAGGGGAAGGCCTGCCGGAAGAGATGCGTCTTTAGGGCTTTTTTGAAGCAATCTAGAGATGTCATGAGACGCATCTCTTCCGGCAGACCATTCCAGAGCTTGGGAGCGGTCACAGAAAACGCCCTCTGGGAGGTCTGTGCCAGCCTGGTCTTGATAGGCTGTAGTAGGTTCCTCCCAGAGGATCGAAGTGTGCGGGGAGGATCGTACGGGGAGAGGCGGTCCCTGAGATAAGATGGGCCTGAGCCATGTAGAGCTTTAAAGGTTAAAACCAGCACCTTGTACTGTGCCCGGAAACTAATTGGCAGCCAGTGGAGAGATTTAAGCACTGAAGTTATATGTTCTCTCCTAGATGTCCCAGTAACTAATCTGGCTGCCATGTTTTGAACCAATTGAAGTTTCCGGGTTAGGTACAAGGGCAGCCCCATGTAGAGCGCGTTGCAGTAGTCTAATCGTGAGGTGACCAAAGCGTGTACCACAGTTTCCAAATCCCTCATCTCCAGGAAAGGGCGCAGCTGGCGTATCAGCCGAAGCTGATAACAGGCACTCCTGACCGTCGCATTCACCTGACTAGTCATGTGAAGTGACAAGTCTAGGAGTACCCCCAGACTGCGAACAGGGCCCTTCGAGGATAGTGTGATTCCATCTAGGACCGGGAGTTGTATTCCCAGACCTGGTTTCGGGCCAGTGACTGTCAGTACCTCCGTTTTGTCTGGATTCAGTCTCAATCTGTTTTCCCTCATCCAATCCATTACCGCTGCCAGGCAGTCATTGAGAGAGGAGACGCCATCTGAGGTCTGAGCAGATGATCTGGTCATGGAGAAATATATCTGAGTGTCATCAGCGTACTGATGACACTGAGCTCCATGCCTCCGAATGATCTCACCCAGCGGCTTCATGTAAATATTAAATAGCATCGGGGACAGAATGGCGCCTTGCGGGACACCACAGCTTAGCTCAATTTTGGAGGAGCAGCTGTCCCCGAGCCTCACCCTTTGGGTCCTGCCGGAGAGAAAGGAACGGAACCACTGTAAGGCGGTGCCTCCGATCCCCATCCCTCTCAGCCGGTCCAAAAGGATGGCATGATCTATGGTGTCAAAGGCCGCTGAGAGATCCAAGAGCACCAGCAGGGTCACACTACCCCTGTCGATGCTCAGGCGGAGGTCGTCAGTCAGAGCAACCATGGCTGTCTCCACTCCATAACCTGCCCTGAAGCCGGTTTGAAATGGATCGAGATAATCGGTTTCATCCAAGACAGCTTGGAGTTGGGAGGCAACCGCTTTCTCGACCAGCTTGCTTAGGAAAGGCAGCAAGGAAACTGGTTTGTAGTTGTTCCTGTCCAGGGGATCAAGGGAAGGCTTCTTCAGGAGGGGCTTAACAGCCGCCTCCTTCAGACTAGATGGAACATTGCCTTCCCTGAGAGACGCATTGATCACATCCCGAAGGAATGTTCTCAATACATCCCCTCCGTGGACGACCAGCCAAGATGGACCTGGGTCGAGAGAGCAGGTTGTCTTCCTCACGCTTCCAAGGAGCTTGTCCACGTCATCGGTACTCACCAATTGGAACTCATCCAGTAAACTGACAGCAGCGGAGTTGCTGGATACCTCACTCATGGACTCTGAACGAAGGTTGGCGTCCAAGTCGGCTCTTATCCGAGAGATTTTATCTGCAAAGTGGATATTAAATGCCTCACAGCAGGCTGTTGTAGGATCCAGCAAGGGGGTTGGCGCAGGGGGGACCTGCGTCAACTCCCTCACCACCTTAAACAGCTCTGCCGGGCAGGACTCTGCAGACGCAATGCGTGCAGAGCAGCGAGATCTCCGCGCTGCACGCAAAGCCTCTCCATAGATGCAAAGATGCAATCTATAGAGAGTTCTGTCGGATGAGAGCCGAGTCCTTCGCCATTCGTTGTCCAGCCCGCTTCATTTCCCTGAGCTCTTCTGTATACCAGGGCTTCCTGTTGGGGGCAGGCTGGAAAGGACGCTTGGGAGCGATTGTGTTGATAGCCCTGGCGACATCGGTATTCCAAGTGTCTACCAGGGTCTCAACAGAATCGCCGGCATTCCCAACCAATAAACCAATTGGTTCCATGAGCCTTTGAGGGTGGACCATTTGAATGGTTACCTCCACTCACGGATACTCCTGTTCCGTACTAAAGGCTTAATTATTTCCTTTGTTAGGGTAATAAATCCTCCCCCCCCCCTTTGCCCATAGCTTTGCTTTTAAAAAACAAATGATAACAAAAGGATAGAGCATTTGTGTGTAGGTGGTGACCATCCAAATTCTCACAGAAGAGAAAGAGGGGGTGGGGTAAAATCCAACTCCCTTCTTGGAAACATCACACTCTCTCATTCATGATTATTCTGAACTCTCTTTGTCCTTGCTAAAAATTTTAAAATAAAAATGCATGATAGGTTTTGCTTTAGCATCACTCATAGATATGGATTCTCCTTGCCAAAAAAGGTTTAAAGAACATTCCCCTGTTTGAAAAAAACTGAATCCACACTCAACTGCCTTCAAATTGAGCTGAGACAGTGTGACCCTCACAGAAGAGAAGGGGGTGAGGTGGGGTGGGGTGGCAATAATAATAATAAAAATGCGTGACAAGTTTGCCTTAGCATCACCATGAGAGAGGTTCAGAGAGAGAGTTGGCCATGTTCATCTCAGGCTGAGAGAGTGTGACCTTCACAAAAGAGAAGAAGGGGTGGGGTGGGGTGCAATGGCAGGGATTCTGTCATTGAAAGGGATTCACGAAGGTCATCTTGTCCAAGCCTCTTTCTACCAAGAAGGAATACCTAGGTCCTAGGATTACAGGGCTGGAGTTGAAGCTGAGAGCATGTGACTTGTCATAATTCTTTACCACTAAAGCAGGACAAAATGTAGAAAAAATGTAGGACAAAATTTACCCCAAAATGCAAGACAAAATTTACCCCAAAATGTAGGACCTCTGAGACTAAATGCATCTGAGGAAGTGCGACAGGAGGCAGCGGTGGAGGAGAAGCAAGGTTTGATCCTTTCTTTGGGCTTAAAAAAACCCACTGGGCTTGTCACACTCTCTCAGCCTTAAGGGAAGGTGAAGGGAAATCCCCTATGAACACATCTTCTGAGAAAACCTTAGACCAAGTCACACACTCTCAACCTCAGAATAAGGCAAAGGCACACCCTATCTGAACAAACCTTTAAAAAGCAACCCTTGGTCAAGTCACTCTCTCTCAGCCTCAGAGGATGGCAAAATCAAACCCTCTCTGAGCAAACCTCCCAAGAAAACCTCTTGAAGGCGCACACACACATACACTCACACCAAAGGCAAACTCTCTGAACAAACCAAGAAAACCCATTAGGCAAGTAGGTTACACACTCTCAGCCTCAAGGAAAGGCTGGGAAAGGCAAACTCTCTGAACACACCAGGACGTTTTGAAATTCCTCCTGGGCAGAAATGTAGGATGTGTCCACCTGGATAAAGAATGACGTCTGGCCACCCAGATAAAATGGAGGACGTTAAACCTTGAGCTCTGGACCCCACGACAAACTCCAATTCCCAGAATTCCATAGTCTTGAGCCAGAAAAAGAGTTCAACTTTGAGCCCAGTGCCCAACAACAACAAACTCCAACTCCCAGAATTCCATAGCCTTGAGCCAGAAAAAGAGTTCAACTTTGAGCTCAGTGCCCCACAACAAACTCCAGCTCCCAGAATTCCATAGCCTTGAGCCTGAAAAAGAGTTCAGCCATGAGCTCAGTGCCCCACAACAAACTCCAACTCCCAGAATTCCATAGCCTCGAGCCAGAAAAAGAGTTCAGCCATGAGCTCTGGGCCCCACAACAAACTCCAACTCCCAGAATTCCATAGCCTTGAGCCAGAAAAAGAATTCAGCCTTGAGCTCTGAGCCCCACAATATACTCCAGCTTCCAGAATTCCATAGCCATGTATTCCGAAGAGGGTTGGACTTGATGGTCTTTGAGGATCCCCCCAACTCTCTCATTCCTTGTTGAGGCTTCAATCAAAGTTTATTTGTGTCCTTTCAATCCCTGCTAAGCCTCCTTTTGACATGGTGAGTTTGAAATGCAAATTAAATTAGCACCAACACATGTAATTAGCGAATACTTGTCTTTTATTGTCTTTTATTGTCATTCGGGAAATCTGCGAAAAATAATTCTCTAGCTGTGGACAGAGAGAGAAAAAAAACCTTTTGAAAGTGGGATTTTTGAGACGAATATTTTGTAAAAAAATTCTCATGAAGTTTTCAATGGACGAGAAGAAAAACAATGGTTTGTCAAATCACTAGCCACCATTCTCTGAAGATGCCAGCCACAGATGCAGGCGAAATGTTACAAATAAACTCTTCTAGAACACAGCCACAGAGCCTGGACAACCCACAAAAAACTACTTTTTGTTTGTTTTGTCCTAGTGGTGTCTATTTTCCATAAGTTCACACTGAAGTTAAAACAAAGGATTACTAATGTTGTTTGAATGAGAAAATAAAAAGGTGTCTTGAGATCAAAGCCTGACTCCTGTAGAAGCTCATAACTACACTTCTAGAATTGTTTTAACTAGAGAAAATAGAGCCCAACCCCTGAGACAGTATTTCCTTGCTGAACTGGGTGAGAAAATGGAAGACAATATAAGGATTGGCCGCTTGGTGGCAGTAAGGGCTCAGTTCTCTGGTCAGCACCAGGAAGTACAGACTTCTTATCACTTTACACATGCACACCACCACACAACACACATCTAGGACCACTTTATGGACCGACTGGATTTAGGATTGTCAAGGTGGAATCCTAGCACCACTTTATCCATGCAATTGGGACTTCCATCTCTTCCTGTTTTAGGTCAGCTTCAATTTTGCAGTCCAATTCTGTGCAAATTTAGTAAAATTTTTAATATTGTTGTGATTTTAGTCACAAAATGTATGTGATACCACAATAGCAAAGTTCCCTTGGTAGCCTGCAACCGTGGCAATACAAAATAGAATATAAAACCGCACAATCAAAACAGTGTAAGGCTCAAAACAAAATGCATCAAATTCAAAAACAACAATGTTCAAAATTTAGCAATCCAGACCACATGGTAACCAATATCCAATGCACCATGTCAGTCTCCCTCTGGCTTTTACAATTCGACAACCGTAGGAGTCATGTGTTCTAACCCTCATCCGTATATGGTAAGAGTTTGCAGTGCATAGGAGCCCTGGTGATGCAGTGTTTAAATGTCTGTCCTGCAGCCACTCACTCACAAACCATAAGGTTATGAGTTCAATACCAGCCAGGGGCTCAGCGTTGACAGCCTGGCCTCCTTCCATAGGTTGCTAAATTGAGTAGCCAGCTTGTTAGGGGCAATTAGCTTACAGATTGTAAAATGCTTAGGGAATGCTTAAGTGCACTGATAAGTGGTATAGAAATGTACCCGCTATTGCTATTGCATGAATGATAGCATTGTCGTACCATCCAAATAACTGTGTTTTACTTCTAGGTGTGCCACCTGGTGCCCATTTGGAATATTATTTGACCTGGATTCCAAGCTAAGTCAATCTCTAGCCCTGGTCGAATCTAAGATATGGGGCAAAATGTGGAGGCACTTGTAGATTAGCTTGTTCTGCAAGAAACAAGTATACTCTGTCTTTCAGGCACAGGGAAGTGAAAAGTGAGTAGCACAAAGGGTAGGATGCATGGATCAAGGTGAAGGATGGGTTATGAGGGTGCAAGAAAGCTAAGGGTGGGAGAGATGAGAGAACAAGTGGTGTGAGTGGTTGAGTGTAAGAAACAAGAGAATGATGCACTACACGGGTACAAAGAAAGGCAAAGGAGAGAACAGGAGAAATAGGAGAGTGAGCAGTGTGAGCAAAGAAGTGCAAGAAGCAAGGGAGAGATACATTATGAGGACAGAGAGAAAACTAAGGGAGAAAGTGAGTGGTATGAACAGCAAAGTGCAAGAAGCAAAGGAGAGGTGCATTGCAAGGGCATGAGAAGAGGCATGAGAAGAAATGGGAGAGTGACCAGTGCAAGTGGAGAGTGCAAGAAGCAAGGGAGGAATGCATGAGAAGGACACATTGCAAAGGTGCAGAAGAGGTGAGGAAGGGAGTAGGATGGATGGGAGAAAGGGAATGATGCAAATAATGAAGTGCTAGAAGTGAGGGAGTGGCTCATTACAAGCTGGCAGAGCGAACACTTTAAGTGGCAGAGTACAAGAAGCTAGGGGATGCATTGTGAGTGTGTGTGGTGATACAAGGGAAGGAGTAGGAGAGGAGTGCAGGAAGCAAGGAAGGGATGCACTGCAATGGTGCAAGGAGAGATAATGGAGGGAGAGTGAGTGGTGTGACTGGTTCAGTGCAAGAAGCAAGGGAGGTGTGCATTGCTTGGGCACATGGTCATGCAAGAGAGTGAGTAGGCGAGCAAGAGGGAAGGAAGAGTGAGAGATGAAGTATGGCGTGAAAGGAGCAAGAGAGTAAGTATATAATTCTTCACTACATTTCTTTCTGAAGGAAGCAGTGAATAATTTCAGCAATTTTCATCCTGCTGCAAGAAAATCTTTGAAAACCATACAATTTTTGAAGGCTATTCACAATTCAGGATTTCTTTTGCACAAAATTTGAGTGTTCGTGTTTTGCACAGCAAACAGCATTTTCCCCATTGAAAATAATATTTCTACAAGAACTTTTGTTTTCCATGTAGAAAAAGCTGCCTGGAAAATGCTGTTTGATGTGCAAAACAACCACATACGATTTCTTTACATAATAGTCAGTCAATCTGTTAACCTTTATTAGGCATACAACAACAACACACATTAC
Organism: Urosaurus nigricauda; assembly: GCA_034509955.1. Taxonomy (NCBI): domain Eukaryota; kingdom Metazoa; phylum Chordata; class Lepidosauria; order Squamata; family Phrynosomatidae; genus Urosaurus; species Urosaurus nigricauda. Next base: position 4,269,707 of record JAOEGL010000014.1, read on the forward strand.
AATAAACTTCAAGATCATTATTAAAAATATTACAGCATTACTAAATTATTTTAATTTAAGCAGAGAGCCTCCACCAAAAAATTGGCCGTTAGCCTGGTAATATGCAGGTTCTGGTCTTCCAATAAGTATTCCACTGATAACCCATCCAAACAGATATTCATTTCCAATAACCTTCTTAACCATTTTTCCCTCAGAATTTTATACAATGGACAAGGCAATATAATATGATGGAGAACATCTGGAGCTTGATTACAGTGACATACACGATTCAAAAATGGGGTCTTTGAGTATCTGCCCCTGGTAACATTTGTGGGGTGTATATTCAATCTTGCAAATAGAAAGCCCTTCCTCGATGCTTGCAATGAAAGGGATTGAAAGTAATCTGGAATTCTACACTGAAAAGGGGGGGGGGGGGGAGACCAAGCATCACTGCATAACACACTTTAGGAGGAGTTGGATATGTCAAGTGATGTTCTCTCTCTGCAAGGCAGACCCTAATAGACTCAAAACACTCCTTTTCAGTTAGTAAAAGGGGGAAAAATTCAAAATTTAAACACACAGAAATTATTTTATTTTCATAAAATTTAGCCCAACTGGCATAGTAGTTGTTGGATAGTAAGAACCATAAAAGACTAGATCTATTAGGCCTGAAATGTATTTTAAACCAAAATCTATAAATCATCAACCAAGCTTCAGTTTCAAAAGCATTCAATCCCAGTTCTGCATAAAGAGTCAGATGATGTACACACGGAGGTACAGATAATAATCTCCTGAAAAAATGTGTCTGCAAACTTTCAATCTCCTTATTGAAGGCTGGAATCCAGGTAAATATGCCATAAAGTAATTGTGGTCTTAATTTAGCTTTATAGATTTTAAGGCCGCAAAAATATCCTGGTTGCCCTTTTTATAATAAAAGGATTGTATAACTGCCCATGATCTTTTCCCTGTTTGTAATACTTGATCTCTCTGTTTACTCCACTGCCCATTAAAATGAAAAAGGACACCAATATAAACATACTTTTTGACATGCTCAATTGTTTGGTTACCAACCTTCCACGTTCTTGGTACAAATCTCTTAGAAAATACCAATACTTTAGATTTCTCAAAGTTTACCAGTAGGTGAAATTTGTTACAGTATTCAGAGAATCTTTTCAAGGCTCTTGTCATAACCACCCGAGATAAAGAGAGCAATACGGTATCATCAGCATACTGAAGTACAAAAAACAGACGATTTGGGTGGGAATCTACTGAGGTCATAAAGGCAGGTAAATCAGCCACAAATAGATTAAACAAGTGAGGAGCCAGCACACAACCCTGTCTGACTCCTGTACCAGAGTAGATACAGTCTGTTAATTGGCCCGATTCAGAAAATTTCACTCTACAATTATTATTTATATGGAGTTGGCTTAAAAGAAACAACAATTGAGGATCTATATTAAGCCTACTCTATTTGTCCCAAAGTAAAGGCCAGTGAATTGAATCAAAAGCAGCCTTCAAATCAATAAAAGCCGCATGTAGTTTACCTTTAGGGTGTGACAAATATTTGTTTATGAGGAATGAAAGCACTGTTATATGATCCAAAGTGGACATATGTCTTCTAAAACCTGCTTGCTCCGGAGCTATCAGAGCTTGTGGATTCATCCAACTCTGTAATTTCAAAGCCAAATAACTGGCATATAGTTTGCCCACTACCGATAGAAGACTTATTGGGCTTAAGTTACCAGGATCCTGTCTATCCCCTTTTTTAAAGATTGGAATTATGATGGAATCCTTCCAATCAGCTGGAATCTCACCAGAGTTCTTTACAAGAGTAAATAAGTTGGCCAATGCCTTTGTCCAGGACAGCATTTTCCCAGATTTTAATTTAAGAATCAATTGATGCACCTCATCAGATGAAACTGAATTCCAAAAATTAGGAGGGTTTTTTTTATTAATAGATTATTATCAAATGTTTGGGTTCCCTTTTTACTGGTAAAATACAAAGTCCAAATCTGAGGAGATATACTAGGATAGACCATAGAGATGTCATTGTTCATATGTCTCCTAACTGCCACCCAAAAAGACTGAGCATCATTGGATTTTAAAGCATTGTCCAGAGATGCCCAATTTTGTTCGGAAAATATCTTCCTTTTGCCCTCCACTAGGTTTGAATATTCTTTATGGGCCTTGTAATAGGGTCCAAATTTAGCCTCTGGATTGGCCAAAGCCTGCTGGAATATTTGTCTTAATTTCCTTTTCCAAATAAGGCAACTCCTATCAAACCATGTTCTTCTACCTTTAAAATGACCAGATTGAAAGGATGCCTCATTTTGAAAGATAGTCACAATATCCTTATAAGTAGACAGTGCATCGTCTATCCTAGTGCTAGTAGTTAAAAAGTTAAACCCGTTTAAAATTCATACATCCTTAAAACTATTGCTGATAATATCTTCCATTTTAGTATCCCAACAGATATGCTTCAATCTCTCATATCTATGGGTTGTTAAATCACCCCTAGAAGATGGACAAATTTGCTGAGATAAATCAAGGGAGATAGATAAAGGCAAATGGTCACTTTCAGTTCTGTGACAAATTTCAAAATCAACAATTAAACTCAACAAATCAGGACTGATTATCGCATAGTCAATAGTACTTCTCCTTATGGGTGAGTTAAATGTAAATCCATTAGTTTTTGGGAACCCCTCAGAGCCATTTAATATTAAAAAGATGTAACTAATACAAAGATTAATCAAGAACGATCCATTATTATTGATGATTAAATCCTTTCCAACACGAGGGAGATTTAAGGGAAAGGGTGGCAAAGTTGAAACAATCATGAAATGCTCACAAAGAAAATCATTAGATGGCCTGATTCTTGCATTAAAATCACCCGTTAAAATGCACCTCAAAGAAATAGACCTATTGGTAATATTTTCAGCATGGCAAGACAGTTGGTCCCAATAAGTAGCTAAATTAGGCTCATTAGAGATATAGGGAATATAGATATTAAACAAAAATATATTAACATTTCTAAATTACAAAGAAATTACTTGCGCTATTGATGCACATGGTGTCAATACTGTATACTTTAGACCACTAGAAAGTTTTAAAAGTATGGCCATCCCTCCCTTGTATCTACCTTTATTAGAGAATCTACATGCAGGAACACAAAAGGATATAAATCCTGGCAATAGGATATCATATGGGCACCAGGTTTCTTGTAGACGTATAATGTCAAATTTACTAATATAGTCCATAAAATCCATATCCGAGTTTTTATTCAACCAGCCAGCTATATTCCATGATATGAGAGACAGACCTGAACTACCCCCCTCTAGTCACTGGACTGGATCTGATGAAATTGTAGAAAAGAGTGCTTCCTCAGTTTGAATGCAACCATTCGTGTTGGAGCTGGTGGAGCCTTTAACTGGTAAAAAGGTAAATGAATCAATTTCCAACTAGGACTGGATTATTCTCCAAAATTTGGATGTTGTATCCTCCAGCTGTGCGGTGACCGTTATTTGATTGGCAACTGAAAGATCCTGAAACCCCTGCAAAGTCTGCTCCTCTACAAGCTTAAACTCAGAATCAACATCAATGACTTGCAAAGCATCCTTTATTGGTGTTTCATCTTGTGGGGTGTCAGTAATATGTGGATGCACAGAAGTCAATTCTCCCAAATCCCTTGCCCAGGATTTCCCCTGTACTTGCTCAAAAGGCATTTGGCCAGTTCCAGATTTTACGTCCCACTCAAAATCAATCAAAAGTGGGGAATCCACAGCAACACGTTTTACAGTGTTTGTTTGCCCTCCTTCCCACCTGGGCTACACCCATGCCTTGGCTCCTGGACTTAAGGAGGAGGAGTGGCCCTCCATTCCTCCTCTTCAACATCTGCCAGTGAAGACCCTGCTGAGAGGGTGTTTGCTTGCCCTCCTTCCACCTGGGCTACACCTATGCCTTAGCTCCTGGACTTAAGGAGGAGTCTTGTCTCCCCCCTCCTTTTTTTCCTTTTTGTTTTTTTAAGAGTGTGAATAGTTCACATTGTTTTTAAGATTGAGATGGGGGTTGAGAATGGGGATTATTTTCTTCTTGCTTGTTTTGGTCTGTTATGTATTTTGCTTTGTTAATTTTATTTTTTGTTATAATTACTATGTATTTTTGTTGTTGATATAACTGCTATGTATTTTTACTTTGTTAATTGTTATGTATTTTGCTTTGCTAATTTTACTATTGTCATAATTACTATGTATTTTTGTTGCTATAATTGTTATGTATTTTTGTTAGTTATTGTTATTGTTAACTGCTATCTGATTTTATTGTTATTTTTAATGCATTGCCATTTGTTTTTTAATTTGTGTTTATTGTTATTGCTTGTATAATCCCCTCTGTTGTAAGCCACCTGGATTCCCTGTGATCGGGCAGCTGCTCCTTCTTCTTCTTCTTCTTCTTCTTCTTCTTCTTCTTCCTTGGAAACAAAATAAGCAGTAGATGGCAAATGTGCTGTACTGCCACGTGGGTGGCAAAGACATGTCAATATTCAGTGCATCCACCTTTGTACCTTCATCCTCCACTGACATAAGAAGCATCCAATTGCAGCATTTTCTGCAAAGATTTTTACAAATTTCTGTATAGAAATATTATTTTCTGTACAGAAAATGCTCTTTCCTTCTCAAAACAATCATGTGCAAATTTTGGGAAAATTAATTTCAAACTTTGAAGAATCTTGTAAATTGAGGGCTCCTCTTGTTGCAATTTAAGTGGATTTTAGATTTAATCTAACAGAGTAGAGACCTGGGCCAAAACTAACACGATGAATTTCAACATGGAGAAGGTACTACATTTAGGGAGAGAGAGAGAAAATGAAAGGATCAGTTATGGGATGGGTGACACCTGGCTTGGCAACAGTACATGTGAAAGGAACCTGGGTGTCTTAGAGGCTACAGGCTGAACGTAAATCAGCAATGTGATGCAGCACTGATGCAATTCTAGGCTGCATCAAAAGGAATATAGTATCTAGATCAAGGGAAGGAACAGTACAGTAGGCCCTCCATATGCATGGATTCTTTATCCATGGATTCAATCAACCATGGCTTGAACTGTATTCCAAACATACATTCCAAAAAGTGAACTTTGATTTTACCATTTTATATAAGGGACACCATTTTACTATGCCATTGTATTTAATGGGTCTTGAGCATTCAAGGATTTTGGTATCCACAGGGGTCCTGGAACTAAACCCCAGCAGATACCAAGGGCCCACTCTACCACTCTAGTCTGATGACACTCAGATATATTTCTCCATGACCAGATCATCTGCTCAGACCTCAGATGGCGTCTCCTCTCTCAATGACTGCCTGGCAGCGGTAATGGATTGGATGAGGGAAAACAGATTGAGACTGAATCCAGACAAAACGGAGGTACTGACAGTCACCGGCCCGAAACCAGGTCTGGGAATACATCTCCCGGTCCTAGATGGAATCACACTATCCTCGAAGGACCCTGTTCGCAGTCTGGGGGTACTCCTAGACTCGTCACTTCACATGACGAGTCAGGTGAATGCGACGGTCAGGAGTGCCTGTTATCAGCTTCGGCTGATACGCCAGCTGCGCCCTTTCCTGGAGATGAGGGATTTGGAAACTGTGGTACACGCTTTGGTCACCTCACGACTAGACTACTGCAACGCGCTCTACATGGGGCTGCCCTTGTACCTAACCCGGAAACTTCAATTGGTTCAAAACATGGCAGCCAGATTAGTTACTGGGACATCTAGGAGAGAACATATAACTCCATTGCTTAAGTCTCTCCACTGGCTGCCAATTAGTTTCCGGGCACAGTACAAGGTGCTGGTTCTAACCTTTAAAGCCCTACATGGCTCGGGCCCATCTTATCTCAGGGACCGCCTCTCCCCGTACGATCCTCCCCGCACACTTCGATCCTCTGGGAGGAACCTACTACAGCCTATCAAGACCAGGCTGGCACAGACCTCCCAGAGGGCCTTCTCTGTGACCGCTCCCAAGCTCTGGAATGGTCTGCCGGATGAGATGCGTCTCATGACATCTTTAGATTGCTTCAAAAAAGCCCTAAAGACGCATCTCTTCCGGCAGGCCTTCCCCTGAAATTTCCTATCTCCGGCTTCGGTTCCAGACTTTGATTTCCTGCTTACTCCCATGTTTCTGATCCCCACTTATGACGTGGCCGCATAAGGAAGGGTTAGGATGCTGTTATATGTTTTTAAATAATTACTGTTTTAATCACTGCCGGTTTAATCTATTTTTAAGGGGTGGGAGGTTTGGAAACGGGTTATGGGATTGTTTTAATCTATGTTTTTTCTTTTACTTGTACCCCGCTCCGAGTGTATGAACAGAGGAGCGGGCTATAAATAAACTATTATTATTATTATTATTATTATTATTATTATTATTATTAGTCTGCTGTAGATTGACTTCTGATGGAATACTCTGTTCAGTTCTGGGTACTACAATTCAAAAAGGATGTTGACAAGCTGGAATGCCTCCAGAGGAGGGCAACAAAAATGATGAAAGATCTGGAAACCGTGGCCTATGAGGAGCAGACTAGGGATCTGGGTATGCTTAGCCTGGGGGAGAGAAGGTTAAGAGGTGACATGATAGACATGTTTAAATAATTTGAAGTGATGTCATATTGAGGATGGAGCAAATCTGTTTTCTGCTGCCTCAGCATGTGGTGGAGTCTCGTTCTTTGGAGGTTTTCAAACATAGGCTAGATGGGCATCTGTCAGAAGTGTTTTGATTGTGTCTACCTGAATAATAGGGGCTTGGACTTTTATGGCCCTTGTGGTCTCTTCCAACTGTATGTAGCATTTTGCCATCAGTGAAATATTGGGGTCCATTGATAGACAGACAGATGGTGATCTTATAAGCATACCTCCAGAAGTGTCTGTGCATGACAATATGTTAATGTTGTTGTTGTTTTATTTGTATTGCACTAGGAATGTACATTATCACTTTACATGGTTTACATCTCCCTATTAATCTCATCAGCAACCCTGTAAGGTAGGCTTGCTGAAATGTAGCAGTGGCCCAGAGTCACATGGTAAATTCAATGAGCAAGCAGTGATTTGAACTTGGGTCTTAGTGTTCTGAATCCAGCAGTTTAACAGGTTCTTCTCAGATCAGCTATAATTGTGAAAAATGGAATGAAAGTTGAAATATAGTGGAAGAAAAAACTCTGTAATGATTAATGTAACTACTTTGTAAAGCTAAAATGAAAATTATAGTGACTTGCATAGTTAGAATAATTTGCATAATATTCAAATTAGATACTTGGATTTGCCGAACTGAAATATGGCAACCCGATTTACGATTTGTAAAAATGTTGCACAAATGCATAAAGAACGATATAATACTTGAAATTTAATGAAATGCTAAGAAAACACCTAGTTGAAAACAGTTTAAAATACATTTAAAATATAATAAAAAGCACACAATAAAAATATCACACCACTATCAACACTATTTCACCATATTATGTAAAAATCAATCACATCACCCAATTTATTTCCTAAATAAGAAGGTCCTGCCAGCAGAAAAACAGCAGGGAGGAAGCAAACTGAACCTCCTGTGGAAGGGAATTCAACAACCTGGGAGCAGCCACAAAGAAGGCTTTCTCGTGTGTCTGTCATTATGTTGGGATTGAGATAAAACTTTTTCCTGCGGATCGTAGAACTCAGGCCAAATCATATCAATATAGTTTTTTACTTACTGCAGCCAAAGAAAACCAGGTTGGCTGCAGTTACCCAGAGAGCCTTCTCATATGCCGCTCCTAAATTATAGAAGAATCTGTCAGAAAAGATCCTACATATCACCACTCTTGATGTCAGACTTCCCTGACTGACCTTTCTGTTGCACGGATATGGATTGCCCTTTGATTGCCCCAAGATGTCTCGTTTTAATGTCTATTTTAATTAATTTTAACCTGTATTTTATAGTGTTGTTATTCTAGTTTTAAGGTAGGAGGACAAGGGGATCATGTAATTTTTAGTTATGTATGTATTCTGTATTTTATGTATGTATTTTTATTGTAACTCGCCTAGATCCTTATGGAGAGGTGGGATATAAATAAAACAACTTATAATTTTTATTATCATCATCATTATTTTAAAGTGTGAAGCTTTTACTACCTGCTCCTAAGCCTTATGAGATGTATTTCAGTCTTTTAGAATGGGAAAAGCCTCATAAAAATCCTGAGAAAGCACCAAATGATGGTATCTTGGGGCAAGGGCTGAAGAAAGCTATGGAAATCAACATTGGGATCCACCCAGAGGGGGCAGATTCAGCTCCAAATCCTGAAGACTCCTATCCCTGCTTTAAACATAATAGCGCATAAACCAATTTGTCTCAAAGGTGGCTCCAGATCTCTTTTATACCTTTTTATTCTAAAAAAAGCACTTAAATTTCTATACCGCATTACAGTGCTGATCACTCTCTAAGCAGTTTATAATGTATAAGCCAATTGCCCCAACAAGCTGAGTACTCATTTTACTGACCTATGAAAGGATGGAAGGCTGAGTTGACCCTGGAGCCCTGCAGGATTGAACTCACAACATTTCAGCTGCAGTACCAGCATTTAACCACTACGTGACCTAACTATTCCACTCAGAACCTTTTCTGGTAGTGAGTACAAAACAGAGGTTGGTGCAACAATCTACATGTTGTTAGCAACTCCTAGCAGCCCTAGCCAGCATTGCCAGCAGTAAGGAGTGGTTGGAATTTACCATATACTTATACCATGTATAAGTCGAGGGCAAGTTTTGGGGCCAAAATTATGGATTTTGCTATGACCCATAGACAAGTTGAGGGTAAAACTTAGGAGCATATAGCAAAGGATCTAAAGGATGAAGCAAAGTAAAACAATGTCAAAGAACTTCCAAAATTCCAGCAGACATAACTCTATGTGCTTAGTCTTAAGGCTGGATGGATGAGAGAATACAGAGGGTAAGTACTTTCAGGACAGATTATCCCCTTGCTTTTCACCAGGGGATGGTTCCTTCTTTTAAACAAGAGTTAAGATACAGTACTTACATTGACCTGTGGATAAGTTGATTTGTTTTTTTTTGGGGGGGGGCAGGTTTTTTGACCTCAATTACTAGACTTATACATGAGTATATACAGTAGATCCAACAACATCTGGAGAACCATAGTATCCCCCCCCTCCCCGCTTTGGACCTACCAATTCAGTCATAACTTTCCCCTCCACTCCTTTCTCCCCATTCTCTTTCAATGCTCAGTGCATTTTGGTCTCTTCCAACTCTATGATTCTATGCAATTTTGCAGTTCTAATTATTTCTTTACAAATAAAACAGTAATGGCTTGCTTTAAAAATGAAAAGTAAGACTCCTGCTATGGATTAGGGAAAGGATGAAGAGAAAGAAGCCAAGGGGGATAATTGCTAGCTGGAGAACTGTGACTTTGGATTTTCCTCTCCTCCCCACTATTTTGTTTGTGATGCAGTGGGATGAACTAGCCTCAACAAAGAAAAGGGGAATGAGGTATTATTTCCTCAAGAAAGGATTTTGATTTGGTTGCCTTTTCAAGTCAAGAACTGAAGAGATGAAAATATGATGCAGCCCAATTCCAACAGCTGTGCGGAGGAGTTATGCTTTAGAGGTAGCCCAGAATTCTACCTTTGTTTTGAAAATCAGCTATGGCAGCTTGTAATACTCAGCAGTTCATCTCAGACATGAGGCAGACACTGGCTGAATTTCTGTATGGCACAGTACAGTGTGCAGTTTTACATTTGGAACTATGCTAGAACTGGCCATTCAAGACCACAAGATTTACCATTCAACAACTGAAACTCCACACTGCCATTCCTTTGCTGGGGGTGGGGTGGGGTTGGAGGAACATTTGCCTATGTCACTGTAGCCAGATGTAAAATGATTTATATTACCTGCTAAGTTCAACTGGGGTCCTCCTTCCCTCTCCACCAGACATGGAATAATGTGAGAGGCAATTGTGGCAGCTGCAGCAGGCAGAGGCAACTTCAGCAGGCAAGTACAGCGGAGGAGTTTTGGTTGTTGCAGAAGGAATACCAAATTCCACAAAGCTCCTCCTCACTAAAAAATAAAAAAACCCAATGATACACAGGTGTAAGGTGGACTGATGTGTGCATATGCCACTAGAATCATAGAGCTGGAAAGACCACAAGGGCTACCCAGTCCAAGCCCTTGCCATGTAGGAAGACGAAATCAAAGTACTCCTGACAGGCTTCCGTCCAGGAACTGTTGAAAAACATCCAAAGAAAGAGACGCCACCACATTATGAGGCAGCACATTCCACTCTTATTGACAGAACATTTTTCCTAATGTTGATATGTCACCTCTTAACCTTCTGTTTCCTCAGGCTAAACATACCTAACACAGCAAGCTGTTGGTGATGGTACTATTACTTCCCTCGATGTAGACACAACACTCCTATTAATCCAGTCCAGGTTCATATTCACATTTTTAGCTGCTGCATCACACTGTGGACTCATTTTTAGCTTGTAGCCTACTAAGACTCCTAGATCCCTTCCACACATGCTAGTGGCAAGCCTGGTTTTACCCATCTCTGCATTTAATTTTCTGCCTAAGGGTACCTTGCATTCCTCCCTGTTGAAATTCAGTTTGTTACTTCTGTCCCAGCTCTCTGCTAAGGTCGTTTTGAATTTTGATCTTGTCCTCTGGAGTATTCACTACCCCTCCGAATTTGGTGTCATCTGCAAATTTGAGAAGCATGTCCCCTATTCCATTATCCAAATCATTGATAACAATGTTGAATAGCACTGGGCCCAGGAAAGAATCCTTTGGCAGCCCACTAGTCACTTCTCTACAGAGTGAAGAGGAGCCATTGGTGAACATCCTTTGGGTTCGATCAGTCAACCAACTACAAATCAACCTAATAATTTCATTGTCTAGCCTATATTTTACTATTTTCACAAGGATACCATTTGAGACCTTGTCAAAGGCCTTAATTAAATCAAGATATACTACATCCACAGCATTCCCCTCATCTACCAAGCTTATAACTCAATGAAAAAAGAGAGATAAGATGAGTCTGGCATGACTTGTTTTTGAGAAACTCATGTTGACTTTTAGTGATCACGATATTCCTTTCTAATAATAATAATAATAATAATAATAATAATAATAATAGTTTTTATTTCTTACCCGCCCCTCTGTTGAAACAATCGAGGTTGGGTACAGCAGAATTAAAAACAGTTACAGTTAAAATAAATCAACAGTCCCATCCCCGACCTCCCCTCCCTTAAAAAAGAATTAAACTGGCTAAGATTAAAATCAAATTACTATCAAATAGAAATAAAACAAACTTATAACACACATTAAAAGCATGGTGCTAGCCACAGCATAGGGTAACTTCAGGGTATAGGGGTCAGGGAATTGGACGGAAGATTTTTAGGAGCCGGGAAGGTTTTACAGTTTCTGGGAAGGCCTGCCGGAAGAGATGCATCATTAAAGTTGTTTTGAAACAATCTAAAGTTGTGATGAGACAGATCTTGTCTGGCAGGCCATTCCATAGCCTGGGAGCAGAAGCCGAAAAGGCCCTCCCTCAGTCTGGGAGGTCTGCGCCAGCCTAGTCTTCATGGGCTCCAGCAGATTCCTCCCAGAGGAGCGAAGTGTGCGGGGGGGGGGGTCATATGGGGAGAGGCGGTCCCTAAGATAAGATGGACCCAAGCCATGTAGGGCTTTAAATGTTAAAACCAACACCTTGTACTGTGCCCGGAAACTAATTGGTAGGCAGTGGAGGGACTTAAGCACTGGTGTTATGTGCTCGCACCTCGATGTACCAGTAATAAGCCTGGCTGCCATGTTTTGGACTAGTTGAAGTTTCTGGGTGAGGCACAAGGGTAGCCCCATGTAGAGCTCATTACAGAAATCCAAACGTGAGGTTAGCAAAGTGTGTACCACTGTTTCCAGGTCTATCAGATCCAGGTAAGAGTGCAGCTGGCGTATCAGCCGAACCTGGTAACAAGCTCTCTTGACCGCCACATTCACCTGACTCATCATGTGAAGCGACGAATCAAGAAGTACCCCCAGACTGCAAACAGAGTCCTTCGAGGAGAGTGTGAATCCATCTAGGACTGGGAGTTGTATTCCCAAACCTGGCTTCGGGCCTGTAACTGCTAGTACCTCCGTTTTGTCTGGATTAAGTTTCAACCTGTTTTTCCTCATCCAATCCATTACCGCCGCAAGACAGTCATTAAGAGGAGAGACACCATCTGAAGTCTGAGCTGACGATCTGGTCATGGACAGGTATATCTGAGTGTCATCAGCATAGTGAAGACACTGAGCTCCATGCCTCCGAATGATCTCACCCAGCGGCTTCATATAAATATTAAATAGTATTGGGGACAGGATGGCGCCCTGAGGGACGCCACAATTAAGCTCGATCTTGGAAGAGCAACTGTCCCCATGCCTCACCCTTTGAGATCTCCCAGAGAGAAAGGACTGGAACCACCGGAGTGCAGTGCCTCTAATCCCCAACTCCCCCAGTCGACTCAAAAGGATGGAATGGACTACAATATCAAAAGCCGTGGAGAGATCCAAGAGCACCAGCAAGGTCACACTACCCCTGTCGATGCTCAGGCGGAGGTCATCGGTCAGAGCGACCATGGCAGTCTCTACTCCAAGTCCTGTCCTGAAACCCGTTTGAAATGGATCGAGATAATCGGTATCATCCAAGACAACCTGGAGTTGAGAGGCGACTGCTCTCTCGATCACCTTGCTCAAAAATGGGAGCAAGGACGCTGGTCTAAAGTTGTTCCTGTCCAAGGGATCAAGAGAAGGTTTCTTTAAGAGGGGCTTAACCGCCGCCTCCTTCAGAGAAGATGGTAAACAGCCTTCTCTGAAGGACGCATTGATTGTATCCCGAAGGAATACCTTCAATGCTTCTCCTCCTTGGACAACCAGCCAAGATGGACAAGGATCGAGAGTGCACCTCATCTTTCTGATGCTTCCAAGGAGCTTGTCCATGTCATCGGTATTCACAGGTTGGAATCTATGCAGTAAAGTGACAACAATGGAGTTGTTGGACACCTCATCTGTGGATTCTGGTAGAAGGTTGGCATCCAAGTTGGCCCTTATCCGAGAGATTTTGTCTGCAAAGTGAGTGTTAAATGCATCACAGCAGGCCGTCGTTGGGTTAAGTAGGGGGTTTGGCGCAGGGGGAACCTGCGTCAGCTCCCCCACCACCTTGAACAGCTATGCTGGGCGGGACTTGCAGATGCAATGCGTGCAGAGCAGAAAGATCTTCGCACTGCATGCAAAGCCTCCCAATAGGCGTGAAGGTGCTGCCTATGGCGAGTTCTGTCGGACAGGAGCCGAGTTTTCTGCCACTTGTGCTCTAGTCGTCGTCCAGCCTGCTTCATCTCCCTGAGTTCTTCTGAGAACCGCGGTTTGTGGTTGAGAGCGGGCTGGAGAAGATGCTTGGGGGCGATTGCGTTGAGAGCCTTGGGGAGATTGGTGTTCCAGATGGTTCCATAAGCCTTCGAGGGCGGACCGTTATAATAGCTCCTCCACCCCTGGGGGGACGGACAGTGGCTTTTAGTTCCATCTTGATCAGGAAATGGTCCGTCCATGACAAGGCAGAGGTTTTAATTACCTCCACCCACGGATATTCCTGTTCCGTATTAAAAATCCCATCGAGTGGATGACCTGCACAATGGGTCAGCTCGTTAACCAATTGGGATAGGTTCATGCCTGTCATGGATTCCATGAACTCCCAAGCTGCTCCAGATAGGTCAAGAGGGCTGGTCTTGAGAGGAATGTTGAAGTCGCCCAGAACAAGTAGTCTGGGTGTCTCCAACAGCAACTCAGAGACCAGCTGAGTCAGCTCTAAGTGCCTAGATGCTGTTTCATTATCTGCTCTAGAATCTTGCCTGGCTACTCAATAAATGAATTCAAGTCTCCAGGACTAGATCAACTACATCCAACTAATATTGCATTGCAGGAATCTCGGAGAATTCCTAGAGGACAGAATTAGTTCCAGCAGACTGCAGGAGGGCAAATGTTGCCCACTGCTGTGAGGTGCAGCCCATCCCTGGCCAGAAGTCCATCTTCATGAAACCTGACACCCTGCTCCAAGAAGCCAAATCATTCCTGGCAGACCCATTTATTTACCACCACCATTTTTCTCTCCTTTCCCGGACTATGCCCTTCAACTGAAAGAAGAGATGAAATGACAACCTGTGCATCCAGGTTCTTTAGCTTCCTACCCAAAGCTTCATAATTCCTAGTCTCTCTATTCTTATGTGTCACCTTCCTCCAAATGTCTACCTCCCGTGTCTGTCCCTGTGTGGACCCAGGGAGCAACAAGTAGCAGCCCTCACATTGCAATACCATCAGCCCCTAGGTTGACATTGCCACCAAGACTGGCCACTGGACAGGAAGGAGTATGAGAGCATTTTCTGTTTGAATTAGGCCTTGCTTGAGCAACCTTGTCTTCCTACACTCTGAGATGTTTCTATATTCTTGTTTGTTCTCAGTTTCTTACCTTGACTTGCTCCTCCAGTATTCCCTTGATTTGCTCTATGATCTATGCTTAGTTTGTTCAGTTAACTGTTGTCTCCTGGTTTATGACTCCTGACTCACTCAAGTCTGTGGCTCAGTCTGCCAGGTTCCTTGCAAATCCAATCTAGAATGGCCCTCTCCTCTCTCATCTTAAAACAGGAACTGACAATCTGTGCTCCTCCAGCTCTGGTTGAACTGTGATTCCCATCAGAACTAGCCATCACAAGCGGGTGATGAATACTTACAATATCTGGAGGGCAACATTCCCATCACTGGTTTAAAGATAGTTTGTGGTATACTTGCACAAAGTACTTGGCCTAAAAATGGGACCTGATAGCAGCTAATGTGATTCCCTCTACTTTGCCTTGCAAAAATTTCTCTTTGTGGAATTTAGGTTTGATTTTTTTAACTCCTACATTTTAAAACATTTCAGCCCTTACAATCTGAATACTAAACAGCAAATCTGTTTCTGAACCTGCTACTTAAGATGTTTAACTCCTTTACCAACTGTTCGAAGCCACCTTTCTTTTTCTGAAGGGCTGGCAAAAATAGTCAAACTGACATAGAGAGAACAAAGCAAACAGGGCAAGGACCCAACAATAAGAGGCAAAAAAAATGTGCAAAGGCATCAAGTAAAGGGGACACATGGTCTTAGATGTCTCTACAGTAATGCACAGAGCATGGGAAATAAGCAAGATGAACCTGAACTCCTAGCACAACAAGGGAAATATGATATAATAGGCACCACTGAAACCTGGTGGGATGAGTCTCATGATTGCAATGTAGGGGTATAACCTTTTTAAGAGAAACAGGCCAAACAGGAAAAGAGGAGGAATAGCATTATATGTCAGGGATATTTATATAAGTGAAGAGATCCAGGACATCAATACTGGAAGCCAGGTGGAGAGTATCTAGATAAAAATTAAAGGAGAGGGAAGAAACAGGGATGTTACTGTGGGAGTCTACTACAGACCCCCAACTCAGGCAGAGGAATTGGATGATGTCTTTCTAGAACATTAGACCACACACTCAGATAGGAGAAATATAGTAGTGATGGGTGATTTCAACTATCCTGATATTTGCTGGAAGTCAAACTCAGCCAAATCCTCAAGGTCTAGCAAATTCCTCATAGGCTGGAAGACAATTTAATTGTCCAAAAGGTGGAAGAGGCAACAAAGGAGTCAGCGATTTTGGATCTGATCTTAACCAACAGAGAAGACCTAGTTGATGGGGTGCAAGTGGTGGGATCCTTAGGTGGAAGTGACCATGTTCTCCTGGAGTTTGTAATACAGTGGAAAGTTGAAGCTAGGCATAGTCAGACACACATTCTAGACCTTAGGAGAGCTGATTTCAATAAACTTAGAGAAATACTAGGGCGATCCCATGGTCAGGAATACTAAAAGAGAAGGGAGTTCAAGACGGATGGGAGTTTCTCAAAAAGGAGATACTGAAGGCACAATTTCAAACAGTTCCAATGAGGAAGAAAAATGGAAGATGTCTCAAGAAGCCAGGATGGATGACTAAGGAACTTTCAACTGAGCTAAGTTTTAAACAGAACATGTATAAGAAATGGAAAAAAGGAGAAATCACCAAAGAGGAATGCAAACAAATAGCCAGCACGTGTAGGGATAAAGTCAGAAAATCTAAAGTGCCGAATGAACTCAGGCTTCCTAGAGAGGTTAAGAACAATAAAAAGGGCTTTTTTTGGATATGTCCACAGCAAAAGGAAGAAAAAGGAAATGGTAGGGCCATTGTGTGGTGAAGATGGCAAAATGCTAACAGGGGACAGAGAAAAGGCAGAATTACTCAACAGCTTCTTTGTTTGAGTCTTCTAAGAAAAGGTAAAAGATGCTCAACCTGAAGATAATGGAGAAAGGGACAGAATACGTGAATTTCAGCATAGAATAAATAAAGAGATAATACAAGTAATACCTGATTAATACCAGGGCCAGATGATCTACATCCAAGAACTGGCAAATGTAATATCGGAACCATTGGCAATAATCTTTGAGAACTCCTGGAGAACAGGAGAAGTACCAGCAGACTGGAAGAGGGCAAACGTTGTCCCCATCTTCAAAAGGGGAAAAAAAGAGGATCCCAACAATTATCGTCCAGTTAGTCTGACATCAATTCCAGGAAAGATTCTGGAGCAGATCATTAAACAGAGAGTCTGTGAATATCTAGAAGATAATTCCTTAATCACAAAAGCCATCATGGGTTTCAGAGAAACAAGTCATGCCAGACAAACCTGATCTCTTATTTTGATAAAATTACCAGCTTGGAAGATGAAGGGAATGCTGTGGATATAGTATATCTTGATTTCAGTAAGGCCATTGACAAGATTCCTCATGATATTCTTGTAAACAAACTTGCAATATGTGGGCTAGACAAGTTAACTGTTACATGGATTTGTAATTGGTTGGCTGGCCACACCGAAATGGTACTCAACAATGGTTCCTTTTCATCCTGGAGAAAAGTGACCAGTGGGATCCCACAGGGTTCTGTCCTGGGCCCCGTGCTATTCAATATCTTTATTAATGACTTGGATGACAGTATTGAGGACCTAGTGATCAAATTTGCAGACAACACCAAATTAGGAGGAGTAGCTAATATCCCAGAGGACAGGATCAAAATTCAAAATGACTTGAATAGAGTAGAAAGCTGGGCCAATGCTAACAATATGAAATTCAACACAGAGAAGTGTAAGGTTCTTCACTTAGGGAGGAAAAATGAAATGTGCAGATACAGGATGGGGGACACCTGGCTAAATGAGACCACATATGAAAGGGATCTAGGAGTCCAAATAGACCACAAGTTAAACATGAGTCAACAGTGTGATGCAGCAGCTAAAAAGGCCAATGCAATTTTAGGCTGCAGCAATAGAAGTATAGTGTCTAGATCAAGGGAAGTCACTCTGCTTTGGTCAGGCCCCACCTGGAATACTGTGTCCAGTTCTGGGCACCACAATTCAAAAAGGATGTGAAGAAACTGGAGCGTGTCCAAAGGAGGGCGACTAAAATGGTGAAGGATCTGGAAACTGTGCCCTATGAGGAACGCCTTAGGGAGCTGGGGATGTTTAGCCTGGAGAGGAGAAGGTTAAGGGGTGATATGATAGCTCTGTTTAAATACCTGAAGGGTTGTCACATTGAGGAGGGAGCAAGCTTTTTTTCTGCTGCTCCAGAGAACAGGACCCAGAACAATGGATGCAAACTGCAGGAAAAGAAATTCCACCTCAACATTAGGAAGAACTTCCTGAAGTAAGGGCTGTCCGACAGTGGAACACACTCCCTCAGAAAGTGGTGGAGTCTTTTATGTTAAAGATTCACACTGATAATCAACATTAGAAACAGTGGCAGCTGGTGACTACTATGTCAGCACGGAAGTGAATCTCCTCCAGGTTTTCATCTGAACTCTAAAGGAGGTATCTGGTTCTGAGCCCTTTCCTATGAAATCATGAGACTGGTAGTTTAGAATTCACTGCAAGATAGCTGTGGTCCACTCACCACCAATACAGTTCCCAAGAAACCTTGATATTCGGATTAACAATTAAATCTATTTAATTCTGTAGTTTTAGAGGCACCCAGGGTACAGTACTCAAACTGCTACACCATGCCAAGGGAGAAAAAACAACAGCACCTTATCCAAGCTGCCCCTTCCCCAC
This sequence comes from Urosaurus nigricauda, assembly GCA_034509955.1. Lineage (NCBI taxonomy): Eukaryota > Metazoa > Chordata > Lepidosauria > Squamata > Phrynosomatidae > Urosaurus > Urosaurus nigricauda. The sequence goes on from JAOEGL010000014.1 coordinate 4,287,892, forward strand.
TGTTCAAGCCTATACATGTACTGCCACAAACTTTGGCTTTTAGGTGTTCCAAGAGGATACGACTGAGTTTTTACTGCAGTGGGCACACTAGTTTAACATTAGGTAAAGGTAAAAGTAAAGGTAAAGGTAGTCCTTTGACATGAATGTCTAGTTGTAACTAACTGTAGGGGGCAGTGTTCATCTCTGTTTCTAAGCCAAGGACTGCTCTGGTGGTCATGTGGCCAGCATGACTGCACCGAGCGCTGTTACCTTCCCCCTGTGAAGTGGTACCTATCTATCTACTTGCATTTGCATGCTTTTGAACTACTAACATTAGCCAGAGAGTATCTGTCATAATCTTTTCTTCCTTATCTCAGCCAGAAAAAGTGGGAAGTTTTAGATGGATGGATAATACCATGCAAGACCTTTATTTTAGATGCCCAATCTGTTCATGCTGTTCTTTTTGTAATCAAAATAGCAAAACGTCCTACCAAGAGAGAGGAGGCACCATATCTCAGTGCACACAGAAAAATTCAGGGGCAGCCCCTCCATCTGCAGTTATTGGAAGGCTGGGGGGGGGGGGACCCTACATTTTGCAAAGCAGGATGAAAACTGCCTGGCTTCTGATACTCAGCCCCCCATAGCCATTAATGAAACTGTTAAGAGGCTGTATAATGTCTACAAACATTCTCAGTGTTGAGAGGGAAGTGATATAGGTGGCTTCCTTTATATTAAAGGTAGAGGTAAAAGTTTTCCCTTGGCAATATTGTCTAGTCATGTTCAAATGTAGGGGGTGGTGCTCATCTCCATTACTAAGCCAAGGGAATCAGCATTGCCAAAGGTGACTCCATAGTCATGTGGCCAGCATGACTGCACAGAATGCTGTTACCTTCCCACCAAAGTGGTACCTATGTATTTACTTGCAGTTTTATATGCTTTCAAATTGCTAGGTTGGCAGAAGCTGGAACTAGTAATGAAAGCTCACTCCCATCTCACAGCGCCTGGGCCTCAAACTGCCGACCTGCTGCTCTTGCAATCCTCAGAGTCAGCATCTTAACTGCTGAGCCACCACATCCCTTTCCTATAACTCAGACTATTACATAATATACTATAATATTGTCTACTCTGATTGGCAACAGCTCTCTAGGGTCTCAAGAAAAAGGTTCTTTCTCACCACTTTGTTGCCTGTGGTGTTTCTAAGTAGAGATGCCAGTGATTTAAACTGGGACCTTCGAGAATTCTTGGAGGACAGGAAAAGTCCCAGCAGATTGGAGGAAGACTAATGTTGCTCCCATCTTCAAAAACGTCAAAAAAGGGGATGTGAACAAATACTGACCAGTCAGTCTGATGTTGATACCAGAAAGGGTTCTAGAACAGATAATTAAACAGTCAGTTTGCACACACTTAGAAAGCAATGCAAGGATTACTAAGAAGCAGCATGGACTTCTCAAAACCAAGTCATATGAAATTAATTATTATCCCCTCCCCTTTTTAAAATAGATACAGGCTTGGCAGATCAGGGGAGTGATGAGGATATCATATATCCATTTCAGTAGATCTTTTGGCAAGGTCCCCCATGATAGTCTTACAAGCCAGCTGGTGAACTGTGGGTAAGCCGTGTTAAAAGTTAAGTAGATCTGTAATAGTTTGACATAGGCCCTGGAAAAACTGGCAAAAGGCATTGGCCTGTAGGCGGAGTCAGGGCTGAGTTTCCCCATGCTCAAAGCCCTAAGGCCACCATCAGAGTGCCATTTGGCATGCACCGCTCCACATGGTGTTTGCCATGATGACCCACCTCTGGCGCTATGTCCATAAGGTGCAGTGCCAAAGGGGTGTCATCAACACCACACAGCTATGTTGCCCCTTCTAGAGTGCAAAAAGGAGCTGCTTGGGGCAGCTTCTTTTTGTGCGTTGTGGAGACCGAATCGGTGCCGTGACATGGCACTGATCCAACCAGTAATGGGGCAGTCTGTACAGCCCCATACTGAACCCAGAGAGCACTCACTAACGGTTGCTTTTCATCTTGGAAAGAAATAACTAGGGGGCTGCCTCAGAGGTCTCTCCCTTGGGCCCAATGTTGTTTAACATTTTAATAAATTACTCAGATGATGAAATAGAAGGGTGACCAAGATTATCAAAGGACTGGAAACCAAGTCTTATGAGGAATGACTTAAGGAACTGGATGTTTGTTTGTTTGTTTGTTTTTTAATCTAGGAGAAGTTAAGACTGAGAGGTGAAATAGAATCATATAGTTGGAAGAGACCAACACCTTGTCATACAGGAATACACAATCAAAGCACTACCAAGAGATGGCCATCCAACTTCTGTTTAAAACCCTCTAAAAAAGGAGACTTCACTATTCTCCAAAGCATATTCCATTGTCAAACAACTTTCTATCATGAAGTTCTTCCTAATGTTGAGGTGGAATATTTTCCCCTTCAATTTGAATCCATTGGCCCAAATCCTATTCTCTGGAGCATGAGAAAACAAATTTGCTCCATCTTCAGTATGACATCCCTTCAAATATTTAAACAGGGCTATCTTATCACCTCTTAACCTTAGCTTTTTGAGGCTAAACATACCTAGCTCACAAAGCCATTTCTCATGGGGCATTGTTTCCAGACCCCTTACCATTTTACTCTCACTTTTGCCCTACATTTATCAGCAGAAGAGAGAGCCTAGGCATCCCCTTGGCATTTGAGATTTTAGTGTGCCTGTCCACATCCTTCTTAAATTGTGGTGCCCAGAACTGAACACAGTATTCCAGGTGATGCCTGCCCAAAGCAGAATAGAGCAGCACTATTACTTCACTTGATCTAGACACTACATTACTATTGATGCCTACAATTGCATTGGCTTTTCTAGCTGCCCATCACACTGCTGACTCATGTTCATCTAAGACTGCAGGATACCTTTTGCATGTACTGCCATGAAGCCATATCTGTGCATTTTATTTCCCCCAAATGTAGTACCCTTCATTTCTTCCTGCTGAGATGCATGAAATGATCATTAAATGTCTAAAGGGATGTCATGTAGATGATGGAGCAAGCTTGCTTTCTGCTGCTCCAGAGATTAGAACATAAACCAGTGGATTGACATTCCAAGAAAAGAGATTCCACCTAAATATTAGGAAGAACTGGAAGAATCCTGTATGACTATTATGTACTATATAGCACAATAATTATGGTCATAGAATCAGAATCATAAAATCATAGAGTTGGAAGAGACCACAAGGGCCATCCAGTCCAACCCCTTGCCATGCAGGAACTCCCAATCAAAGCATCCTTGACAGATGGCCATCCAGCCTCTGTTTAAAGACTTCCAAAGAGGGAGGCTCCACCACACTCTGAAGGAGTGTGTTCCACTGTCGAACAGCCCTTAGTGTCAGGAAGTTCTTCCTAATATTGATTTAATTGCTAATCCTAATATCAAGGTTTCTTTTTTTAAAATAATTTTTATTGAAGTTTCTTTTAAAAAGAGAGCATATTAATATACACTTAATACATATAACTGTGCATTTTACATACATTTTGATATTGTTGACTTCCTTATTGTCACTCTTATAAGTCAAGTATTTCTGCTATCCTCATTGTACTTTGCATTTTCTTTAAATTTATTCCCTCTTTGTCGGGAGTACTATAACTTTTTATTCTTATATTTTATATATCAGTATTATTTCATGGCAAAATAAATGAGTTTTATTATAATCTTATTTTACTTTTCTGTTTGCTTTTCATGACTGTAAAAGATCTTGTTTACTCCATTCAATCTAATTTCCCCCCATAACCCCCCTCTTTTAACATCGATTTTAAGTATTATGTCAATCTTTCCTTTCTATACATATACATACTCTATGGAGAAATTATATAGTATCAATTGCAGTAAACATAATTCTTTTTGGGATCTCTATTCGATGTAACACTTATTTAAGCTGTTTTTCTTTTAGGACATTTCAAAGAAAAACAAGAAATTAACAAACTTCATAAAAATTAACTACTATTTCTGTTAATTTGTTTCCTCTTGGAGGATATCTTCAAAAGGGAGCCATTCCTTCTCCAGTTTTTGTGTCGATTTTTGATTTATTAAAAAGGTCAATTTGTCCATATATTTCATCTCCTCAACTTTCAGTTTCCAATCCATTATTTTAGGAACTGCTTGAGTTTTCCATTCCCTGGCGATTACCAATCTTGTCGCTGTAATCGGATAGAGTATAATTCGCCAGTATTTTGTCACAGTTTCTTTCTTTATTTTGGATGTAATGTTCAATAAAAACAATTCTGGTGAGAAGGGTATCTGCACCTTAATCTTTGATTGTATGATTTTGTGTATCTGTCGCCAGAATTTTTGAATAACAGGACAAACCCACCACATGTGATAGAGATATCCAACTTCTTTTTGACATTTCCAGCAGCGGTCGCTTAATTCTTTATTTATTTTCTTCAACTTTACTGGTGTAAAGTACCACCTGTTTGAGATTTTAAAGAAATTTTCTTTCAGATCTTGCGAAGCTGTAAATTGATTAGATTTCCTCCAAGTATCTTCCCAATCTTCTAGGGGAATGGGATGGCCTATGTCTTTTGCCCAGTTTATCATTGATTGCTTAATTTGTTCTTGTTCTAAATCTCTTTCCAAAAATATTTTGTAGAGTTTGGATATCTTCCCTTTATCTGGTGACCATAAAATTTTAACAATCTCATTTGAATTGGGCTGAATTCCATTTTCTGTTATATCTGCTTTTAATCAAACAGATATACAAACAGTGCAAGGACTCAACAAAAGGAGCCAAAAAAACATGCACAGGCATCAAGTAAAGGGGACACATGGTCTTAGATGTCTCTACACTAATGCACAGAGCATGGGAAATAAGCAAGATGAACTTGCACTCCTAGCACAACAAGGGAAATATGATATAATAGGCATCACTGAAACCTGGTGGGATGAGTCTCACGATTGGAATATAGAAATGGGTATAACCTTTTTAAGAGAAACAGGACAAACAAGAAAGGAGGAGGAATAGCATTATATGACAAGGATATTTACACCAGTGAAGAGATCCAGGACATCAATACTGGAACCAGGTGGAGAGCATCTGGATAAAAATTAAAGGAGAGGGAAACAACAGGGATGTTACTGTGGGAGTCTACTACAGACCTCCAAGTCAGACAGAGGAAATGGATGATGCCTTTCTAGAACAGATGACCACACAATCAGGAAGGAGAGATGTAGTAGTGATGGGGGACTTCAACTACCCGGATATTTGCTGGAAGTCAAACTCAGCGCCATCCTCAAGATCTAGAAAATTCCTCACTTGCCTTGAAGACAATTTCATTGTCCAAAAGGTGGAAGAGGCAACAAGGGGATCAGCTATTTTGGATCTGATCTTAACCAACAGGGAAGACCTAGTTGATGGGGTGCAAGTGGTGGGATCCTTAGGTGGGAGTGACCATGTCTTCCTGGAGTTTGTTATACAGTGGAAAGGTGAAGCTAAGGATAGTCAGACACGCATTCTAGACTTTAGGAAAGCTGATTTCAATAAACTTAGAGAAATACTGGGGGTGATCCCATGGTCAAGAATACTAAAAGAGAAGGGAGTTCAAGATGGATGGGAGTTCCTCAAAAGGGAGATACTAAAGGGACAATTTCAGACAGTTCCAATGAGGAAGAAAAATGGGAGATGTCTCAAGAAACCAGTATGGATGACTAAGGAACTTACAACTGAGCTAAGTTTTAAACGGAACATGTATAAAAAATAGAAAAATGGGGAAATCACCAAAGAGGAATTCAAACAAACAGCCAGCGCATGTAGGGATAAAGTGAGAAAAGCTAAAGCGCAAAATGAACTCAGGCTTACTAGAGATGTTAAGAACAATAAAAAGGGCTTTTTTGGGTATGTCCGCAGCAAAAGGAAGAAGAAGGAAACAGTTGGGCCACTGCGTGGAGAAGATGGCAAAATGTTCACAGGAGACAGAGAAAAGGCAGAATTGCTCAACACCTTCTTTGCTTCAGTCTTCTCAGGAAAGGCAAAGGGTGCCCAACCTAAGGATGATGGGGCAGAGGACAGAATAGGGGAATTTCAGCACAGAATAAGTAAAGAAACAGTACAGGAATACCTGGTTAATCTAAATGAATATAAGTCTCCAGGACCAGATGAACTACATCCTAGGGTATTAAAAGAACTGGCAAATGTAATATCAGAACCAATGGCAATCATCTTTGAGAACTCCTGGAGAACAGGAGAAGTCCCTGCAGACTGGAGGAGGGCAAATGTTGTCCCAATCTTTAAAAAGGGGAAAAAAGAGGATCCCAACAATTATCGTCCGGTTAGTCTGACATCAATACCAGGAAAGATTCTAGAGCAGATCATTAAGCAGAGAGTCTGTGGATATCTGGAAGATAATTCCATAATCACAAAAAGCCAACATGGGTTTCAGAGAAACAAGTCATGCCAGACAAATCTGATCTCTTTTTTTTGATAAAATTACCAGCTTGGTAGATGAAGGGAATGCTGTGGATATAGTATATCTTGACTTCAGTAAGGCCTTTGACAAGGTTCCCCATGACATCCTTGCAAACAAGCTTGTAAAATGTGGACTAGACAAGGTAACCGTTACATGGATTTGTAACTGGTTGACTGACCGAACCCAAAGGGTGCTCAACAATGGTTCCTATTCATCCTGGAAAGAAGTGACAAGTGGGGTGCCACAGGGTTCTGTCCTGGGCCCAGTGCTATTCAACATCTTTATTAATGACTTGGATGACAGTATTGAGAGCCTAGTTATCAAATTTGCAGATGACACCAAATTGGGAGGAGTAGCTAATACCCCAAAGGACAGGATCAAAATTCAAAATGACCTGAATAGACTAGAAAGCTGGGCCAAAGCTAACAAAATGAAATTTAACACAGAGAAATGTAAGGTCCTACACGTAGGGCGGAAAAATGAAATGCACAAATATAGGATGGGGGACACCTGGCTGAATGAGACAACATGTGAAAGGGATCTAGGAGTCCAAGTAGACCACAAGTTGAACATGAGTCAACAGTGTGATGCAGCAGCTAAAAAGGCCAATGCAATTTTAGGTTGCATCAATAGAAGTATAGTGTCTAGATCAAGGGAAGTAATAGTGCCACTCTATTCTGCATTGGTCAGGCCCCACCTGGAATACTGTGTCCAGTTCTGGGCACCACAATTCAAAAAGGATGTGGAGAAACTGGAGCGGGTCCAAAGGAGGGCGACTAAAATGGTGAAGGGTCTGGAGACATTGCCCTATGAAGAACGCCTTAGGGAGCTGGGGATGTTTAGCCTGGAGAAGAGAAGGTTAAGAGGTGATATGATCGCCCTGTTTAAATACTTGAAGGGATGTCACATTGAGGAGGGAGCAAGCTTGTTTTCTGCTGCTCCAGAGAACAGAACTCGGAACAATGGATGCAAACTGCAGGAAAAAAGATTCCACCTCAACATTAGGAGGAACTTCCTGACAGTAAGAGCTGTTCGACAGTGGAACACACTCCCTCGGAGGGTGGTGGAGTCTCCTTCCTTGGAGGTTTTTAAGCAGAGGCTGGATGGCCATCTGTCGGGTATGCTTTGATTGGGAGTTCCTGCACGGCAGGGGTTTGGACTGGATGGCCCTTGTGGTCTCTTCCAACTCTAAATTTCTATGATCTATGATCTATGATCTAATCTACTGCTTATTTGGTAGTAATTAAACCACGTCAGTTTGATGTTATTTTTCTCTAGGTCTTCTCTTTCTCTAAGACAATACTCTCCTTTGTTGTTTTTCCTTAGTAGATCTTTGTAGCAGAGCCATTCTCCTTCCCTTTTCCAAATAAAGCCTCTTAAGTGGAAATCCAAAGTGGAGTTTTGTTATAAAAGTTGTTTTTGACATACATCCAAACTTTTAAGAGAGATTTTCTAATTAGATGGTTATTAAGTCTCTGTTAATTTGTACTTTATTATACCAAGCATATGCATGCCATCCATAGCGATTTTGTATTCCTTCGAGATCTAATAATTTTTGATTGTCTAGTTTCAACCAGTTTTGTACCCACATCATTCCACACGCTAAGTGATAGATTTTGGAGTTCGGCAATGCGGCTCCACCTCTCTTCTTATCATCCTGAAGCGCAGATATTCTAATTCTCGCTCTGCCACCCTTCCACCAAAATTTCTTTATTTCTTTATTCCACTCAACAAATATATTTTCTTTTGTGATTACTGGTAGGTTCAATAATAAGTATAGTAGTTTAGGTAGTACATTCATTTTTATTGTTACAATTCTACCAAATAGTGAGATATTAAGTTTATTCCATCTAATTAGATCTTGTTTGATTTCCCCCCAAAGTCTTTTATAATTGTTCTCATATAAATCAGTATTTTTATCAGATATCCAAATACCTAGATATTTAGTTTTATTTGTCAAGGAGCATTCAGTTATACCATGTAGTATTCTTTGTTCTTTTTTTGACATATTTTTTGTTATTATCATAGTCTTTTCCTTATTTATTTTGAAACCTGAGTATAGACCAAAATTTTTTATTTCTTGGAATACTTCATGTATATTGTTTAGTGGATCTTGTACTGTAATGAGAATATCGTTGGCGTAAGCTTTAATTTTAAATTCATGGTTTTTTATCTCAGTGCCTTTTATATTCTTGTTTTCTTTAATTGCTTTTATTAAGATCTCAACTGTGATGATAAATAGCAGTGGTGAAATCGGACAGCCCTGCCTTGTTCCTTTGTGCAGTTTGAATTCTTCACTTTTTTCACCATTAATTAAAAGTTAGGCTCTCTGGTCTGTGTAAATCTGTTGAATACCTTTACTGAAATTCCCTTCTATACCTATTTTCTTCAAGCAAGCCAACATAAAATCCCAACTCACCTTGTCAAAGGCTTTTTCCGCATCAGCATACACCATAGCTAGTTTCTTATCATTATTACTATGATAGTATTCAATTGTGTCAATATCATTTCTGGTATTGTTTCCGATATACCTTCCTGGAAGAAAACCATTTTGATCTTCTTGTATGTGTAATCCCAAAATGTTTTTTAGTCTGTTGGCTAATATGTTAGTGTATATCTTGTAATCAATATTCAGCAGCGATATTGGTCTATAATTGGTTACTTCTCTAATTTGACTTTTGCCCTCCTTTGGAATCAGGGAGATATTTGCGCACTTCCACGAATCTGGTATACCCTCTTCTGGAATTAAATTTAGAGCTCCACTAAAATTTCTTCAAAGGTTTTATAATAGATCGCAGAGAAGCCATCAGGGCCAGGTGACTTATCAATTTTTATTTTTTTTATAGCTTGGCTTATTTCTTGTTTCGAGATTGGGGCATTCAAAAAGTTCTTTTGTTGTGCATTTATTTCAAATAATGATTTTTTATCTAAATATTGTTGCATTTTCAATCTATTATCTTAGCTTGCTTCTTCTTCTTTGTATAATTCCGAATAAAACTCAAAAAAAAATTTTTAATTTCTTTTTGTGAGGTTACAATTTGGTCTTTTTGTCTGATTTCTGTAATTGTTCTCTTTTCTCTTTCCTTTTTAAGTTTTTGAGCCAAATTCCTTCCAATTTTGTTTGCATGTTCAAAATAACCTTGTTTAGTTTTCCTTATTTTTATTGCTATTTCTTCCAAATTTTGATGCTCAAATTTAGTTTGTAATTGTTTTAATTCAAGTTTTAATTTGGTATTGTTAGGGGAATCTATAAGATTCTTTTCTACTATTATCATCTGATTTATTATATTTGAAAGCAAATCCTGTTTTTTCCTTTTTAATTCTGAACCTCTTTTAATTAACAGACCCCTTGCTACTGCTTTACTGGTGTCCCAAACATGTTTCATTTGAGTCTCTTCTGTAATATTTTCTTTAAAGTATAATGTCAGCTCTTTTTTCATATTTTGACCAAATGTGTCATCATCTAGAATATTAGAATTCAAATTCCAGTGGTATTCTTGGTTTGGTGTAGTCATTTCGATATGAATTAAGTTATGATCAGATATTAATTTAGATTTAATTTCCATCTTCTTTATATTCTGCAAAAGATGTTTTGATATTATCCCCATGTCTATTCTTGAGCTTGATTGGTGAACATCAGAGAAATATGTATAACCCTTCATATATCCATACTTATGCGACCAAATATCCTCCAAATTCTGTTCATCTAATAAGTCAAAAAAGACTTTGGTAACTTTCCCTGATTTTTTTTATGAGGTTATCTGATTTTCTATCCCTCAGGGGATTTATTACACCATTAAAATCACCAATCAAGAAAATATTGTTTTTATTATAATCAATCAACTCTTTATTCAGTTTTACATAAAAAGAGTCCTTTCTTTCATGAGGACCATATATTGCCACAAATAGTAAAATCATAGAATGAAGTTGTATTTCCACCCCCACATATCAACCTTCTTTGTCTTTAAATTTCTCCTTTGCTGAAAATCTCTTATTCATGTATAGTGCAACGCCTCTCTTCTTTTTTTCCATAGAAGCATAGAATAATTTTCCCAATTTGGGATTTCTTAGATACTTAGCTTCTTTCTCCCTGATCCTTGTTTCTTGCAAAGCAACTATGTCAAAATTATTCTTTTCTAGTATATGATAAATTTGTTTTCTTTTATGTGGTGTGTTTAAGCCTTTTATATTCCATGAGCCAACTTTTATCAACATTTTTAAAACCAATCTGTTCTTGTTGTTTTTATTTGTTTGTTTCTATTGATTTATTTGTTGTTTATTTGTTTATTTTTGTTTATTCTATCTACTAAATACTCTTCTCACTTAAGTTATAGATAATATTATTTCCTCTTCCTCTGGTGACAACTCCCCTTCCTCATCTTGATTATTATCCTCTATTGTAATCTGATCGGCCAAGTCTTCCATATCCAATATGTCACTTCCATGCTGACACGGTTGAACAGCCCTTACTGTCAGGAGGTTCCTCCTAATATTGAGGTGGAATCTCTTTTCCTGTTGCTTCCATCCATTGTTCTGGGTCCTGTTCTCTACAGCAGCAAAAAACAAGCTTGCTCCCTCCTCAGTATGACATCCCTTCAAATATTTAAACAGAGCTATCATATCACCTCTTAACCTTCTCTTCTCCAGGCTAAACATCCCCAGCTCCCTAAGGTGTTCCTCATAGAGCACAGTTTCCAGACCCTTCACCATCTTAGTCACCCTCCTTTGGACACACTCCAGTTTCTCAATGTCCTTTTTGAATTGTGGTGCCCAGAACTGGACACAGTATTCCAGGTGGGGCCTGACCAAAACAGAATAGAGTGGCACTATTACTTCCTTTGATCTAGACACTATACTTCTATTGATGCAGCCTAAAATTGCATTGGCCTTTTTAGCTGCTGCATCGCACTGTTGACTCATGTTCAACTTGTGGTCTATTTGGACTCCCAGATCCCTTTCACATGTGGTCTCATTCAGCCAGGTGTCCCCCATCCTATATCTGTGCATTTCATTTTTCCACCCTAAGTGCAGTACCTTACATTTCTCTGTACTGAATTTCATTTTGTTAGCTTTGGCCCAGCTTTAAAAGGTTATTTTCGAACACCCCATGGGCTACAAGGGTAATAGAGCATAGGATATTAACAGAACCAGGAAAAATAGTTAGGGTGCCTGCCCGTCCCTGGCCCTGGCGGTTGCAAAAGGTAATAAATGAAGAGGTAGACCAGATGCTACAGCTGGGAGTAATTGTGGAGTCTAAGAGTGAGTGGCATAGCCCACCGGTATTAGTGCCCAAACTGGATGGGTCAATCAGATTTTTTATTGACTTTAGATGGTTAAATGCTGCGGAGAAATTTGATGCTTATCCAATGCCTGGCACAGCACAGCTATTAGAAAGACTAGACAAGGCCCAGTATCTCTTGTCCTTGGACTTGACCAAGGGTTATTGGCAGATTGCCCTAGCCCCAGAGGATTGTGAGAAGATAGCATTCGCTACTCATGAAGGGTTGTATCATTTTGTAAAAATGCCTTTTGGGCTCCATGGAGCTGCCGCGACATTTCAGAGGTTAATGGCTTGGGGTTTGGAGCCTGTGCAGGATTGTGTGGCAGCTTACATTGATGGTATAATTATAATTAGTGAGACCTGGACAAGCCATTTGACCCATCTGGGGAGGGTTCTCAGGGAGTTGGAGAAGGCAGGGTTAACGACCAACCCAGAAAAGTGTGCAATTGCCCAACATGAAATGAAGTATTTGGGATATAGAGCAGGCGGAGGTAAGATCCTCCCTATGATGCACAAAGTGACACAAAAGGCAGGTTAGACAGTTTTTAGGACTGGCAGGTTATTGCTGTAAATCTATACCCAATTTTGCTACGCTTGCAGCTCCTTTGACAGACTTAACATGAGCTCGTAGCCCGGGGTGATGCACTGGTCAGGGGTGGAACAGAAGGCCTTTGATAGGATTAAGGAGAAGTTGATGTCTTACCCGATCTTAAGGACCCGGGATTTTTCTAAACCCTTTATTCTACATACCGATGCCTCTGAGATGGGTTTAGGGGCAGTGTTGTCCCAAGAATGGGAGGATGGAGAACACCCTAATTTTTATCTGAGTCACAAGCTCAAGGTAGCAGAGAAAAATTCAGCCATTGAGAGAGAGGCCTTGGCAGTCAAGTGGGCTATAGAGTCATATCTGTGGGGTGGACCCTTCACCTTCTACAGTGGCTGGCTGCTATGAAAGATACCAACTCTTGGCTTACACAATGGTACAGTGGTCCCCCGCCTTACGAATCCCCCGGGTTGCGAAAACCCCGGGATCCGAAAGGCGGCGGACCGGCTTCCTATCCCTCGGGATATGAAAGATCCCCCGGGATACGAAGAAAAAAACCGCACGGCCCCTTTAAATCGGCCGCGAGGTCCATTGAGTTTAGTGGTCCCCCGGGAAACGAAAGCTTCCGGGTTACGAAAGTAATCCCGGAACGGATTACTTTCGTAACCCGGGGGACGACTGTATTTGGCCCTACAACCGTATGTTTTTCAGGTCCAGCACCATTCCGGCACCCTTCATGCTAATGCCGATTTCTTTTCCCAACAGGGCCCATGGCTGGTCGATGCGGGACCCAATCTCTTGGCCCAGGGGATGTGTCAGAGGTCGAGGAGGAGGAGGGTTGGGATCCTGCACAGGAAACCGTTGGGCAACAGGACCTGGAGGACTCCAGGCAAGGGGGGGCAGGAGGTGGTAGATGGGATGCAGCTGATGCAGGAGGGGTCTTTAGGCGGGGCTGAGGGGCTACCTATAAAAGACAGGGGAGTGCAACCAGAAGGGGGAGGGGAGAGAGTCAAAGGAGCAAGAGAAGAAGGAGGAGTTGAACGGGAGGAGGGAGGCAGAGAGAATGACCACAAGCAACCCCTAGAGGGCTGGACTGTGGCCTTAACCCATAGGCACCTGCGACCACGCCGAGGTAGCCGAGAAGGGGATGGTTTAAGAGACCCCAGGGAGTAAGGGTTCCTGGCCAACCATGTGCATCCTGCAACATCCGAAGCTGAAGGGAAGACTCTGAGAGTGTGCCTGGTAATTGGGCCGGGGCCGAGACCTTTTTTTTTAAATTTATTTTTAATTTTATACAAGCATCAAAGTTCAAACAATGTACAAACACATCATAAAACAGACAATATCCCTTATATATACACACTAGTCAAACAACTACCCAATCATCCCTACTATCCATACATTGATTGATATAGAAAAACAAACATACAATTATGTATACACAAGATAATAATATATTTCAAAATAAACTTCTACTTGTCTTCCTTGACAGTTGTATTTTCCTCTTTCTCTAAGATTGTTTGTAAGTTCCTTCTTTATTTTTTCAATTCTTTTTAATCTGTTATCCCAGTATTCGACTTATCTAAGATTATTGTGTTTATAACTATATACTGATATAATATTCTTATATTTAAATCCCTGAACTTATCTTTTATTTACTATTGTATACTATAAAGATTTATACAATTCCATTCTTCCTCATAACTTTCTTTTGTCTTTTCTTTAAGTAAAGCAGATACTGTATCCATATTTTTAGCTTCATATAATTTCAACAACCATTCCTCATTAGTTGCTATATTTGGGTTTTTCCACGTTTGAGCGTAAAGCATTCTTGCAGTGGTCACCATGTAGAGGAGTACTCTCATATATTTTGTATTTTCCAAACTACTTATCATATTAAGTAAAAATAAAGTTGGTTTGACACTTTAAGAATATCTTGTATTAAGTTTCGAATCCTTCTCCAGTATTCTAATGCTTTGGGACATTTCCACCACATGTGGTAAAAGTTGCCTTCTGGCTTCCCACACTTCCAACACTTTATATTACCTGTTTTATATATTTTGTTTAGTTTCTGAGGGGTTAGATACCACCGATGGAACATTTTAATGTAATTTTCTTTATAGTTTTGACATAAAGTAAATTTATTCGTTTCTTTCCAAGATTTTTCCCACTGTTCCAGCTTAATTGTTTTATTGATGTCTGTTGCCCATTTAATCATATTATGTTTTACTGTTTCATTTTCAAGGTCTCTTTCTTTCAATAATTTATAATACTTTGCTATATGTTTATTTTGTCCATCAAACATTATTTTGTCAATCTCATTTTTTTCTCTTGTAAATCCCAATGTTTTCTTATCCTTTTTAAATTGTTCCTTTAATTGATCATACAAAAACCAATCTTTCTTCTTTTCCATTCCATATATCTGTTCTAGAGGGTTTATATACCAATTCCCTTTTTTATCTGATTCAATTAAATCTTGATATTTTATCCATGGTTCCCCCTTAACTTTGGTTCTTCCATAGTAAGCTTCTTATATGGAGGCCCATAAAGGAATTTTATTATAATATTGATGTTTAATTTTATTCCATACCAATAATAATGATACTGTAATTATATGATGTTTAAATATTTTATTTTCCTTCAATTTAGTAGACCACATATAAGCATGAAATCCCAAGCTTAAATTAGAACCCTCTATTTTTAATAAATTTTCATTAGTTAATGTAACCCATTCTTCTAACCAATTAATACATGTGGAATAATAATTTAATTTCAAGTTTGGCAAATTACATCCCTTTTCCTTCTTTTCGGTTAATATTTTCCATTTTGTTCTTGCTTTATTACCTTGCCATAAAAAATTTGACAGGTCCTTTTGCCATTGATTAAAACATTTTTCATTGAATATAATCGGAATGTTAGAAAATAAAAATAGCATCTTAGGTAACACATTCTGTTGAATTACTGCTACTCTTCCCAAAAAAGTTAAATGTAGCCTGGACCATTTTTCCAAATCTGTTTTTATTTCTGCCCACACTTTATTATAATTATTACTAAATCAATCAATATTTCTTTTGGTTATATTAATTCCCAGGTATCTAACTTTTTTAACAATAGTAAACCCAGAAATAGATTTTAATTGTAAATCTTCAATTTTTGTTAAGTTTTTTTTTGTAAGGATAGATGTTTTCTCCATATTTATTTTAAATCCTGACACTTCTCCATATTCTTTAATAACTTTAACCAGAGTTTGTATAGTCTTCATTGGATCTTCTAAAAAAAAGAATAATATCGTCTGCGAAAGCTTTTATTTTAACATGTGTCCCCTTGATTTTTACTCCATTAATACCTTGATCTTCTCTTATTTTGTTGTTCAGGATTTCTAAAGCAAGTATAAACAAAAGCGGAGATAAAGGGCACCCTTGTCTTGTTCCTCTCTGTATGTTAATATATTTAGATTTTTCTTGATTTATTAATAATTGTGCTTGATCTTCATATATTGCCTTAATCCATTTTATAAATTTTGACCCCATTTGCATCTTATCAATCAATTCTATTAAGAACTTCCAATTGACTCTATCGAAAGCTTTCTCCGCATCTAATAGTATGCATGCTAGCTTTCTTTTGTTGTGATATTCGAAATGTTCAAGAATATTGATTACTGTCCTTATATTGTCCTTCATTTGTCTCTTGGGCACAAACCCATTCTGATCTTCATTTATTATTTCAATTACAACTTTTTTCAATCTTTCTGCTATTAAAGAAGTGAAAATTTTATAATCTACATTGGTGAGAGAGATAGGTCTATAATACTTTATATTTGTTTTATCCTTATCACCTTTGGGTATGAGAGTAATCGTTGCTGTCTTCCATGATTCTGGAATACCCTTAGTATTAACTTCATTAAAGGTTGATTTAAGTTGTTCAATTAATTCTTGTGTCAATTTTTTATAATAAATTGCTGGTATTCCATCTGGTCCCGGTGCTTTTTGCAATTTAAGTCTTTGAATAGTCTCTTCTATCTCTTTGTTGGTAACTTCTTGATTTAGGATGTTGCGTTGAACTTCACTTAATTGTATTTTATTATGTCTATCAATATATTGCTAGATCTTATTTGTATTTCCATCTGTCCCTTTTTCATCATTATATAAGTCATCAAAAAATTTTTCAAATGCTTTAACAATCTCGTTTTGTGTCTTGAGACGTTTATCTTTGTATTTTATTTCACTAATATTTTTCTTTTCGTCTATTTTTTTCAATTTTTGAGCCAGTAATTTCCCTGCATTACTTCCAGCTTCAAAATTCTTCTGTTTTGCTCGTATTATCTTCTTCTCTATTTCAGAGACATATAATGCTTTTAGTTTTTCTTGTAATATATCAAATTCTAGTTTTAAATTTTTATAACCTTTACTTTTCCAATCTTTTTCTTTTTTATCAATTTCAGCCAATAGTCTAACTTCTTCTTCTTTGATTTTCTTTTTATATTCTGCATTATATTTAATAAACAATCCTCTCATCACTGCTTTACCAGCGTCCCAAACTATTTTCATCAGCATATCCTCAGTTGATTTTCTTTAAAATACCATTTTAAATTTTGTTTAATATTGTTTATTATTTTTTCATCATTAAGTAAATGAGTATTTAATTGCCATGAAAAATCTACTTTCTTTTCTTGTATACTCATTAACATTGGGTTGTGATCTGAGACTGGTTTTTGCAAAATTTCCATATCTTGAATTTTAGATAAAATAGTTTTAGAGGCAAGGAATAAATCTATCCTTGAAAAAGAATTTTGAGATTCTGAAAAATAGGTAAATTCTTTCGTTTGTCCATATTTATATCTCCAAACATCGTGTAAAGAAAAAGCATCTAGCAAATTAAAAAAAAAATCGGAAGTTTTCCTTGATTCTTCTTTATCTTACTTCCTTTGTTGGATTTCCTATCTAATTCAGGTTTTATAACTGAATTGAAATCACCAAGAACAATGATATTATCATAAGATACATTTTCCATTTTCTTATGTATTTTTGCATAGAAGATATCCCTATTTTCAGATGGTGCATACACTCCCACCACCAATATAACCATACTCTTTAATTTAACTTCTATAGCAATAAATGTTCCATCACCATCATCTGAAAAATATTCTTTAGTTTTAAATTTCTTGTTTAAATAAATTGCTATTCCTTTCTTTCGTTTATTGTTTGTTGATGCATAACAGTTACCCAATTTAGGATTTCTTATATATCTTATTTCATCATTTTTAATCTTAATTTCTTGAATGCATATTATATCACATTTTAATCTCTCAAGTTGATGAAAAATTATATTTCTTTTATATCTGTTGTTGATCCCTTTTACATTCCATGACAATATTTTTGTAGACATTCTTAGATATGTTAATGATTATTATTTTTGAGATGCAGTTGTTATTAAATGTTTTTGGAATTAATTGTTGTTACTATTATAATAATATAATGTTCTTGTTATTGTTGTTGCGGTTAATATTGACATTGTTGATATTGTGGATATTGTGCCGCCCCTTCCTCTCACTTAGTTTATTATATTCTCTTAAAGTGATTGTATAATATCAGTGATTCAATCAGACCAAAAGAAAATATGAGAAAGAAAAAAGAGATAGTAATAAGAAAAGTATATCTTCCTCTCTTCAACCTAGAGTATCAATTTCAGAGTTATCTTCTATGGTATCTTCCCTTATTGATTCTCGGCTTCCTGTTAAATCTTCACTTTCTTCCTGTACTTTCTCTTTCTCTTTATTTTGCTTTATTGGTGAGGTCAATTCCTGTCTCTCTCTCTGTATTACCATTTTCTCCTTCTCTTTTCCTATCCTTAGATTTTGTCGCTCTCCATTCTTTAACGCTGTAATTCTTTCCATTTTTCTTTCCTTCACCATTTCTGTATTCTTTTTCTCAATCTGGTTTCCATTTCATTTGCTTTCTCAATAGTGTCTACCTTATATCTTCTTAATTGATATTTAAAAGATAGCCCTTCAATTCTCTCCCATCTGTATTCAATGTTCAGATTTTTTAGTAGCTGTGTAAGATGCCTATATTTTTGTCTATTAATCATAATTTGGGGAGGAATGTCTTTAAAGGTCTTAATTTCACTGCCCTCTATTGTTAATTTAGCTACATAGCTTTGTTGTATGAATTCATCTCTTATTTTAGATCTCAGAAAGCATACTAAAACATCTCTTGGTAACATCTTATCTCTTGCCACAAAGGAATTAATTCGAAAAGCTTTATCTATTTCAGTTTCCATTTTTCTCATCAAAATACCAATAAATTTAGCCAAAGCGGGTATGATTGTTTCATATATGTCTTCTCCAGGTTTTTCTTTTAGACCTCTTAATTTAATATATTTCTCTCTATGTCGTAATTCAGTATTCCATTCCATTCTTTTTTGTTCTTCTTGTTTTTGGGTTAATGTCTCTGATGTTTTTTTCTAAAAATTTTGTTGAATCTTTAACTCGTTCTGTTTCCAATTCCATTTTCTTTTGCTCTGAGGATAATTTATCTATCCTTTTTCCTAGAGTGTCCAATTCTTTTTAAAAATCTTTTCTTATTTCAGATCTTACATCTTTTATCTCGCCTCTTAATTCTATACATGCATTCTTAATATCATCCTTTGTTTCTAACCTCACCTCCTTTATTTCTTCTCTTACTCTTCAAATTTCATCTAAAATAAACATATTTGGATCTATCATTTTAACAATATCCTCTGAAGATCCTCTTCTTGTGTTAGAGAAGGTAAGCTGTGTTTGTGTGGACCCTTTGTTAAATTTTGCCATATATTCTATATTCATAAGTTTTTCAGTCTGTTCTCTCTAAATAATAAATATCAAAAAATACTACATATACATTTAAATATAGATAACCTGGAAGAATTAAGTTCAGTTGAGCATTAACATTACCATCAGTATATTCAATTACTTCAAATTCAATACATACCTTTCATTTATTATTATTAATCTTATTATTTCATTTTTTGAGTTATTATTATCCTTCAATCAATAAAAGGGATATACCTTCTATTATGAATACAAAGAAATAATAATCATATACTGTATTTAAAAAAGGGAATAACAGTGTAGATCTGTGGTAAATTCTATGTTATTAATTTTATGTTAAAGTCAATATTGTCCTTAAATCAAAGATTAATTACAGTTATTGTAATAAAGAAAAGTTATTAAATTCAAATATAACCAAAGAGGAAATAAATTGTTACCCTAATAATATATATTATATATTACAGCAATTTTCACAGTAGGGGTAAAAATAATATATATTTTTACAAATTTTTTATTTCTTACTTTTTCTCTTCCTTTACTTCTTGTTGTTACTCCTATGTCCATATTTTTTTTATTTTCTTCCTTTCTTTTCTTATATTTGTTTTTTTTAATGATTAGTGGTTAATTCTTCTCTCTTTTCTTCTTTACCTCTCCCTCTGTCCCTTCTATTTTTCTTTCTTGTCTCCTCCTCTCCGATGCCGCTCTGTCTTTACTTTTTCTCTGTCGTATCTCCTCCTCTTCGCTAACACTCTGTATTTGCTTCTTCTTTCTTGTATCTCCTCCTCTCCACTGCCGCTCTGTCTCCTTCTGCTCCTCCCTTGGATGCTCTCCTTTCCGCTGCCGCTCTGTCTCCTTCCGCTCCTCCCTCAGATGCTCTCCTTTCCGCTGCTGCTCTGTCCCCTTCCGCTCCTCCCTCGAATGCTCTCCTTTCCGCTGCCGCTCTGTCTCCTTCCGCTCCTCTCTCGAATGCTCTCCTTTCTGCTGCCGCTCTGTCCCCTTCCACTCCTCCCTCGTTTCTCCTCCTCTTCACTGCAGCTCTGTCTTTGCTTCTTCTCTCTATATATCTCCTCCACTCCGCTGCTGCTCTATCTCCTTCCTCTTCTCTCTCACGTCTCCCCAGCTCCGGAAATGGATTAAACGTCATTATTGGTGAGTCTGGGAAATGTAGTCTTTTTAATGATATAGGCTCCTAAGAGAGCTCTTTTCGTATATATCAAATCAAAAATCAACTGTCCCAACTCCAGTTACTGTCCACTTCAAAACAATAACACATTAATCCAAGTATATCCATTTTAACAAAAGTCTTCTCCTCTTAATTTCTCCTCCACACTCACTCAAATCACTTCTGCTTTACACAATTCCCAGAACTCTGGGAGTTGTAGTTTCACCAACCTCTTATAGCACAATGTTAGTGAAGGAGAAAAAGGAGGTAAGCCTACCAGTTTTTTCTAAAGTCCGGTTTCAAGTTTCTTCAAAATAATTCAATATTTTCCAGTCCAGTCCTTTTTCAAATTCTCTTCAGGAACTAAAAGAAGGTAGTACAACTGTCAACCCTCTTATTGTAGCTTCTCCTTCGCTTATTCGTAGGTATATACAGCGTCCTTACCACCCATAAGGGTTACTGTGACAGGAGTCAGTAGCTCTCGGTCTGTGCATTAAACAAACCTCCTGAGAGGAGGTAAACCTCACAGACCCCCCACTTGCCGCACAGGGTACCCTCTCAACCCTGAGAGGATATGGAGGGGTAGAAGATATCCCCGTTCCACCAAGAACCGCCACAGTGAAGGTTAGGTTGAGGGAACCCTCTAACCCACGTCCTTCTCGGACGCCATTACACCGGGAGCACCGCCGGGGCCGAGACTTTTTTGGGACATAAGGGGAAAGTGTTGGCCGATCAGACCTCCTCCAATCCCTAGAGGGCTGGAAGAAGGTGGTGGATTGAGGCGTGCACTGCTTTCTTAATTGTGATAGTGGGTGAGCCGTGAAGTAACGCGCTACCCGGGTTGGGGAACTTGTTGAAGTTGGGAAAGTTAATAAAGTTGAACAGCATCTACCTCAGTGTGTCGAGCCTCCTTTGGTGTCATGGAAGCAGCTAGGGACCCAGCGACAGTATGTTTTTACGATTTTCAGATTTGTTGCATGCAGTGACCTATGCCTCATCCCCATAAAATTATAGGTTAATGAAAACCAGGCTGCACCTGGAAGGCTGATATGCCCTGGGGGAAACCTTACATGGGGCCTAGAATTCTTGATGGAAAGGAATTGAAGACATGGGGTATGTTTGTATAATTTAACCATACAATTAAATACCGAATCCCTTATTTAGCTGGTTCGGTACCAGGTTTTTAACACTTATATTAAGGCTGCAACTCCTGCCGATGGTGGCTGGTGGCTTTCATGTCAGTGGAATGTCACATCCACTCTGGAATTTAGTCTCCACTTTTAAGGAGCCATCCAAGGTGCTGAACCTTACCCCCAAAATAACTCTGATACTGGAGCCAGCAGTTACCAATGAATCTTACACTGACTCACTTGGGGACAAGTTCCATTGACCTCCATGAGACATACTTTTGATGAGACTTGCATAAGGTTGTGATTGTCAATCCCATTTGCTGATGCCTATCTCTTCCCTCTTTGGATATGCCTCTTTGCTTTGAAAATTATATTCTAATATGATCTTGAGGGAGTAGGTGGGGGGATTAACTAAAGATCAGACTTTATCATCATATTATTGTATGCTGCCTTGGGCATCCAGTGGAAAGGTGATCTCTGGCTATATGAGAATTATATGCATCATATATTTTATTAAATACATATCCTTAAAGGGACAGGAAATCATTCTTTTCATTGCACTGCTACCTGATCATGGAATGGGAACATCTGACTCTGACTTTTACTATGAGAAAGGTGCTATCAAAAGTGTAATCAGTATTTATGATTTTTTTCTCCTTGAAATGGCAGCAGATTAGAAATCAAAGGTCTCTGGGATGAGCCGCAAGGCTATCAGCAAAGTCATCCATCTCCCACTTCGTAGATATTGATTTGTATGAGCAAAATCAATGGGGAAAATACCATCCTCTGCTAACAGGGATAAAAAATAGAAGTGTCAAGATTTTCTTCTTTCTCTCTTCCTCTCTCTCTTTCTCTGCATTAGTTTTTCTGCCTAAGGTGTGGGTGGGAATGAAGGGAGTAATAGGAATAGTACTAAATGAAATAAAGCCTGCTTCAAATTGTGATATAGAGAACCTTTTGAATAAGCTAGGTACCTTTTACCAAGTCAACCCATGTAGCCCAGTATAAACCACATCAGTCATTCTCAACCTTTGGCCTCCATGGTCAATGGATCTGGGATTTGAAGACAAAAACATCTGAAGGACAAAGGTTTGGAGATAAGGTTCAGCACCTTGGAAATCACCTTTAATATTCAGATTAAAACCCAGAGCAGATTGACTGTCCCTCTGACATGGAGACATCAGTTATAAGGGACTAAACACTACCACTAGCTTTCTTTTTAAAAAGTCCAAGATTCTAGACCTCATGGGTGAAGCACAGCTAGAAAATAACTTGTTATCTAATGAGTTACTCTGGTGAGCAGTTTTGTAGTGCAGTAGGAAGCTGAAACTGTTTGGTTATTTTCAGTCTGTAATGGCCATCACTGTAATTCAGTACCTTTCAACTATTAGTTTCTGGGCCCAGTACAAGGTGTTGGTTATCACCTTTAAAGCCCTAAATGGCTTGGGCCCAAGCTATCTCAGGGACCACCTCCTCCCTTACAATCCTCCCTGCACACTCCAGTCCTCTGGGAGAAATTTGCTGCAGCCTCAAAAATCTAGGCTTTCGGCTACCTCCCAGATGGCTTTTTCTGTTGTTGCCCCCAGATTGTGGAACGGATTGCCAGATGTGATCCATCAATTGACATCTCTAGACAGCTTCAAAAAAGCTTTCAAGACAGATCTCTTCCAGCAGGCCTTTCCAGAATAGATAATCCCAGCCTCAGGAATTCCTTCTTCAGGAGAGTCCTGTTAGGAAGTCTTTCGCTTAGGGGAATTAATTAGCTCAAATGCTGAGAGGAGGTCCTAACAAAGCCTTTAAGACAGAACCAGGTCCTCTATATGTATACCAGAGGTTGCCAACAATCCCAAGAGGAAGAGGCACCAATGCCAATTAGATTTCAATATCATTTATTGGAGAGACACACACTAGCAGTAGGGAAAGGTTTAGAAAGAGAGAGGCACCACCAGGGAATACTACCTTAGCAGTCTTCTCCAGGATGTCCGATGAAGTGGATGAGTGATGGGACACGGCCGCTGGAACTTGGGGAAGATGGCTGAGGGAGCTAGGATCAGAGCTCAGACTGGCGTGGACCAGAGAGCAAGCTGATAGTAGCATCAACATGGGTTCCCACCTCAGGGTTTTTTATAGGGCGAAACATATCCGGGGGCTATGAAAGTAGGCTTAGACAAAGGCACTGATTGCTTGGGCTTTATTAAACTAAGAGTGGGCAATATGCAGCACAATGCATTAGGTCTGGACATAATTCGGGGGGGGGGGTCCAACTTGTATAGCCAAGTAGTAAGGCTGCTGGTTGGCCCATCAAGTGTGAGGCCGAATCTATTGTCTTACTCAGGAGAGCAGTAGCGATTCTGGTTTGGCGACTCCCAAACTTCCTATAGCAGATTTCTTTACTAGGGACTCTGCCACTCCAAGCAGGCTTACCTACGTGACCTCCTCACTTGGGGCTTAATGGCAGGTCCCTAAAGGGGTCAGTCAGGGGTCATAGTACAGGCCACATGTCCCCAAAATTTTATTAAAACCACTTCTGATAACAGTCCCCAATGTATTTCCCCTGAAATATTGCTGCCGTAGTTTACTGTTATTTGTAATTGTGATATTTGTTGTTGTTTTAATGTAGTTGGTTTTAATTGTATAATTGATTTAATAACTTTTTAAGGGGGGAGGGAAGTAAACTTTGATATATTATGTACTGGAATTTTTATTATTGTTAGTTGCCCTGATGGTTCTCAAAGGGGTGGGATATAAATAAAATTTATTATTATTTATTATTATTATTATTATTGTATGGGGAGGTGTTGGCTGTCTGTTACTTGGAGTATGTGCTGACTCAATCTGATTGATGTGAGGGGGAGGAGGAAGGATACCATGGGTTTCTACCTCAGGCTGCATGGAAGGATTATTCTATAATTCCCTCTGTATTTATCTTAGAATTTTTTAGGCGCAATATCTGAATAGGCCACTTGGATGAACCAGAGAGCTTTTCCCTGTATTTTTCAATGGTGCCACAATCACAGTAACAGTAAGTTGTTAGTAAGGAGTACAGTCGGCTCTCCATTTTCGTGGGGAATCCGTTCCTGACCTCCCCACAAAAGTGGAGACTTGTGTATATTCAAGCCCCATAGGCTTGAATGGGGCACGTGCTTGCAAGCATGCATGGGGTGCATGCCAATAATGGAGGTCATCCCTTCATGAATATCTAAGACCTATGCGAGAAAGGAGGGGCAACTGTAATTTGCAAGCTAGCTTTCTGGCCTGCACTAATGGTAACAAGTAAGGGTGGTCAGACTTCCTCCTCTGTTCCCTTATCTGTTGGAGTTTCCCAGGGCTCTGGCTTGGATCCGCTTTTGTTCTCTCTATACACACTGTTTCTAGGCAAACTCATCTGTTCTTTTGGTTTCTGCTATCATCTGTATGCCGATGACACTCAGCTGTATCTTCCCATCCTAACTGCGCTTGAAGCTCAACATGTCTAAGACAGAGCTTCTTGTCTTCCCATCTAAGCCCACCCTTCAATATGACACTTCTGTTCAACCGGTTCAGCAAGCCCACAGTCTTGGTTTCATTTTTTATTCTTCTCTGTCATTTATTCCCCAGATCGAGGCCACCACCAAGGCCTGTAGATTCTCTCTTTACAACATTGCTAAAATCCATCCATTCCTCTCAGCCTCTACTGCCAAGACTCTGGTCCATGGCTTAGTGGTATCGCAACTAGATTATTGTAACCTTCTTCTGACAGGGCTTCGTCTTTCTCACCTCCATCCTTTAATCTCTTTTCAGAACTCAGCTTCACGTATTGTCCAGGAAAGCTGCCAATACCCACTCACACAGCTGATAAGGGAGTCCTTGGCAAAAGATATACAGCAAGATGCCGAGGCAGTACCTTTAGCAACCACAACCAAATGTAGTCCAAAAGAGAGTCAGCAAAAAACAGTCCAAGGTTCAGGGTTACCGAGAGCAACAATATCAGTCCAGTCTGAGGACAGAAAAACCAGAAGGGCGGTCAGTGGGTCTGATATAAGGTCTAGGAATCCAAAGCAGTCAAGGGTCTAAGAGTCAGATACCAAGCAGCCTTCTCTTAGGAGAACTAATAGTCTCTGACAAGAGTCCTCAGCATTTACCACCTGTTATAAATAACTCTATGATCACAGCTGCTGCCTGAGTGATGAGGCTCTCTCTGCAAGTCTCTTCTCAAGCTCTGCTTTTCAGCTCTCCTCTGAGTAAAGGCAGGGACCTGAACATTGTCCACTATATCTTCCGAGTCCTGCCCTACTACTGCGGCCAGACTAGATTGCTGAGCCCCAAGACTCCACTGGGTCTGAGAGAGCAGAGCTGGGTCCTGGCTGGGCCACCTCTACAGGAGCTGGCAGGGCAGAGCTAGGTCTTGGCAGAGCAGAGCTGGGGCCTGTCTCAACCTCAGGTGGGACCTCTACCTGAGGGTCCAAGCCCTCCTCCTCACGGCTGGCCATAACACATATTATCACTTCCACTTTCTGCTTTGACCATGTTTCTCCTCTTTTATCCTCCCTTCATTGGCTCACCTTCCCCATCTGCATCCAATACAAGCTTTTGTTGTTGACTTTCAAAGTCCTCCATGAACTTGCACCTCCTTATTTATCTGAACTTCTTTCTCCTTACATTCCTACTCATAACCTCCACTCTGGTAGTCAAGGTCTCCTGTCCCAGCCTAGGATTGCCACTGCTCCATCTTGGATTCGTCCCTTCTCACTTGCTGCCCCTCACTCCTGGAACTTTCTTCCCCCACATGCATGCCTCGTCACTTTTCTAACCAGTTTCAAAATCAAGTTAAAAGCTATATTGTTTAGGGAAGCATGCCCTTGTCTGCCCCAGGATGCCTCATTTTAATTATGTATTCAGAAGCCAAGCCCTCCCTCCAGTCCATCTGCCTTGGTCCAGGCTTCAGAGGGAGAGAAGAATTGCTGGACCTGATCCCCTTCCTCACCACATTTCCCTTCTCCTTTTGTGTCGTATCTTTTTAGATTGTAAGCCTTAGGGCAGGGAACCATCTAATTAACAAGATTTTATGTACAGTGCTGTATAAATTTACAGTGCTATATAAATAAAGGCTAATAATAATAATAATAATAATAATAATAATAATAATATAACTATTTCTCTTTTCAAAGTATTCCAAGCTCTGGAGTAAACATACACTGAAAGGGGTATGAAAAGGAGCTCTTTGAAACCTGAGTCAGCTGATAATATTATACAAATTATTAAATTAAATGCCAGCAAGCAACATTGTTGCAAGAGTCAAACTGTATAGCTGATACTTTCATGCATCATACACACCAACTCAACTAACCTACTCAGTGTTAAAACATCAGGTAGCAGGTGATGGGAAAACCTTCTAAGAGCTACTGCCAGTCAGAGCAGATAACAGCAACAAGGACATACAGTACAACTATGTATAAGAAAGTTTCCCATATTCTTAAACTGAACTCAAAAGTTCCCCACTCCCCTGTTTCCATTAAAAATATTCTGAATTCAACACAACCTCTTTTATCCATTTTATCACTGTTGTTTATCAGCTCAAGTGCAGTTTTATGAGGCTGGGTACAATATGAAAGTACTTGATATATTTTCATAGGCCGTGGAGTTATTGATGTTCCAATATATTAGACACTGAGAAAGAAATGCATATTGATGGTTGCTGAGCTGTCCTGGGGTGGAGGGAGGGAGGAGAGACAAAGAAAGGGATAAGAAACCATTTATGATTTTATTAGATATTTTCAGGAGCATTGGATTGCTCAGCTGGAGCTCTGAGATGAGAGAGTGGGGAAACATGCATGCCCATGTCTAATATTCCTGCAAGGTCTCTGTTGCAGCTTGTGGAACCATATCAGCACTACATTAACACTTGCATTTCTACCAGGGTTGTGCAGTTGGTTTGCAGAAAGGCAGCCAAAGGCCAAGAGCCTGTGTTACACTGACAGAGCATAAATCTTCACTGAGAGGCAGTGGACATTACTCTCTCTACCCATTTGTTTTCCTCAAACACAACAGCATCCAGGGGGCTTCTGGGTGCAGCTCCATCTCCCCAGCCACTGGGTGGCTGCAGGGGGTACATCTGGGAAAGTTCCAACTGCTTTGGAGAATGGAAGGACTAAAGAACAGCTTCCAACCCAAGTAGAAGGCTGTTCCTCCATCCCTTGGTGCTTAAGAGCAACAAGCCCAAACACTTCCCCCATAGCCACTTAGGGGCTCGATTGTCATGGAAAGAGAGGCAGGATATAAATAAAAGATGATGATGATGAAGAAGAAGAAGATGAAGATTATATATGTGCCTGCCCAAGGATTAAGGTCTGCTAGGGAGGCCTCCTCCATGTCCTACCAGTGAGAGCAATACACTGTGTTGAAATAGGAGAAGACCTTCTCAGCCATGGCACCCCAGTTGTGGAATGCCCTCCCCCTGAAGGCCTGACTGGCACCAACACTCACGGCTTTAAAAATACCAAGTTAAAACTTGGCTGTTCCTCAAAACCTTTGGGCCTCATTATTCAATCCAGATTTGACACACACAGTTTAAATTGCTTTCAAGTCTTTTTAGCTCTGTTTTTTAACTTTTTATTGCAGCTCAATATGTCTTTAGTTTATTAAATTATTCTGTTATTTTAAATTGTGTAACTAGTAACTTGAGCCAGCATGATGTACTGTTTTAAATACCGAATTACAACTCTGGAGACCAGGGTTCAGACCAGTATTTGGCCATGGAAACCCACTGGTTGACCTTGGGCAAGTAACCATCTCTCAGCTTTAGAGGAGGGGAAAGGCAAAAAGATTTAAAAGATCTGAAATCTTGCCAAGTCACCATCTCTCAGCCTCAGAGGTGGGGAAGGGCAAACAGATATAAAAGATATGAAATCTTGCCAAGAAACCCCTATTATAGATTTGCCTGAGGGTCACCATAAGTCGGAAATGACTTGAAGGCACACAACAATAACTTGTTTTAATGCTTTTTGTAAGCTGCCCTGAGATCTTTGATGTAGGACAGGATATAAATATTCTTAATAATAATACCAAAAGGGTTGCCTAGCACACGTAAGTCATAAATCCACATGTGCAGCTTTACACTGTGCATCCCTGATGATATAAATTAGATAAAATTATTTATTGATAGGCCCTGAACTGCATTCTGATATCAAAATCATACTGACTTGAGTGACCTCTTCATGGCCTGAGCATGGAATCTAATGAGAGAGGTCTCCCACTGATGTGAACAGGGGAAGCCATGGGTTTTGAAATGTAAATGTATTTCCTTTCTCAGCTTTGAATAGGGGTTAGATCATGCAAGGAGCTGCTGTAAGTTTACAACACTCAGTAGCTAACAGGCGCATGCCTTGGAGATGTCTCCCTTTTGTGATGGACAGAATGCATCTTGATGCACATTAGTCTCTAACTGTATATTGTGCACTGAAGTGCATCATGCAGTGATGCACATTGGAAAGTTTGCCAGCTCTGCTATGTAGTAATTTAGCAGAAGCCCTCTACTGGATTATCGGTGTCATGCAACTGCTCAGTTTTAATTCTTGCAGAGATAAGTCCATTTACAAAGGCACACGTTTGTAACAGAATTCTGGCTTGGAGATCTTTTGCTCAAAAACACTCTTTTGTTTCCAGATACTAATGTGTGTGGGGCTGGGGGAGTGTGTTGCACAAAATAGTTGGTTTTTACATAAAAATCAAACAATTTTGCCCACAAAAAATTGGCTATCTGGAAACAATGTTTTATTGTACAAAAATTTTATTGTACAAAATCAGTGTCTTTCAGGCAAACACATGATATTTGCACAAAAACTATGTGTGTTTCTTGAAACTGCTGCTTTGACTGAAATATTGTTTTTGCAGACATATTTTCCCCCACACACCCATACATACATACATACACATCTGTTAAAAAAAAACAGAAAAAATCCAAAAAAAATTTTTTTGTGAAAAAAAAATCATGGCTTTGTGAAAAACCCAGACATTTTGCACCAAGAAACCACGTGGCTTTCTGGACACAGTGGGGTTGGATGGGTGGGTGAAAAATGTGTCTGTATGCAAAAACCACAGTTTTCACTGGTCAACATGTGTCCAAACACCAACATGTTTTGTGGTGCAAAATTATAGGGAATTTGTTGAACAGATTTCCTGGGAGGTTTTGTGCAAAACCCAGCAAGTACATGTGAGTATCTAGAAATGGGGTGTGGGTGTGCAGAAAAATGTGGTCTTTTGCACAGAAGCACAGTTTTCATGGAAAATCCACTCATACATTTCTGCTTATTCTGCAGAATGGGACTTTAGCTTTGGTCCCATAGTTCTGCTCTAATGGCCCCCCTAATTCTCCCCTGAAAATGATTGCTCTGTTGAAGTATTACTTCATGCACACACTGTGCCTAAATACCCTAAAGCCACCAAATCCTATCTGATCTTCGAAGCCAAGCAGGGTTAACCCTCCTTAGTACTCAAAGGGGAGCCCACAAACAATGCTTTAGGAAGGAACTGGCAAAACCACCTCTGAATATTCCTTGCTGAAGAAAACCCTATGAAATTTATATGGTCACAAGATGTTCACAGGCAACTTGAAGGCACATACAAATATATATACAGAAAGTGTGTGTGTGTTTGGGGAGCCCTATATTTGCTGAGATTACTTGTATTTCCAGACATCAAATGTTATTCACATCTCCTGAAAAGAGGAGAAAAGTTAGGAGGAGTCAAGAAATTACTCATGTTTTATTTGGGGGAAAGGAAAATTTCACCTTACAAATAAAAAGTCTGTTTGCATCCATAACCCTTTTTCTACAAATGGTCATTAGCACGGTCCTGTTAAATGGCAATCAATAAATTAATCAATGAATTGCTTTGATTAATCTATTAAGGCTTTCAGCTGAAATGGATAACCAGAAAGTCCTACTGGGAACAGAGGGCTTCTCTTTCATAACATGCAGCCACTTTCTGCTTTGCCAGCACATAAAATGAACTAGGGTGGGAACAAGAATGTTAGCTATGCATTGGATAATACAATAACATTTTGTCAGAAAAGGGTAGAACTTGGCTAAAATAGATTAGGTGTGATGGGGTATGGATTAGAAAGTTGGCAGTCATATATGTAACTCCTTGATGGATAACTAGATCAGGCACAGAGCCAAACTAAAGTCAGACCAAAGGGCAGCCAGATCACTTTCTCACTCTTCCTCACATGCACGCTTCAGAAAATTCATGGCTAACCAGCAAAGTCTCTCTTGGTGCTAGGTGCCACAAACCTGTCCTTTGCATACTAAGGCCAGAATCATGTTGTACATTGTGCTAGTGGTTCCGCTTTTTCTAGGCTCATGTCTAGAGAAGAGAAGGTTAAGAGGTGATATGATAGCCCTGTTTAAATATTTGAAGGGATGTCATATTGAGGAGAGAGCAAGCTTGTTTTCTGCTGCTCCAGAGACTAGGATGCGGAACAATGGATACAAATTACAGGAAAAGAGATTCCACCTCAACATTAGGAGGAACTTCCTGACAGTAAGGGCTGTTCGACAGTGGAACACACTCCCTCGGAGTGTGGTGGAGTCTCCTTCCCTACAGGTCTTTAAGCAGAGGCTGGATGGCCATCTGTCAGGGATGCTTTGATTTGGAGTTCCTGCATGGCAGGGGGTTGGACTGGATGGCCCTTGTGGTCTCTTCCAACTCTATGATTCTATGATTCTATGCAGAGGTGGCAAGGGAAGGCCAGACTCTTATGGTGCATTATGATGGCATAATTATCTGGGAGTAGGCAGTGACAGAAGGAGAAATAAGTCTGCTTGAGTTGTATCCATCAAAGAAGTAATGGCATCAGACTAATAGGCTTCCTGGAGTCAGCTGATTGTTTCTGCTTTCTCTTGCCACCACTGTGGCACCTTGGAAAAATGCAACTGCTGGCATAATGCACCAACAGGACTCTGCCCAAAATTTGCTGGCTTTGAGCAGCCTACTTCTCCCATGCCATTTCTTACTTCATGGCATCAGCACCTCCAGGCTTGTTCTTCCTGCTGTCATTGCCTCCTGCTAGGTAGCTTTGCCAGTATAGTGAACCAACAGGATTCCAGCTAGAGTCCCAAAACATAGCAAAATGGGGCTAGAAAACATCCTTCCAAAAACTGCAGGAGAGAGTTATGTTTGATTGAGCTGTCACTGTCTGTCTTTTCATTTGGTATGGGAGGAAAGTGCCTTTCTCTCTCATGCGTTTATATGAGAGATAATGAGTGAGTGGGGTCAAGGCTAGATGCATGCATACTTAAGAGTGGGAAGGTGAGGAGAAATGTGTGTGCATGACAGAGCAAGATTTCATAGGAATACTGGCACTGCCTCTGCCCAGTGCCACCTTTAGTCATGCATAATCTATTAACTGTCTCCAGCTAAAACCCACATAGGTGAATGCAGCACTTGAACATCTGGCACAAAGCCTATACCCTGGAAAGGCCTTAAGGTCTGTGTTGCCAACTACCAATAAATTTATGGACTGCCAGTAAGAACTGCTTCAAGATTAGCCTGCAGTAAAAATATCACCTGTCAGAACTTTGTTTCTTCCTTGATCTATTGACGTTGCCTCTTTATCATTGAAAATGATTTTTTTTTAAATAAAGAGAAGTAATAACTTAGTACTAGTGGCTTAACAATAACCATCTTGGAGGACAGGGAACCAACCTCTGGAGGACATGGAGCCTATGCTGGCTTGGCTCTTTAACACCAGGCCCTCCCCTGCAGCCCAGGACTTGGCAGCGTGGGTGGAGTCCTTATAAGCCTTCAGCCCATTCCTCCAGCCCAGGACCATCTTGGAGGACAGGGAGCCAACCTATGGAGGACATGCAGCCTATGCCGGTTTGGCCCTTTAACACCGGGCCCTGCCATCCAACCTGGGACTTGGCAGTGTTTCTGGAGTCCTTATAAGCCT
The DNA here is from genome assembly GCA_034509955.1 of Urosaurus nigricauda. Lineage (NCBI taxonomy): Eukaryota > Metazoa > Chordata > Lepidosauria > Squamata > Phrynosomatidae > Urosaurus > Urosaurus nigricauda. The sequence goes on from JAOEGL010000014.1 coordinate 4,320,184, forward strand.
CCAGGCCATTCCTCACTAGGAAATTAAGAGCTTTATCTCGTTGACAATTTTTAGTCTCCCCCATTTTCATGGTTTTATGTTGTGATCTGTTTTAGGTTGTGATCTGTTTTAGGTTGTGATCTGTTTATTGTTTATATTATTGTTATTGATGAGGTTTCTTTTCCAGGATTAAAATGGGGGATTAGAAATTGGGATTTTTTCTTTAATAACCACTGAACTGAATGTAATTTTTTTCTATTAATTTTTGCTTTATTAATCGTTATGTAATTTTTGATATTTATTGTTATGCTGAAATTGTTTTATTTCATTGTTATTGTTATTTGCTTTGTATTTTTCCCACTGCTGTAACCTGCCCTGATTCCTTGATGATTGGGCAGGATATAAATAGAATCATAGAATCATAGAATCATAGAGTTGGAAGAGATCACAAGGGCCATCCAGTCCAACCCCCTGCCAAGCAGGAACTTCCAGTCACAGCATCCCCGACATATGGCCATCCAGCCTCTGCTTAAAGACCTCCAAGGACAGAGACTCCACTACATTCCAAGGGAGTGTGTTCCACCGTCGAACAGCCCTTACTGTCAGGAAGTTCCTCCTAATGTTGAGGTAGAATCTCTTTTCCTGCAGCTTGCATCCATTGTTTCACGTTCTAGTCTCTGCAGCAGCAGAAAGCAAGCTTGCTCCCTCCTCAATATGACATCCCTTCAAATATTTAAACAGGGCTATCATATCACCTCTTAACCTTCTCTTCTCAACGCTAAACATCGCCAGTTCCCTAAGGTGTTCCTCATAAGGCATGGTTTCCAGACCCTTCACCATCTTAGTTGCCCTCCTTTGGACCCGCTCCAGTTTCTCCACATCCTTTTTGAATTGTGGTGCCCAGAACTGGACACAGTATTCCAGGTGGGGCCTGACCAAAACAGAATAGAGCGGAATATAAAGCAGAATCATTATTATATTATTATTATAATGATTAGGCCGAAAGGAACTATCAAGTAATGATGGGTGATTAATTGATTTTATAGAAGAAGAAGAAGAAGAAGAAGAAGAGGGGGAGGGGGAGGGGGAGGGGAAGGAGGAGGAGGAGGAGGAGGAGGAGGAGGAGGAGGAGGAGGGCTAGTTTGAAAATATGGGGCTGTAATAACCCTACAAGGCTTCTGGGGCTAAATTATAGGAAGGGTTAACTCAGGGGAGATGGTTCAGGCTGGCCAGAGAGAGGCATGGATGGAAGTGGAGAGAGACCATCCACAGGGTTCTGTTAGCCAGCCAGCAGAAGGTGAGAAGGTGGAGAGTGCCGGTTGGCCCTGACTCCTACTTGGGTTCTGTTATCCAGGAGAGGCTTCTGGAGTGTTAGGAGATAGAGAACTATGGGGGAAATAGGGACTAACCGCAATGGTCTGAGCAAGGGAAGAAATCCTGAGAAAGAGCATAGGAAGGCAGAGACCATCTAGGTAGATGAGTTAGGTTTCCATCTTGGAAAAGAGCTTGGAAAACAGGATTGGCAACAGGTGGGGTTGGAGAACAGTGGGTACATACACACACACACACACACATCAACATGTTAAACCTGTGCAAACAAAAATCCATCAGTGATACCTTTATTGGCCAACTGAAATGCACAACAATATACTTTTTACAAGCTTTCAAAGTGCCATGGGCTCCTTCATCAGGCAAGATGTTACAAACAAAACAGGAGGGGGGGGGGAACAATTGGAGGCGTTAGTCAGATGCCTACATGTTGTTTCAGTCCTTAGTATGGTATACCAGGGAGGATATATTTTGTGCAGGCAGGCTCCTCCTCCATCTGGCCATGCAGCAATAGGGAGATGTTGATTTCAATAAGTCCTTTGACAAGGTTCCCCATGACATTCTTGCAAACAAGCTTGTAAAATGTGGGCTAGACAAGTTAACTGTTACATGGATTTGTAATTGATTGACTGGCCAAACCTAAAGGGTGCTCAACAATGGCTCCTTTTCATCCTGGAAAGAAGTGACCAGTGGACAGGATCAAAATTCAAAATGACCTGAATAGATTAGAAAGCTGGGCCAAAGCTAACAAAATGAAATTCAACAAAGAGAAATGTAAGGTACTGCACTTAGGGTGGAATAATGAAATGCACAGATATAGGATGGGGGACGCCTGGCTGAATGAAACTACATGCGAAAGAGATCTAGGAGTCCAAGTAGACCACAAGTTGAACATGAGTCAACAGTGCAATGCGGCAGCTAAAAAGGACAATGCAATTTTAGGCTGTATCAATGGAAGTATAGTGTCTAGATCAAGGGAAGTAATAGTGTCATTCTATATTGCTTTGGTCAGGCCCCACCTGGAATACTGTGTCCAGTTCTGGGCACCACAATTCAAAAAAGATGTGGAGAAACTGGAGACTAAAACATAGAACAGTGGATGCAACCTGCAGGAAAAGAGATCCCACCTCAACATTAGGAGGAACTTCCTGACAGTAAGGGCTGTTTGACAGTGGAACACACTCCCTCAGAATCTGGTAAAGTGTCCTTCTTTGGAGGTCTATAAACAGAGGCTAGATGGCCATCTTTCGGGAGTGCTTTGATTGAGAGTTCCTGCATGGCAGGGGTTGGACTGGATGGCCCTTGTGGTCTCTTTCAACTCCATGCTTCTATGGAGTTTGTCACACTGGGGCTAATAATTAAAGAGAGATTACTCCCTCAGAAGGTGATGGAGTCTCCTTCCTTGGAGGTCTTTAACCCAAGTCTGGATGGCCGTCTGTTGGGGATGCTTTGATGGAGAGTTCCTGCATGGCAGGGGTTTGGACTGGATGGCCCTTGTGGTCTCTTCCAACTCTATTATTCTATGAGCTTTTCAAAGTCCAGGAAATTTAAAGTCCATTTGCATCTCAATAGGGACCCCTCTTTTGCAGTCCAGTAATATGATTAATTTATATTTCATTTTTATAATTTTATAATTTTATAAAAATTTATAAATTTTATAATATATATATATATATATATATATATATATTTCATTTATATTTCCTGCTTCTCCCTGTGGATTACAATTAAATTAGTAAAACCATTAAAACAACTTAAAATAAGGAGAATCGTGATTGTATGGCTCCATTCCAGTGAGGTCACAGACCTCTTTGTAGCCCTGAATGCTTTCTGTATTGTGAGATAACCACATTGTAGCAGCAACATGGGAACCATGAAGAGAGGCTGTGGACTGGGACCTCCAACCAAGGTAAAACCATTTTTTTCTTCTTAAATTTTGACTGAATTCCCATGTGTTACTTCTACACCAACAAATGTTCCTGATGCTAAAACATGGAGACATCTTGTGGAATCCATTGTTCTCTGATATATTTTTGTTTGCATTTGTTATATGGACAGCACAGCTACCTGTGAATGTTTTCTGTTAAACCTGTATATTTTTTTTGTTTTGTTTTTCTTTTTGCAACCAGGGGGAAAGGTAATTGGAAAACTTGTGTTTTGTCTTGTTAGAACTACACTTACTTTTTACCATATAATTTTTCTTTTTTAAAAAAACCCTTCACTTTTTAAATGCCTGATTGATTCTTTAAGGGAGAGTGAAGGGGAAGCTTTGGTTGTACACCTTCATGACCAGAACTGTCAGGAACCCAGTAAGTAATATTCCGTGTTCTCAATAGACATAAGAAAGAGGGTGTGTGTGTGTTGAGCCTTTACACTCCCTGGAACCTGAGAGGAATTAGATATCCAAAGAAGGACTTGGTGGAAACATTACTGTGCCACTGCACTGGAAAGAAGAGGCAAGTCTGGGTTGATTTTGGCTGCATCCCAGGGTCCCCCCTTTTCTTTTTCTTTTTTTTTAATTTATTTTCTTTAGTGATCATAAACAATACATACAGTGCACACACAACATATAATATGTACAATATATACAGTATTTACAATCATATGATTGCTTATAGATAAACGTCTATGTTTCCTAGGGTCCCCTTTTCACCATATGGTGGCAGCAGTGAAATACTTGAACACCAGAAGAACTCTATAGGGCTTTCTAGATTGACAGGAAAGTGTGACATGAAGTTGCCTTTTCCTTAATGCTTAGCAGCTGCACCACAACCTTTAGATGGAGCTGCGCTGTTCCACAGTTTTTAAAAAAGAAGCTGGGAACACCAGCACCTTTTTAAAGGCACTTCTTCTTCCCTAAAATGCAAAAAAAGCATTTTCATGGCACACTTTCCCTTTTTCTCATCTAAAGGCTAGAGTTTCATGCAGCCATGAACACACTTCTTTTTGCCAATCTAGAAAGCCCATTTGGCTTTCAATGAGAATCAGGCTTGATCTTTTCTAGAATCCATTTGTTTGTCTTCTTGGCCACCCAGGGTATTCTCAGTACTTTTCTCCAGCACCACATCTCAAATGAGGCTGCATCCACACTGGAGAGATAACCCTGTTTGGTCCCGCATTAAGGGGTCTGGCTCAAGGCTCTGGAATTCTGGGAGTTGGAGTTTGTTGTGGGGCCCAGAGTGGAGCTCTGCTCTCACATCCATGGTGATGGGGAATAGAATGGCTTGGACGATCCTCACTTTAGCGTTCAGAGTTTTGTTTTTAAACTTTATGATCTTGTCCATTTCTTTCATAGCTGCCCTTCTCAATCCCAGTCTTCTTCTGCAGTCTTGATTCTGATCAATATTTGATCCAAGGTATGGGAACTCTTTGACTATTTCAATTTTCTCATTGTCTAGGATGAATTCTTGTAGATTTTCTGTAGTCATTATTTTTGTTTTTTCAATGTTCAGCATTAATCCAACCTTGGCACTTTCCTCCTTGACCTTCTTCGATCATTGCTCCAGGTCTTTGTTTGCTTTGGCTAGTAATATTGTGTCATCTACATGTTTTAGGTTCTTGATGTTCCTTCCTCTAATCTTCACTCTTCCTGCCTCTGAGTCTAAACCTTCTCTGTGTACAATATTTTCTATATACAGGTTGAATAGATAGGGTGATAGTATGCAGGCTTGCCTAACCCTTTGGGCAATTGGGAACCATTCTGTTTATCAGTATTCTGTTGAGATAGCAGTCTCTTGTCCTGAGTACAGGTTATGCAACATGACAATCAGATGTCATGGCACTCCCATTCCTTTTAAGTTCAAGCTATAGCTTTCCATAGTCTGTGCAGTCAAAGGCTGTGCTGTAATTAATAAAACACACACAGAGTTTCTTCTGGAATTACCTTCTCTGGATAGACCCCATTACCCATTGTATATTTCCAATGTGATCTACCCCAAGCTATGAGTCTGTGCCTCACTGACATGGGAGCCACTGGCTCCACATAAACACCTTGCTCAGACAAGACTTGAAGTTTGATTGCACATCTTTTTCTCCTGGTTATTGTACATCTGTTTCTCCTGAGCTGAGCACAGGCTTAAACCATTTAAAATGTATGTTATTGCATGCCTTCATGCCCAGTTTGGAAGCATCATGTACCCAATTTGGACTTCTCCCGTACTTTGTAAAGAACAAGACTTTCCAGATTGGGAGAAAAAGGTGTGTGATAATCTCCTTAATCTTCGAAGCTGCACAAAGTGGAAAGTCTTCAGGACTAGAACTTCAGGCCCCATGTCTCCATGTCAGAATCTGGCAAAGTCTACCATGGGATATATTTTGATGTTAATTTGGTTAAAGTAGTGCTATAAATGTTCACATGTTTTAAATGTTATATTAGAGCAGAGTAATATAATTGGGAGTGATGGGATTTAGAGTGTTATGGTGTTGATTCAAATCATTACTTTTGGTTCCAAGAGAAGATAACCACCTGGCTGAAGAATGCACAGATATGTGGGGTAGGATTTTTCCAGCGCAGTCTCCTGGGAAAAGAAAGTAAGAAACAAAGTGAAAGTGTGTGTCTGGAGAGGAGGACAAATAAGCCTGGCTATAGGGATGTTTTAATTTGTTAATGAATCAAGGTAAAGCCTGCAAAAGTATAGGGCAGAGCATTGTTTAAACTATGCTTGTGGATGGTAGAAGTTGTGTCTGCAGAGGTCTTACTGTTAACTTCTCCAGTTGTGAAATAAACTTTTTCTGTTTGAATACAGAAGACAGGTTTACTGAACTGTGAGGGATGGGCAGTTTTTGACACTCCAAGAATGCTGGGCACACTAACTCTGGGGATAATGGAACTCTTGGGAGATGGTGTGTTGCAACTAGGCAAGGGGGTGGCCAATGGTAATCTGGCTGCTTGGCCTCAGGATGTGTAACAGCAGAATAATACTGCAGGTACAGTGCGGAAATGCTGACCATTGGGAACTAATCGGGTATAGGGTGACTAAAATGGTAAAGGGTCTGGTAACCATGCCCTATGAGGAATGACTTAGGGAGCTGGGAATGTTTAGCCTGGAGAAGAGAAGGTTAAGAGATGATATGATAGCCCTGTTTAAATATTTGAAGGGATGTCATATTGAGGAGGGAGCAAGCTTGTTTTTTGCTGCTCCAGAGACTAGAACGTGGAACAATGGATACAAGCTCCAGGAAAAGAGATTCCACCTCAACATTAGGAGGAACTTCCTGACAGTAAGGGCTGTTCGACAGTGGAACCCTCTCCCTTGGAGAGTGGTGGAGTCTCCTTCTTTGGAGGTCTTTAAACAGAGGCTGGACGGTCATCTGTCGGGGATGCTTTGATGGAGAGTTCCTGCATGGCAGAGGGTTGGACTGGATGGCCCTTGTGGTCTCTTCCAATTCTATGATTCTATGATTCAGAGAATCAAAGAATTGGAAGAGACCACAAGGGCCATCCACTCCAACCTCCTGCCATGCAGGAACTCTCAAATCAAAGCATCCCCCATAGATGGCTATCCAGCCTCTGTGTAAGCTTTCATAGCAGGAGACTCCATCATCCTCTGAGGGACTGTGTTCCACTGTCAAACAGCCCATACTATCAGGAAGTTCCTCTTAATGTTGAGGTGGAATCTCTTTTCCTGTAGCTTGCATCCATTGCTGCAGGTCCTAGTCCCTGGACCAGCAGAAAACAAGCTTTCTCCATCCTCAATATGATACCACTTCAAATATTTAAACAGGGCTATCATATCACCTCTAAACCTTCTCTTCTCCAAGCTAAACATACCCAGCTCCTTAAGTCTCTCCTCATAAGGCATGGTTTCCAGACCCTTCACCATTTTGGTTGCCCTCCTCTGGACATGCTCCAGTGTATCAGTATCCCTCTTGAACTGTGGTGCCCAGAATTGGACACAATATTCCAGGTGAAGCCTGACCAAACAAAACAGAATGGTACTATTACTCCCTTGTTTTGCTGAATTGCTAAATATGAGGATTCCCACAAAAGTAAGACATAGCAAAGTTTTTGTATATAAATATATATACAGTATATAATGTTCTTTTTTGTTGTTGTTGTTGTTCAACAATAAATGTGAATTCTTCTTCATGGAAAAATAAGACTTCCCCTGAAAATAAGACCTAGCACATCTTTGGGAGCAAAAATTAATATAAGACACTGTCTTATTTTGGGGGAAACATGGTAGACAATGTACATCTATTGATGCAGACTAGAATTGCATTGGTCTTTTTAGCTGCCCCATCACACTGGACTCTTTCATACAAGGCTAAATTGGAAGTATAATTTAAGGTCAATTCGAATGCAATCATGGGTTTTATGTTATTGCAAATTAACTCTTCGCACGCAAATTCGGGAAAGAGGGAAGCCAATTCGAATGCAATCATGGGTTTTACCTTATTGCGAATTAAAGCTTCGCATGCAAATTCGGGCAGGAGGGGGTTATTTTCGGGTAATGGGAAGTAATTCCGAACGGAGCAGGGGTTCATGTAAATTCGCTAAACAAGCGAATTTACATAAATCCGCATTGGCTCCATTCGGAGTTGGGAGAAATTCCTCCCCGTTTGAAAGAGTCCACTGTTGACTTATATTCAACTAGGACTCCTAGATCACTTTTTTTTTCTTTTTTTCTTTTTCTTTTTCTTTCTTTCTTTCTTTTTTTTTGGGGGGGGGGTTCTTTTAGATACAAAACTCCTAGATCACTTTCACATGTAGTCTTGTCAAGCCAGGTGTCCCCCATCCTACATCTATACATTTCATTTTTTCTGTCTATGTACAGTACCTTACATTTCTCCCTGTTGAAATTCATTTTGTTAGTTTTGGCCCATTCATTTAGATAGTTTATAATATATTAAGGTTATTTTGAATTGTTATCCTCTCCTCTGTGGTATCAGTTATTCCTCGTAATTTGGTGCCATTTGATAAGCATACGTTCTATTCTTTTAACCAACTTATTATTATTATTATTATTATTAACCTTTATATAGCGCTGTAAATTTACACAGTGCTGTATATACAATCTTATAATCAGATGGTTCCCTGCCGTCAAGCTTACAATCCAAAAGACACAACACAAAAATAGAAGGGAAAGGTGGCGGGAAAGGGGATGAGGTGGAGTGGTTCTTCTCTCCCTCTGGGACCTGGACCAAAGCAAATGGATTGGAGGGAGGGCACGGCTTCTTAATACATAATTAAAACTAGGCATCCTGGGGCAGACTGCACAATCCTGGGAATGCTTCCCTAAACAATATAGTTCTGGACAGAGATTAAAGGATGGAGGTGTGAGAGAGGAAGCCCTGTCAGAAGAAGGTTGCAATAATCTAGTCATGAGACCACTAGGGCATGAACCAAAGTCTTGGCAGTGGAGGCTGAGAGGAATGGACAGATTTTAGAAATGTTGTAAAGAGAGAATCTACAGGCCTTGGTGGTGGCCTGACTCTGGGGAATAAATGACAGAGAGGAATCAAAAATGAAACCAAGACTGCAAGCTTGCTGAATTGGTTGAATAGAAGTGCCATCAACAGAAACAGAAAAGGAGTATTGAAGAGTGGGCTTAGGTAGGAAGACAAGAAGCTCTGTCTTAGACATGTTGAGCTTCAAGCGCTGATGCCGCATCCACTGAGAGATGGCAGCCAGACAAGATGAGACTTGCTGTTCAAGCCCCAGCGAAAGGTCAGGGGTGGAAAGATACAGCTGAGTGTCATTGGCATACAGATGATAGGAGAAACCAAAAGAACTGATGAGTTTACCAAGGGTATAGAGAGATGTGTATAGAGAGAACAAAAGGGGACCCAGGACAGAGCCCTGAGGAACTCCAACAGATAAGGGAACAGAGGAGGAAGTCTGACCACCCGTGACCACTGCAAAGATCTGTCTGACAAATAAGATTTAAACCAGTCGAGAACAAGGTCTGAGAACCCAAGGTCAGAAAGTAAATCAACCAGGAAACAGTGATCCATGGTGTCGAAGGCCGCAGACAAATCAAGAAGAATGAGAATAGAGTAGAGACCATTCGCCTTGGTCTGCAAGAGAGCATTTGAGATCTTGGTGAGGGCTGTCTCTGTAGAGTGTTGTGGCCGGAAACCAGACTGAAACAGGTCCAGGATGGAATTGGTTTTGAGAAACTCAAGACAGCAAGAATAGACGACCCGTTCCAGAACCTTAGAAAGAAAAGGAAGAAGAGAGATCAGAAGATAACTAGACAAAGAATAGGGGTCAAGAGAGGGCTTTTTCAGAATTGGGGAAACAAGAGCATGTTTGAAGTCTGAAGGAAAAGAACCGGTAGAGAGAGAGAGATTAAAGATATAGAGAAATGAGGGCAGAAAAGAAGGGGCTATAGAGATTAGAAGATAGGAGAGGATAGGATGAAGAGAATAAGTTGTAGGTTTGCAAGAATTTAGCAGCGTAGAGAGTTCATAATAAAGATAAATGACACCAATCGACTACATTGAAGGATATTTTACTGTTGTTTATTTTTATTGTTAGTATTGTTGTTAATGCTGTGACGGTTTTAGGATAATGATTATAATATTTGATTGTGTACTATTGTATTTTATTGATTGTCGGAATCCCGCCTCGATCCGATGGAGAGGCGGGAAATAGAAATAAATATTATTATTATTATTATTATTATTATTATTATTATGTTAAATAGGACTGGGCCTAGGACAGAACCCAGTGGCACCCCGCTGGTCACCTCTCTCCAAGATGAAGAGGAGCCATTGTTGAGCACCCTTTGGGTTCAGCCAATTAACTAGATGGCCATCTCTCGGGAGTGCTTTGATTGAGAGCTCCTGCATGGCAGGGTTCGGACTGGATGGCCCTTGTGGTCTCTTTCAACTCTATGTTTCTATAGGAGTTTATCACACTGGGGTGAATTTTGCCATTAAAGAGAGATTAAAGCATATTTAAAGCATCCCTCAAAAAAGTGAAAATTGCGCAAATGATTATCACACACAATTGCACAAATATCGGAAATGCATTGTCTCTGAAATCCCAAAAGTAAAAGATGTGTGTTAATGATTCTTTGTGACCACTTTAATGGCAGGTTTTGTGCCACATCATGTGATTTTCATGTAATTATGCGATTAACTCCCAATCTCTTTCATGTCATAAACTCCTATGATTCCATGATTCTGTGAATGCTGGTCCCTGCCTAGCCTGCAGGCAATTTTCCTGGAGCAATTGGGTTGATGCTGCTAAACTTCACAGAAATTATGCAGCTGCCTTTTAAGAAAGTTTCAAGGATCAGGAGAAAACCCAAGAAACAATGTGATCCTTTAGAGAAGGAGAGAGAAATAACTACAGAGGTAGAGACAGAAGGCTCCATAGGAAGGGGCAAGGAGTGTTTCTGATGCAAAAAAGTGGCACAACACAAAGAGCCAGTACCATGAAAGTATTGAAAAAAGGATTGGCACTGGCCATGGCTGACGTCAGAGGGGTGCAACACACAGTGGGCCAATGCTGCTAAACTTCACAGGAATGACAGAGTTGCATTGGAAGAAAGTTTCAAGGAATATGGGAAAAACTGAGAAGGAGTCAACTGTGTCGAGAAGGGAGGAAGGGGAAAGAAATAACTGCAGAGATGGAGGCAGCAGGATCCATAGTTGTCTGCTGCAATGTATGTGCAATGTTTCTCTTCTTTCCAGAAAACATCACCCACTACACTGAAGCAAGTGCAAATTGATACCTGTCTCAGAAGAGAAGGTCAGTGCACTGCAACTACGTGTTGAGTCCCTGTGGTATAAGAGAACATGAGGACTTCCAGGATAGAGCACAGGGAGAACTGATTTTACAGAACCAAGAGGAATTAAAATGAAGAGGCCTGCAACAGTGGGGGGAAACCTTGGAGGAAAGCCACAATCAGAAAAAAACTATACATAAGGGATTCGGAACCCCTCCAACTAAGCAATCACTTAATGCACCTTCATGAGGACAGCAGCAGTGAAGATGTTCACACAGGAAACCAGGAACAAGAAATACTGCACTCCAAGGAAGGAGCCAAGGTAACTGTCAAATGCAACAAGAAAAAAAGAAAGGTGCTGGTGGTTGGTGACTTACTGCTTTAGGTTATAGAGGCATTTGTCTACCAGCCTAACACGATGAATCAGGAAGGAACAATGGATGCAAGCTGGATGGACATCTGTCAGGGATGCTTTGATTATGAGTTATTGCATGGCAGAGGGTTGGACTGGATGGCCTTTGTGGTCTCTTCCAACTCTATGATTCTATGGGGCTTTTTAGATTGGCAGGAAAGTGTGACATGAAGTTGCCTTTTCCTTAATGCTTAGCAGCTAGACAGCAAGCCCCAGGTGTGCATTTAAAAGGTACAGGGCAGCTAGACTGAGGTTTTTTCTGTAGCTCAGCAACTACATGGGAAGCTGTCAAAATGCTACAAACACAGGTGGAGCAGCTACATGGGCGGCAAGGAACGTGGCTTTTAGCCGTGCTTTAAACATTTTTTTCCCTTGCTGGCTGCGAATTGCGCAATTGCACAGGTACATCATACAGTCGGAGCTTATCACATGGGGGAGTACAGGACCATTCCGAAAGAGGGAGAAAGTGAGGTCAGTTCGGAAATGCACGTGATTACGCACAAGCTCATCACACACAAGACAAGAGAGCATCTACACAAAAAGAAAATGCAGAGTCAATATGAAAGAATTCATCACATGTGAACATACTGGTCGGCTTCCTGTTGCAAATTAAGGCATCTTGGGAAATGGTAGCAAAGGCTCATGGGAGTTGTAGTCTGTGTTCTGTCAGAGCATTATATTGAGTTGTCTTGAGGTTTCAGCCCTCTGTCCAGGAGGGATTCCCATATGTCCTCCATTCTTGAGCAGAGGCCCCCCTTTTCCAAGTTGACCAGGCACATCCTCCTTTGCCAGGACACGTCCTACTTTTCCAGCCTTCTTTTTGAAGAGGAAGCAGGAGGGCCAGGCGTGCTCTGGCCAGGCTCTGGGGGTCTCTTCCTCCCTCCCTCCCTCCCTCCCCGCTGCCTTCCTCCTCCCTTTGGCTGAGAGAGTGTGACTTGCAAGGAGGAAGGGCAGCGGTGGTGCTCCAGGTCCTCCTGATGCTGGGCCAGGGCAAGCTGGAAACAGGAGGAGGAGGAGGAGGAGAGGGACATGGGGCCCCTCTGCTGCCCTGCTTCCCTGCAAGTCACACTGTCTCAGCCAAAGGGAGGAGGAAGGCAGCCAGGAGAGAGCCCTGGAGCCTGACCAGAGTGTGCCTGGGCCTGCCTTCTCCTCCCCCCTTCGGCTGAGAGAGTGTGACTTGCAGGGAAGCAGGGCAGCGGAGGTGCTCCAGGTCCCTCCCCTTCTCCTCCTCCTCTTGCCAGCTTGCCCTGGCCTGGCTGAGCGCGTCCAGTGCCCTGCTGTCTCCCTAGAAGTCACACTCTCTCAGCCAAAGGGAGGAGGTGAAGGAAGGTGCAGGCGCACTCTGGCCGGGCTCTGAAGGTCTCTTCTTGTCTTGGCACCTTCCCTCCCTCCGCACTTGTATCGCTACCTTTAAATGGGTGCTTTAAAGAGACAGAGCCCCATTTAACTGTGCAACTACACCTTAGCCTTTAGATGCAATAGCAATGTTGCACCCTTTTTTAAAAAGTAGTGGGGAAATCAAGCTACTTTTTAAAGGCACTTCTTCTCCCCTAAAACTCAAAAGAAGCGTTTTCATGGCACACTTTCCCTTTTTCTCATCTAAAGGCTGGGCTTTCATGCAGCCATCAACACACCTCTTTTTGCCAATCTAAAATGGGCCAGCTACTTTTTAAAGGCACTTCTTCTCCCTTAAAACTCCAAAATAGTGTTTTCATGGCACATTTTCCCTTTTTCTCATCTAAAGGCTGGGCTTTCATGCAGCCATCAACACACCTCTTTTTGCCAATCTAAAATGGGCCTATGATTCTAAGTATGCTGTCTTCCTTGCACACATATCCAGGATGTCACTTACAACTTGCCAAAACTCCCCAAGAACACAGAGCAGTACCCCTTTCTCCTTATTCATGTGGGTACCAATGACACGGCCAAGAACACCTTTGAGCAGATCAACCTGTGACTATGACGCTGAAGGGGTTTGAGGCACAAATGGTATTCTTATCACTTCTCTGTTCTCTATCCTAGTGAAGGATAGAGGACTACACAGGGAAAGGAAGATACTAAAATTAATGATTTGCTATGTAGGTGGTGTAGACAGGAGATGTTTGGCTTCTGGGACTATGGTTTTCATACACAGAGGACTACTGGCTACAGATGGGCTGCACTTTTTGAAGGCTAGGAAGAATATCTCTGGTAGTAGCATGGCAAATCTGATCAAGGGGGCTTTAAACTAAATCCTTGAAGGATTGTAGACGATAGCTCAAACATCAGCCCAATGGCAAGCTTTAGATGTGAATTCTAGAGGACAAGCTGAGGGAGAGGATGGGAACCATTAAATTAATAAGTAAGAGCAAACAAGCTTCAAACGGCTATACATCAACACACAGAGTTTGGGAAACAAACAAGCTAAGCTTGTAGTCCTAATGGAAGAAGGTAAATATGTCTTTATATACATAACAGAGACCTGTTAGGATGACTGGAATACTACAACTGAAGGGTATAACCTATTCAAAAAGAATAGATGTGGCAGAAAAGGAGGGGGAGTATCATTATATGTAAAAGACAAAATCAGTTGCACAAACATCCATAAGTTCAACGTGATCAAAGTGGACCAGTTGAGAGAATTTGAGTAAAAATAAATAGAAAAATAAATAAATGCAACATTGTGGGAGGAATCTGCTACAGGCCAACAAACCAAAAAGAGGTGGTGGACAATATTTTTCAAAAACAAATCTCAGAAATTTCAAAGGTACAAGAATTAATACTTAGTGGGGATTCAATTAACCTGACATCTGCTGGGAGTATAAGAGGCTGGACAGACTGCTCCTTTCAGCGCCTGATCAGGGTCGCAGCAACTACATGCTGTGTCTTAGTCAGGAAACACACAGAGAAAGTTGCTGGGGAAGAGGAGGTCACTTCACACACAACAGAAGTAGATGGTTGGAGGAATATCACACACAGAAGTAGGAAAACCAGGGTTCATTCTGTGAGCTTGCAGTTACAGAATCGCTTTGAATCTCTCTCTGTTATCAGAGAAGATGAGGAAAAGCGTCAGGAATAGACATCAGGGATAGAGCAGGGGAGCCTGGAAGTTCCATCGCAGGGAACAGTCGCTGCTAAGCTTCGGAGGAGGCATGTGGTGGTCATGGGGGACTCCTTGCTGAGGGTTACAGAAGCAGTGGTTTACTGACTGTTACCCCTTTCTTTTGGTTCATGTGGGAACCAATGAAACTGCAAGGAGCAGCCTTCAGAATATCATAAGGGATTATGTGGCTCTGGGAAGGAAGCTGAAAGAGATGGATGCACAGGTTGCCATCTCATCTCTTCTCCCAGTTGAAGGGCATGGTCCAGGAAGGGAAAAGAAAATAGCGGATGTAAACAGCTGGCTCCGTAGATGGTGCCACCAAGAACAGTTTGGATTCTTGGATCATGGGCTGCAGTTCCATGAGGGGGGACTTCTGGCAAGAGATGGGTTGCATCTCACACCAGTTGGCAAAAACGTTTTTGCCAATAGTCTCAAAAATCTGATCAGGAGGGCTTTAAACTGAATTATGGGGGAGGGGGGAGGGAGACAGTATTCTGGAAGGCAAAAGGGATGGATACATCACCAGAGGAGTGTAGTGATGCCGCCCTCCATGTGGTTGGGCACGCAGCATCACACTGGCATGGGGGTGGAGTCGGGCATGCATCATGGGGACACCACACCCCCACTCTGCCCTGATGTTGGCCTTTGATGCTGGTCTG
Source organism: Urosaurus nigricauda (assembly GCA_034509955.1). Lineage (NCBI taxonomy): Eukaryota > Metazoa > Chordata > Lepidosauria > Squamata > Phrynosomatidae > Urosaurus > Urosaurus nigricauda. The sequence continues at coordinate 4,335,325 of JAOEGL010000014.1, forward strand.
TCAAGGCTCTAACTTTTCTAACTCTCCAACAAATTCCTGGTGTGCCTTGCAGATAATTTCTTCTTTCCAAAGATAGAGTAAGGAACAAGGGAATTCTGGCAGTCCTGGGCTTGATCCTAACTAATAGGAAGGAGCTGGTCATTCGAATCAAAGTAGTTCGTACTTTAAGGGGATGTGACCTTATAATGCCAGAATTCTTAAATATGGAACAGGGAAGTATAGTCAAGCACAGACCTGGGATTTCAGGATAGCTGATTTTATCAAATTTTAAAAAATTACTGAGTGGAATCCAATGGCTAGATATGCAAAAGGAGCAAGGCACCCCGCAAAGGGGTGTGGGGTGTTCTTGAAGGAGGAGTTGCAGAAAGGACAATCATAAACAATCCCATGGAAAAATAATAATGGGAAACATCTGAAAAAAGCCAGTGTGGCTGGATGGAAAACTCAAAGAGGAAGTGAAAAGAAAAAGGAGTATGTAAAAAGAATGGAAAGACAAATCACCAAATGTGTGACCCAAGCTTACAGAAATAGTATAAGGAATGCTAAAGCTCAGAATAAACTGGTACGCAAGTGCAGGGCACCAATTTTCTTTTTCTAGGAAGGGCTCAGTGGGACTGCTGTTCAATAAGGATGGCAAAATGCTAACAAATCACTGGCTGGCCCATGTGTACCACAAAGTAGTGTCCCACTGGATGTGGTCGCCATTGTGGTAAGTCCAGGCATAACGTTCTGGACTGACCCTGGATTAAGTGGCCGGTGTAGACATCTCCTTATTTTCCATGAATTCACCAAGTATCCCATTGAAGCCATCCAGGCTTCACTACTTTGGGGTGGTGAATTCCTCAGTTGAACTCTATACAGTCCTCCCTTCCCTTACATGGGGGATCCGTTCTGGATCCCCCTGCATAAGGGAAAAATTATGTATGCTCACGCACCATTGAAAATAATGGGGCGCATGCATGTCATGCCATGCAATGCCATTCATAAAGTTGTGTGCAGCTTCAGTGTATGCTGAAAGCTGCATGAGGCCCGCGTATGGCACGGCTCTCTCTACTATAGGATGAAGTCCTTCCCTTTTTCTGTTCTGATTCTTCCATTATTCATCTTAATCGGATGGCTTGATTAGGTTCTAGGAGAAAAATGTCTCAATCTCCACTTTTGCTATTCCAAACATGTTTTTGTCAATCACTGTAATGCCTCCCTTTCTCCCTTTAGGTGTCCCCTGTGCTGTAATTTGAGTCAAAACATTCATTACTACTGGAGATCAGTTGGTGGCCCTGCAGATGTTGTTGGGCACCAACTCCCATCAGCACAGAAAACAGAGCTCATGAAGGGTGATGATGGTGGTTGCATTCCAGAACCTGGTTTTGGATACCCAGACTTTGCCCAACCCTACTGTGAGTGAAGGGTTGATTAGGCTGGCATGTTAGCTAATCATCCTTAACATGATCCATCATGATTTCATACTTAGGAGAAATGCCATGATTTCATACTTAGGAGAAATGCCACACCAGTGTAAAGAAGGCTGCTCTTTATTCCTTTGCCAATATATATTTTCACTTTTACTTTGCCCAGGGTTTGTGCCACTGGTATATTTCTCAAGAATTTTTCAACTGTTTTCCAAGAAATCCCATTTAGAAAACATCAACTTGCACACTGGGGTTCATTCTTTCCCCTCACTGGTGACCAATAACATATTCCTGTTCGTTTCTTCTGTGCAGAGCCTGTAAACCAGAGTAGACGCCAGAGACATAATTAAAGGTAATCACCTCAAATCCTCTGATACTCCTAAAATGTTCATAACCCACTTGCAGTTATTCATAATTGAGTATGCAGTTAAATGTTTTAGTCAATTTGTCTGACAGTATTGCAGTTCATTGATTTTATGAAGTCCCCAGGTTTTGCCATTAAATCACTTTTACTGAATGCTATCTCTCATGCTTCTGTCCTGTAGTATTTATAGTCCAACTGTGATTTTTTTTTTCTCCAGGGTCACTGGTCAGCATGTTTACCTCTGCATTTTGTATCAGCCTTATCTTTTTTCTGGTTATGTTCCTCCCTCCCTAACAGCAAAATGACATGTTAGTAGATTGGTTGTGGCATGTCAGACTTGCAACAAAATATTGCAGTGTGGAGTGCTACCATTCAGGATCCAGTCAAGCCAGTTGTGGCCTTTTACAGACTACTCCATCCCGTTCCCCACTCATCATTCCTTAAGACAACCAACATTAGGGGTGTCAGGTCTCAAGGCTTAGTCCTGAGTCTCCAGTTTTTGTGGGTCATCTCCAAGCTGGTGATAGGGGTGAAAGCTCTCCATGTTTGGTGGGCTCAGCTCTGGGCAAGAGGAAAGGGCAGTGTGCACATTTCCAGTTCAGCTAGTAGCGTGGCAGCTTGCTTCTGTTTGCAAGGTTTAATTGATGTGTTGCTGCAAATTGAAAAGACTCCACAAGAGGGTTGATGCATTTATTTAGGCTGCTGGCACACCACAAAATTAATGTAGTTCAACAGTGTTTTAACTGTCCTAGTTCCATCCTGTGAAATCCTGGGATTTGTATTTTCTCATGGCACTAGAATTCCTGACAGAGAAGTCTAAATAGCTCACAAAACTACAAATCCTAGAATTCCATAGCATCGAGCCATAGCAGTTAATGTGATGTCATGCTGCACTAATTCTGTAGTGTAGATGCAGCTTTATTTAGCTGCTGCTTTCCTTCACAGCCATTGTGGCTCCAGGGCTCACTCTCTACCATGCTCTGCATCTACCTTCTGGGTAGAAACAAGTAGCAGCTTAGCAATAGCAGATTCATTTATATACCACTTCATACTGCCTAAGTAGTCTCTAAGCAGTTTACAACTGTAAGTTAATTGCCCCCAACAAACTGGCTACTCATTTTAGCAACCTGTCCAGGAAAGCAGCCAAATGGCCGATAAGGCCAGCCTGGTTCCCAAACAAACCACCAGCTAGCAGAGTCAATGCAAGCAACATAGAAGATTTTCAAACCTGGCTCAAATGTTGCAGAAAAGTGCCTAAAATGACCTTGAAAGATTCAGGCAGGGGGAGTGTGTCAATGTCTGGAGCGCTTCTGCAAATCGCTCATATATTGTCATGGAAATGGAAGATGCCTCTTTGCGAGGCTGAATCGCTTCAAGGGAGCTGCTTCCCTCTGGATTCTCTCTTGGTGCTTCTTTTGCGTCTAGAGGGAAGCAGCTCCCTTGAAGCGATTCAGCCTCTCAAAGAGGCATCTTCTGTTTCCATGACAATATAGGAGCGATTTGCAGAAGCGCTCCAGACGTTCACACACTCCCCCTGCCTGAATCTTTTAAGATCGTTTCAGGCACCTTTCTGCAACGTTTGAGCCAGGTTTGAAAATCTTCATAGTCTTTGAGTTTAAAGGCAGTATCAGAAGAAGGATTACCAAAAGAGTTGTTAAACGGTCCAAGGGTCAAGGTATCAGATAGGCAGGTTGATCAGGCAGTCCAAGGTCAAGGGTTTCAGATAACCAAGATAGTCAGCAGTATAAGAAGCAAGGGTTTGGTCCAAAAGCCACAGGAGCCAGAGACAAAGTCTTTCTTCCAAGAAGGTCAGATAATCACTGGCAACCAGACTGCCTAAGCAGGTAGGCAGCAGGCATTCAGGTATGTCTGATTACGAACTGTTTCTGATAAAGCCTCTGTGACCTTTGAAAGCCCTCCCTTTTGGCTTGATGCTCCCTGAAGGTAGGCACACATCCCTGATCCTCTTCTATGTCCACAGACTTGGCCACAGGCAGACTTGGCTGCTGAACCTCTGGAGAGGCCTCAGAGTCTGCTACAGCAGAACTAGGGCCGGCCTCAGGCTCCCCAATTGCAGGCTCGGGTCCCAGAGGCTTTGGCTCATTCTCTGAGTCCTCCACATTGTTCTCCAGGCTGGGCATGACGTAGCCTTGGAAGGATGTAAGGCTGAGTCAACCTTGAGCCCTTGGTTGGTATCGAACTCACAACCTTGTGGTTTGTGAATGACTGCCTGCAGTACAGGCATTTAACCACTGTGCCACCAGGGCTCCTCTAGGCATTCCTCACTATGTCTTCCCAAATGAGAAAGGAAAATCCTATCATTTCTGTTTGATCTGGTTACAGCCCTTTCAGGTAAGATTTCTATCTTAATTTTTAAACAGAGCAAAACATTCTCTCTTTATGTGTTTGAACGACAAGTTGTGATCAACTATGGTTGGCACTTACTGAACAACACTTAACAACATTACCAGGCACTGTCCCCAGGTCTCAAATTTTGACCCAGATTTTGACTTCAAGGCCTGGGAGAATCCTGTACTGGCAACCCTAGCCAACATTCATGCCCACTGAGCATGCTTAATTCTCATTAGCTTGTTTTTGAATCATCCCTTCTTATGTTTTCTCCTTAGACCTTTTTTTCTCCTGCTAATTCTGGGGTTTCCTAAGATCTCCTTCTAGTATGTTTTGTTGTTCTGTGCCTTCAAGTCACTTCTAACTTGTGGCAACTCAAGGTGGACCTACCACAGGGTTTTCTTTGCAAGATTTTTTCAAGAGGGTTTGCCATTGCTGTCCTCTGAGGCTAAGGGAGTGTGGCTTGCCCAAGGTTACTCAATGGATTTCCATTGCCAGATGGGCTTTGAACTCTGGTCTCTGGAAGTCCTAGTTCAGCACTCAAACCACTACACCACACTGACTTTCTTCCAGTATGTAGATGGTACCATATCATACTCAGATAATGAAATAATTGTTTGTATGTAATTGGAGGGTGGGTGGGATGACTTGCCACTCAACTGCTTTGGAAGACAGTTCTTATAACCCATCTCCATTGGCCATGATATGGCTACTGGCAGCTGAAGTTTGAAATCTAGGGTGAAACAAGGTTTCCCCACTTTGGTTCAAAAATTTCTGTTTTTCAAGTTGGAGGCATCCTGCTAGCATGCTGTAGGAAGCAGTAATATCTTCACTATTCACCAGCATTACTTTCATAGAATCATACAGATGGAAGAGACCAAAAGGGCCATCCAGTCCAACCTCCTGCCAGGCAGAAATACACAAACAAAGCACTCTGATAAATGGCTGTTCAACCTCTGTTTAAAAACCTCCAAAGAAGGAGACTCCACCAGTCTTTGAGGGAGTGTGTTCCACTTCAAACAGCTCTTACTGTCAGGACATTCCTCCTAATGGTGAGCTGGAATCTCTTTTCCTGTAGTTTGCATCCATTACTACTACTGGTCTCTGGATCAGCAGAAAACAAGCTTGTCATACTGAAGCCATCTTCAGTATGTCATCCCCTCAAATATTTAAGCAGGGCTATCATATCACCTCTTAACCTTCCCTTCTCCAGGTTAAACATACCCAGCTCCCTAAGTCTCTCCTCATAAGATATGGTTTCCAGACACTTCACCATTTTGGTCGCCCTCCTCTAGACATAGCATACCATCTTCTCAAAAACTTTTTTGAACTGTGGTGCCTAGAAATGAACACAGGACTGGACTTTCCCACTTCTTTAAAAAATAATTTTTTATTAACCCATAATTTTAATAATTGAACACAACATATAAGATGAAACTCCCCCCAAAAACCCTAAAACTAAATACTTCTAAAAATTACACAAACGTTGCTTCCCCACTTTTAAACTGGTCATGGTCCCAGAGCAGCAGGAGGAAATGTAACAAGGTGGATCATGAGGACTAGCATGCAGGCTGAGGTTTTGGGGAGCTGAAGTCCAATATCAGACCTGGTGGCGCAGCAGTTAAATGCCTGTACTGCAGCCACTCACTCAAAACCATAAGATGGCGAGTTCAAGACCAGCAAAGGGCTGAAGCTCGACTCAGGCTTGCATCCTTCCGAGGTCGCTAAAATGAGTACCCAGATTGTTGGAGGGGGGGGGCAAATAGCTTACAATTGTAAACCGCTTAGACACTCCTTAAGGGTATGAAGCGGTATATAAATGAAGCTGTTTGGTTTTTTTTTGTTTTATCTGGGGATAAAAGTTAGGGAACCACTGTAAACTACAACATACGGTTAAAAAGAGTAACATATTATCCTTTTTTAATACCTTGTTCAGGGGTGGGCAAGATGAACAGAGCACGTGGCTCCCAAAAGATAATTTTGTCCCCTCTCCTCCATAGAAGCTTCATAGCTTAATAGAATCGTAGAGTTGGAAGAGACCACAAGGGCCATCCAGTCCAACCCCCTGCCATGCAGGAACTCTAAATCAAAGCATCCCCAATAGATGGCCATCCAGCCTCTGTTTGAGACCGCCAAGGAATGAGACTCCACCACACTCTGAGGGAGTGTGTTCCACTGTCAAACAGCCCTTACTGTCAGGAAGTTCCTCCTAATGTTGAGGTGGAATCTCATTTCCTGTAGCTTGCATCCATTGTTCTGGGTCCTATTCTCTGGAGCAGCAGAAAACAAGCTTGCTCCCTCCTCAATGTAACATCCATTCAGATATTTAAACAGGACTATCATATCCTCTCTTAACCTTCTTTTCTCCAGGCTAAACATACCCAGCTCCCTAAGTCTTTCTTCATAAGGCATGGTTTCCAGGCTTTTCACCATTTTGGTCACCTCCTTGGACACGCTCCAGTTTCTCCACATCCTTTTTGAATTGTGGAGCCCAGACCTGGACACAGTATTCCAAGTGAGACCTGACCAAAGCAGAATAAAGTGGCACAGTGACTTCTCTTGATCTAGACACTATACTTTTATTGATGTAGCCCCTTCTGAGAAGGCAGATACTATGTCCTTTTGATACCAATGTAGCTCTGTCATATGGGAGGCCACTTTAGGATTCCCTGTAGTTGCCACAGTTGCTCCTGAATTCAATATGTGTTCCTGTTGCATTGGGAAAGTTGTCTGCCCTGATCTAGCTGCATTTTCTCAGCCAATGATGGCTGTTAAACATGGTCACTTTCGCCCTGCTCCCCACCCATCCTCCAGTTTGGGTTCTGATTGTTTCTTCTTTGGTGTCTTCATTCTTTTGAAATGCATGACCTTATATTATTTACTTTACCCACCCTTTATTTTATCATTTAATGTACTCAAAGAGCCAAGCTGAAGGGAAGCTCTGTGAGTCAGCAACTGTTTTACATTACAAAAGCAAAGTAATTCACTTGTGCTAAGTAAGCCCAAGCAGGTACACACAGTATATTAATATCCTTTCTTTGCAAAGAGTGTTCCCTATGGCCTACAGACAGTAGATAGCAACAGTTTGGCAATGGAAGAAGGCAGCGATAACTCCTTTGAGCAAGAGACAGCTTTGGGGGAAATGTCCTTCAACCTCATAATGTTCATTTTCCCTGGCTTTGCAAAACCGTTCTTAATTGAGTTGTGTCCCTGACTGACCTCAATTTAGATTTACCTAAACAACTAAATCCAATATGGGTCTGTTGTGGCCAGCTAGACCTCTCCTTTTTCTATTTTTTGGCAGAATACAATGAGCAAAGCTAAGCTGGCCAACGAACTAGAACAAATGGGAAACCAATTTTCCATTATAACATGCCAGGAGTAGTGCAGGTATGTGTCATCTCACCCCCCCCCCCATGATTTCCCGTTTCTGTGTTTCAGTTCATCATTGTGCAGAGGACTGTGGGGCTGTTGCACATTAATTTTTTCAACAGTTTTTGGGCAGGGAGATAAGAGGAAGAGAAGGAAAAATAACAGTACTCTGTAGAATATTTGTATTTTGAAAGGATTAAAAATTCCTGTATAAAAGAAAAACATCACAACCCTCTCCACCCTCTCAAAAACTGCACTGCTGTGAAATGAACAGAGAATATACATAGTTTTTCTGCATTTTTCATTTTCCAGTGCAACCTGATGAGGATGGGGCTTTGTAGGTCACTATCAATAGAAGTAAAGTGTCTAGATCAAGGGAAGTAATAGTGCCACTCTATTCTGCTTTGGTCAGGCCCCACCTGGAATACTGTGTTGAACCTGCAACACGTGTGGGATGTTTGTCTTCTTGCCTACAGATGTGGGGAGCTTCACATGCCCCAAGTTGGTAGCACTCTTGGAGGAGAAAGTACAGCACCTGGAATCCAGGGTAGCAACACTTTAGCATATCAGGGAGCAAGACGTTTTCCTGGACAGAACTGAAGAAATGATCTTGGAAGGGGACAACACAGAGGAAGTTGCTAGGGATGAGAATGTCATTTCATGTACACAAGAGGCAGACAGTTGGAGGAATGTCACACAGAGAAGCAGGAAGATCAGGGATAGCTGTGGGAGCTTACAGCTACAGAATCATTTTGAAGCCCTTTCCCTTATCAAGGAGGATGAGGTAGACCAGCATGGACAGACTTCAGGGACAGAGCAGGGGAGCCTGGGAGTTCCATCGCAAGGAACAGTCACTGCTAAGCCTCGGAGGAGGCGCGTGGTCGTGGTGGGGGACTCCTTACTCAGAAGTACAGAAGCAGTGATTTGTGGGCCTGACAAGCTGTCTCGGGAGGTGTGTTGTCTCCCTGGGGCAAAGATCCGTGATGTGACAGAGAGCCTGACAAGACTGGTCAAACCTCCTGACAAATACCCCTTCCTTTTAATCCACATGGGAACGAATGAAACAGCAAGACACAGCCTTCAGAATATCAGAAGGGATTATGAGGCTCTGGGAAAAAAGCTAAAAGAAATGGATGCACAGATTGCCATCTCGTCATTTCTGCCAGTTAAAGGGCATGGTCCAGGAAGAGAGAGGAAAATTGCAGATGTCAACAACTGGCTCTGCAGATAGTGTCGCTGAGAACATTTTGGATTCTTAGATCATGGGCTGCGGTTCCATGAAGAGGGACTTCTGGCAAGGGATGGACTGCTTCTCATGCCAGTTGGCAAAAACTTATTGCCAACAGTCTGAAGAATCTGATCAGGAGGGCTTTAAACTGAGTTACGTGAGGAAGGGAGACAGCATTCTGGAAGGTAAAAGGGCTGGAAACAATAGTCAAACTGACATAGAGGGAACAAGGCAAACAGGGGAAGGGCCCAACAATAGGAGGCAAAAAAACGTGCACAGGCATCAAGCAAAGGGGATACATGGTCTTCAATGTCTCTACACTACACAGAGCATGGGGAATAAGCAAAATGAACTCCTAGCAGAACAAGGGAAATATGATATAATAGGCATCACTGAAACCTGGTGGGATGAGTCACATAATTGGAATGTAGAAATAGAGGGGTATAACCTTTTTAAGAGAAACAGACCAAACAAGAAAGGAGGAGGAATAGCATTATATGTGAGGGATATTTACACCTGTGAAAAGATCCAGGACATCAGTACTGGAAGCCAAGTGGAGAGCATCTGGATAAAAATTAAAGGAGAGGGAAACAACAGAGGTGTTATTTTGGGAGTCTACTACAGACCCTCGATTCAGGCAGAGGAATTGGATGATGCCTATCTAGAACAGGTGACCACACATACAGATAGGAGAAATATAGTAGTAATGGGTGACTTCAACTATCCTGACATTTGCTGAAATTCAAATTCTGCCAAATCCTCAAGGTCTAGCAAATTCCTCACTTGCTTGGAAGACAATTTCGTTGTGCAAAAGATGGAAGAGCCAACAAGGGAGTCAGCGATTTTGGATCTGATATTAACCAACATGGAAGACCTAGTTGATGGTGTGCAAGTGGTAGGATCCTTAGGTGGGAGTGACCATGTTCTCCTGGAGATGGTTATACAGTGGAAAGGAGAAGTCAGGCATAATCAGACAAACATTCTAGACTTTAGGAGATCTGATTTCAATAAACTTAGAGAAATATTAGGGGTGATCCCATGGTCAGAGAAGGGAGTTCAAGACGGATGGGAGGTCCTCAAAAGGGAGATATTGAAGGCAAAATTTCAAACAGTTCCAATGAAAAAGAAAAATGCAAGATGTCTCAAGAAACCAGTATGGATGACTAAGGAACTTTCAACTGAGCTAAGTTTTAAACAGTACATGTATAAGAAATGGAAAAATGGGGAAATCACCAAAGAGGAATTCAAAGAAATAGCGAGTACGTGTAGGGATAAAGTCAGAAAAGCTTAAGCATATGATGAACTCAGGCTAGCTAGAGAGGTTAAGAACAATAAAAAGGGCTTTTTTGGGTATGTCCGCAGTAAAAGGAAGAAGAAGGAAACGGTTGGGCCACTGCGTGCACAAGATGGCAAAATGCTAACAGGGGATAGAGAAAAGGCGGAATTACTCAACACCTTCTTTGCTTCAGTCTTCTCAGAAAGGGCAAAGGGTGCTCAACCTAAGGATAATGGAGCAGAAGACAGAATAGGGGGATTTCAGCAAAGAATAAGTAAAGAGATAGTACAGGAATACCTGGTTAATCTAAATGAATACAAGTCTCCAGGACCAGACGAACTACATCCAAGGTATTAAAAGAAATGGCAAATGTAATCTTGGAACCATTGGCAATAATCTTTGAGAAATCCTGGAGAACAGGAGAAGTCCCAGCAGACTGGAGGAGGGCAAATGTTGTGTCCATCTTCAAAAGGGGAAAAAAAAGAGGATCCCAACAATTATCGTCCAGTTAGTCTTACATCAATTCCAGGAAAGAATCTGGAACAGATTATTAAACAGAGAGTATGCAGATATCTAGAAGATAATTCCATCACATAAAGCCAACATGGGTTTCAGAGAAACAAGTCATGCCAGACAAACCTCATCTCTCTCTCTCTTTTTTTTTTAATAAAATCACCAGCTTGGTAGATGAAGGGAATGCTGTTGATGTAGTATACCTTGATTTCAGTAAGGCCTTTGACAAGGTTCCCCATGACATTCTTGCAAATAAGCTTGCAAAATGTGGACTAGACAAGGTAACCGTTACATGGATTTGTAACTGGTTGACTGACCGAACCCAAAGGGTGCTCAACAATGGCTCCTTTTCATCCTGGAGAGAAGTGACCAGTGGGGTCCCACAGGGTTCTGTCCTGGGCCCAGTGCTATTCAACATCTTTATTAATGACTTGGATGACAGAATTGGGGGCATATTTATCAAATATGCAGATGACACTAAACTAGGAGGAGTAGCTAATACCCCAGAGGACAGGATCAAAATTCAAAATGACCTGAATTGACTAGAAAGCTGGGCCAATGCTTACAAAATGAAGTTCAACGCAGAGAAATGTAAGGTTCTGCACTTAGGGAGGAAAAATGAAATGCACAGATATAAAATGGGGGACACCTGGCTGAACGAGACCACATGTGAAAGGGATCTAGGAGTCCAAGTAGACCATAAGTTGAACATGAGTCAACAGTGCGATGCGGCAGCTAAAAAGGCCAATGCAATTTAAGGCTGCATCAATAGAAGTATAGTTTCTAGATCAAGGGAAGTAAAAGTGCCACTCTATTCTGCTTTGGTCGGGCCCCACCTGGAATACTGTGTCCAGTTCTGGGCACAACAATTCAAAAAGGATGTGGAGAAACTGGAGCATGTCCAAAGGAGGGCAACTAAGATGGTGAAGGGTCTGGAAACCATGCCCTATGAGGAATGACTTAGGGAGCTGGGAATGTTTAGCCTGGAGAAGAGAAGGTTAAGAGATGATATGATAGCCCTGTTTAAATATTTGAAGGGATGTCATATTGAGGAGGGAGCAAGCTTGTTTTTTGCTGCTCCAGAGACTAGAACGTGGAACAATGGATACAAGCTCCAGGAAAAGAGATTCCACCTCAACATTAGGAGGAACTTCCTGACAGTAAGGGCTGTTCGACAGTGGAACCCTCTCCCTTGGAGAGTGGTGGAGTCTCCTTCTTTGGAGGTCTTTAAACAGAGGCTGGACGGTCATCTGTCGGGGATGCTTTGATGGAGAGTTCCTGCATGGCAGAGGGTTGGACTGGATGGCCCTTGTGGTCTCTTCCAATTCTATGATTCTATGATTCAGAGAATCAAAGAATTGGAAGAGACCACAAGGGCCATCCACTCCAACCTCCTGCCATGCAGGAACTCTCAAATCAAAGCATCCCCCATAGATGGCTATCCAGCCTCTGTGTAAGCTTTCATAGCAGGAGACTCCATCATCCTCTGAGGGACTGTGTTCCACTGTCAAACAGCCCATACTATCAGGAAGTTCCTCTTAATGTTGAGGTGGAATCTCTTTTCCTGTAGCTTGCATCCATTGCTGCAGGTCCTAGTCCCTGGACCAGCAGAAAACAAGCTTTCTCCATCCTCAATATGATACCACTTCAAATATTTAAACAGGGCTATCATATCACCTCTAAACCTTCTCTTCTCCAAGCTAAACATACCCAGCTCCTTAAGTCTCTCCTCATAAGGCATGGTTTCCAGACCCTTCACCATTTTGGTTGCCCTCCTCTGGACATGCTCCAGTGTATCAGTATCCCTCTTGAACTGTGGTGCCCAGAATTGGACACAATATTCCAGGTGAAGCCTGACCAAACAAAACAGAATGGTACTATTACTCCCTTGTTTTGCTGAATTGCTAAATATGAGGATTCCCACAAAAGTAAGACATAGCAAAGTTTTTGTATATAAATATATATACAGTATATAATGTTCTTTTTTGTTGTTGTTGTTGTTCAACAATAAATGTGAATTCTTCTTCATGGAAAAATAAGACTTCCCCTGAAAATAAGACCTAGCACATCTTTGGGAGCAAAAATTAATATAAGACACTGTCTTATTTTGGGGGAAACATGGTAGACAATGTACATCTATTGATGCAGACTAGAATTGCATTGGTCTTTTTAGCTGCCCCATCACACTGGACTCTTTCATACAAGGCTAAATTGGAAGTATAATTTAAGGTCAATTCGAATGCAATCATGGGTTTTATGTTATTGCAAATTAACTCTTCGCACGCAAATTCGGGAAAGAGGGAAGCCAATTCGAATGCAATCATGGGTTTTACCTTATTGCGAATTAAAGCTTCGCATGCAAATTCGGGCAGGAGGGGGTTATTTTCGGGTAATGGGAAGTAATTCCGAACGGAACAGGGGTTCATGTAAATTCGCTAAACAAGCGAATTTACATAAATCCGCATTGGCTCCATTCGGAGTTGGGAGAAATTCCTCCCCGTTTGAAAGAGTCCACTGTTGACTTATATTCAACTAGGACTCCTAGATCACTTTTTTTTTCTTTTTTTCTTTTTCTTTTTCTTTCTTTCTTTCTTTTTTTTTGGGGGGGGGGGGTTCTTTTAGATACAAAACTCCTAGATCACTTTCACATGTAGTCTTGTCAAGCCAGGTGTCCCCCATCCTACATCTATACATTTCATTTTTTCTGTCTATGTACAGTACCTTACATTTCTCCCTGTTGAAATTCATTTTGTTAGTTTTGGCCCATTCATTTAGATAGTTTATAATATATTAAGGTTATTTTGAATTGTTATCCTCTCCTCTGTGGTATCAGTTATTCCTCGTAATTTGGTGCCATTTGATAAGCATACGTTCTATTCTTTTAACCAACTTATTATTATTATTATTATTATTAACCTTTATATAGCGCTGTAAATTTACACAGTGCTGTATATACAATCTTATAATCAGATGGTTCCCTGCCGTCAAGCTTACAATCCAAAAGACACAACACAAAAATAGAAGGGAAAGGTGGCGGGAAAGGGGATGAGGTGGAGTGGTTCTTCTCTCCCTCTGGGACCTGGACCAAAGCAAATGGATTGGAGGGAGGGCACGGCTTCTTAATACATAATTAAAACTAGGCATCCTGGGGCAGACTGCACAATCCTGGGAATGCTTCCCTAAACAATATAGTTCTGGACAGAGATTAAAGGATGGAGGTGTGAGAGAGGAAGCCCCGTCAGAAGAAGGTTGCAATAATCTAGTCATGAGACCACTAGGGCATGAACCAAAGTCTTGGCAGTGGAGGCTGAGAGGAATGGACAGATTTTAGAAATGTTGTAAAGAGAGAATCTACAGGCCTTGGTGGTGGCCTGACTCTGGGGAATAAATGACAGAGAGGAATCAAAAATGAAACCAAGACTGCAAGCTTGCTGAATTGGTTGAATAGAAGTGCCATCAACAGAAACAGAAAAGGAGTATTGAAGAGTGGGCTTAGGTAGGAAGACAAGAAGCTCTGTCTTAGACATGTTGAGCTTCAAGCGCTGATGCCGCATCCACTGAGAGATGGCAGCCAGACAAGATGAGACTTGCTGTTCAAGCCCCAGCGAAAGGTCAGGGGTGGAAAGATACAGCTGAGTGTCATCGGCATACAGATGATAGGAGAAACCAAAAGAACTGATGAGTTTACCAAGGGTATAGAGAGATGTGTATAGAGAGAACAAAAGGGGACCCAGGACAGAGCCCTGAGGAACTCCAACAGATAAGGGAACAGAGGAGGAAGTCTGACCACCCGTGACCACTGCAAAGATCTGTCTGACAAATAAGATTTAAACCAGTCGAGAACAAGGTCTGAGAACCCAAGGTCAGAAAGTAAATCAACCAGGAAACAGTGATCCATGGTGTCGAAGGCCGCAGACAAATCAAGAAGAATGAGAATAGAGTAGAGACCATTCGCCTTGGTCTGCAAGAGAGCATTTGAGATCTTGGTGAGGGCTGTCTCTGTAGAGTGTTGTGGCCGGAAACCAGACTGAAACAGGTCCAGGATGGAATTGGTTTTGAGAAACTCAAGACAGCAAGAATAGACGACCCGTTCCAGAACCTTAGAAAGAAAAGGAAGAAGAGAGATCAGAAGATAACTAGACAAGAATAGGGGTCAAGAGAGGGCTTTTTCAGAATTGGGGAAACAAGAGCATGTTTGAAGTCTGAAGGAAAAGAACCGGTAGAGAGAGAGAGATTAAAGATATAGAGAAATGAGGGCAGAAAAGAAGGGGCTATAGAGATTAGAAGATAGAGAGGATAGGATGAAGAGAATAAGTTGTAGGTTTGCAAGAATTTAGCAGCGTAGAGAGTTCATAATAAAGATAAATGACACCAATCGACTACATTGAAGGATATTTTACTGTTGTTTATTTTTATTGTTAGTATTGTTGTTAATGCTGTGACGGTTTTAGGATAATGATTATAATATTTGATTGTGTACTATTGTATTTTATTGATTGTCGGAATCCCGCCTCGATCCGATGGAGAGGCGGGAAATAGAAATAAATATTATTATTATTATTATTATTATTATTATTATTATGTTGAATAGGACTGGGCCTAGGACAGAACCCAGTGGCACCCCGCTGGTCACCTCTCTCCAAGATGAAGAGGAGCCATTGTTGAGCACCCTTTGGGTTCAGCCAATTAACTAATTGCAAATCCACCTAACAGTTTATTGTCTAGCCCACATTTTACTAGCTTTTTTGTAAGAATATAATGGGCGACCTTGCCAAAGGCCTTACTGAAATCAAGATATGCTATATCTACAATGTTCCCTTCATCTACCAAGCTGGTCATTTTATCAAAAAAAGAAAATAAAAGAAAGGAAAGGAAAAAAGAAAAAAAGAAAAAGAAAAGGAATACTTTTTTCTCTGAAACCCATATTGACTTTTTGTGATTATGGCATTGCCTTCTAGATGTTCACAGACTCTCTGTTTAATGATGTGCTCTAGAATCTTTCCTAGTATTGATGTCAGACTAACTAGAGGATAATTGTTGGGTCCTCTTTTTTTCCCATGCTCCATGCATTAATGTAGAGACATCTTAGACCATGGGTTTTAACCATTCTTGCCTGTGTAAAGTTTTTCCCTCCCACTGTTGGGTCCTTGCACTATTTGATTTGTTCCCTCTGTAACAATTGGACTATTATCCCCAGCCTTTGATGAACTCCTGCCTTTCAAAACACCATCTCCCATCCCTATATAACTTTCAATTAAGCCCTTGTGATCAATTTAATAATAATAGTAATAGTAATCGTAATAATGTTTATTTATAACCCGCTCCTCTAGCAAAGTAATTGGAGCGGGGTACAACAAGGTTAAAAAAATACAGACTAAAACCACTATCAGGCCACAGGTCAGCAGCTTGTAGCATTCAGATGCTGGCTTCATGTAATTAAAATGTAATTATTTTGTTATTTTTTAGAGTTAATTTTTTAAAAGTATAGCTAAGTCATTAATTTAGGAGAGTCTCAGAACTATAACTTTAAGTTCTTACTATTTAAAATGTAACTTTCTAAGTTCTGGTTTCTGTTAACTGCCTTCGAGTCCACTTGGACCCATGGGAACTCCTATGAATGAGAGACCTCCAAGTCACCCTCCTCAGCCACCCTGATCAGCTCCTGTAGATTCATGGCTATGGCTCCTCTGATTGAGTCTATCCACCTGGAATGTGATCTTCCTCTTTTCCTCTCTACTTTATCAAGTATTACAGTCTTTCATAGTGAGTCCTTTCTTCTCATGATCTGACCAAAACACATCAACCTTTGTTTAGTCAACTTTGCTTCCAAAGAGAGTTCTGGCCTGATCTGGTTTAGGATCCATCCATTGGTCTTTTTAGCCTTCCACAGTATTCTCAGAACTCACCTTCAGCATCACATCTCAAATGAGTGGTTTACACAAAGGGAGAGAAGGCACAAGAAAACCAGGTGAAGGGGGGAAATTCTTCAGCACCATTCAGTAAGGACAGTTATGTGGTAACACCAGCTCCATCAATCTCATATTTTCCCTGAATTCATGCTGATCATTGCATGAAACTTTGTAGCTTTAAGCATGAATGCCTGCTTCAGCTTGGTTTCCTTTTCCTTCACCCTTCATTTTTCTTTTTGTGACATGTCTGTTAAACTTTACAGCGAGGGTTATCTTGTTGCAGACCTGCACAACCTGGCAGTAGGAAGGGCCAAAATTAATATAGGTTAACTTATTCGTGTTGCAGATAGATTTTAGTTAAATATTAATTAATATTTACTATTATTAATACTACAGTGAGCCTGCGTCATACGTGGCTTTTATTATAAGCTAGAAGCGTTGGCGCACCCTGCACCGCGGGCACAAGCCCCATTATTTTCAATAATAATACGAGCATACGTGGGGTGTGTGTGTGTGTGTGTGTCCTGAATAGATCCCCCGCATAAGGGAAGGGATCACTGTAATTCCATCCTCCTCCTCCCCCCGCCCCCCGGCCTGGCCTTTTCCTCAAGAGAAAGCTGAACAGTGAAGGAACATTGAAAGTGTTCATCCATCCTCATCTTCCACTCAGCCTTCTCCTCAAGAGAAAGCCTAGCAGCAGAGGAGCCTTGTAGGGCAAGTATTTACCCATCTTCCTCCTCCACCATCACCCGGCCTCCTCCCCAGGAGAAAACCAGATGGTGGCTCTGGAGAATGCAAAACAGCAGAGGAGCCTTGAAGTCATTCCACATCTTTGAGGGCCACTCGAAATCCTTTGGAAAGCCACATGCGACCCCTGGGACATATGTTGTGAAGGTCTGTTTTGTTGGGAGGCAGCAGCAAAGTGCATATGAAGAGACCTGTGTGTCACACAGATTGCCCCATCCAATCCTTAAGCTAACCTTTTGCTTGCAGGTGTCCCAAAGATGCTGTCTCATTGCTAGGTTTGAAAGAAAATTCAACTGTCCATCCAGCTGGCTTTTACACTTGGAATAGGAGGTATCATCACTTTTTCTGCCCCAGGCAGTAAATGTCTTGGGCTGGCTATAATTTAGGCAGATACAATGCATGGTGTGATAAATTTCCTGCTATATAGGTCTGCTCTATACAAATGCTATTTATGGTTATTATTTTGGCAAAGTCTATAAACAAGTACACACTTCTCTCCAAGGAATTTCTTTTTGTTACTAACTGCCAAGCTCTTGAAGCTGCTCTGAATCTGTAGGCTATACACTAGCCCACTAACCTTCCCCATTTTGCATTTTTCCCAAATTTAATAAGTGCATTGCCCACTCATTTGGTGATCGGAGATGTGAATTATTGGACATCCTGTATATTGCTTTACAACTTTTTAAAAGCGCTGCCCACTCGTGAATTATTGGCCATCTTGTATATTGCTTTACAACTTTTTGTTAAAGAGACACAAGTGGATATCTTGTGTGACAAATACAATCAATTCAGAATAGAACTCCAGGTTATATAATGTATATTCATGAAGGCTTTTTTGGAGAATCAAGGCATAATTGATCTGGTTGAATCTTTCAGTATTGATACCTCCTCTGCATATGAATTATCATGAAAACAGGTCAGAATTTTCTGCCCCCTCATTGATTAATCAATTGGAAATTGTCAGTGAAGAATAGGAAATGAGTATGCATCCAGAAGTCTATGGCGGGGAGGGGGGAGTATTGAACTAATTCAAATCCAGTTGCAGGTCAGAAGAAAGAACTGCATCAAAGTTTGATCATTATCCAAAGTGCTCTATGTACATTTATTTATTTAATATTTAATATTTAATATCCTACCTTTATCCCAATACTGGGACCTAAGGTGGCTTGTAGTATGATTAAAAATACTTTTTTTTCTACGTGATTGGGCAGGCTATAAATTATTATTATTATTATTATTATTATTATCATCATTATTATTATGTTTAAGTATTCATTATCTGTGTCCTTTTTGGGGCACTTCAGGGGTTGGCACTTCTTTCCAGCCTCCACAACACCCAAAGCCCCTTAAGCTGTACTTACTGTACAGCCTCTAAAGTACCCCTGCACCATGGTCATCCCATGCCTCATGGGGAGCAGACAGGATCTGAAAATCATCCAGCTACCTCCCTGAAGGCAGAACACATTGAAAATATCAACGCTGAGATCCACTGGGTTGGGGTCCTCCAGAGGTTTCAGCACCGACCTTGGAGGTCTTTAAACAGAGGCTGAATGGCCATCTGTTGGGTGTGCTTTGACTGAGAGTTCCTGCATGGCAGGGAGTTGGACTGGATGGCACTTGTGGTCTCTTCCAACTCTTTCGGGCTTTCCAGACTGCCAGGAGAGGGCAACATGAAGTTGCCTTTTCCCAAATGCTTAGCAGCTACACTGCAGGTCCCAGGAGTGTATTTAAAAGGTATAGGGCAGCTATATGAGAGGGTGTGGGGACGACTTATCTGAAGTCTTGTCTCTTGCTCAGCAACTATGTCAGGACGCTAGAAACACAGGCAGAGCAGCTGCACGGGCGACAATGAACACGGCTTTTGGCCACACTGAACCTTTTTTTAAATTTTTTAATTTTTTAATTTTTTAATTTTTTAATTTTTTAATTTTTAATTTTTGTTACTGGCTGCAAACCGCGCAGTTGCACCGGTACACCATACAGACAATTGTATTGCTGACTACGAACTGTGCAGTTGCGCAGGTACATCACACATGAACTGTGCAGTTATGAAGATCTGTCAAATTACCATTGCTGTTTTGCTTCCCTTTTTTAACTGCGCAGTTGCACCGATGCACCATGAATGAACCCCTTTATTTTATGAATAAACTTCTTTATCTTATGAGTGAATTGACATTTTATGCGCAGTTGCATAATAGTTACAGCATCCCAGCGTCCCTACTGCGCATGTCTAGGGTTTGGATTAAGGCTGGAGCTAGGGTTTGGGAGCTTTAAAAAACTACACAGTTTTACCCCAGCATTTAGATGCAGTTACATGCTTTTTAAAAAGAAGTGGGGAAAAGCAGCTCCTTTTTAAAGCTGCTTTTTTCCCCAGTAAAACACCAAAGAAGTGCGTTCATGCCAAACTTTCACTGCAGGTCATCTAAAGGCCACACTTTCATGCAGGCATGAAAACACCCCTTTTTGCCAGTCTAGATCAGGTCTATGATTCTATGACTGTCATAACCATTTTGGGTCTTGCTACGGGCTTGTAGCTTCTCCAACCCTGCCTGCTCCTCACAAGGCATGCAATAACTGTTCAGGGAGGCTTCAGAGGCTGTATGGCAAATTTAGATTAGTGGTATATGGCTCAGCCTAGCATAGGTCTGGAGAGCCAGCATGGTGTAATGGTTTGAGTGTTGGGCTAGGACATTGAGAGACCAAGGCTTGAATCTTCACTCAAGCTGGGGAAGTTTAGCATGGAGAAGAGAAGGTTAAGAGGTGATATGATAGTCCTGTTTAAATACTTGAAGGGATGTCATATTGAGGAGGGAGCAAATTTGTTTTCTCCTGCTCCAGAGAATAGAACGCAGAACAATGGATGCAAACAGCAGGAGAAGAGGTTCCACCTCAACATTAGGAGGAACTTCCTGAGAGTAAGGGCTGTTCGACAATGGAACACACTTCCTCAGAGTGGAGTCTTCCTCTTTGGAGGTCTTTAAACAGAGGCTGGATGGCCATCTGTCAGGGATGCTTTGATTTGAGAGTTCCTGCATGGCAAGGGGTTGGACTGGATGGCCCTTGTGATCACTTCCATGATTCTATGATTCAACCATGGAAACCTACTAGGTGACATTAGACAGGTGCCATTTTCTCAGTCCCAGAGGAAAGCAAGCACTAACCCCTTCTTAGCAAATTCTGCCAAGAAAAACTATCATAGATGTGCCTTAGGGTTGTCATATGGCAAACGTGACTTGAAGGCATACAACAACAAGCACAGGTCCACATGTGGACATCCAGCATTATACTGGCCCATACAGGAATGCAGCCCTTGTGTGACACTAGTTAACTGAGTAAAAATGGATAGAGTCAGGCTGTTAGTATCACTGAAACTGCAGAAATGAAAATGGGGTCACACATGAACATTTTTGTACTCTTGTCTATTGTACTTTATCCCTCTTTCTCTCCTTTCTCTCTTTTATTTATTGCTTTTATGGGCCACCGCTCCTAAAATAGGTCACAATCTGCAACAAAGGGGGCCCTATTTTTAGCATTCAATCCAGGGCCTCATCCACCTTAATCTTGCCTAGGACATCCCTCACCTGTAACTCAAATTTGCTCAGGGATGGTGCAATCATTAGACTCCTGCCAAGCTCACCTGCTTGGCATAGTAAAGAAAATTTAAAAGTATATTCGAAAGTCAAGAAATATCCTGATTATCTCTTGAAATTACTCCATTTCTAATTTGTTGGGCAGTAACACTAAATTCTGAGCACCTGATGAACAAAACAAAGTCTCAAACTCTGGATTCACTCTTAGGGAGGCAGCCACCAAGGGGCAGCAAGACTCTGATAAGTGCTAACTAATTAATTCTGTTTTCAGAACAGCTTTTTATGCCACCTACACATAAGAAAGAAAAGACTGTTAACAAGAGACCTTGTGCTTCTCCCCAGATATTCACTTGATGGGGTTCCATCTTCAGACTGGATTTTGTGCTAATTAGTACAAAAAGAGAGCAATCAGCTGAAAACCGCAGTGCCATCTGGAAGGCAACTGACGCCAGTCACTTTTGAGGCAGGTGGGATCAGTTTCCAGCAAAGACGGAGTCCTGGGTTTACAGGGGGAGGTATGTGAAGAGCCCCAGAAGTGGGTTAGACATAATAGACATTCTATTTAACACTGTGTTTCACTTGGAAATACTGTGTTTCACTGTGTTTCACTTGGAAGCAGAGAGGATTTGAGCTGATCTTAATTTGGGATATTTTACCCCATGTGAAACCCCATTGTGAAAACCTTGCTTTTATGGGGAGAATCAGGAAGATTTGCTAAAAAACATACCTTCCGTAGCATGCTTTGTTGTGGTAGTCAAAATAATTAATTGTATTGCCATGCTAGTTTTAAAAAATGGCTGAGATAATCAATCAAGCAGAAAAACCACACATAACCCAATGCCAGGCTAGTTGCCAGAATTTGCCAGAATTTGTAAAACAAGTGGGATGTTCACTTCATGCTGCCTGGTATGGATTATGCAGACTAGATTTGGGGTGGGGGAGATTTTATTGGCTAGCCTAATTTCAGAGTCTGCTGGACTATAAAATCCAGAGGCCCCCACCCCAGCCCTATCATGTCCATACTGGCTGGCAGACCCAGAAAGCATATTGAAAATCATCATCATCATCATCATAATCATCATCATCCCACCTCTCCCTATGGATCGAGGCGGGTTACAATAAAGAATAAAGATACCTAATATAATAATTCATAAAATATCCCAGTCCCCAACCCTCCACCCACATAAAGACACATTAAATTACAATTTTAAAAAACACTCAATAATAGATTAAAATTAATTATTAGACAGTTAAATTTAGGTAGATGATGACAATAGCTGTAGGCAGACAGGGGTTATCTTCTTGATGGGAGGTCAGTCAGGGAAGGTCTGCCGGAAGAGATACATCTTGACTGCCTCCTTGAAGGCATCAAGGGTGGTAATCTGATGGATCTCCTCCAGCAGGTCATTCCACACTTTTGGAGCGGCTGATGAGAAAGTCCTCTGGGAAACCGCAGCCAACCTGGTCGTCTTCGGGTGCAGTAGTTCCAGTGATATCGCAGCAAGGGACCACATGAGCTATCTAGTCCAACCTCCTTGCTAACTAAAACACTTCAGAGAGATGGGCACACAATATCTTTTTAAAGACCTTTTTACTCAAGGTCTAGCCTCCTTCTACACCCCCTCTTTTCTGATATTAAGTTGATATCAAAAGGGATGTGTGAGGCATGCATCTGGGAGGGTGTCCCCAGTGTAGGAAACTAGATATATCATACAAGATCTGTGACCATATAAGGAGTTCTAGGAAGCTCGGCATGGGGGAAGCTCAAGAGCACATAGCTGAAGATAGGTTGATCAAGATACGAGTTCACATAATCCCTTTACTGATAGGAGTGATGGTGGGTGATAGACCTTGTATTTAGAAGTGAAACAAAATCAGACCAAAAAACAAAACCCTTATGGAGAGATGTTCTTTTGTACAGGGACATTTGCATGGACTGCCCAGTCATTGCCACCTCCCCTTTCCATTCTTTCCTCCTGGAAAATCCACTCAGCTCCTGCATGCATTCCAGCTTGTCAATATCGTACCTCTTGAATCGTGGTGCCCAGAACAGGACAAAGTACAGTGGGCCCTTGTTATCCGCCAAGGTTTGGTTCCAGGATCTCCCATAGATCACAAAATCCATGAATGCTCAAGTCCCTTTAAATACAATGACATAGCAAAATGCTTTCCCTTATATAAAATGGAAAATCAAAGTTTTCTTTTTGGAATTTATACCTTTTTTGAACATTTTTAAGCAGTGGATGTTTGAATCCATGGATAAATGGAAAAATGTGGATAAGGAGGGCTGACTGTATTCCAGGAGAGGTCTGACCAAAGCAGAATAGAGTGGCACTATTATTTCCTTCAATCAGAACACTATATTCCTGTTGATACAACTCAGAATTACATTGTTGTTGTTTTACACTGTTGACTATGGCTTTTGGTCTAATAAGATCCTTCAATCCTTTTCACTTGTACAGCTTTCAAGCCAGGTGTCATCCATCCTATACTTGTACATTTCATTTTTCCTGTCTAGATGTAATAACCTCAGCTCTGCCAAGACCATTTTAAATTTTGATCCTATCCTCTGGGGTACCAGCCTCCTCTTCTAATCCAAATAGTTTTTAAAGACATTGAACAACACTGGGCCCAGGATCGAACCATGCAGCATCCCTGTAGTCACTTCTCTCCAGGATAAAGAAGAACAATTGGTGAGTATGAGGAACGCCTTAGGGAGCTGAGGATGTTTAGTCTGGAGAAGAGAAGGTTAAGAGGTGATATGATAGCCATGTTTAAATACTTGAAGGGATGTCATATTGAGAAGGAAGCAAGCAAGCTTGTTTTCTGCTGTTCCAGAGACTAGAATGCTAAACAATGGATGCAAACTGCAGGAGAAGAGATTCCAGCGCAACATTAGGAAGAACTTCCTTACAGTAAGGGCTGTTTGACAGTGGAACAAACTCCCTTGGAGAGTGTTGGACTCTCCCTCTTTGGAGGTATTTAAACAGAGGCTGGATGGCCATCTATCAGGGTGCTTTGATTGTGTATTCCTGCATGGCAGGGGGGGTGGATTGGATGGCCCTTGTGGTCTCTTCCAATTCTAGGATTCTATGATTCTATGAGTAATGTTTGGATTTGTTTGGTCAAATAATTACAAATCTACCTAACAATAGCACTGTCTAGCCCACATTTCTCCAGCTTGTCTGCAAGAACATACTTTCAGTCAATCTAGTGGAATGCCAAAACCTTCATGGGTTCCAGTGCCTGGCAGGAGGCTGGATTAGAAGGCCCTTGCAGTCCTTTCCAACTCTGTATCTGCTGGCACAACATAAATCTCCACCAGCAGACTTATTGAGATGGTGGCTGCTTGCCCTCCCATGGTAGCTCAAGGACAGCCAGATCATTTTCCTTTTAAGGAAATTTTATGGGAGAATGAACACAAAATTCATATTTGATAGGGAACATGCATGCAATTTAAATATGTATTTCATATTTAAGGAGAAAGGAGGAGGAGGAGGAGGAGGAGGAGGAGGCTCTAGTCCATGTGCTTGGGTGAGATCTAATCTAATTTACACTTGAGCCCATTGCATTACCTCGAGCCATTGCTGGGAGAAGCCAGAGTTCTTAAGTTTAAACAAGGCTTGGAGAGGGTGCATTTCCTTTAAGAAAGGAGAACGAGAAGGAGGAGGCTCTAGTCCATGTGCTTGGGTGAGATCTAATCTAATTTACACTTGAGCCCATTGCATTCTGGGAGCCATTGCTGGGAGAAGCCAGACCTCTTAAGTCTACACAAGGATAGCAGTGAATTTTGATTTTTCTTATCTAGTCAAGGAGGTTTTTAGACAATAGAAGAAAACTGGCCTGAAGCATCAGAGGAAGTGAGTCAGAGACTTGCCTCTGGAGGGAGCTAGTAGCCAGGAGGTCTCTACATACCTATAGGCCCTGGGACTTGAACTCAGTGACAAAGCTTGGAAACAAAGGCCAAGTCTAGCAAGGGAAGCCCGCAGTCTTGTTTTAGTGCCTCCTTAAGACTTCTCAGTATGGACACTGAAGGCCCTGCAGCAGTCACCTGCACCACCTGTGGGATGTTTCTCTTCTTGCCTACAGATGTAGGGAACTACACCTGCCCCAAGTGCAAGTTGGTAGCCCTCTTGGAAGAGAAAGTACAGCAGCTAGAGGAGCAGGTATCTGCACTCCAGCATGATAGAGAGCAGGAGATTCTCCTGAACAGAACAGATCGGAATGTCTTGGGTGGGAAACACACAGAGGAAGTTGCTGGGGTGGAGGAGGTCACTCCACATACAACAGAGGTAGATGCTTGGAGGAAGGTCACACACAGAAGTAAGGAAACCAGGGAACGTTCTGTGAGCAGCTTGCAGATACAGAATTCTTTGAATCTCTCTCTGTTGTCAGAGATGGTGAGGAAAAGCAGCAGGGACAGATGTCAGGAACAGAGCAGGGGAGCCTGAGAGTATCACGAAAGGGAACAGACATTGCTAAGCCTCAGAGCAGGCGTGTGGTGGTGGTGGGGGACTCCTTGCAGAGGGGTACCGAAGCAGTGGTTTGTGGGCCTGACAAGATGTCTTGGGAGGTGTGTTGTCTCCCTGGGGCAAAGATCCGTGATGTGAAGGAGAGTCTGACAAGACTTGTCAAGCCTACTGATCAATACCCCTTTCTTTTGGTTCATGTGGGAACCAATGATACTGCAAGGCATAGCCTTCAGAATATCATAAGGGATTATGAGACTCTGGGAAGGAAGCTGAAAGAGATGGATGCACAGGCTGTCGTCTCATCTCTTCTCCCGGTAGAAGGGCATGGTCCAGGAAGGGAGAGGAAAATAGCAGAAGTGAATAACTGGCTCCGTAGATGGTGCCGCCAAGAACAGTTTGGATTCTTGGATCATGGGCTGCGGTTCCATGAGGAGGGACTTCTGGCAAGGGATGGGTTGCATCTCATGCCAGTTGGCAAAAACATTTTTGCCAACAGTCTGAAGAATCTGATCAGGAGGGCTTTAAACTGAGTTATAGGGGGGAGGGAGACATTATTCTGGAAGGCAAAAGAGCTGGAGAGAATAGTCAAAGTGGTATAGAGGGAACAAGGCAAACAGTGCAAGGACCCAATTGTAGGATACAAAAAAAAATGTAAAAGTAGCAAGTAAAGAGGACACATGGTCTTACATGTCTCTACACTAATGTACAGAGTATGGGAAATAAACAGGATGAACTTGAACTCCTAGCAGAACAAGGGAAATACGATATAATAGGCAGGTCAGATGCTTAAAGGAAGCTTCCCTGAGGTGCTCGAGCAGAGCGACTGTCAGACCCTTCAAGACCTTGTGCAGATTCCAGGAAGGAAAGTGGTGCCTAGCGGGCAGAGGCCAGTTGGAGACACCCTTCAGCAATCTCTTGATGTGGGGATGGGCAGCAATTCTGGCCGCCTTTCTGTGCGGCAAAATTGACGTGATAACGGACACCTATCACAGAATAGGAGTATTTCAGCACAGAATAAGTAAAGAGATAGTACAGGAATACCGGGTTAATCTAAAAGATTATAAATCTCCAGGACCAGAAGAACTACATCCAAGGATACTAAAAGAACTGGCAAATGTAGTATCGGAACCATTGGCAATAATTTTTGAGAATTCCTGGAGAACCGGAGAGTTCCCGGCAGACTGGAGGAGGGCAAACGTTGTCCCCATCTTCAAAAAGGGGGGAAAAGAGGATCCCAACAATTATTGCCCAGTTAGTCTGACATCAATTCCAGGAAAGATTCTGGAGCAGATTATTAAACAGAGAGTTTGTGAATATCTAGAAGATAATTCCATAATCATAAAAAGTCAACATGGGTTTCAGAGAAACAAGTCATGTCAGACAAATCTGATCTCTTTTTTTTGATACAATTACCAGCTTGGTAGATGAAGGAAATGCTGTGGATATAGTATATCTTGATTTCAGTAAGGCCTTTGACAAGGTTCCCCATGACGTTCTTTCAAACAGATATAAGATGGGGGACACCTTGCTGAACGAGACCACATGTGAAAGGGATCTAGGAGTCCAAGTAGACCACAAGTTGAACATGAGTCAGCAGTGCGATGCAACAGCTAAAAAGGCCAATGCAATTTTAGGTTGCATCAATAGAACTATAGTGTCTAGATCAAGGGAAGTAATAGTGCCACTCTATACTGCTTTGGTCAGGCCCCACCTGGAATATTGCGTCCAGTTCTGAGCATCACAATTTAAATAGGATGCGGAGAAACTGGAGCAGGTCCAAAGGAGGGCGACTAAAATGGTTAAGGGTCTGGAAACCATGCCCTATGAGGAACGACTTAGGGAGCTCGGGATGTTTAGCCTGGAGAAGAGAAGGTTAAGAGGTGATATGATAGCCTTGTTTAAATATTTGAAGGGATGTCACATAGAGGAGGGAGCAAGCTTGTTTTCTGCTGCTCCAGAGACTAGGACCCGGAACAATGGATGCAAGCTCCAGGAAAAGAGATTCCACCTCAACATTAGGAGAAACTTCCTCAGTGGCTGAGCAGCGAGGGAGAGCTTTGTGGGCATGGCCTGAGTCAGCCCTCGGACCATCTTCCCTAAGCAGCAAAGCAGCGTGGAGGAGACCTTTGGGCAGGGATATAAAGCCAGTCCAGGACCATCTGTTTCCCCAGTGGCTGAGCAGCGAGGGAGAGCTTTGTGGGCGTGGCCTGAGTCAGACCCTGGACAAAACTATCTGAAATTTAAAGTTTTACTCTTGGTCTTCGTTTAGCTTTTTTTTTTCCCACAGAGGAGTTGCAAAGCAAGCATCAGGTAATGTGGGGTTCTAAATAACCTTGCGTACCATTCCACCAAGTGCAGATCCCTTTAGAATCTAGTTGGGTTCCCAATCTAGATATTCTAGGGATTTAATTTCTCTTTTTTAATTTCTCTTTTGAGAAGTTGAGAAATTATAATGGGGCTCATCATGGGTTTTTGACTTCGATACAGGTCCTTTACATGTGTGAGATGTTTAAGGATTTGGATGGGGCTAGAAACTGTAGAGCAACCACTGTTTTTTGGTGGTAGCCCTATTTAGGGCTTCAGCTTGTATAGTAATCTCCTTATATCCCCGAGGAGTGAAAGTATTGAAAATCGTAGTAAGATAATAAGAGGAAAAATTAACAATTTCAGGGATTTATATAGTTAATTTTATAGATAAGAACTGGTTCTATTCGGGGTTTTTTTCTTCCTCTTTTTCCCTCTGAAATATGGGCTCTATTTGTAAAAGATAATTGTTGTTATGCGTTGAATAACTAAAAAGGAAAAAGAAAAAAGGGGAAAGGGGAGAAAAAGAAAGAGAGAGAGAAAAGTAGAATAAGTTTTTGTTAGTTTGTTTGTTTTTTCCTTTTCTTTTTCAAAAATGGCTTCCGGTACAAGGTCAAAGTTGCAGTCACAAGGGCAATTTCAGACATTTTCTAATATAAGAGGGGAGTCCTCAGAATTTACAAATATACAGACAGACATTAATGTCATAATCTTGCAGGAATTAAGAGAATTTAAAAAAAAACCTTCAAGAAGGAAATAAGAGAAGAATTAAAAGAGACTAGAGAAAAGTTACGTGTAGACATGCATAAGGAGGTAGAAGAGTTGTCAAAGAAAATAGATAATGTAACAGAAGAACTCAGAGATTTAAAAACAGAAGTGGATCAGTTATCAATAAAGACAAAAGAGACAGAGAGAGCAACAGAGATAACAATGATTGAACAACAAATCTGCAACCAAAATATATTAATACAGGAACTAAGACAAAGAGAAATATGCCTCAAATTGAGAGGGGTACCAGAGGAAGAGAAGGAACAATTACTGGAACGTATAGTACCTGAGCTTGCAGTTTATTTGGACATAGCGGAAGAGACATTGGATTTGCAGATTGAAAAAATCTTTAGAATTAATTCTAAGAAAGCAAGTGAGAAAAAATTAGACAGAGACATAGCGATTTGGTTCACTAATACCAGGATAAGAAATAGAATTTGCCAGCAAAATTACGAGGAAAAACTAATCATTGATGGGAAGGAAATAAAAATTTACAAGCATGTTCCAGCACAAATACTAAGAAAAAGACAGGATTACAAATTTCTTACTAATGCATTAAGGGAAAACGATATTGGATTTAGATGGGATAAAGTTGAGGGAGTTACATTTACATACAAACAAAAGAGATATAAAATCAATAATGTAGAGAAAGCTAAAGACTTCTATAGAAGAGTTTTGGATAAGAGAAAGGCAAAAGAAGAAAGTAAAAAGGGAAAAAATTCACAAGGGGACACTACTGATAAGGAAGCAATAATAGAAGAATTTAAAGCATTAGAAAGGAGTAACAAACAGAAAGAAACAGAAAAAAGGAAAATAGATAGAAAAGAGACAAGTAGAAGAGATTTAGAGGAAGAGGGAGAATTAGATAAACCAGAAGAAATATCTGAGGAAGAGGAAGACGAATAACAACCGGAAAAATGGGGATCAAAATACGATCTCTAAATGTGGGAGGCATGAATAAAGCATACAAAAGAAAATTGATTTTTCATTATTTAGAAACAAGCCATTGTGATATTTGTTGCATACAGGAAGCTAAAATAAGAGGAAAATGAAATAAAGTATTTGAAAAATTCCAAACTAGGGTATATGTCTTGTTCCTTGGATAAGAATAAAAGAAGAAGGGGAGTGGTAGTGTACATAAATAAAAAAATATGAAACAAAAGAATTATTTAAAGATGAGGATGGAAGATTCATAGCAGTTCAAATAAATACTCAAAACCAAAGAATAGATGTCGTTTGCATTTATGCACCGCTTGAAAAAAAAGATGCTTTTTTCAAGAAACTGTGTCAGGAGCTAAGTAAAACAAATGGAGATAGAGTAATAATAGCAGGTGACTTTAACGGTGTAATAAAACCAAAAAGAGACAGAGGTTCGAAAAAAAAGATTTGTAATAATCAAGGGAAGTTACCTTTAAGCTGCTTTGAGTTGTTTAACGAATATAATTTGACAGATATATGGACACATATAAACAAAGAAAAGAAAGGGTATACATACTTTTCGGAAGTACACCAATTGGCATCGAGAATTGACATGTTTTTTACAACAAATGCATTATTACCACTTGTAAAAAAAAAATGGAAATAGCTCCTAGATTAATTTCAGATCACAATATGATAGAAATGGAAATAAATTTATTGAATAAAAAGACAGAATGGATATGGAGATTGAATGAAGAATTAATTAAAAATGAAAAATATGTAAACAATTTAAAAAGGGAAATTAAAATGATTATTAAAGAAAACAGTAGACTTGAGGTATCATATAGGACGGTATGGGACACATGCAAGACAGTAATCAGAGGATTACTGATAAAGAAAGCATCTGAAATAAAAAAGACAAAGTTAAGAAAGAAGAGGAAATTAAACAAGAGATAAAAAGGATGGAAGAAAAATTACAAATAAATCCTAGGGACAGCAAGATAAGGAATAAATATGAAGCTTTAAAATATAAAATACAAAAACAGGATACAGATGAAATAGCAAAAAAAATGAGAATAGTTAAGCAAAAATATTTTGAACACGCAAATAAAACAGGACGATGGCTGGCCTACAAATTAAAGAAAGAAAAAGAGAGAAAATTAATAACTGAAATTAATATAAAAGGGAAAAGGATAACTACACAAATAGAAATTAAAAGAGCCTTTCAAGAATATTACTCCAGTTTATTTAAAGATAATACGGAAGGTGTTGAAGGTTTACCACATTCAAAAAAAATAATAAAAGAATATTTGGACAAGAAGAACATAAAAAAATTACGAAAGAACAAAATGAAATATTAAATGCACCCTTTATGGAGATGGAAGTCTTAGAGGCGATTAAAGAACAAAAAAATGGAAAAGCTCCTGGACTGGATGGGTACACAGCATTTTTTAATAAGGTATTTAAAACAGAAATTGTTAAAATATTATGTGATACATTCAACAATGTAATTATAGATGGAAAACCAATAACATGGAACCAGGCGGACGTGGTCCTAATACCGAAGGAAGAAAAAGACAAAACAATGGTGACAAATTATAGACCTATTACCTTAATGAATCAAGATTACAAAATTTATACATGGATTTTAGCAAGCAGATTAAAAAAAATTCTGGATAAAATAATACACAAAGATCAAAATGGGTTTTTACCTAGAAGACAAATTAGATATAAGAATATTGTTAGATGTCATAGAATATTACTCTTTACACAAGGAAAAAAAATCAGCCTTAGTATTTCTCGAGGCCGAAAAGGCATTTGATAACGTGAATTGGCAATTCATGCTGGAGGTCATCGAAAGAATGGAGATGGGAGAAAGGTTCTTAGCAAACATAAAACAAATTTATTCACAACAAAGTGTTCAAATAATTGTTAATGGGGAAAAAACATCTAATATAAAGGTTAATAAAGGCACGAGACAAGGATGCCCGCTATCTCCATTGTTGTTCATTACTATCTTAGAAATTCTAAATGACTCAATCAGAGCCAGTAGCAAAATTAAAGGTCTAAAAAATTAAAGGATTTGAATATAAACTAAGAGCGTATGCAGACGATATAGTCATAATATTAGAAGATCCAGTAAAGAATGTAGAATATCTTTTGAAAGAATTAAAGGAATTTGGAAACGTATCAGGATTTAAAATTAATAAGGAAAAAACCTTGATGCTGACTAAAAACCTAAAGGAAAAAGAAATAAAAGAATTAAAATCAAGATCTGGAATTAAGGTCGGGAAAAAAGTGAAATATCTAGGGGTTTGGATAACGAATAAAAATGCAAATTTGTTTGAAAATAATTATAAACCCGTGTGGCAGAAAATAAATGAAGATCTAATACAATGGAATAAATACAATTTATCATTTCTTGGGAGAGTCGCAACTATAAAAATGGCAATTATTCCTAGATTAATGTTTTTATTTATTAATTTACCAATAATCGCAAACAAAAGAATATTTAAAGAATGGGAAAGGACGATGGCTAAATTTGTTTGGAGAGGGAAGAAGGCAAGAATACAATGGAGGATACTAAAAAAACCGAAGATCACAGGAGGTTGTGCAATGCCTGATTTAAAATTGTACTATACGGCATGCAATGTAGTTTGGATCCAAGAATGGATAACTCTCCAAAATAAACAATTGTTGACTTTAGAGGCTTCTAATTTAAGGCTGGGATGGCACGCCTATGCATGGTATAGGAAAGATGTAAAAGATAAGGAATTTCATAAGCATTTAATAAGACGAACTCTGCTCAAAACATGGAATAAAATAAGAACTGGATTTTATCAGGGCATACCACTCTGGGTATCTACACAAGAAGCGTTCTTTGGAAAAGGGGAGGAGAACGCAGATTGGATAAGATATAATGATATATTAAGAAAAGATAGCGCCGAAAGAAGGGAACTACTCTCTAGAGAAGAACTAAAAGCTAATGGAAGAGACATAAACTGGTTAGGATACCTACAAATAAAACAAAGGTATAAAGTTGATTTACAAGAGGAAGGTTTTGAGAAAGAATTAAACGAATTGGATAAACTCATAGGAGAAAAAGATAAAGGGAAAATTTCCAAATTATATAAATTATTTTTACAGAGAGAATTAGAACAGGAAACGGTTACATCGTATATGATCAAATGGGCGCAAGAAATAGGTCACGAAATACCGTTAGAAAGCTGGGAGGTGGCATGGAAAAAGTCCAGCAAATTTACTGCCTCGCAAGACCTTATAGAAAACTACATAAAAATAATCAATAGATGGTATTATACTCCATTGAAAATAGCTAGAATGTATAATCTGAAAGATAACTGCTGGAAATGTGAAAAGGCAAAGGGCTCTTACTATCATATGTGGTGGGCTTGCCCAAAAATAAAAAAAAAAATTGGTCAAAAATACACAAAAAATGCAGCAGATACTACAGATTGAATACCAATTGGTTCCAGAATTATATTTATTGAATATAACTGCGATGCTAGAAACAGAAATAGAAAGAAAATATTGGAGAATAATTTTGTACTTAATAACAGATGCCAGGATTTTACTGGCAAAATATTGGAAAACGAATTACATACCCACCTTGGACGAATAGATTCAGAAGGTAGTAGAAATAAAAGACATGGATTGTTTAACAGCTTTGTTAAATAATAAATCTAAGGAGGAAACCGAAAAAGAATGGGACCCGATTAGAAAATATTTGAAACAGAAATGGGATATAAATGAAAATCTGATATAAGATAGAAAGTATAAAGGTTGGTTAGAGACACTAAGGTAATTACGGGGAGGTTGGCACTTTTTGGGAGGTTTTTTGGGAAGGGGAGGGTTCTTTGTTTTTGTGAAAACCTTGCTGTTTTTTTTTTCTATTATTATTTGTAATGACTTTAAGAAAATAAAAAATAAAAAGAAAAAAAAAGGAGAAACTTCCTGACAGTAAAGGCTGTTTGACAGTGGAACACAGTCCCTCAGAGAGTGGTGGAGTCTCCTTCTTTGGAGGTCTTTAAGCAGAGGTTGGATGGCAATCTGTTGGGGATGCTTTGATTGGGAGTTCCTGCATGGCAGGGGGGTTGGACTGGATGGCCCTTGTGTTCTCTTCCAACTCTGATTCTATGATTCTATGAAACTGCAGGATGTCTGCCACTGAGAAATTGATGCAGTTGATCTTTTTCAGTTTGCACCACCTTTTGAAGGCTTTAAACGTGGCCTCGTAGATCCGGTTAGTTGAAGGAAGCCTGGATGCCAGGATCGAGTCTATCACCTCAGGCGAGTAGCCACACCAACTTAGCATGAGGTGTTCAGTTTCCAGGCATGTAGCTGCAACCACCCTGGGTCTGGATGGAGGATCAGGCCCTGAGACAGAAGGTCATGATGGCCCTGCAGGGGCAGGGAGGCAGACGACATCCTCAGACTCTCGGAGTACCACACCCTCCTTGGCCACGCCAGGATCCACCACCAGGATCACCTCCAACCTCTCCCTCCAGATCTTGGCTATCAGCCTGGGCAGAAGAGAAAGAGAGGGAAAGACATTCACCAGAGTCCTTGGCCACTGAAGATTCAGAGCGTCGAAGGCTTCCACCCCTTCTGTTCTGAATCGCAAGACAAACCTGGGCAGCTTGGTGTTGACTGGGGAAGCGAACATGTCCACCTAAGGCTGTCCCAGCTGGTCGACTATCTGCTGAAACACCTAGGAGTAAAGGGCCCACTCCCCATGGTTGACGTCTGTTCTGCTCAGCCAGTCCACGACCATGTTGAGCTCCCCTCGCAGATGTTCTGACTTGATCGAAATTAGGTTCCTCTCTGCCCACTGGAAGAGAAGTTGCACCTCCTCCCGAGACCTTGTCCCACCCTCACAGTTGAGGTGGGCCTTGGTCGTTATGTTGTCTGTCCTCTGTTTAGGACTAGCCGGTGGAATGACAAGAGGGCCAACCTGACCACTCTCAGCTCCAGCCAGTTTATGGGTTTGACCCGTTCCTCTGGAAACCACCTGCCCTGCGTCATCTCCTGGGACCCCCAGCCACTCAGGCTCACATCAGTCATGATCTGGACCTTCTCTGCACACCAGATCTGACGCCCTCTGTGAACCGCTGGTGAGGTCCACCACCTCAGGGACTTGAGGACTCATGTCAGCACCGGGATCCTCCGGTCAGACCTCGCAGCTCTGGCCTTCTGGTGCGGGAGGAGCAGCCACTGAAGAGTCCCTGAGCACCACCATGAGGCCTTGTAGGTGAGCCAGGAGAGAAATGTTTGCCCTGGGTTGCGACTGAATCTTCTGGACTGCCCTGGAGATGGCCTGGATCCTTTCCGGTGTCAGGGAGATCAGACCCTTCTCTGTGTCGAGACACACCCCCAGATGTTGGATTCGGCAGGCCGGGATGGTGGAACTCTTTTCCAAATTGACCAGAAACCCGTGGGTTTCCAAGGACCTCAGGATGTAGAGGACGTTGGCCTGGCCCTGGCTCAGCGACTCTGAATGTATCAACGAGGCGTCCAGGTAAGGATAGACGTGGATCCCTCTGGCCCTCCAATGCGCTACCAGAGCCACCAGAACCTTGGTGAACACCCTTGGGGCTGAGGACAACCCAAAGGGCAATGCTCTGTATTGGTAGTGTTGGTTGTCGTAAGCGAACCTCAGGAAGCGGCAGTGGTCGGGGTGAATCAGGATGTGAAAATAGGTATCGCATATGTCCGAGGAGGAGAGAAAGTCCCCCGGGTGAATGGCCTCCAACATCGACTTGAGGGTTTCCATCCGAAACTTCCTTTTGGCTATGAATCTGTTTAGGCCCCTCAAATTTACAATAGTCCTCCAGGCCCCGTTCTTCTTGGGCACCAAGAAGAAAGTGGAGTAGCAACCCCTGTGCCGCTGACCAGGTGGCACCTCCTCTATGGCCCCCAGTCGTAACAAATCCTTTATAGCATCCAGCAGGAGGTGGTGCTTGGCTGGGTCCTTTGTCTTGCGAGATGGGATGAAAATCTTGTGGGATCCACAGAAGATTTCTATTCGGTAGCCTGCCTTGAGGGTGTCCAGCACCCATTGATCCTTGGTAGATTGCTCCCAAATCCTGACATAGTTCCTCAGTCTGCCTCCCACTGGAGGTGCCCCATCGTGCTTGCTGGTGCTTGTGGCCTCCTCTGCCCACACCAGACTGCCCTCTCTGCTGGAAGGAAGGGCGAGACTGCTGGGGTTGGAACCTGAACTCTCCCCAGTACTGACCGAAGGGTCTGGAGTCCCTGGCCTGAAGAGGGGTGGTGAAGTTGGGGGAGGAGAAAGATCTAAGGGAACGAAAAAATCAACTCCTGGCTCTAGGCTTCTTTTTTGTCCTCACACTTCTGTCCCCCCAGAAGGGCCTTTTTGTTGTCCTTGTCCTCGACAAGCACCTGTTCTAACGACTTGCCAAACAACTTGGTCCCAAAAAAGGGGGTGAAGTCCAGGTTGTGCTTAGACTTGGAATCCACATTCCAATTCTTCAACCAGAGTTGGCGGCAAATGGTGACCACTGCCGCCGCCTGGGCTCTAGCCCAGAACTGGACTGCATGTAGTGTGCCATCCGCCATGTAGGCCACTGCCATGGTGATCTTGTTCCAGCCCTGTCTGAGATGGGGTTTCTGGATGGGAATCTCCTGGAGTAATTCCCTCGTCCACTGGAGGGAAGGTCTCACCACAATGGAGGCTGCGGCTGCGGCTGCGGCCCTTATGGCTACTGATATGGCCTCATGTGCCCTCTTGAGGGCCCCCGCGGCCTTTTTGTCCTCGGGGACTTTAGCATATCCTCCCCATCCTTGCAGAAGACTGCAGAGGATACCAAAGCGGACACCAGGGCATCAACCACCGGGACCTGAAGACTCTCCATTACTGGAGGTGGAAAATTATAAAGCTTCCTAATTGAACTATGATATGAGCAGGGGCAGCTGGTCTGCTCCACTCACCCTTAGTGACCTCCATGAGGTTAGCTGGGCAAGGTACCTCCAGCAAGGACACCGCTGGCACAGGGAACAAGTCATCCCCCACCCAGGGCAAATCACTCACCTGAGAGGGCTTGGGATCCTTGGATAGGGGGATGCCAAGGGCCTTAGAAGTCTTCTTGAGGAGTCTAGGGAAGTCCTCTGTCCTGAACAGGTGGGCTGATGGGGGGGGTCAGCCTCCTCTGGCTCATCGTTCCCAGAGAGTTCCCCCTCCTCTAGAAGCTCCCCAGTGTCTGCCAGGCCCTCTCGGCCTCATCCTCCAGATCCGAGAGGAGCAGCTCATCCTGCCACTGACTAGGCCTCCTGGGGGAAAGTGCCCAGCCTACCTCGGCCTATGAATCAGATGAGGAGGCTTCGTCCTCCTCCCTGGGCCGCTTGGTGGGTGCGGGGGCTGTCTGGGTCCAGGCGGGGGATAGGGGGCCTCCAGTATCCCTGTGGAGGCTCTGGCTCCCACCAGGGGTGTCCCCCTCATGGGTGTCTTCAAGATGGTGCCCCCCTTGGCCCTCCCCAAGATGGTGCGCCCATTGCCACCACCAAGATGGTGCCTGCCAGTCACGTGGCGAGTGCCAGTCTCCTTCCTAAGATGGTGGTCCCCAGAGTCCTCCCCAAGATGGTGGCCCCATTGTTGGTCCCCAAGATGGCGCCCACCAGCCAGCTTCCTCTTCAAGATGTCGACCCCATCCTGATTTTCAAGATGGCAGCCGCCATTGGCTGGCACCCTCGGCGCCATACCAGCAGAACCTGCAGGCCGCAGGAGGCACTCGCTGAATTGCTGAGGCCGTACCCAGGATAAGGACAGTCGCCGGGCAGTGCGGCTACCATGCCCAGCCACCTCCAAGGGTGGCAAGCCATACCTGGGCCTCCCCAGATGAGGGGGGGAAAGGGAGAAAGGGAGGCAGAAGGAAATGCTGCTCCTGGGTCCCTGTGGATGCGGCGAAGCTCCGCAGCAGTGGAGGCTCTGCCATGGTTACTGGTCTGCAGGGGCTCAGAGGAGGAGAAAGCTGTGGAGGCCCCGCAGGGAGGGAAAAGCGGAACAGTGCCCCAGAGGCCTCCAACAGCCCTACCTTAAGGCAGCTCCCCCATCCCCAGAAAGCTAGCCACTTCTTGGCAAAGATAGCCCACACAAAGTCTGAGAGTGCCTGCACACTCACCACCTCCACAGGGCTGGGTGCTGGGGCCTCCTCAATGCCTTCAGACCTTAACCGAGTCGGGCAGAGGGACTGCGAATGCTCTGCGTCTCGGAGGGTGGCACCCTCACCTGGCTGAGACGCTGTCTTGACCTCTGTGGCTGGCTCTCTTCGCCGGGCCGGAGAACCCTGAGCTGGAGGGTCCTGCTGTAAGGGAAGCCCTTCACCCATGCTCTTGGGTTCCTCTGCCATAACCACTACCAGGGAGGAGGAAAGGCAGGGGAGAGGGAGAAAGAAGGGGATTCAGGCCAGGAAGAAAAACTTCAAACCGCTTTGAAGGGAATGCTTTGCTGGCTCGAAGAAGTCCTGCAAGAAGCGTGCATAGGCCCAGGTGGGGCTTAGCTCCCTTTACAGGGGCCGGTCTTTTGTCTTAAAACTGTCCCTGCCTATTGGAGCAAAGTAGGAGGAGCTAACCCCAGAATTCAGGATGCTGGAGCCTTGTCTGCTGGGAAACGCAGGCTTGCCTGACCTTGTTGCCTATTGGAAACCATTCTGTTTCTCTATATTCTGAATCTGTCATCCTTTCATCTCTTTTATATAGTTCTTCTGTGTATTGTTGCCATTGTCTTTTAACTTCTATTGGTCATGTAATGTGTTTCTGTGCTGATCATAGAGCATTCCCCACTCTCAGTTTAAATTTCTCTTTGATTTCTTGTTTTTCTGAAAGAGGTCTCTTGTTCTTCCTTTTTTGTTATTGCTATTTCTCTGTGTTGATAATTATGCTAGTAGTCTTTTTTGCTGTGCACAAGTCATTGAATAGTTGTATTCAGGGTTTGACTCTTTTTCTGTCACCTTTTACTCTTCTCATCTGTCCTTAACAGCTTGAACATTTTCATCTGCCATCCACTGAGGCTTCTTTCTCTTTTTGGTTACAGATAGTGCCATTTTGCATTTCTCCCTGACAATGTCCCTGGCTTCAGTCCAAAATTCATCAGGTTCTTGGTCAATTAGGCTTAACAATGAAAATATATTTTTCACATTATCTTTAAATTCTGTGGGGATGTTCTTCAGGTTCTATTTTTTGTAAAATGATCGGTTTACTGTTCTTGAGTTTTACTGTAACCATTAGCATTTCATGGTCCATGCTACAATCTGTTCCTGTTCTTATTTTTTCAGGGAGAATGAAACTTCTCCATCTTCTGCTTCCAATTACATGGCCTGTTTGATTTCTATATTGGCCATCAGGTGATTTTCATGCATAAAGTCACTTCTTGGGTTGTTTGAAGAATCTGTTTGTGATTAACAGATTATTGTGCTCATAACATTCAGTCAATTGGTCTCCTGCCTCATTTCTTGATCCTAGCCCAAATTTTCTATCAATCTTTGATTGTGATCTGTTTCCTGTTTTTGCATCCCAGTCACCTATGATTAACAAGTCCTGCTTTTGTGCGTGATCAGTTTCCTCCTGGACTCCAGCATAAAATCTTTCAATTTTTTTCTTCTTCTGCATCTGTACATGGTGTATAAACTTGGGTTATGGTTATGTTGATAGGTTTTCCTTGAAATTGTATTGACATGATTTGGTCAGACTTTGAATTGTATCCTTTCACTGCTTTTGCTACATCTTTCATCACTATAAATGTCATTACATTTCTTATCTTTTATTTTCCTGAGTTAAACACTGTTATTATCTGACTCTAAATGTACCATTCCTGTCCACTGTAGCTTGCTTACCCCAAGCATTGCAATGTTTATACATTCCATGTTTTGTTTACCATGTCTAGCTTCCCTGATTCATGCTTCTCACATTCCACGTTGTCATAATATAAGCTGTGCATCTTCAGACTTTTTGCTTCCGAGCACATCAGCAGCTGAACTTCCTTGAGTCCATTTGCATCATTAGGCACAGCATTACTTGTAGTTGTCCTCTGCCCCACCCCAGTAGTTTTTTGAGTGCATCCTGTCTTTGTCTCTTGTTTCACTTTGTAATATACAAAAGGGGATTTACCACGCCTCCCTCTATACAGTACTAATAAGTGTTAGCTATGGTGCCACTATCATTGTCTCTGAGACCGTCATTGTCTCTGACACTGTCTCACCAGTATCACCTTTCACTACTGCTGCTGCCCAGTAGCTGCTTGATGCATTTGGTCTGTCTCCTCAGCAAAATCCTTGATTTTTACTCAAGGGTATATCTACACACATGATAGCTGTATATAAAATCATGTATGATGTGAGGAAAGCTCTTCTTCCTTTCTTATAATTCTGGAACCATCCGCTGAAGCTGACTGTTGGAAAATTCAGGATGGATAAAATTAAATACTTCTTCACATACGTAATACACTTACTTTCTCTAGAATTGCTGCCCTCTTCTTCTGTAGCCTTCTGTGCACTCCAAAGAACTGTTCCCGAGGGCTAGAAAACCCTCTGGAGTAGCTCTCTGGAGACATAGAAGGCTACAGCAGGTAAAAGGAAAGGAAGTCCAAACTCTAGTTATTCTGGGTACCAAAGTAAACCTTTGACTCTTGACATTAATAAATATATTAGATTCTATGATTCTATGATATTGCTACATTAATACTGCCCAGTGGATGTTTTAAAGGTGCAATAGATAGATTGATAAATGAATTAATAAATGCTACAAGTGAGACCTATTATTGTACTGTGGAATACTAACCAAAGTGTTGGTTATTGTCTTCAAAGCCCTACATGATTTGGGCCTAGGTTATCTACAGGATTGCCTTCTCCCATACAATCTGCCCTGTATACTCAGGGCTTCTGGGAAAAGTTTGCTCCAGCCAGCCAGAACTAGACTGGCAACAGTTTCCCAGAGGACCTTTTTGTCTGCTGCCCCCAGACTGTGGAATGACCTGCCAGAAGACAAAAGTTGGCTGCATTTAAAAGAGCACTAAAGGCATCCCTCTTTCAGCAGGCATATCCAGTCAATTGTAAATCATGACTTTTAAGCAGTATATGAACTCCCATGAGTGTATTTTAATAATTTTATAATATTGTATTTTAACTGTGGGTTTAGGTTTTTAATTGTGTTTTAACATGCTGTACCCTGCCTTGAGGAGAGAAAGAAATGATGATGATGATGATGATGATGATGATAATAATAATAATAATAATAATAATAATAATAATAGCAGCAACTCCTGTTCAGGCTTGCATCTAGCCATCCCTTTTCCCTAGATATACCATTCTGTTCCTCTCCAATTTTCTATTTTTACTCTAACAATAAATCAGAATCCCATGATCACAAAGCATATTCTGGCCTCGCTGAACTATGTCTGCCTCACCCTTTTGAACTTCCTCCCTGAAGATGAATTTGTGTTTTTCCAAAGTTTAGAGTTCCCCCAAGCCTGCCTGTACTTTTGGCTTTTGCAGTAGTCCTATTGTCCCTATGCAGACAGCAGTGCTTGTTTCAATGAGTAGTGTTCACTGGAAACAGAAGGAACAGTATGCACTCACAAAGAAAGTGAGTTACCTATCTAGCACAACTGGGACAGGGCAAGCTATGACAAACATATATGAGATGTGGGAATGGCGCCATTTCTTGAACACTGAAGCCAGAAGTAAAGCATTAGCTGTAATCCATTTGGGCATTTACTCATTCAGCCCCCATTTGGCAGGAGGTTTCATGAGCAATGGCAATGAGTTTGTTTTAGCAAGTTCTTCAGTCATATTTCCTATGAATAAAACATGTATTTACTTGCTGTATAATGCACAAGATGGCTTAAAATAGCTGCGAGGCAAATGAAACCCAGCTTGCTCAGCGGTGAGAGTACTCATCTATTAGCACCAGATCTCTATTATAGAAGGCAACAGTGAAGTGCATACATTCCAGATGTCCCTACTGACCAGGTACTGTACCTAGGTTCTGGCCTTGAAAGTGGTGGGATAGCAGGGGACACTGTTAAATGCTGTACTTACAGCCATGGTTGTAACATTTCATTCTGTTCAACTCCTAGTATTTTGATGCTCCCTGGCCAGCTCCATCAACTGATCCCCAGAGACTCTCCAACTGGGCAGTGCCCTGTGTTTCCCATTAAGAGGAAAATCCAAGCTACTCAAATGTCACGATGCAAGTGTTTCAGCCTTTGGCTCATTGACGTTTGAGATCTGCCTCTGAAACTTGTTCCATGGCTATTCACCAATTCCTTCTTGGAATAAGAACATGTACAAATGAAAACTGGACATGTGGGGGACCTGAACTCTGACACATAGCCTACAGAACCATTTGTACAGTATGTGATTGCTTGTGTTTGCCATTCAAGAGAAAGTGTATTAGGAAGAGGAGCTGGAAAAATGGTTCTTGACCTTTGGCCATACATGTTTTGCACGTCAGCTCCCAGCATTTGTTACCATTGGCCTAGGACTGGTGGGAGTCAAAGTACAAAACATCTTGAGACCAGAAGTTGAGAACTTCTAGCAAGAAAATCCTTCCTGAGTCTTGCAATATATATAAAGATTAAAGCCAGCAAGGAGTGTCTCACCATTTTCATATCACATATATAGCATGCTAATTTGTCAGCTCTGATGGTGCCCCACTTGATGATGCAAAGTCAAAAATGTAACCTGTTATTCCCATTTAAAAACCATGTCTATGATGATGTGTGTGCTTCATGTGGATATTCTGATCAGTGATGTTATATCCCTGTCTAGCCTGGCTTCCTGTTAAA
Source organism: Urosaurus nigricauda (assembly GCA_034509955.1). Classification (NCBI taxonomy): domain Eukaryota; kingdom Metazoa; phylum Chordata; class Lepidosauria; order Squamata; family Phrynosomatidae; genus Urosaurus; species Urosaurus nigricauda. The sequence continues at coordinate 4,377,361 of JAOEGL010000014.1, forward strand.
CATCTGCTTCCATCTTGGACTCTGCCTCTTCTAAGATGGAAGCAGATGCTTAACAGCAGTAGTCACCATGGCATCTTCCCCATCACCATCTTGTTACATGACTGATGATTCTAGATCTAGTTGCCTGTGTTAGCAAGTGCACTGAATGGAGAGTGCATTGGGTTTTAGGAAGAGAAAATAGAGGATCCTTGGGAAAACTTTTGGATATTTTGGCTGGAGAAGAGCACAATCCCATGGGATTCTGGCTTGTGGAGCTCTGGGTGAGAAAGAAAACCGGAAACGACTACCATACTTGTAGGGAATGCTCAGCAACATGTGCGTTACTGGGAAACAAGCTTGCAAAATGTGGGATAGACAAGTTAACTGTTACATGGATTTGTAATTGGTTGACTGGCCGAACTCAAAGAGTGCTCAACAATGGTTCCTTTTCATCCTGGAGAGAAGTGACCAGTGGGGTGCCACAGGGTTCTGTCCTGGGTCCAGTCCTATTCAATGTCTTTATTAATGATTTGGATGACAGAATTGGGGGCATACTTATCAAATTTGCAGATGACACTAAACTGGGAGGAGTAGCTAATACCCCAGAGGACAGGATCAAAATTCAAAATGACCTGAATAAACTAGATAGCTGGGCCGATGCTAACAAGATGAAATTCAATGCAGAGAAATGTAAGGTTCTGCACTTAGGGCGGAAAAATGAAATGCACAGATATAGGATGGGGGACACCTGGCTGAATGAGACCACATGTGAAAGGGATCTAGGAGTCCAAGTAGACCATAAGCTGAACATGAGTCAACAGTGCGATGTGGCAGCTAAAAAAGCCAATGCAATTTTAGGCTGCATCAATAGAAGTATAGTTTCTAGATCAAGGGAAGTTATAGTGCCACTCTATTCTGCTTTGGTCAGGCCCCACCTGGAATACTGTGTCCAGTTCTGGGCACCACAATTCAAAAAGGATGTGGAGAAACTGGAGCATGTCCAAAGGAGGGCAACTAAGATGGTGAAGGGTCTGGAAACCATGCCCTATGAGGAACGTCTCAGGGAACTGGGGATGTTTAGCCTGGAGAAGAGAAGGTTAAGAGGTGATATGATAGCCCTGTTTAAATATTTGAAGGGATGTCATATTGAGGAGGGAGCAAGCTTGTTTTCTGCTGCTGCAGAGAGTAGAACGCGGAACAATGGATGCAAACTGCAGGAAAAGAGATTCCACCTCAACATTAGGAGGAACTTCCTGACAGTAAGGGCTATTCGACAGTGGAACACACTCCCTCGGAGTGTGGTGGAGTCTCCTTCCTTAGGGGTCTTTAAGCAGAGGCTGGATGGCCATCTGTCAGGGATGCTTTGATTTGGAGTTCCTGCATGGCAGGGGGTTGGACTGGATGGCCCTTGTGGTCTCTTCCAACTCTATGATTCTATGATTCTATGATTTTCATGAGAAGATAGTCCTAGGAGTCAATAGTTGTAGCTCTGATTTTCACTTGGACAATGGCAACATTTTGGATACTTTTGAAAGGCACCCCGTCACCAACATCCAGGAGCCAGTGGCTGTGAGCAATTGGATCCAGTGTTTGAGAATCATAATCTCTTTAAATTATAACACAGATGCACAGCAATGGAAGACTCTGGAGATTATCTAGTTCAGGATGGGCCATTTTATACTCTTCCCACCCACCAAGGGCTGCTCTGTGTTAGGTCACTTCTTTCTTGTTAACAGCCCTTGAGTCATCCCCAACTCATGGTGACCCTGTGGATGCAACCTCTCCCAACCCCTCTATCCTCCACTGTTGAAAGAACGTCATGGGGAACCTTGTCAAAGGCCTTACTGAAATCAAGATATACTATATCCACAGCGTTTCCTTCATCTACCAAGCTGGTAATTGTATCAAAAAAAGAGATCAGATTTGTCTGACATGACTTGTTTCTCTGAAACCCATGGTCCGTTTTACATTGGCAAAAAGAGGTGTCATGAAGGCTGCTTGAAAACCCAGCTTATACATTAGAAAATGGGAAAGTGTGCCATGAAAACGCCATTTTGGCGTTTTAAGGGAAAAAACGCGCCTTTAAAAAGTAGTTCGGTTGCCCCACTACTTTTTTAAAAAGTGCGTTATAGCGCTAGCGCAGTTAAATGGGGCTCTGTTTCCTTAAGGCGCCCATTTAAAGGCTGCGCTGCAGGTGCGAATCAGAATGGATCGTGGGTTGGGAGCATGCGTGGTGTGGACTTCACTCCTAATTAAAACGTTCTATGCCCTCCAGGTGTAAAAGCTGGGGTTTAACCGCGCAGTTTTTTAAAGCTCCCAAACCCCCTTTAAATCATTTAAAACTGCGCAATTCGCAGCCGCAAACAGCGCAATAGCGCATTTCAAGCCTCGACCATCGCAATAGCGCAGTTCAAGCCTCGACCCTCGAAATAGCGCAGTTCAAGCCTCGACCCTCACAATAGCGCAGTTCAAGCCTCAACCATCGCAATAGCGCTGTTCGCGGCGGCACGAACAGCGCAACAGCGCAATTCGCAGCCGGCAAGGAAAAAAAATTAAAATCGCAGTTTAAAGCCGCGTTTATTGCTGCCCATGTAGCAGCTCCGCCTGTATTTGTAGCGTTCTGACAGCTTCCCATGTAACTGCTGAGCCACAAAAAAGACCTCAGATAAGTCGTTCCCACACCCCTCAGTGTAGCAGCTCTGCACTTTTTTAATGCACACCTGGGGCTTGCTATGTAGCTGCTAAGCATTAAGATAAAGGCGACTTCAGGTCACACTTTCTTGCCAATGTAAAAAGCCCCCATGTTGACTTTTTATGATTATGGAATTATCTTCTAGATATTCACAAACTCTCTGTTTAATAATCTGCTCCAGAATCTTTCCTGGAATTGATGTCAGACTAACTGGGCAATAATTGTTGGAATCCTCTTTTTCCCCCTTTTTGAAGATGGGGACAAAGTTTGCCCTCCTCCAGTCTGCTGGGAACTCTCCGGTTCTCCAGGAATTCTCAAAGATTATTGCCAATGGTTCCGATACTACATTTGCCAGTTCTTTTAGTACCCTTGGATGTAGTTCTTCTGGTCCCGGAGACTTACAGTCATTTAGATTAACCCGGTATTCCTGTACTATCTCTTTACTTATTCTGTGCTGAAATGCTCCTATTCTGTGATAGGTGTCCGTTATCACGTCAATTTTGCCACACAGAAAGGCGGCCAGAATTGCTGCCCATCCCCACATCAGGAGGTTGCTGAAGGGTGTCTCCAACAGACCTCTGCCCGCTAGGCACCACTTTCCTTCCTGGAGTCTGCACAAGGTCTTGAAGGGTCTAACAGTCGCTCTGCTCGAGCACCTCAGGGAAGCTTCCTTTAAGCATCTGACCTGGAAGGTCCATTTTCTTGCCGCCATCACATCCGCCAGGCGGGTGTCGGAGTTAAGAGCCCTTTTGGTCTGGGAAGATCTCTGCATTTTTAGGCCAGACTCGGTCTGTCTTCGCCTTGACCCAACCTTTGTCCCTAAAGTTAATTCGACGTTCCACATGTCCCAGGACATCCTGCTCCCCTCCTTCTGCCCCAACCCGAAAGAGGACTTAGAGAAGATCTGGCACACATTGGATGTGTGCAGGGCCCTCAAGGTTTACATCAAGAGGACTGCTGCCTTCAGGTTGTCTGAGGCGTTGTTTGTTTCCTTTCGCCCGAGATTCTTGGGGAGGAAGGTATCAGTTTCGACCTTGAGCAGGTGGATCAAGGCATGCATAGAGGAATGTTACTGTATCCAGGATCTGACACCACCAGCAGGGATCGTGGCACACTCTACTAGGAGTGCGGCCACCTCTGTGGCTCTGTCCACGAATGCCTCCCTCTCTGAGATCTGCAGGGCAGCCACTTGGAAGTCGCCATCCACCCTCATTAGATATTACAAGCTTGACGTTTACCAGTCCGCCGAAGCAGCATTCGGAAGGAGGGTCCTCCAACAGATGGTGTTGGGGTCTGCAGCATCTTAGCAGCACCTCCCTCCCTTTCCGGAAGGCTTTTGTAAATCCCAGAATTCAGGATGCTAAGACCCTGTCTGCTGGGGAAACGAAAGTTGGAACTCACCCATGAGACGTCCATTTCCAGCAGACGAGGGTCCAGCGCCCTGCTCACCCTAGGTGCTGCCTGCAGCCTCCGACCCACTTGCTGGCAGACCTGCCTTGTTTTGCTTTTCTTTGTCTGGCTCGTTGGTTGAGTTGTTTTTTTCTCATGGTTTTATGTTGTTGCTAATACATTTCTTACCTAGGTTTTACCTACCTGTTTCATGTGGCTTGTCACTGACAGAGGCCTGGGTGGGGCTTAGCTCCCTTTATAGGGAACGGTCTTTTGTCTTAAAACAGTCCCTGCCTATTGGAGCGAAGTAGGAGGAGCTAACCTCAGAATTCAGGATGCTGGATCCTCATCTGCTGGAAATGAACATCTCACGGGTGAGTACCACCATTCGTCTTTATCACTCTGTTTGTTGAACTTGTATGCCAAAAATATCATATGCAAAACAGTGATAGATTTGGCAGAAGGAGGCATGAAAATTGGTGGAAGGAACATCAATAATTTAAGATATGTAGTTGATACCATACTACCAGTCAAAAATAGCAAAGACTTTGATGCACCACTGAAGAAAGTGAAAAAGCAGGTTTATAGTTGAACATTAAGAAATTCAGGGGGTCATTTTATCCATCACTGGGAATTTCTCTGAAATCAAATTAGACCCTTGGGCTGAAAGATATTCCCTGCCCTTTGTTCTAATTTCAGAGGCAGTATACCTGAGTACCAGCTGTGGTTGTTCTAGGGTCAAAGGGTGGGAGAGATAGTCTTCCTTCACCATGTCAGCCTCTCTGAAGTATCTGTACCACCAGGCCAAGAAAAGAAATATAAGCAAAAATGGGCTACCATCAGTCCCAATGCTGTTAAATTTTGATTAATCATAGTGCATACAGGCACAACAAATAAGAACAAAAGCACCTGACTTTGCCAGCAGTGAAAATGTTTGTTTTCTTGGCAAGGAATTACCTACATGATTTTCCAAAGTACTCTGCTTTTTGCCTGGGGCTTTCATAAAAATTTCACCAAGTGCAATGTACTACAATCTCCTCCTTGGGTGTGTTCAGTGAATACATGTCCACAACCATGTATTCACAGAAATTTCTTAATAGCTCATCCAGTGTCTACAAAAAAAGATGCTTAGGTGTTTCTGGGGGGAAACCAACACATAGCTGATAGCTCAAATTGTTAGGAGCCAGATCTTCTTTTCTGTTTTGAGTACTGCAACAACTAGTAACCTCATGTTGCCCTATATGTGGACATTGTCTGATTCCAAACATAGGCTTGCTGGCCATCTTACCATTGACAAAATCATACAGTTAGAAGACACTGAGAAAAATAACACAGGGATGCATTAGACTCAAAGAAATTGAAGGCACCTTATGAACCATTTAGTCACAGAATCATAGAATCATAGAGCTGGAAGAGACCCCAAGGGCTATCCAGTCCAACCGCCTGCCATGCAGGAATTCTTAATCAAAGCATCCCCAACAGATGGCCATCCAGCCTCTGCTTAAAGACCTCCACTACACTTTGAGGGAGTGTGTTCCACTGTCAAATAGCCCATACTGTCAGCCCGTACTGTCAGTTAGAAGAGACTGAGAAAAATAACACAGGGATGCATTAGACTCAAAGAAAATGAAGGCACCTTATGAACCATTTAGTCACAGAATCATAGAATCATAGAGCTGGAAGAGACCACAAGGGCCATCCAGTCCAAACCCCCTGCCATGCAGGAACTCCCAATCAAAGCATCCCCGACAGATTGCCATCCAAACCTTGCTTAAAGACCTCCAAAGAATGAGACTCCACCACACTCTGAGGGAGTGTGTTTCACTGTCAAACAGCCCTTACTGTCAGGAAGTTCCTCCTAATGTTGAGGTGGAATCTCTTTTCCTTCAGTTTGCATCCATTGTTCTGTGTTCTAGACTCTGGAGCAGAAGAAAACAAGCTTGCACCCTCCTCAATATGACATCCCTTCAAATATTTAAACAGGTCTATCAGATCACCTCTTAACCTTCTCTTCTCCAGGCTAAACATAGACCCTTCACCATTTTAGTCACTCTCCTTTGGACACGCTCCAGTTTTTCAATGTCCTTTTTGAATTGTGGTGCCTAGAACTGGACACAGTTTTTCAGGTGGGGCCAAAGCAGAATAGAGTGGTACTATTACTTCCCTTGATCTAGACACTATACTTTTATTGATGCAGCCTAAAATTGCATTGGCCTTTTTAGCTGCTGCATCGCACTGTTGACTCATGTTCAACTTGTGGTCTATTTGGACTCCTTGATCCCTTTCACACGCAGTTTCATTCAGCCAGGTGTCCCCCATCCTATGTTTGTGCATTTCATTTTTCTGCCCTAAGTGTAGTATTTTACATTTCTCCACATTGAATTTCATTTTGTTAGCATCGGCCCAGCTTTCTAGTCTATTCAGGTCATTTTGAATTTCGATCCTGTCCTCTTGGGATATTAGCTACTCCTCTTAATTTGGTGTCATCTGCAAATTTGATAAGTATGCCCCCAATTCTGTCATGCAAATCATTAATAAAGATATTGAATAGCACTGGACCCAGGACCAAACCCTGTGGCACCCCACTAGTCACTTCTCTCCAGGATGAAAAGAAGCCATTGTTGAGCATCCTTTGGGTTAACCAATTACAAATCCATGCAACAGTTTCATTGTCTATCCCACATTTTACAAGCTTGTTTGCAAGAATGTCATGGGGAACCTTGTCAAATGCCTTACTGAAATCATTATATACTATATCTTAGTCAAGCTGCTTGATGTTCCATGCAGGATGCAAGTAAACCTTCCTTGATACATGACTGTCCAGCCTCTGCTTAAATATCTCTAGGAAAGCCATGCTGATTGTGCCCAAGGAAATCACACCCTACAATATTTCACAGATGAAAACCAGGCTGTATGCAGCCAAACAACATCAGAGCATGGTCAAGAATGCATAAGTTATTAATGAGAAAGCACCCACTGTGCTAGTAGAGGATGCAGCAGTTTGCTTTTGCCTAAGCCTACAGGAAAGGGCAAGATTCCACCATTTCTCTCCTCCGCACTCCCCGTGAGTTACTTTTGGATTTTGGACTCAGTTTGCATCAATGGAAAAAAGCTGAGGACAAAGGGGGAGATGTGAGGAGAAACTGGAACATTTTAAAAGCAAATGATAAAGTGGGTTGAGAGAAGACAAATTGAGATTGTTCCTGATAAATCAGGACAGATGGAAATCATGGAAATTCTATTCCATGGCTGAACAAGTTCTAACATTTGGATGTTTCTCCAAATTTGGGTTTTCCACTCCTTGAAGCTCCATTTTTTAAAATATGTTTTAAACTTTTAAAAGCCCCCTCTGTCTCCGTAAAGAGTTGGGGGCATTTTTGCCCCATGTTTTGCTAACTGGACTAGTTTTAGGCCTAAAAGAGCCTTTTTTCTTTTCAGTTCAGGTTTTGAAAAAAGCATTTTGATTGGGCCCAAGAACAGGTCAAGAAGGCCAAAAATGGGAGTGAAAGGCCTTTAAAATAAAAAATAAAAAATGAGATGGAATTGCAGGCACAGATGTACTTGGAGGTAGATGTGGCACCCAGGTCTCAATTTGCCTACTCCTGCCTTCAAAGAAGGGAACCGGCATGGCACAGTGGATTTGAATAGTGGACTAGGACTTTTGTAGACCAGAATTCAAATCTCCAGTCAGCTATGGAAACCCACTGGGTAACCTTGGGCAAGTCATACTCACAATTGGAGAGGAAGGCAAAGGCAGACCATCTCTGAGCAATTCTTGTCCTCCTCCAACAAACCTCCATGATAGGTTCATCTCAGGGTCCCAATAAGATGCAAATGATTTAGAATCATTTTAGTCACCCTCCTTTGAACCCGCTCTAGTTTCTTCACATCCTTTTTGAATTGTGGTGCCCAGAACTGGACACAGTATTCCAGGTGGGGCCTGACCAAAGCAATATAGAGTGGCACTATTACTTCCCTTGATCTAGACACTATACTTCTATTGATGCAGCCTAAAATAGCATTGCCCTTTTTAGCTGCTGCATCGCACTGTTGACTCAGGTTCAACTTGTGGTCTACTTGGACTCCTAGGGGCTTTCTAGATTGGCAAAAAGAAGTGTGTTCATGGCTGCATGAAACTCTAGCCTTTAGATCAGAAAAAGGGAAAGTGTGCCATGAAAACACTTTTTTTGCGTTTTAGGGGAGAAGAAGCGCCTTTAAAAAGCTGCTGGTTTTCCCAGCTTCTTTTTTAAAACCTGCAGAACAGCGCAGCTCCATGTAAAGGCTATGGTGCAGCTGCTAAGCATTAAGGAAAAGGCAACTTCATGTCACACTTTCCTGACAATCTAGAAAGCCCCTTTGTTGACCATCCTTTGGGTGTGGTAAGTCAACCAATTACAAATCCACGTAACAATTGCCTCATCTAGTCCATATTTTATAAGCTTGTTTGAAAGAATGTCATGGGGAACCTTGTCAAAGACCTTACTGAATTCAAGATATACTATATCCACAGTGTTCCCTTCATCTACCAAGCTGGTAATTTTATCAAAAAAAGAGATTAGATTTGTCTGACATGACTTGTTTCTCTGAAACCCATGTTGACTTTTTGTGATTATGGAATTATCTTTGTAATAAGGAGATCTTAGTCTGAGGAATTTATCATTAGCTCAAATAGGGTAGCAGTCTCTAGACCTGTGTATACGGAAGTTGTCAAGGTAATAGGTCAACAGAGACAAATTTTATGAAAACTTTTTACTATTTATTGTTCATACACATTATTATTTCTAACCCGCCCCTCTGAGCAAGCAATCAGGGCAGGGCACAACATGTTAAAAATATGTACAGTTAAAATCTTCCAGACTATACAAAACATACCCACCCACATAAGACAAGCATACATTCAAACACACATCCAAGAACTCGAGAATATAGTAAGTTAGCTTGGACAGATAATAAAGGCTTCACTAACGATAATATTCACCTCCTTTGGTGGTGCTCCAGATCTAAATTGATGAAGACTCAGCAAACCTGGAGTATGCCTGGATTCTGACACTGACAAAAGATTTGGGGGATCTTAAATAGGCAAAATCTTGCTTCAAGCGGAAAGTTGTTTACCACACTTCAAAGTAAAACTAAATCTAGATGTTAAAGATTGCTTGATCTATAGACAGTCTCCAAGGTGTTAATGGTCATCCTATATGAGGATGTTTCTGGTCTGTCAGAAACATCCTGGGCCATAAAACTCCCTGAATGTGTGAATGACTCTGTTGGCAACTCCTATTTTGGGACATCTCCCTTTGCATCAATGGAGAACTCTGGTCACCTATCCCATTAGGCCTTCTGTTACTGTCATGAGAGAAAGCCATGCACACTTAGGATTTTAAGGCTCCACTGCTGGTAACATCTTCTAGATATTCACAAACTCTCTGTTTAATGATCTGCTCCAGAATCTTTCCTGGAATTGATGTCAGACTAACAGGACGATAATTGTTGGGATCCTCTTTTTTCCCTTTTTGAAAATGAGGAAAATGTTTGCCCTCCTCCAGTCTGCCGGGACTTCTCCGGTTCTCCATGAATTCTCAAAGATTATTGCTAATGGTTCCGATATTACATTTGCCAGTTCTTTTAGTACCCTTGGATGTAGTTCATCTGGTCCTGGAGACTTATATTCATTTAGATTAACCAGGTACTCCTGTACTATCTCTTTACATATTCTGTGCTGAACTACTCCTATTCTGTCCCCTGCTCCACTGTACTCAGCTTGAACACCCTTTGCCTTTTCTGAAAAGACTGAAGCAAAGAAGGTGTTGAGTAATTCTGCCTTTTCTCTGTCACTTGTTAGCATTTTGCCATCTTCTCCACACAGCGGCCCTATCATTTCCTTCTTCTTGCTTTTGCTGCGGGCATACCCATAAAAGCCCTTTTTATTGTTCTTTACCTCTCTAGCAAGCCTGACTTCATTCTGTGCTTTAGCTTTTCTGACTTTATCCCTACATGTGCTTGCTATTTGTTTGAATTCCTCTTTGGTGATTATCCCATTTTTCCATTTCTTATACATGTTCCGTTTAAAACTTGGCTCAGTTGAAAGTTCCTTAGTCATCCATACTGGTTTCTTGAGACATATCTCATTTTTCTTTCTGATTGGAACTGTTTGAAATTGTCCTTTTATGAGGAACTCCCATCCATCTTGAACTCCCTTCTCTTTCAATATTTCTGACCAAATACTGACCCTCAGTATTTCTCTAAGTTTTCTAAAATCAGCTTTCTTAAACTCTAGAATGCATGTCTGACTATGCCTGGCTTATCCTTTCCATTGTACAACAAACTCCAGGAGAACATGGTCACTCCCACCTAAGGATCCAACCATTTGCACCCCATTAACTAGGTCATCCCTGTTGGTTAGGATCAGATCCAAAATCGCTGACTCCCTTGTTGCCTCTTCCACCTTTCGGACAATGAAATTGTCTTCTAGGCAAGTGAGGAATTTGCTAGACCTTGAGGATTTGGCTGAGTTTGACTTCCAGCAAATATCAGGATAGTTGAAATCACCCATTACTACTATATTTCTCCTATCTGAATTTGTGGTCATCTGTTCTAGAAAGGCATCATCCAATTCCTCTGCCTGAGTTGGGGGTCTGTAGTAGACTCCCACAGTAACATCCCTGTTTCTTCCCTCTCCTTTAATTTTTATCTAGATACTCTCCACCTGGCTTCCAGTATTGATGTCCTGGATCTCTTCACTTATATAAATATCCCTGACATATAATGCTATTCCTCCTCTTTTCCTGTTTGGCCTGTTTCTCTTAAAAAGGTTATACCCCTACATTCCAATCATGAGACTCATCCCACCAGGTTTCAGTGATGCCTAGTATATCATATTTCCCTTGTAGTGCTAGGAGTTCAAGTTCACCTTGCTTATTTCCCATGCTCTGTGCATTAGAGACATTTAAGACTGTGCGTCCCCTTTGCTTGCCGCCTGTGCACATTTTTATGCCTCCTACTGTTTTGTCCTTTCACTGTTTGCCTTGTTCCATCTATGACAGTATGACTATTTTCTCTAGCACTTTTGTCTCCCTTCCAGACATAACTCAGTTTAAAGCCCTCCTGATCAGATTCTTCAGACTGTTGGCAAAAACATTTTGCCAACTGGTGTGAGATGCACCCCATCCCTTGCCAGAAGCCCCCTCTCATGGAACCACAGCCCATGATCTAAGAATCCAAATTGTTCTCGGCGACACCATCTGTGGAGCCAGTTGTTGACATCTGCAATTTTCCTCTCTCTTCCTGGGCCATGCCCTTCAACTGGCAGAAGAGACGAGATGACAATCTGTGCATCCATTTCTTTCATCTTCTTACCCATAGCCTTGCTTGATGCTCTGGAGAGTTGCTGCCAGTCAGCATAGGCAGCACCTGCTTAGATGGAGCTCATGTAAAGTGGCTGTTTATGGGTTAAGGTCTGAATAATGGGTAGAGTACAGATAAGAAGAATGAAAATATATTTTATTTAAAACCTAATGCTCCTTAACACATCAATAATGGACTTAGTGAACACTTACTTGAAATGAAGCTTTGCTGTTGGAAAAAGAGAGAGGGAAAGAGAGAGAGGAAGAAAATGGAATAAAAGAAGGCAATGAAGCTAACATGCCTTAATACGAATATAATTTTGAATTGAGTGAGTACAAATTTTCTCCAAAGGAGTGCTGGGTAAGGGAAAGGTTAAATTGCTTCCTAAAGCAAGATTTCATTCTTGGCAAGAAGATTAGAGACTAAGTTCCAAAGATTGGACGTTTGTACAGCCTAGCAATAAATTACTCTTTGAAATGGAGATTGTGTTAATAATGGGTGATCTGGACATAACTGAAAGTAAGGCATTTCAAACTTGTATTTCAAATATTTTTTCAAAAGCAAAAAAGAGGGAAACTCATGAAGAATATGGTCTGAATTCTATCCTTCTCTCGCGCGCGCTTTCTCTTTCTCCGTCTCTCTCTCTGTAGGTACATGCATGCACATAATAGTGGCTTCCAGGGCAATGGGACGCTGAATCCATTTGAGGTTTTATTCTGAACTTTAAAAGAATTATCCAAGGTTCTGAATCTATAGGTTCAGCACCCCAGATAGTGTCCTTTATGTTCAAACTAAAATGCAGAGGGGAGATAAACGGCCCCACTGGCAAGGAAGCTGCCTGCTGCCCATCTGTGTGTGTGTGTGTGTGTGTGTGTGAGAGAGAGAGAGAGAGAGAGAGAGAGAGATTTTGCTCCTAAGCACTGTTTTTCTATGGATTCTATGGCATCCAGTGTTGGACTTCTACCTGTGCAAGAGAGGAATCCAGTGTGAGAGATATGGAGGCAAAATTGTACTCCACTGTAGTTGCCCTCTGCCCTCCAAACACATGCCCAGAGAGCAACCCCCTCTGCAGCTGTTTTTGAGGCAGTGCCAAGGGTTGCAGAGTGTGGGGAGCAGTAACCAAAAATCCCAGTGTCATGTTTGATTTTGGCCTATTACTGCAACTTGGCACCCTGAGCTGAAGCCAGGAACTTCATCTGTAAAGATTAATTTTGACCTTGGACACATAAATTGCTTTATGTTGGGTAACATTGCTGGTGAAAATAAACTATGAAGACCCCTGACACTGGATGAAATCAACCACTTATCTAGTCCAGCACTCTGTTCGAGCAGCAACCAAGCTGATGCTCCAGGAAGCCCACAAGCAGGACATGAGTGCCAAAGCACCCTCCCATACATGCTTCCCACAAACTAATATTGAGAGAGCAATAACTATGATTATTAGTAGAGTTCTATTTTTTAAAAAATACTGCCTAATTCCCCTTTAAAGCTATCCGGGTTGATGGCCATCACTGTATCTTGTGGAAGCAAATTTATTAGTTTGACTAATCCTATGTGAAAGCCTTCCTTTTCCTCTGTCCTGAATTCAGCCCTCACCCCATCCCACATTGGATGTCCTATATTCTAATGAGAAAGGGCCATTGAGCCCAGTACTACTTTGGCTGGAAGCAGTTTTTTAGGAGTCTTAGTATAGAAAATATTTTCTTTTCCCCACTACCTTATCTCACTGGTTGCTTTTAATCGTCACATTGGGAGGGAAGGACCGGAATCTCCTACATCTTCATTCTCAACGTTTTCCCCACCAAATATTTTGAACTTCAACTCCCATGCTAGTGGGGGCTTCTGGGAGTTGAAATCCAAAACATCTGGAAGACCAGAGTCTGAAGACCACAACCCTGCATTAGGACTGGAAGGGCACTAGGACAGGCCTGTTGGATCTGCTTTGTTTCTCAGTATATCTTCAAAATCCACCAAACCGATCCACGTGTAAAAAGAACGTGCAATGAAAATCAAAGAAGAGTGTGCTCCCAAGCACATGTGGCACTGAAGGATATGTGTGAGAGAGCAAGCAAGAGAATACTGTGGTGTAGTGTTTTGAGTGCTAGACTAAGTACTCTGGGAGACAAGAGTTTGAAACCCTGCTCAGTCGTGAAAACTCACTGGGTGACCTTGGGCAAGTCACACTCTCTTAGCCTTGGAAGAAGGCAATAGCAACATTCTCTAAAGAAATCTTAGCACTTAGCACTTTACATTTCTATATCGCTTCATGGTGAATGAAGAACCCTCTAAGCAGTTTACAGTATGTAAACCAATTACTTCCAACAAGCTGGGTATTCATTTTACTGACCCACGAAAGGATGGAAGACTGAGTAAACATTGGAGTCCTGCAGGATCAAACTCATAACCTTGAGAATGCACACCAGGTCAGGGTTACTTTAGGGTCATCATAACTCAGAAATAGCTTGAAATCAAGCAACAACAAAGTATGCATACTGTACCAAGACTGAACAGAATTCTCTATTCTTATATTCCACAGGTGTGGTTTTGATGGCCCTCCAGATGTTGCAGTGCAGAGCCAATGGAAAAAGATGATGGCAGCTGCAGACCAACAAAGTCTGGAAGACTACACAGTATCCACCCTTGTTTAGTGATAAAGTACACTGTAGGTTAGCCAAGCTTTCACAGTTCAATTTAGGTGGGAAAATCAATTTTGCTGCTGTAGTAATAAATCTGGAGGCCAGTATACTTCAGATCACCCAAAATTCTACCAAGGATGATGATCTACCCTTTGCCCTTCTCTACATCCCCTACATAATGCCTAATGTGCCAACTATTAGTATAATGAAGCTTTATGTGGATAACAGGCTTAAGACAAGCATGTTTAAGGATGGTGTGTCTGTCATCAGTCTTAGAGCAGAGATGGCAATCATGCAGCTGCCCAGATGTTATATAATCATAGAGTTGGAAGAGAATTCAACGGCCAACCAGTCCAACCCCATTCTGCCATGCAGGAACTCACAGTCCTAGCATACCCGAAAGATTATCATCCAGCCTCTGTTTAAAGACCGCCAAAAAAGGGAGTGTGCACCTCTTACTGTCAAGAAGTTCCTCCTAATGTTGAGGTGGAATCTCTTTTCCTGTAGTTTGCATCCATTGCTCTGTGCTCTAGTCTCTGGAGCATCAGAAAACAAGCACTCTACTGTTTCATCCAAGTCTTTGATACAGATGTTGAATAGCACTGGACTCAGGAGGACAAAATCCTGTGGCACCCCACTGGTCACTTCTCTCCAAGATGAAGAGGAGCCATTGCTGAGCACCCTTTGGATTCAGCCAGTCAACCAATTACTAATCCACCAAACAGTTGCATTGTCTGGCCCACATTTTACTAGCATGTTTGCCAGAATATTGTGAGAGAACTTGTCAAAAGCCTTATTGAAATCAAGATATACTACATCCACAGCATTCTCTTCCTCTACGAAGCTGGTAATTTTGTCAAGAAAAGATATCCGATTAGTCTGGCATGAGTTGTTTTTGAGAAACCCATGTTGACTTTTTGCTGTTATAGCATTCCCTTCTAAATGCTCACAGACTCTCTGATTAATTATCTGCTCTAGAATCTTTCCTAGTATTGATGTCAGGCTTACTGGGCAGCAATTATTTGGGTCCTCTTTTCCTCCCTTTTTGAAGATAGGGACAAATTTTTGAGACTGTTGGCAACTGGTATCATGTGCAAGCCATCCTTTGCCAGAATCCCACCCCCTGGAAACTGGGAGACTGGACTGCATGCCATTCCTCATCATTGGCTATGCTGACCAGGGCTGCAGGGCTTGAAATTCAACAAAATCTGAAGGGTTGCATGAGTGCTGTGCCTCTCTGAGGAGACTAAAGTTATCATTTTAATCTGCTTTTTTTTTAAGAACGAAAAGAAAAAGCATTGCAGCCTGTGGGCTAGAAAACAGGATGGTGGGTAGCAGACTGTCTGGACATATATAGGAAAATGGGAACAAATTTATTGGTTTTAATGACTTAAAAGGACTAGCAATTGACCATCTTGGTTACCATAAAGATAACAATCATTCCTTCTAGTGGGAGTCTATAAGTACTGGTAATTTTTCTTTCTCATTTTTCAGATCCAGCCCTACCACAAATCTCATTTAATAGAGAAAGCAGGATAAATAAAACACAATTGCAAACAAGGGCAATAAATAACAGAACAAATGCAACAGGGTACAGCTTCCTCTACAGGCTGCCTCCCCCCTCCATCTGTAATGAGATATGTTTTTATTATGCTATTTTACTAGCCACATGTTCAATCAATAAAAACTCCTAATAATGGTAACCTGAGCCCACAATGTTGTCTGACACACACTTGTAAAATCTTTTCTGGATAACTCCTTCTTAAAAACCAAGGTTAAATGTGCCTGTTAAAAGCCTGGACTGAGGTGCTGGGGTGGGTGGGAATGCAACTTTTTTGTGTATGAAACAATACAAGGCTGCTTTGTGTTGTGTGCTGTTGTGCCTTTGCTGAAATTCACACACGCTTGCCAAAAGTAAGTAAGTGAGCATATATATGTGTGCGTGTACAAGAATAGAAGACATTAGAGAAAGGCTGTGTATTCTGTCAGTAGCAACAGCCTAGGAAGCAGAAATTGTTGTCAGCTGGGAATGTGTATCAAAGTGATTTTTAAAGCAATGTTGAAGTAAATGGAGTCATTTCACAGCCTTGCCCTTTCTGACGAAGAGAATAGCTACAATTTGTGTAACTTGTTAAATGACAAAAACAATCATTTTGATAGAATGAACTATGGATTTACACCCAGGCCAAGATCCTATACACTTTTAGCATAGCATAAATATAATGTGTAATGAGTCTGGATTTCACAGTTGTACAACTGATCTCAAGGTCACCCATTGTATAAAGGCTGGATTGCTTCTCACCCTTCAAGCAAAAAGTAAGAGAAAGACCACACTTATGCAGCCTCTGAAAAAGTGCAATCTTTTGTGCAACTATTTTTACACTAGCACAGAATTCCAGAAGGAAACACAAAATCAGGGTCGATGACTGAATATCTGTCACGTGTAGGCTACCTGATCAAACCTAACAAATTGAAATTCAACACGGAGAACTGTAAGGTACTGCACTTAGGGTTGAAAAATGAAATGCACAGATATAGGATGGGCTGAAAGAGACTACGTGTGAAAGGGATCTGGGAGTAGACCACAAATTGAATATGAGTCAATAGTGCTATGCGGCAGCTAAAAAGGCCAATGCAATTTTAGGCTGCATCAATAGCAGTACAGTGTCTAGATCAAGAGAAATAATAGTGCCACTCTATACTGCTTTGGTCAGGCCCCACCTGAAATATTGTGTCCAGTTCTGGGCACCACAATTCAAAAAAGATGTTGATAAACTGGAGCGTGGCCAAAGAAAGATGACTAAAATCGTGAAAGGTCTGGAAACCATGCACTATGAGGAATGCCTTAGGGAGCTGGGAATGTTTAGCCTGGAGAAGAGAAGGTTAAGAGGTGATATGATAGCCCTGTTTAAATACTTAAAGGGATGCCATATTGAGGAGGGAGCAAGCTTGTTTTCTGCTGCTCCAGAGACTAAGACCCGAACAATGGATGCAAACTCCAGGAAAAGAGATTCCACCTAAACATTAGGAGAAACTTCCTGACAGTAAGGGCTGTTCGACAATGGAACACACTCCTTCCTCGGAGTATAGTGGTGTCTCCTAGCCTAAGACTATTCTAAGCCACTAGAATTTGTGTCATTCTCAGGCCTCAACTCACTTCAGAGACAAGCCATGGCTAAGGGTCCAGTTTCAGGACAGGCTGAGCAAAACAGAGAAAGGACTAGAGAAAGTTGACATGGTCAAACAGAAACTGTTGGTTCAATTCCACAGAAGTTGAGGCTGGACTAGATTATCAGTTGTTCATTTCAAGCAATTGCTCCAGGCCCCTCCCTGGCTAGGTTCCCAGTGCAGCAAGGAAAGTGTAGCATCCTTCCACTTCATCCCTGGTCACCTCCTGAATCCTATAACGTTTCTGTTATCATCAATATTTTGTGTGATATTTGGTAATTGAATAAAAAGTCATGGAATCAGGTTATTCATCTCACTGAAGTTGCATGTTCACACAAGTTTGCAAAAGGTTATTTTTGTGTTGCTGTCTACTATACATTATTTAGTTCATTTATATGCTATCACACCAAGAATAACACATGCATGTGCACAAAATGGTCTTATTTTGGAATTTCTCCAGGGCCTCATGCATATTCACCTGGCTTTGACGTGCATTGGCAGCTTCTCCCAATGACTGGCTGCTCAGATAGAAGAGCTGTATCAGGAGTTACATCTTTATTGGGCCTGGCAGTTTCTGTTTGGCTGGTTAGGGTCAGCTGGGAATATTAATCTTGATACAGATGGCCAGATGCCACTTGGACCTGATTGATGGTAGTATGAAGGATTCTGGAAGATGCAGTCTAAAAGTAACTTTCTCAAACTGTGTTCTAGGAATTCAGGCGGTAGAGTCCCTGCTCTGTCAGTCAGTCTCCCAACCTGTCATGTCCCCCCTTTGAGAGTTCTTAAGGGAATTCCCCTCAAGATTGGCCATCCACCAAACATCTCCTCTTGCATTGACCAAGATGGAAACCTGATGCTTGTTTCATAGGTCTGTTTCCCATCATTGGCCAGATCAAACTTGTTACCTTTCTGCTCCAGCTTTCTCCATTCCCATGCATTTATCCTGTATTTCATTGGTCCTTCATGGCTCCAGTTGCTTCTACCCTTTGTTTCCCTGGCCTTGATAATAGTGGATGGCGAAGATAATAGTGGATGGCGAAGAGGAGTATGAAGTGGACAAGATCTTGGATGCTTGTCACTGTTGAGGCCACTTGAAATGTCTGATGGGTTGGGAGGAGCACAGCTATGGAATGCTCTCCCTAAATATTGCCTGGGATCTCAGCTGAACATGGGACCTATGGCCCTGGAGAGATGGGCAGCGAAATGCCACCCCCTTTGCTGCACAGCATTGCCGCAGCAACCAAATGGGGCGGCAAAGCTGTGTAGCAAAATAGGAGCCGCCTAGAGTGGCTCCTTTTTTACGCCGTCATGAGGACTGTGAAGGCTCTTGCTGTAAGAGACGTGTGGGCCCTCAGATGCCCACATGTCATGTACACACAAACCATGTGGGCGATGCCACTAAATAATGGCACTGCACGCATGTCATAGGGCTTGGGAGCGTGTGGTTAGTGCATGCTCCCAAGATGTACTATCGCAGCCAGGACACCGCCCGTTCCCTATAAAAGGAAATTACAATGACTACTTACTTACTGAGTACAGCTTTAGTCTTCCTCTTGACAGCTTGGCTTATGGAAGTGCACAGACTCTTGGACTGGTCTCCCCATGTGTATTTTCGCCTTTCAGACAAAATGCATTCTGTTCCCACTAACAGCCACTAAGAGCCTGGAGACAGAGAGCTGAATGCTGGAAAATAAGTCTAGCAACTTACACAAATGTATTTTTGGAAGACAAAAACAGGGACAAGATCAGATCTCTGCTCCGCTGGGAAATGTGAGAGAAGGTCATGGATTGCTCTAGCAGAGTAATCAAATTGGCAAGGCAGAAGCTGAACCACAGCCATGTAGACATCTTCACCCACCCACCAGGTATGACAAAGAAAGAAAAAAAGCCTGGCATTCTTTGTAAAAACATATAAAAGTAGCTTTACTTACAAATGCATAGTAAAAATGCACAGCTAATGGAGGACAGAGAGGGAAGAAGAAAATGGCTACGGATTAAAACAACCAAGGAAGAGAGAAAGTATGAAAAAGCAAACAAAAAGGACGTCCGCAAACTAACAGTTAGAGTGTATATGCATTCAAAGGTTGCTGTGTCTAACATGATCTAGAGATGTATGACAGAAAAGAGGGTTTGTTTTGAGTTAAGAGAAATATATCATTCAAACTATGGGTTCCAGGTGAGAGGTATAAGCTTCACAACAGGATTTCGTCATTCCCCTAGCCCCCACCTGCTTCTCATTCTCTGATGGAAGCCATTAGGGTTTTTTAAAGAGGAGGAGAAGGAGTAAGCTGACATTCACCTGAGATCATGACTAAATGACTGAAATGATTTGGAATGGGCAATTATGAGTGCACATTAGCAAAACAGCCATGGCTCAGTGCATTATCGGAAACAGATGTTGCTGAGATAGTTTGCATGAATGCTCTGTCCTGTGCACTAAGAGCTGTGTTACGTGTTAAATTTATCACATGAAAAAACAGTCTGGCTTCTTTAGCACTCTGAAGGATTGCTTCCCACAAGCTACCACCCTCCACAGAAAATGTTGGAGAGGCTCAAAACTCTGGTCCAGGCCTCCCCTTCCCATGCCCACCTACAACAGAGAGCAGCAGAATGGTCACAGGAGTAGCTCACAGTGAGAGAGACAGAGGCCAAGGGACTCTCTGCTGACCAAGCTTTTCAAACAATTCCAGTGTTGACACAAGTGGAAAATCCTACCTAGCCATTTTGAGGGGAGGAGGAAGGAAAGTATGGAGATTATCACACCTGCAAATCCTGCTGGGATAGACGCAGGATTACAAAGTCAAAACCAGGTGTTATTGCATGCAGCCAAGCCCAGGCGAGTGCAACCTGTCTGTAGCCTGGACCCCAGCAGCGTTTATCTAGGATCTTCTCAAAAATGGCACACTCCAATAACACCCAGTTTTGACTTTTCAGTCCCACATCTATCCCGGTGGGATTTGCAGGTGCGCTAATCTCCTATGTCACAAGTGAAATTTGAAAAAGCAAGTGGGGCCTAATTATGCTAAAGCCATCAGATCCTGACTGATCTTGGAAGCTAAGCAAGGCCAGTCCTGGTTAGTACTTGGATGGGAGACCACCAGTGACTCTCATGTGCTGTAAGCTATTTGAGGAGAGCACTGGCAAAAATGGCTTCCTTGCCTAAGAACCCTATGAAATTCATGCAGTCACCATATCTCAACAGGTAACTTGAAGGAACAGACACATACACAATCTCCTCATTCTTCACTCCCAGTGATTGGGAAGTTTGGATGCTGGCTTGATCAATTGAATTATTGATGCAGAGAGAAGGAAGGCAGGCAGTTAGTACATAGAAAGAACACCCGAGTGTTCATTGATAAGCAGAGATATAGTTATCTGTATCATTTACTTTTGTGGGCAGGAGGAAGGAACCATAACATTACATTTCAAAAATAAAACAGTGAGTAGACATATTCAGGGATAGCTGTGGTGGCTATACAGTATAACAAAGTACAATAACATCTCAAATCCACAAAACAGTGATACCTTTATTTGACCAATCAAAATGCACAAAATATATCATGCAGGCTTTTGAATCTCCACACGCTTCTTCAACTGTGAGTGGAAACAAGTCACTCTGTTGGTGTGGCAAGTAAAATTTCTTGTTACTTGTTGAAATGGCAGTACAAGCATATTTTTGTAAGCATTTTGGCTGAACTTTTTCTAACTTATGCTATTATCTTACCAATCTGAATCTTCTCCTCCTCCTATGGAAAGCGACAAAAAAGAAATGAGCAATCCAACAAGTTACTTTTCAACATACCCACATTAAAAAGAGTAGTAAACACTCCATAGAGTAATGGAAACAAATTGTTTAAAAAAAAACTTTCCAAACTCTGATCATAAATAATTCATTCTACCCTATGACTCTACCTGCATCATTTACTGTTGTGAAATTCTCCCAAGCAAGATGGACTCTGTCTTATACATCCTGATGCAGACATCAGGAATTTACCACTAGATCCAATAGGCAGAGTGGTAGTCCTGCATATTTCAAATACAGTGGTCCCCCGGGTTACGAAGGTAATCCGTTCCGGAATTACCTTCGTAACCCGGAAGTCATTCGTAACCCGGGGGACCGCTTTAACCAATGCACAGCGTGCCGGAAGCGCGCTGTTTTAAAGCGTCCAGGTTGCGAATTTTTTTCACAACCCAGGTTTTTTTTCGTTGGCCGGGGCCGTTTTTCCAGCCCCAGCGGTTTCAGGTCCCGGGGATTTCGGATCCCAAGGGATTCGTATCCCGGGGGACCACTGTAATGGTTTGGTCTGTTCAGAATATCTGTCCTGGACTGCAGCCAGCACACACAAATACACACTGATAAGAAGGGCTCAGCAAGGAACTAGCTCTGCAGCTGAGAGAAAGTCTACAGACCTTAGTATTGTCCGAAAGGGTAAACCAGAAGCCAAAGCCAGTCAGGATTGAAGAAATCACAGAAATCACTTCGGTCCAAGATCAGGGCAAGGAGAAGGCAACATTAGTCCAGTTTGTTCCAAAGTCAAAGGGTCAAGGCAAACAAGAGTTCAAGAAACACGGAGCCAGTGCCAGCAAGTAATCACACCAAAGGATCTTGCAATAAGTTCTGGCAAAGGGATGGCGACCACAGGTGGTTAAATAGGAGACACCCACCCTGTTGCCAGCTGTGACTTATCTGCAGATTGCTTTTCTGCAAGCCTCCGCGATTGATGCAGGCAAGCACTCTCCGCTCTCCTTTCCCTAAAGGAAGGGACCTTCAAGCTTGGTTCTTCCTTAGAGGCCACACTCAGCTGCTGAGCCTCTGAAGGAAGCTCCACAGTGCTAGGGCCTGGCTGAGCCTCCACTCCTGGGACTGAAATGGCAGGGCTGGGGTCTGGCAGGGCTGAACTGGGACCTGGTCTAGCCTCCAATTCCTCTTGCACCTGAAGAGCCATACCTCCTCCTCATCCTCCAATTCCACCTCTTGACTGGCCATGACAATATCTGCAACTAATGAAAAGTAAAGCTTGGCATGAAGTTATCCTAGAACTGTATGCAACATTCATCCTGATTTTAAACTTCTCTTCAACGGATTTGCCTAAGTAGTGGAACTTGGTGGCTTGATGTCAGTGGAGCACTGACTTTGCTCTCTCTCTTTTTTCTTTTTCTTTTTTCCCCCTGAACTTTGAAGAAGACACTTAAGGTGCTCAACCCACTATGGAGATAGGATTTGTTATCTTGGGTAATTTCTTCACACTAAAAACTTTTTGGTCTTGATATTATGTAAGAAGAAGAAAGAGGAAAAATGGGAGTGCTTAACACAGGTTGAAAAAGAGACAAAAGAGAAAGAGAAAGCTTCCTATGACACATCAGACCCTAGTGAGGGATTGATGAACCTTCTCAAAAAGATGTATGCAGAGGGAGATGATGAAATGAAGAGAACAATTAACAAAACCTGGGTTGAGAGCAGAGAGAAGCAAGCAAGAGAAGAACTACCAATGGATATCTGAAAAAAAAAGTTCAAGACAAGGCTAGCCATCATATGTTGCATTTTTCTCTCTTGATGCAATGAGATTAAAGTGTTGTGTTTACAAAACCATCTTCAAAGCAAAGACTTTTAAGTTCTACATTTCAGGTTGGAGATGTGGAAATAAAACATGTTATTAATCATTAAAAAACCACTTCCAATTGTACACTAAGGTATACCTTGCTAGAGGGAATCCCTTGCTAGACAGAGGCAGGTCAGTGGGGCAGTGAATCCACCCTGGGACTTAGTCTTAGAGAGAGAGAGATGAGAAGGACAGTCATAGCAAGAAGAGCGATGACAAGGAGAGAGAATATAGAGGGAGTATCTGACCACTGGTGACTTTGGCCCCATTGACTGCTGACATATGGTTTCTAATAGCTTTACCTGAAGGAAATAGGAATCTTGAATGGAAGAAAAGTGTTCAATTCTGGTACAGATGTATTTATGAGTAATAAACCTAGCCTGTCATTTCACATCACAGAGTAAGTTTCTGTGTGATTAGTCCTGTTAGGAAGGATCGAATTAGGGGAATTTTAATTAGCTCAAATTTGCAAGAGTAGGGTCCTAACAACACCCTTCGAAATTGGGTCCCTTTGTGTCTACCAGTAAGACCAAGAATCCCTTGTGAAGAAAGCAGGTGGAGACAGGCTTCTTCAATTAAATTCTAATATTTATTAAAAGGGGAATCACACATCCAACAATGAGACACGCATTCACACATACATGCACAATGCTCTAAGAAGCAAACAGGAGGAAAGATGGGAAGAGTGGGAGATGGGCAAATCTACATGAAATACTCACTACAGGAGGCTTCTCCAAGGTCCAGTAAAGTTGTGGATGATGATGAGGCACGGCCGCCAAAACGTGGGGGTGGATGGAGTCCAGCAGCGCTCCAAACACAACACACTTGAGTTGAGTCCTAGGTTTATATAGGCTCAAACTGGTCTCTAGCAATGGGCTTAATAGTTTAGCCAAGGTTTAGACAAAGGTGCTGATTGCCTGGGCTTTGTTAACCCAAGGTGCAATGATTGCTTAAACAATGAGTTTGGGGCCTTGACACAATCAAGGAAGGCAGCGAAGTCTATGGGGTGAGTCATTTAATATGATCATTGGTACATTAAGTGTGAGGCTTGGAACAAACAAGTTATATTGTCTTATTCTTGAAGGTGATAGCTCTCCCATTTGGGTGACTCCCAAACCTTCCTGCGGGGAGTTTCTAAAGTTGTATTGCAGGGGTCAAGGCAGCTAATCTTTCCTGCCTACCTGACCCACTGGTTTAAGGATAATGGCAGCTAGCCTGGCAGGGTCAATTTGAGGTCATGAATGCGATTGCAGACACCATAATTTTAATATAAAGCCATATTTGGTAACAGTCCATTGTCTGGTCCTTTGAGGGGGGTAGAGTTAATCTGCAAAGAACACAACAGCCTGGTAGAGGAGGAAAAGCAATGGATAAAAAGCCAAGTATCTGTTAATTCTCTTTGGAAAACATCATGGTTCATTCCACCATGGTAGCTTTCCAATGTTGCATGCATGCCCTTTCAATATAGCCCTCTCCTTGTTCAAGCTTCTTCCAACTTGTTCTCCTTGCTGAGCCATTCAGTGCTCATCCACACATGATCACTTAAGAGCAGGAGCTAGTGAAGGCAAGCACAGGAAAATATTAAACCCATTGGCTATGCGTGTATGTGTATGCATGCGTGTCCTGCACAAGACACAATGCTCTGTTCTGAAGGTAATACATCAAACCTGGCTTTTAACAGTGACTAAATAGAATGGTCTGGAAAACCAGTGATACCACACAAGCACCAAATGGCAGCCCACACATGCCACAAACTGCCTGGCAGTACATGATGCCATATGTGCCGCGTGGGATTAATCCATATCGTCAGATTATCTCTTACTGATTCATATTGTTAAAATTGGTTAAGTAGATTTTATTGTATGCTGCCCAAAGATTGGATAGGAGATAAATAATTTTATAAATAATCAATTTTGCATGCAAGAAATAAGAACTGAAGAAGTTTTCTCCCTTGTGGGAAAGGTTACGAGACTTTTTGTTCATTCTTGGTGCCTTTTTGTATTTTGGGATTTCATTTGTACAAAAACAAAGGAAAACAAAACATTTGCAATTCATTGGTCCAGATCACCCTTGGGTTTAACACCCCCTCTCCATTGTTCCAAAAAAGTTCCAAAATGAGAAGAATCTTGTAGCAGCTTATGATTTTCTCAGTGGCGTGTCTTGATGTGCCAAGACATCCTTCCTTGTTAAAGATAAGAAAATATGTGAGCATTCACATTCCTATTCCATACACACATCTCGTGTCCCACATTCCCTGCTGACATGCTATCTGACTTTCCCCCTTCTGGAAAAGAAAATCTGCTTGTTGAAATATACTCCTCCCCTGAGATGGGTATATCGGCATTTATGCTCCCCCCCTCCAGTTTGCAAGGAAGGCTTCTGGTTCAGAACAGAATGCTGTGAAAAGTGACATGGCACTAGAGGGCACTAGTATTCTACTGCTCAAAAGTGGAAGCCAATTGACTTGCATCATCAGATAGGTGAGTGAGTGTGTCTGTACATGGTGGTAGTAGCAGTCCCATTGCAATTTAACAATATTTGCACAGCAAAACACATAACCGTAGGGTCAGCCGAAGTACACTCAGAAATACAGGCTGGCTGTGTATGCTAACTATGGAAGCCATTTTGCTGACATTAGTCTGTGTTGGATTTTTGGGTTTTCTTTTCAAAGAAGAAGGGGGAACTACCTGAACTTTGTGTTATACACAGTGTCAACATATTAAATACAAGACTCAACAAGATGATGTGCTGTGCATACTAACATTATTCCTAGCAAACTGACTGGCATGAGTGCCACCAAGTGTAAGAGGATGCTCAGTAAGGTGCCTTCTAGTCCAGTCATTCCAAACCTTGGAACTCCACAGGTTGTTGGCTTACACTTCCCCAGGGACAGTGTGTATATAGTTGCTAGAGTATTGCACATGGACTATTCACTGGGTGAACTTCTTTCTCAGTCTGACCTTATCCTCACAGGATTGTTTTGTGGATAAAGTGGGGAGGAGGAGAGTCACATACTCTGAGCTCACTGGAGGAAAAGTGAGATATAAATATAAATCAATGCATTTCTTAGCAAGCATGACTGTGATCAGGAATGATGGGACTTTTTGGCCAGCAACCTCTGAGGACCTGAGGTTAGGGAGCACTGGGCTGCAAAAGAGAGAGGCAGATAAATGGCATTTGCAACTTTGGCTGGGGCTCACTCCATAATGTCATCTCTCTTCTGTTGTCCTTCTGTGAGATTTAGTTCTCAATGTGTTGTTTTATTAACACACACAAATTGGTCACTCCACTCCTTTCCCACTTTTGTTGTGCTATGTTTTCTTGTGCAAAAGTTCAATTGCATTGTCATGCCAATTTTGGGTGGGCAATGGGCATAGTTTGGGTAGAAGGAAGGAGGGGACATTACAACCTGATTTCCTGCTCCCTGCCTTCTTTTCCAGCCCCATTCAGGACAGGAGTCAATCTGTTGCTCCAATGCTATGATGGCAAAGTGTGCTAACTAACACTCTCATTCTGTCTCTTTCTCTTTCACAAACACACACAGTGGCGACAAACACACAGAGTCATGTGGCTAGAAATGTAAGTTGAAAAGGCAAAAGAGTCTTAAAGTTTTTTTAAAAAGCATTTATTTCATTAACCCTCTACGTCTTCCTTCAGACATGCTGATCGCTGCCACATGAAAGATAGGGGTAGATCAGAGGGACAGATTAGCAGCTGTTGACTTTTCTCTGTTAGCAATTAGTTTAGTTTGGGATCTATTCCATCCAGAAAGTCCCACCACCACCACAAGGAAAAAAAAGGCCTTTTTAACTGTAAGACTTTTCATTTATATTTCTTTGGGCAGAGACATCTTTGCATATGTGCCAAACAATTTAAAGGAGCAGGGATGGAGGAGGTAGTAGGCAGGCAGTCCCACATGCTGTGTGTGATAAGGTTTTTGTGCAAATGGACCCTACAATCCCAGAATGGTTCCAAAAGCATGCAAGGAAAGAGAACAATTCCGATTGTATAACATTTTTGCAGGTGGCATTGTTGCGGGAGAATAGCCCTCCATATAAGGCTCAGAGAAAGAGAAAGAGAGTGGGAGAAGAAGAGAGTGATTGCAGATGGATTTTTTTTCTTCAGATGGGACATGAAACCAAGTGGTGCTCCTTCTGGGCTGACAGTGCCATCTTTATTTCCCAAGATTACACCCAACCTTTCAAGTTTGCAGCAAAGCTCAAATGAGTGTGTGTCTTGTTGCCCATTATATTAATGATGACCCGTTCATGTGGAAATTATCTCTTATGTGGTAGCCACCATCTGGTGAACATGCATGTATGACTAAGATAATTTTAAATGTAAAGGATTCTAACTTGGATGTAATCTCTCGGTCTCTTTCTTTCTTTGATAACAAACCAAGATAATGATTAATACCCTTCTGCACCCACTCATTGCTGCATAATCCATGTTGCCCAAGCAAAACAGATTTGTCCTTTAAAAGCAAATGGATACAAAGCTTTCTGAAAGGTGAATGTTGTGTTCTAATCCAAGCTGTATCTTGCCATTTGGAATGTAACACCTATCTGATTTTATTAGGCCTTGCCTACTTTTGAAGAATATCACACTATTCAGAATGCAATCAAGTTTCAGATAGGTTTTGGTTACTTTTGTGTGTGTTTGGTGATAACCTCAATCAGCTCATTGAGCTGTTGAAAATGGTTGGTTGCAAGTATCTACTTGTGTAGCTAACTCTTGACGCTTCTGTTTTGTTTTGTTTGCAAGCACATTTTAATTTATCTATTTAATCCTCCCATGCTGTCTTTATTCTGAGGCCCAGATGAAATAAAAATGCATAAATAATATTAATTTACCCCTATCTAGGGTCCCATGAACTCTTTGTGGTACCCGTGGAAAGTCTACCCCCATTCACAACAAAAGTGTTGTCACTCTATGCACCCTATTTTTTAGACTTGGCTAGTTCTTAGAACAGACTGAGAAAATCACTGCAATAGGTTTTGTACACACAGCTCCACCAATGGATGCATGCACTATCAAAATCAAATCAAATCAAATCAATACACTATGGACCAAAGTTAGAAAACAGGGGAGCTTTTCTCAAGAATTCTTGGAGACAGCTAAAAGATGGTGAGCCAATTCTGAATTGAGGTGAAGAGGATTCATCCCTTAATAAGAGATGTTTTTTTTTAAAAAAAAATATTTTAACAAATGGGAGAATCAACCATGTTTTCCTCCATCCCAGTAGGCTAGAGATGAGCTAATGCATAGAGTTTAAGAAAAAAGTTCTGCCCCCATAACTCTCTAGGCACCACACAGACAACCAAGATGTCAATAAAACAAAAAACAAAAAGGAAATGGATATACATCTACTTCTCATTTTAGGAAACTGGTATTTTATGTTAAACACCTGAGAGGTTGTCTGCAATCTACTTTAAAAATGAGAATTCTAAAAGAGGCAATTCACCCTATCTTGGCCAGGAAAAGGGTGGAAAAAGAAGTGGGAAAAAATACTTTGCCCACCCCTCCGGTAAACCTATGGGCATCCTCAGGTACGAACTATCACAGAATATGGCAGATTTTCTTGCAGCCTTCTTCCGCATTTTGGCAGAATGAAACTTCATGCTCACAAAGATATACCTGGGTTGCCCTACTCTGTCTCATCAGTGAATTCTGAGGTGCACCTAAATATGCAACCAAATGTGTATGCACAATGGCACTACATGCACAACTTTGCTTCCCCAAACTTGAACAGAAGTTGCTTCTGTAGGGAAACATAAATATGTGTAAGAAACCAACAAGATTCCAGCTGACACGGGTTCCTCCTGTGCCAAACCCCCTACTAGAGCCTACAGCAGCCTGCTGTGAGGTGTTTTAACACCCACTTTGCGGATAAAATCTCTCGGATTAGAGCCGACTTGGACGCCAATATTTGTTCAGCAGCCAAGGATGAGGTGTCCAGCTGCTCCGTTGCTGTCAGTTTACTGGATGAGTTTCAATCGGTAAGTACTGATGATGTGGACAAGCTTCTTGGAGCTGTGAAAAAGACGACTTGCTCTCTCGATCCGGGTCCATCTTGGCTGGTCGTCCAGGGAGGGGAAGCACTGATGACATTCCTTCAGGATGTGATCAATGCGTCCCTCAAGGAAGGCATTGTTCCATCTACTCTGAAGGAGGCGGCCATTAAGCCCCTCCTGAAGAAGCCTTCTCTTGATCCCCAGGACAAAAACAGCTATAGACCTACCTTTTCTTAGCAAGGTGATCGAGAGAGTGGTCGCCTCCCAACTCCAAGACGTCATGGATGAAACCGATTATCTCGGCCCATTCCAAACCGGCTTCAGGGTAGGTTATGGAGTGGAGACCGCCATGGTTGCTCTGACTGACGACCTCTGCCTGAGCATCGACAGGGGTAGTGTGACCCTGTTGGTGCTCTTGGATCTCTCGGCAGCGTTTGACACCATAGACCATTCCATCCTTTTGGATCGGCTGAGAGAACTGGGGATTGGAGGCACTGCTCTTAGGTGGTTCCGATCCTTTCTCTCCGGCAGATCCCAAAGGGTGAGACTTGGAGACAGCTGCTCAACTAAAATTGAGCTTAGCTGTGGCATTCCTCAGGGCGCCATTCTGTCCCCGATGTTATTCAATATCTATATGAAGCCGCTTGGAGAGATCATTCGGAGGCACGGAGCTCAATGTCATCAGTATGCTGATGACACTCAGATATATTTCTCCGTGACCAGATCGCCTGCTCAGACCTCAGATGGTGTCTCCCCTCTCAATGACTGCCTTGTGGCGGTAATGGGTTGGATGAGGGAAAATAGATTGAAACTCAATCCAGACAAAACGGAGGTACTCACAGTTACGGGCCCTAAACCAGTTTTGGGAATACAACTTCCAGTCCTAGATGGAGTCACACTCTCCTCTCAGGGCTCTGTTCACAGCCTGGGGGTACTCCTTGACCCGTCGCTTCACATGAATAGTCAGGTGAGTGCGACGGTCAGGAGTGCCTGTTATCAGCTTTGGCTGATACGTCAGCAGCGCCCTTTTCTGGGACTTGGAAACTGGGGTTCATGCGCTGGTAACCTCACGTCTGGACTTCTATAACGCACTCTACATGGAGCTACCCTTGTGCTTGACCCGGAAACTGCAATTGGTTCAAAACATGGCAGCCAGGCTTGTCACTGCTACATCTAGGAGAGAGCACATTACACCAGTGCTTAAATCCCTCCACTGGCTGCCGATTAGTTTCCGGACACAGTACAAGGTGTTGGTGTTGACCTTTAAAGCCCTACATGGCTTGGGTCCATCCTATCTGAGGGACCGCCTCTTCCCATACAAACCTCCCCGCACACTTCGGTCCTCCGGGAGGAATCTGCTACAGGCTGGTCCAGACCTCCCAGAGGGCCTTCTCAGCTGTTGCCCTCAAGCTGTGGAATGACCTGCCAGACGAGATGCATCTTATTCCATCCATTAAGGCTTTTAAAAAGCCCAAAAGATGCGTCTCTTCTGGCAGGCCTTCCCAGAAGAAATGTAACACCTCCCAGCCCTGAAATGCATTTTTGAGCTTTTCCATCTCTATTTCCAGCATTACTTCACCCTTATACAGCTAAGGTTTGCAGATTGGAACTTCTGTCTCTGTTTTTATTTTATTTTTATATGCTCATTTATTGATTTTAATGTTGTTGTGATTTAATCCTGTTTTAAGGGGGGGAGTTGGGTGATGGGATGGTATATTTTAATTGTATTGTTTTTTAACCTTGTTGTAACCTGCCCCGATTGCTCGTTCAGAGGGGCAGGCTAGAAATAAATAATAATAATAATAATAATAATAATTATTTTACCTTAAGATCATACTGACTACATGACTTCATCAGAAAGATACGCCTTTTCCTTCTTGCTCTCCTCCTCCTTCTGCATTTTGTAGCTTCTTAACTGATGAAGAAACTGGAAGTTTCAATTGTTATTTATTTATTTATTTATTTATTTATTTATTTTATACCCCACCCTTCACCACTAAAGGCTATCAGAGTGTCTTACAATTATTATTTTTAATTAGACAGTTCCCTGCCCTCAGGCTTACAATCTAAGAAGACACGACACAAAAGGAGAAGGGAATGGTGATGGGGAAGGGAATCAGATCCAAAAGTTGGAGGGAGGGCTCGGCTTCTTAATCTAGGACAGGCCCGATGGAGTTTGGCCTGTCCTTTCACTCCCTCCTAGGTGACCAGATGGTGTTGTCATGAAGGGAGGGCTGTTCTACTTGAGGCCAGGCCAGATACTTGGTAAACTGGACCTGGTGATTTGTTTGTTCCTAATTTGTCAATGACATCTTGCACTACATTTCTTGTCATGACTACTTGCCTCATCCCTTCAGTCACCCCTCCACAGATATTTCCTCTGTATCTTCAGTACTGAAAACAGATGGATAAAATCATTCAGCTTCTCTGCAACTGCCTATCTTCCTTCAAAACACCTTTAATTTCATTGTTATGCAGTGGTCCAACTGCCATCTTGATGAATTTCAAGAATTTTTAATTGTTGGTTTTGATCCTATTAGCAATATGCTTTTCACATCCCTACTGACGTTCTGTTGTCCTACCTGTTTTTATAAGAGAGAGAGAGAGGTATGTTTGCCTGGAGACCTCAGTTCAAAACCATTGTTCAAATTCCTAATTTACTGTTTGCATTTCCTTTATGCAAGTTTGTGTTCTTTTAAATTCACCTCATAAAACAACAAGAGAGATGTCCAATGACTCTGTTAACAAGGTTATTTTGGATCAGTTTCAGTCTCTGAGTACTGATGACGTAGATAAGCTGCTTGGAAAGGTTAAAAAGACCACTTGCCCTATTGATCCCTGCCCTTCTTGGCTGGCCATCCAGGGAGGGGAGGCAATATGAATTTGCTGAGATTAATAATTAATGCCTCCTTCAGAGAAGGCCACTTTCCAGCCAGTTTAAAACTGGCTGCAGTCAAACCTATCCTTAAAAAGCCTTCCCTTGATCCCCTGGAAAAATCGAACTATCGGCTGGTATCTCTCCTCTTGTTTTTGGACAAGGTGATCGAGAGGGCCGTTGCCAACCAACTCCAAGCAGTATTGGATGACAATGATTATCTCAATCCATTTCAAACTGGCTTCAGGTCAGGTTACGAAGTGGAGACTGCCTCGGTCGCCTTGGTCGATGATCTCTATCTGTGCATCAACAGGGGAAGTGTGGCCCTGTTGGTGCTCTTGGACCTTTCAGCAGCCTTCTTTACCATAGACCATGGTATCCTTCTGGAGCGCCTGAGAGATTTGGGAATTGGGGGCACTGCCCTGCAGTGGTTCCGGTCCTATCTCTCGGGCAGGCTCCAGATGGTGTCACTTGGCAACAGTTGTTTGGTCAAGAGGGAGCTCAAATCAGGCATCCCTCAAGGCGCCATACTGTCGCCAATGCTATTCAACATATACATGATGCCACTGGGTGAGATCATCTGGAGACATGGGGCAGGGTGTTATCAGTATGCTGATGACACCCAAATTTGTTTCTCCATGTCTCGGACTGCTTCAGTGACTAAGGATGGCATCTCCCCTCTGAATGACTGTCTGAAGTCATTAATGGATTGGATGAGGGAAAACAGACTTAAACTAAATCCAGATAAAACAGAGGTACTCGCTACAGGCAATCCTATTCTGGGTGCGGCGATAAGTCCGCCAGTCCTGAATGGGGTCACACTTCCCCTAAAGGACTGTGTTCGTAGCATGGGGGTACTCTTGGACTCATTGCTTCACCTCTCATCTCAGGTGGATGCGACAGCCAGGGGTGCCTGCTATCAGCTTCGGCTGATACACCAGCTCTTCCTGGAATGGGAGAACCTAGAAATGTTTGTACATTCACTGGTAATCTCTCGTCTCAATTTCTGCAATGCGCTTTACATGGAGCAACCCTCATGCCATGTTTGGAAGCTACAATTGGTTCAAAACATGGCAGCCAGATGATGGGAGTTCTAAATTTGATTCTATTACACCTATTTTAGAATCCCTACACTGGCTGCCTATTAGCTTCCAGGCACAGTATAAGATGTTGGTCATTACCTATAAAGCCCTACATGGCTTGGGTCCAGCATATAACATCGTTGGAGGCCTTCAAGAAGGCAATAAAGATGAATCTCTTCTGGCAGGCCTTCTCAGTTGCAGCTAGAGAGAGAAGAAGGAACAGCAGCTTCTCAGCGGCCATTTTAAGTGGTGAGTGTTTGGATTTTTAAAATCTCTTGGGGGAGTGTGTCTGTTGCAGAGGAGGAGGAGCTTCTGTGAGTCACATCCGTAAGTCACAAATGGGAGGAGCTAGGAGACTAGCTATATAGAACTCCTCCCAGAGCCACTTGCAGACCAGTTGCAGCTAGAGAGAGAAGAAGGAACAGAAGCTTCTCAGCGGCCATTACCCCCCCCCCCCATTTTTCCCCCCAAAGAGGGGAAAGTACAATATAAGGAGCAGGGGAGCTGTAAACTTTGTTTTAGAGGTTCTCCTTTAAATCTTTTCCTTTTTAAAAGTACTTTTGAGGGGTTCTCCTCCACCTCAGAGGAAGTGAGTACAAGTTAGCATCCAGGAGCTCTCTATAAAGTTATTTTCCCAGTAGACTGAGCTCACTGACAGAGATTTGGTGAAATAGGCCAGGCCATCAGGGGCTTTGACATTGATGTTTACCGGGGGATATTCTTTGAGGAGGAAGCCCACAGTCCTGTTTTAGTGATTACTTACCATTTCTCGGTATGGACACTGAAGGAATGATTTCAGTCACCTGCAACACTTGTGGGATGTTTGTCTTCTTGCCTACAGATATGGGGAACTTCACATGCCCCAAGTGCAAGTAGATAGCCCTCTTGGAGGAGAAAGTACAGCAGCTGAAATCCAGGGTAGCTACTCTTCAGCATATCAGGGAGCAAGAGGTTTTCCTGGACAGAACGGAAGGAATGATCTTGGAAGGGGACCACACAGAGGAAGTCGCTGGGGAGGAGAAGGTCACTTAATGTACACAGGAGGCAGACAGCTGGAGGAATGCCACACAGAGAAGCAGGGAAATCAGGGATAGCTGTGGGAGCTTGCAGCCCTTTTGAAGCCCTTTCACTTATCAAGGAGGATGAGGAAGACCAGCATGGACAGACTTCAGGGACAGAGCAGGGGAGCCTGGGAGTTCCATCGCAGGGAACAGTGGCTGCTAAGCCTCGGAGGAGGCGCGTGCTTGTGGTGGGGGACTCCTTGCTCAGAGGTACAGAAACAGTGATTTGTGGGCCTGACAAGATGTCTCGGGAGGTGTGTTGTCTCCCTGGGGCAAAGATCCGTGATGTGATGGAGAGGCTGATAAGACTGGTCAAGCCTACTGACCAATACCCCTTCTTTTTGGTCCACGTGGGAACAAATGACACAGCAAGACACAGCCTTCAGAATATCAGAAGGGATTACGAGGCTCTGGGTAAGAAGCTGAAGGAAATGGATGCACAGATTGTCGTCTTGTCTCTTCTGCCAGTAGAAGGGCATGGTCCAGGAAGAGAGAGGAAAATAGCAGATGTCAACGACTGGCTCTGCAGATGGTGTTGCCAAGAACGAATTGGATTCTTGGATCATAGGCTGCGGTTCCATAAGAAGGGACTTCGGGCAAGGGATGGACTGCATCTCACGCCAGTTGGCAAAAACGTTTTTGCCAACAGTCTGAAGAATCTGATCATGAGGGCTTTAAATTGAGTTATGTGGGGAAGGGAGACAGCATTCTGGAAGGCAAAAGGGTTGGAAACAATAGTCAAACTGACATAGAGGGAACAAGGCAAACAGGGCAAGGACCCAACAATAGGAGGCAAAAAAATGTGCACAGGCATCAAGCAAAGGGGACACATGGTCTTCAATGTCTCTACACTACACAGAGCATGGGGAATAAGCAAAATGAACTCCTAGCAGAACAAGGGAAATATGATATAATAGGCATCACTCACACCTGGTGGGATGAGTCACATAATTGGAATGTAGAAATAGAGGGGTATAACCTTTTTAAGAGAAACAGACCAAACAAGAAAGGAGGAGGAATAGCATTATATGTGAGGGATATTTACACCTGTGAAAAGATCCAGGACATCAGTACTGGAAGCCAAGTGGAGAGCATCTGGATAAAAATTAAAGGAGAGGGAAACAACAGAGGTGTTATTTTGGGAGTCTACTACAGACCCTCGATTCAGGCAGAGGAATTGGATGATGCCTATCTAGAACAGGTGACCACACATACAGATAGGAGAAATATAGTAGTAATGGGTGACTTCAACTATCCTGACATTTGCTGAAATTCAAATTCTGCCAAATCCTCAAGGTCTAGCAAATTCCTCACTTGCTTGGAAGACAATTTCGTTGTGCAAAAGATGGAAGAGCCAACAAGGGAGTCAGCGATTTTGGATCTGATATTA
Organism: Urosaurus nigricauda; assembly: GCA_034509955.1. NCBI lineage: Eukaryota > Metazoa > Chordata > Lepidosauria > Squamata > Phrynosomatidae > Urosaurus > Urosaurus nigricauda. The sequence goes on from JAOEGL010000014.1 coordinate 4,412,588, forward strand.
ACCAACATGGAAGACCTAGTTGATGGTGTGCAAGTGGTAGGATCCTTAGGTGGGAGTGACCATGTTCTCCTGGAGATGGTTATACAGTGGAAAGGAGAAGTCAGGCATAATCAGACAAACATTCTAGACTTTAGGAGATCTGATTTCAATAAACTTAGAGAAATATTAGGGGTGATCCCATGGTCAGAGAAGGGAGTTCAAGACGGATGGGAGGTCCTCAAAAGGGAGATATTGAAGGCAAAATTTCAAACAGTTCCAATGAAAAAGAAAAATGCAAGATGTCTCAAGAAACCAGTATGGATGACTAAGGAACTTTCAACTGAGCTAAGTTTTAAACAGTACATGTATAAGAAATGGAAAAATGGGGAAATCACCAAAGAGGAATTCAAAGAAATAGCGAGTACGTGTAGGGATAAAGTCAGAAAAGCTAAAGCATATGATGAACTCAGGCTAGCTAGAGAGGTTAAGAACAATAAAAAGGGCTTTTTTGGGTATGTCCGCAGTAAAAGGAAGAAGAAGGAAACGGTTGGGCCACTGCGTGCACAAGATGGCAAAATGCTAACAGGGGATAGAGAAAAGGCGGAATTACTCAACACCTTCTTTGCTTCAGTCTTCTCAGAAAGGGCAAAGGGTGCTCAACCTAAGGATAATGGTGGGATCCTTAGGTGGGAGTGGCCATCTTCTCCTGGAGTTTGTTATACAGTGGAAAAGAGAAGCCAGGCATAGTGAGACACACATTCTAGACTTTAGGAAAGCTGATTTTAGAAAACTTAGAGAAATACTGGGGGTGATCCCATTGTCAGGATTACTAAAAGAGAAGGGAGTTCAGGTCGCCTAGTGTCAGGTTCAACCCCTAGTTCAGGGGTAGGAATCATGTGGCCAATAGTGCTTGATGGCTTCTATGACAAGCCATAACACTCTGAATACACCCCGAATTTCATCCAGACTTTAACAGGGCTATCCAAGGTGCTGGAGCTATTTTTGGTATAGAGCTCAAAACCTTGGATAGCTCCTATAGTAAAGTTCAGACTAAGGGGGGAATAATAATAATAATAATAATAATAATAAATTTATTTGTATCCCGCCCAATCAACAAGGAATCTGGGCGGCTAACAACAGTGGAAGTACAGTAAAAAAAAATATAATAAAAAACAAACTAATCCCCTCCCAGCTCTCCAGCCATACAAAGCAGACAGAACAATAAACAATATCAATATGGTGGCAATCGAGGAAAACACAAGAACATTACAAATCAATAAGGTTCATGGAAAATCCTTTCCTCAACCCCACAGCACAAGTCCACATCAAAACAATATTAGGTAAATTAAATATAAACATAACATAATACCTGAAAGAAAAAAAAACCATAAAAAGTAACAATTACAATATGTCAAAATACATAATCCATGTAACATAATAAACATCAAAAACTACAGTTTATCACAGTTAATAGGAAACAATTATAAAAGATCAAAGTTCAAAGGAGGCAAAAACAGTTTCCACTACTGCCTGCCAGGAGCTGACACAGCTGCCTCTTCTCCTTTCCTCCTCTGAGGAGGTGAAAGTAGATGCGCAGGAAAAAGTGGCTTGAAGCTCACTTTTTTGATGCCACATTGAAACCCAACAACCGCACCACCAGCTCCCAAGGCAGCTGGAGTTCTCATGTCATGACCACATGACATGGCTTCAAGCCAGGAAGAAGCAGGAAAAAGCTGCTTCTTTTTGAAACAACTTTTCTCTGCATAAGGCACCTAGAGGGCACTTTCCTGCTGGCTTCAAGGCATGTGTCATCTAAATGCCACACCTTCAAGTCAGCCTGAAAGCTTGTCTTTATGCCTGTCTGTTTAGCCCCTAAAGTTCAGACTTGGACAGTAAAGTTCGGACTAAAATCCAAAGTGGATTCACCTAGAGCCCTACTATCATGGAAGCCACCACTTTGCACTGCATGTGGCCCTCCAGATCTTAGTGGACTCCATTTCTTACTATTTCTCACCATTAGCTATGGTGATACGTGCTACTGGGACCTGCAGTGAAAGGATGCCTGATTCCCACTCCTGTCCTACTGCACCCCTTTATTCCACAGACAGCCATTCAGTTCTCTTCTGCATAACCTATTCCTTTTTCCCCATGGAATATAATAATAATAATAATAATAGTAATAAATATTTTTATTTCAGCATAAAAACAGTACATAACAATTTAAAATTATAAATAATTACTATAAGCAATTTAAAATTTACCGTAATTAACCACAATAAAAATAGTTCCGGCATGACATTAGGGAATGACTAGGGTTGAATAAGTCAAATAAGATTTGGTGGATACGCTCGCCGGAAGAGATCCGTCTTTAGCGCCTTCTTAAATGCCTCCAGTGTAGTTGATAGACAGATCTCCTCCGGCAAGTCGTTCCACAGTTTAGGAGCCACAACAGAAAATGTAGTATGAGAAGGTGATGTTAATCTCATATGAGTATAGTCTAGTAATTTTTTGTCTGCTGTTCTGAGGGTGCGGGGCGGATTATGTAGGGAGAGGCATTCCTTCAAGTAACCTGGGCCCAAGCCATATAGGGCTTTAAAGGTAATAACCTACAAACTTTGTATTGGGCCCGGAAGCTAATTGGCAGCCAGTGAAGAGATTTTAAGACGGGGGTGATGTGTTCCATTCTGGAAGCCCCCGTAATCAATCTGGCTGCTGCATTTTGGATCAGTTGAAGCTTCCGGACTTGGTACAAAGGTAGCCCCATGTAGAGTACATTGCAGAAATCTAAATGAGAGGTTATCATTGCATGTACACTGCTTCTAGGTCCCTCCTGTCCAGGTAGGGGCGCAGTTGGCGTATCAGCCAAAGCTGATACCATGCACTCCTGGCAGTCGCCTCCACCTGAGATGTCAATTGTAGAGATGAATCCAGGAGCATGCCCAAACTGCGAACCCTGTCCTTTAGGGGAAGTGTGACCCCGTCCAGGACTGGTTGGTAAATCTCCATCCCCGGGTCGGGGGAAACTATTGCGAGTACCTCCATTTTCTCTGGATTCAACCTGAGCTTGTTTTTCCTCATCCAGCCCATTACCGAGTCAAGGCAGGCATTCAGAGAAGAGATGCCATTCTTAGTCACTGCTGCAGTCGGAGACATAAATAGATCTGGGTGTCATCAGCGTACTGATAACACCGCGTCCCATGTCTCCGGATGACCTCTCCCAGCGGTTTTGTGTAAATGTTAAATAGCATGGGAGACAGAATGGTGCCTTGAGGGATGCCAGATGTCAGCTCTCTTTTACGAGAGCAGCCGTCTCCCAGCCTCACCATCTGGAACCTACCCAAGAGATAGGCCCGGAACCACTGGAGTACAGTACCTCCGATGTCTAATTCTCTCAGGCGTTCCAGAAGGATACCATGGTCTATGGTATCGAAAGCCGCTGAGATGTCCAAGAGCACTAACAGGGTCACACTTCCCCTGTCCATGACCAGATGGAGGCCATCGACTAAGGCGACCATGGCCGTCTCAACTTCGTATCCCATCCTGAACCCAGTTTGAAATGGGTCTAGATAATCGGCCTCCTCCAAGACTGCCTGGAATTGAAAGCCATTCAGAAGTGAACAACTGATCTTTTCCTCTGGCTGTGGGTTTCTCTGGCAGCAGTAGCTGAGCCTGGGAAGCTGCCCTCTCTTTTAAATTTCCTAGAATGCTTGGCATAGTCTAATGCCATGGAATTCTGGGGAAATTAACATGGGCAGTGGGAGTTTCCCATTCCTAGCCATGGCTACTAGGTTAAAAGGTGATGACTGGCAAACCCATGAAGTATACCTAGCTGTGAGAGGAAGGCTGAAGCTTGGAGTGGCCCCCAAATCAGTTAGTCAAATGACTGGTTTCAAACTTGTACGTTTAATCAACCAATATGTGTTCTATCAGGCAAAAGCTCAGATACCTATCACAATTTCGGAGGTATAGATAGCTGATCTCTGATATCTACAGTATATCTATTGCTCTCGAAAGTATGAGTTACCGTTTGTTATAGCCCTGCAGAGATAAGAGGGGCTTTGATGGAGTTTTGCAAAAATTCTGTTACAAGCTGTGCTTTGCAAGATCTATGACAGCTGCAGTTTCCTGGTGTTAAGGTTCCTTTGTTTACCATCCATCATTCTCTTTCTCACCCTCTTTGCCCACTCCAGAATTAAGCACCCTTTCTCCCTGGGCGTGGGTTATTTTTGGGGGCAGGACCCACAAGATGATAGGCAAGACACCCAAAATGCCATGCCATGCTTCCACAGTGATTCTGTAGTGACAGCCAGCTCACCGCTCCCCGCACCCCCCACACTGGATATGGAACAGATCCTTTTCCATATTGAAGGGTTAGCTACAGAGATAGAAATTCTGAGGATTTTCCCTTCCAACTGACAGCAAAGATACCATCTGTCAAACAAATTCCTGTTAAACAAGATCTACTGTCCTTGCCCCCACCATTTTTTCTACCTTATACTCTTTGCAAGAGAATCCAGAGAAGAAGAAAAAAGTTTAAAAAATGAACACAGGAAAGAGATAAGAAGGAAATTGTAGAGATGTGAACACAGCAAATGGTCTTATTTCATGAAAGTCTATCTTGCCCAAAACTGGTGAATCTCTTTAACCCCAATACAATTGTAAAATCATAGAGGTGAAAGGGACCACAGCGGTCATCTCACCCAGCTCCCTACTTTGCCGAAATACACAATTCAGGTTACATCCACAATGTAGAAATAATCTGGGTTGACACCACTTTAACCGCCCTGGCTCAACACTTTGGAGTTCTGGGAACTGTAGTTTCTTGTGGCCCCAGTGCAGCACTTGGGTTTAAATCCTCGCTCAGCCATGGAAATTATTTAGATATGTCACACTCTCTCAATTATACCCATGGAATAATTCTTAGCAAGAAAGGAAGTCAGAGTTGACTTGAAGGGACATAACAAAAACATTTTTAAACTAATGAACAGGGAGAGAGGCTTGTGAGCTTTTCTATAGTGTGACCAAATAGTTTTCTGTCTTTGGGTACCACTCACATTGACTTTGTTGAAAATGGAAGAGAATCTACTGCTTTGCCTCAGATAGCAAAATATCTTGGCTTGGCCCAGCTGTCACCTGTCATCAGGCAGCCATTCCACCAGGCTTAAGAACCTCAACATGTCTAAAACAGAGCTTCTCATCTTCCCACCTAAGCCCACCCTTCAATACTCCTTTTCTGTTTCTGTTGATGGCATTTCTATTCAACCGGTTCAGCAAGCCCGCAGTCTTGGCTTCATTTTTGATTCCTCGCTGTCATTTACTCCCCAGATTCAGGCCACTTCCAAGACCTGTAGATTCTTTCTTTACAACATTGCTAAAATCCGTCCTTTCCTCTCAGCCTCCACCGCCAAGACTCTGGTCCATGCCCTAGTGGTATCACGACTAGATTATTGTAACCTCCTTCTGACAGGGCTTCCTCTCTCTCATCTCCCTCCTTTAATCTCTGTCCAGAACTCAGCTGCACGTATTATCACATCTGCTCACCGCTTTGACCATGTTTCTCCTCTTTTATCCTCCCTTCACTGGCTCCCCTTCCCCTTCCGCATCCAGTACAAGCTTTTGTTGTTGACTTTCAAAGCCTTCCACGGACTGGCCCCTCCTTACTTGTCTGAATTTCTTTCTCCTCACACTCCTTCTCGTACCCTCCGCTCTGGTAGTCAAGGCCTCCTGTCCCAGCCGAGGATTTCCACTGCCCCATCCCGGATTCGTCCCTTCTCACTTGCTGCCCCTCACTCCTGGAATCTTCTTCCCCCACATGCACGCCTCATCACTTCCCTAACCAGGTTCAAAACTGAGTTAAAGACTATATTATTTAGGGAAGCTTTCCCAGGACTGTGCCATCCGCCCCAGGATGCCTCCTTTTAACTTTGTATTAAGAAGCCATGCCCTCCCTCCAGCCCATCTGCCTTGGTCCAGGCCCCAGAGGGAGAGAAGAACCACCGGACCTCACCCCCTTTCCCATCACCTTCCCCTCTTCTTTTTGTGTTGTCTCTTTTAGACTGTAAGCCTGAGGGCAGGGATCTGTCTAATTTAAGATTGTATGCACAGCACTGTGTAAATTTACAGCGCTATATAAATAAAGGTTAATAATAATAATAATAATAATAATAACCTCAAATAACATCAAGTGTGTGTGCCTGAGTTTTCTTGTTTTCCTTTTCCTTTCCCATCCCCATCTCCTTTTGTGTCATGTGTTTTATGAAATGAAAGCCCAAAGGTAGGGACTATCAATTAAAACCATATGCTGCTCTGAGAGCTTTTCCAGCTGCGGAGTATGGTATAAATACTATAATTAAATGGTTGTTGTTGTGTGCCTCCAAGTCATTTGTGACTTATGGCAACCCTAAGGCAAACCTGTCATATGGTTTTCTTGGGAGGTTTGGTCAGAAGGGGTTTACCATTGCCGTCCTCTGAGGCTGAGAGATGTGAGTTGCCCAAGGTCACTCAAGAAATTTCTTTTACCCAGTTAGTACATAAAATACCACAGGATTCTTTTATTTTCTTTAGGGATTTTTATTAAGATTTTTGTAGGCTAGCCTCTTGCTTCTATCCACTGAAGGTGCAATTTTGAAGCACCTTCAGCAGATGGTGGGAAAAGCTGAAACCTCATAGGTTTGTGGGTGTGGAAGAAGATGGGTATCTATAGAAAGACCAAACCCAGCAAGAGTGGCTAGCTTTATTAGTTACTTGGATTAGAAACATCAGTCAATATATTGCCTGGAACTGAAACAGGGAAATTTCAGGGTGAAGACAGCTGCTTCTTATTAAGCTATCACAAGCCAATAGCTAGATTATTGGAAGCACCATTGAACAGAAAGATGGGAGCCTACATATCCATAATTGTTGTGGGTTTTTTTTCTCATTCTCTTGGAGATGATATTTCCTTCACAGCAAGTCACATTAATTACTCAAAGAAGCTTTCTAAGCTTTTGGCTGAGTATGTATGTTTTCCTTAATCCTGCTTTAAAAACAGGAAGCTGTTTCATTATTGCTCACAGATCTTACTCTACAATGAGAAGCAGGCAAGATACGCATCACAGTTGGGTTAGCGCTGCCTAGTGGTTGTAGTTATAAATAAAGATTCTATGCTGGTGAATTATTCATTACATATATACACATATATCTTGCCTATCTCAAACCAAGACGAATGTGGTATACCTTGATCTCCTGCCTGCTCTTATCTTCCCAACAACTTCATGAAATAGGTGAGGCTGACTTATCAATTAATTTTATGTTTCAATGGGTACTAGAACCTCCACCTCCCAAGGTCCAGTCCTAACAGTTCTTTACTCTTTTGTTCCTGTAACATGTAGCATGCAAATAAATGTACAGAATTTTAACTGTCTGCAACCCCTTTTTGGAAGGGGGTCCCTAATTAATCTTGTTCATGTCCCCAATACATCTATTTCAAATCTAACTTAACTGAACCCATCTTTTCACATCATGTGTAATTAGCTCCACTTTATAGGTAGAAAATGGGTTTCATGAGCACCTCTACAAACAGTCATTGATACTGCTCCCCAAACACCTACCTTTTGGCAGAAATGGACTGTGGCATTGTTAGGAAGTCTCTCACTTAGGGGAATTATAATTAGCTCTAATGCTGCAGAGAGGAAGGTCCTAACAAAGCCTTTGTGCTGAAATCATGGTCCCAGAATTGTATACCAGAGGTCCACCAACAAACCCCAAGAGAGATGACACTAGTCCAAATGAGTTCAATGAAAATACACATTTTATTGGGGGGCATAAATACCACACACAGCAAAAGGGGGCACACACACGTTCAATGCTAGCGAAAAGGGAGGGGGTAAGACTGGGAGTTAGGATTGAGAGAGAGAGACACACCACTGGAATATTACCATAGAAGTCTTCTCCTGGAAGCCTGATGAATGTGGATGAGGATGATGAACACGACTGCCAGGATTAGGGGAGATTGGCCGTGGGAACTATGAGCAGAGGTCAAACTGGCGTGGACCAGCCTGTACTCTGAGGATAGCATCAATGAGTGACTCAAACTGGGAATCTTTTATGGGGCTAAACATATCCTGAGGCTATGTATCAAGGCTAGGATAAAGGTGCTGATTGCCTGGGCTTTGTTAAACCAAGAGAAAATAATCTGTGTACAATGTGCTGAGGTTTGGACACAATTCAGAGGGGCAGCTGGCTTAATGGCTAAGTGGTTAAGTCAATCACTGGCTCATCAGGTGTGAGGCCAAGGCTATTGTCTTACTCCAGAGGGCAGTGTCATGGCCAGTCAAGAGGTGGAATCGGAGGATGAGGAGGAGAGATGGCTCCTAAGGAGCAAGAGGAGTTGGAGAATAGACCAGGTCCCAGTTCTGCCTTGCCAGACCCCAGCCCTGCCATTTCAACCTCAGGAGTGGAGGCTCAGCCAGGTCCTAGCACTGTGGAGCTCCCTTCAGAGGCTCAGCAGCTGAGTGTGGCTCCTAAGGAAGAACCAAGCTTGAAGGTCCCTTCCATTAAGGAAAAGAAAGCTGAGAGTGCTTGTGTACGTCGATCTTGCAGGCTTGTAGAGAAGCAAGCTGCTGATAAGGCATAGCTGGCAACAGGGAGGGTGTCTCCTATTTAATCACCTGTGGGATGCCATCCCTTTGCCAGAACTTATTGAAAGTCTCTTGGTGTGACTGTGTGCTGGCTCCATGTCTCCATGTTTTACCTTGACCCTGCGACCTTGGAACGAATTGGACTATTGCTGCCTTCTCCTTGCCCTGACCTCGGACCGGACTGATCTCTGTGACTTCTCCAACCCTGACCTCGACTTTGGCTTCTGGATTATTCTTGTGAACAATACTCAGGTCTGTAGACTTTCTCTCAGCTGCAGAGCTAACTCCCTGCTGAGCTAACTCCCTGCTGAGCTTTCTTATCAGCTTGTGTTGGTGTGTGCTGGCCGCAGTCCAGGACAGGCAGTGGCAAATCTGGTATAGCAACTCCCAAACTTCCTATGTTGCTTACTAGGGACTCGGTTCCTCCAAGCAGGCTTGCCTACGTGACCTCCTTGCCTGGAACTTATGGCGGGTCCTTGGATAGGTCAAGCAGGGGTCATAATACAGCCCACATGTCCCCCCAAAATTTTATTAAAAGCATATATCTGCTTTCCTTTAAAATTCTTTAATAGATGGCAAGAATGGGATGAACCTCACTGGGAGGGGAAAGGAGACGCGCCAGAATTTTTTTAAAATTAAAATTTCAAATGTCAACATTTTAAATTTTAATTTTTTAAAAAAATTGCTATTCTTTTTAAATTTTATATTTTTTCTAATTTCAACCAAATATTCACTATGTATATGTAAATACATGTGTATAAATTACAATTAGGTTGTAATTTGAAGGAATTTGTTTCTGTTGCAGCTATTAGTGTGACATTCAATGGTCTATGGGAATGATGACTGTCAAGCAACATGAGTACCAAAAAGCATGACTAAGGAGCCTGTATGGGGTGAAATATCAACAATCTGAGAAAAAGGCTGATGACACCATAATACTAGCAGAAAACCTCCCAGACCTGGAACAATTACTAAGGAAAGTCAAGGAAGAAAGTGCAAAGGCAGGCTTACTGTTGAACATAAAGAAAACAAAAATAATGACAGCAGAGAATTTATACAAATTCAAAATAGGAGTTTATCAGATGACAGAAATTGGAAGCATAATCCAGTGGCGGTACGAACACAATCATGGGGTTTTACGTTGTTGCGTGAGAGACTACCACATGCATTTTTGGGCAATGGGAAGTCCTTCCGAATGCAATTGTGGGGTTTCACGTTATTGTGTGAGAAACTATCACACACAATTTTGGGCAATTTCGGGCAATGAGAAATCATTCCGAACGAGATGCAGCGTCAATACGCAATCACGTAAATTTGCTGAACTAGCGAATTCACTCATTTCTGAACTGGCCCCACTTTCATTTCTTTCGAAATTGAGAGAAATTCCTCCCATGTGATAAACTCCATAGACAATAAGGAAATAGAAATAGTAAAAGAGTTCTCATACCCAGGACCAAACATTGATTGGAGTGGGGACTGCCATCAAGAAACCAGAAGAAGGCTAAGAATGAGGAGGACAGCTATGAATGAACTAGAAAAGATCCTAAAATGCAAAGACACACAACTGAGCACAAAAGTTAGAATCATACAAGCCATTGTATTCCTTATTACCATGAATGGTATGAGAGCTTGACAGTTAAGAAAGATGACAGGAGGAAAATCAATTTATTTGAGATGTGGGGCTGGAGAAGAGTAGTGAGGATCCCATGGACAGCCCAAAGGACAAACAAATGGGTTCTAGAGCAGATCAAGCCAGAAATGTCCCTGGAAATCAAGATGATCAAACTGAGACTATCATACTTTGGACACATCATGAGAAGGCATAGAATCATAGAGTTGGAAGAGACCACAAGGGCCATCCAGTCCAACCCCCCTGCCATGCAGGAACTCCCAATCAAAGCATCCCTGACAGACGGCCATCCAGCCTCTGTTTAAAGACCTCCAAGGAAGGCAACTCCACCACTCTCCGAGGGAGTGTGTTCCACTGTCGAACAGCCCTTACTGTCAGGAAGTTCCTCCTAATGTTCAGGAGAAATCTCTTTTCCTGGAACTTACATCCACTGTTCTGGGTCCTGTTCACTGGAGCAGCAGAAAACAATCTTTCTCCCTCCTCAATATGGCATCCCTTCAAGTATTTAAACAGAGCTATCATATCACCTCTTAACCTTCTCTTCTCCAGGCTAAACATCCCCAGCTCCCTAAGTCATTCCTCATAGGGCATGGTTTCCAGACCCTTCACCATTTTAGTCACCCTCCTTTGGACATGCTCCAATTTCTCCACATCCTTTTTGAATTGTGGTGCCCAGAACTGGTGTGTGTAAAATTTTTAACTTTTTTACTGTTGAACTATTAGGCTATTTTAATAGTCACCATAATGAAACACAATATCTATCCAGTTTATACTTCAATCCAGATAGCTGCATTTTACATTGGAAAAAAGAAATAAATCTCTTTCCTCCCTCCCCTTTGAGAAACTTACACAGTAACAAACACCTATTTTAACAGCCATTTTCTACCTTATTTCATCTATGTTAAGAAGTACAATAACAGATCGATTCACTCCATAAATAATAGGTCTTTTTTGCTTATATGTATGACTTCTGCACTTATTCTCTACTATGTTCATTGATCTATAAAAAATCAGCTTTGCTTACTTTTAGATTTCATCACGTCTATTGATTCTTTCTTTCTGTGCATATATATATATATATATATACCTTTCAGTATTTACCTTTCATGTTGTTTTAATGTGTTTTATATTGTGGGCCGCCTTGCGCCCTTTTTGGGAGAAAGGTGGGACGAAGATAAAATAGATAAATAAATAATTCCTACATCTTTATTGAGTAAGTCTTCAGACCATTTCAAAAAACTAAAAAAATACAAGATAAAAAAAGAAAAAACAAACTTGCACAAAAAATCACTATAAAATTTAAAATATTTGGATCTGATTACATCACTCTTGTAATTTGCACAACAATCTATCTGACGCTCTTTTCTACTTGTTTTCGTAGAATAGCTGTTTTCACTGCAAATAAGGCAATCCTAAGAGTTATAAAAGCCTCTGCTCCTTGCAATAGCAGAGCCAGCTTGCTTTTATCATCTCTTTCCCTCCAATTTCTGAGGATGGGGGCTAGATAGTGTTCTCTAATACCATTATATAATTGACAATGCAGCAGATCATGTGCAAGATCTTCAACTTTAGGTGCCCTACATATACAGAGTCTATCAAGAAAAGGGATACCCTGGTATCTTCCTCGAATCACCCTTGAATCCATTTGCTCAAAGCGAAGGTTGGCAAAAGCCTTCTGATGTTCTCATTTCATAGAGCAAAACAGATATTTCTCTTCCTGGAACAGTGTTTTGGCCCTAGATAGCCATTTAGAGGATTTTACTGAGGCCAGAGCAGCTAGACCTGTTTGAGCACTAATCCAGATAAATAAATAAGTAGATAAAGAAACCATGAATATGCGTTTGCAGAAGCTGGGCAGAGCAGTAGAAGACAGGAGGGCCTGGAGATGTCTCATTCGCAGGGTCAAGATCGACACGAGGGCATTTAACAACAAAAACAACAAAAATATACTACACACACACACATCTTAATGTTAAATATTTTATTTTATTAAAACCACAAATAACTACTGAAAAACATACATACAAACATCAATAAACAAACAATCAAACAAACAAAAAAGAAAAAAATATACTATTGAACTTTCCTTGTTCTCTTTTATGAATCTTCCTAAATCAGCTAATGGCTCCTTATTTGCATATAGTTTGTCTATTTCCTTTATCTTACATTATGTTTCTTTCATCTAATTGTTAATTTTTTCCCCAATTCGTTTATTTCCAAATGATCTCAATTTGCACAGAAAGGAGTGTTAGAGTATCAAAGTGTAATGTGTATTTCTAAATCTGTATTCGTATTTATTTAGTATACCCTTCACATCTATACAGATACCAATGTGTCACTTTACGTCTATCCTTATATCAATTTATACTTACACATATATACACCTGTTCATATTTATATATGTAATATGTAATTACCTAAAGATAATTGTGGAAGGTTTCTTTAATGTTCTTCTTATCTTATCTTTTATTTAATCAAAGTATCATCTTTTTTTTACTGTAAAGTTTGGAACACTTCCATTTTTCTTCTGTAGATTCCTTAGTTTTATTATTCATTAAAGATGTCAGGATATCTAAATCCATGGCTTCTCTCATTTTTACACACCATTTTTCTTCGTTTGGTATTTGTTCTGTCTTCCAATGTTTTGCGTAAATTATTCTTGCCGCAGTGATCATATATAAAAAAATTTGGGATTTTTCCTTATCTATTTCCATTTTATTTATCATATTTAGTAAAAATATAAGCGGGTCAAGTGGGATTTTGAACTGTAATATTTCTTCCATTAGTTCTTTGATTCTTTTCCAGTAAATTTAAACCTTTGAGCAGCTCCACCATTGGTGGAAGAAATTTCCTTCCGGCTTATGACATTTCCAACATTTTATGTTACCTGTTTTGTATATTGCATTAAGTTTCACAGGGGTCATTTACCACCTGTGCATCATTTTAAAAAAGTTTGCTTTGAAATCTTGAGATAATGTAAATTTGTTGGTAGCTTTCCAGGTTTTTCCCCAGCTTTTAAGATCAATAGATTCTTCCACATCTTGTGCCCACTTTATCATTACATGTTTCACAGTTTCACTTTCTAGATTTCTGGATTTTAAGCTTTTATAATACTTAGATATATGGTTTTTCTCCTTATCTGTGAAGATTTTATCGAATTCATTCTCTTCTTTTTCAAATCCTATTAACTTTTTATCTTTTTTGAATTGTTCCACCAGTTGGTTATACATGAACCAATGTATTTTATATCCTTCCTCTCGTACCTGTTCTATAGTTTTGATTTCATAATTTTTATCTTTATCTCAAATTATTAATGAAGTAAGAAAACAATTAATTAAAAATGGCTTCCCTTCAGATTTCCTTCTGAAGAGTCAGCAGAATTGCAGGCTAGTCAGAACTGGCAGTAGCTGGTCAGAACTTGTATAAACCGGTATAAACCTGTTACATAGACATGTGAAAGAATACATGAACAAAAGCATGGCAACTGTTTTGAACCAATGAAATGCATGAACAGGAGTATGGCAACTGTTTTGAACCAATGAAATAAAGGGGGTGGGGCTTATGCTGAGCTGACATGTAAAGAAATGGTATAAAAGGCCAAGCTTGGAGAAGCAAAGAGCAGAAACAATTTAAGCACCTTTGGGGCTGTTGTCTGCCTCAGTTGAATAAAGGTGTACTTGCTTTGGACCAATTTGGACTCCTCTATCTGTTCTTGGGGATACTGGGGGAACACTGCTACAATTAAGTCTTTATAGTTTATATATTGATCCATCTTTTCTTTTGTCCTATATGAGAAGGCTTCTTGAGGTGAAACCCACATGGGTATTTTTGTGTAGAACTGTTTTTAAATTTTTAACCATGTTTTCAAAAGTGATCTTCTAACAAAATGATTATCAAAATCCTTGTTTACTTTATCATACCGTAAAAAGGCGTGATAGCCGAATCTTATATTGCTACCTTCTAAAGTCAATAATCTTATATTTTCTAATTTTACCAATAATAATAATAATAATAATAATATTTATTTCTTACCCGCCCCTCTGTAAAACAATCGAGTCTTCGATCCATTGCAGACATGAAGCGAAATAATATAATTTTAAGTTGGGCAATGCGAATCCTCCTCTTTCTTTATCCTCTGTTAATAATTTCCTCTGTTAATAATTTCCATTTAACTCTCGCTCTTTTTACTTCCCAGATAAAGTTGGTCAAATCTTTTTGCCACTTATCAAAAATTTTTCTTCTGAGATAATAGTTAGATTTTGAAATATGTCATTAGTTTTGGGAGCACATTCATTTTGATGATCGCTATTCTTCCTGAAAAGGAGATATGTAACTTAGACCATCTTATTAGATCTTTTTTTTTGTCTGTTCCCATGTGGTGTTCTAATTATTTTGCCATAGATCTGTTTCTTTTTGATATGTAGATTCCCAGATACTTTGCTTTATTTTGAATTCTAAATCCTGATATTTTTACTTAATCTCATATTTTCTACTTGTTTTAAATTTTTTGTAATCATTACTGTTTTATCTTGGTTTTACTTTAAAACCAGATACTGTCCCATAATTTTCTAAAGATGTTTTTAGATGAGTAATGCTGTCAATTGGTTCTTCTAGGAAACAGATTATATCATCAGCAAATGCTTTCATTTTATAAATTTGATCTCTGACTGTTACTCGTTTTATCTCCTTATTCTCCCATATATCATTACTTAAAATCTCTAGTGTCATAACAAAAAGTAATGGAGATAAAGGACAACCTTGTCTGGTTCCCCGTTCTATTTTGAAATAATCTGATTTTTCTTTGTTGATGAGTAGCTGTGCTTTTTGTTCTTTATAAATAGTTCCAATCCACTTTGAAAATTCGACTCCCATATCCATTTTATTTATCACTTCTTGCAGGAATGACCATTTGACCCTATCGAAGGCTTTTTCTGCATCTATTAATACTATGGCTAATTTCTTTTCACTATAGCATTTGAAATATTCTATTACATTTAATATCATTCTCATGTTATCTTTAATATGTCTGTCAGGTATAAAACCATTTTGGTAGTCATGAATGTTCTATTGTAATATTTTCTTTAATCTTTCTGCTATTACTGTTGTGAATATTTTGTAGTCTGTATTTATTAAAGATATAGGCCTAATTTTAATATGATTGGGTTGTGATCTGAAGTGGGTTTTGTTAGTGTATCCATTGATTCTATAAATGGTAACTGATTTTGTAGCAATAAAGAGGTTTATCCTAGCGAAAGAGTTGTGTACTTCAGAATAAAAAGTATAGTTCTTTCCATAAGTGCAAAAAAAAAGATTTAGGTAATTTTCCTTGATTTTTCCTTATTTATTTCCTGCATTGGAGATTCTATCTAATTCTGGTTGGATAACTGCATTAAAGTCCCCTAGTAATAAGATCTTATCATATTCTGCATTGTCCAATTCCTTGTTGATTATATCAAAATCCTTCTCTCTATTTTCCGGCGGGGCATATATCCCTACAACCAAAGCCGTAAAGTCTTTTAATTTCACTTCTACTGCAATATATGATCCTTTCTTGTCTTTAAATATTTCTTTTGCTCCATATTTTTTATGTAAATAGCTAATCCTCTTTTATTTGTTTCTGCAGTCGAGGTAAAGCATTGTCTTAGCTTGGGGTTTTTCAGATATTTAATTTCTTTGTTCTTTATCTTAATCTCTTGGATACATATTATGTCTCCTTTTAGTTTTTGAAGATGGTGAAATATTATGCTTCTTTTATACTTTGAATTTAGTCCTTTTACATTCCACGATATTATATTTATCACCATTTTCTAGTATCTTTTGATTGTTCATTTTTTTTATGAAGAAAGAAAAAACAACAGCAAAAAAAATAACTCTTTACAAAGAAATATGCAAATTACAAACATAACCTAATCTCATCCAACTTTATATATACTCCCCTCTCTCCCCCTCCCCCCTCTTCCCTAACTACCTGCACCCTTCCATTCTTCCATCTTCCATACATTCTTGCACACTGACTTCCTCCCTACCAGTTGAGTATATTAATTGTTAGAAACTTCACTATTTAGTTAACACCAAACATTCTTAATACTTGTCCGGCTTCACCTAACCCATAATTACATTTTCTACAGGACCAACCCCAATAAGAAGAGCAGGGATTTATCATAAATTAAGATTCATTACTGCTGTCTTACCCCATTCTAACTTAAAGAAATGTATAAACTTGCTCCATGATTGAAGTATATTCATATTCGGATCATTTCTCAAAGCATGTGTTAAAATAGTCATTCCCATATGATCATACAATTTAAATAACCACTCTTCCTTTCATGGTGGATGTTCCTTCTTCCAATTCTGAGCGAAGCAAATTCGAGCCAGAGATATCATGTTGAAAATAATTTTTTCTTCCTCTTTCCTTACCTCATTGCCCATCAACCCAAGTAAGTATAACTCTGGACTCATTGTCAGCTTCATATCCATAATCCTATTAATT
Source organism: Urosaurus nigricauda (assembly GCA_034509955.1). NCBI lineage: Eukaryota > Metazoa > Chordata > Lepidosauria > Squamata > Phrynosomatidae > Urosaurus > Urosaurus nigricauda. The sequence goes on from JAOEGL010000014.1 coordinate 4,429,305, forward strand.
AATTAATTTACCATCCTCCAATAATTTTTGGCTTTCTTGCATTCCCACCAGCAATGGAAGAAGGTACCTTTTACAGTTTTACATTTCCAACACATCTCTTTTTGCATTTTGTAGATTTTTGCCATCTTGTATGGGGAGAGATACCAGAAGTAGAACATTTTGTAAAAAATTTCCCTGATGTTCTGGGAAGCAGTCCACTTTCTAACGTTTTTCCATAGTTTCTCCCATTGTGTTAGTTCAATTGGGTGCCCAAGAAGTTTGGCCCACTTAATCATCTGGTCTTTAACTACCTCAGCTTCCATTTCCAACTCCAAGAGTGCTGCGTAGAATTTCCCGATTAATTTTATTTATTTATTTATTTATACCCTGCCTTTCAGTCCTATAGGCCATCAGAGCGGCTTACAATTATTATTTTAATTAGACAGTTCCCTGCCCTCAGGCTTACAATTTAAGAAGACACGACACAAAAGGAGAAGGGAATGGTGGAGGAGAAGGGGATCAGGTCCAGCAGTTCTCTCCCTTTGAGGCCTGGACCAAGGCAGATGGACTGGAGGGAGGGCTCGTCTTCTTAATCTAGGACAGGCCCGATGGAATTTGGCCTGTCCTTTCCTTCCCTCCTAGGCGACCAGATGGTGAAGTCATGAAGGGAGGGCTCTTTCACTTTATCTTTTATCTTTATCTTTTTCAATTTATCTTTTTCTATCACCATAATTTTCCCTAACATGGAATTCTTTATTTCAGGGTCGAAGTCATATAATTTTTTGTCTATTTTAAATCTTTTCAACAATTGTTTATACGAAAACCAGTTTAAATTCCAGCCTTCATCCATTAACTTCGCTCTTATTTTCAAACCAGTTTTACCCTCTTTCACATCCCATAGGTCCTCATATCTAATCCATCCCATCTTATCACGTGATTCCTTTCTATGAAAAACCTCATGGGGAGAAACCCAACCATGAATCTTAGGGAGTATTAGTTTCTTGTATTTTTTCCAGATTCTAAATAACGGTTGTCTAAGGCAGTAGTTCGCAAAGGATTTATCAAAGTTTGGTTTGTCATAAACAAGATACGCATGCCACCCTAGATTTAAATCCTTCCCCTCTATTTCCAAAAGGTTTTTGTTTTCTAATGTCATCCATTCTTTTATCCACAAAAGGCCACATGCTTCATAATAGAGTTTCAAATTGGGTAAATCTAACCCTCCTCTACCTCTTGAATCTTGTAAACGCTTTAATTTGACCTTGGCTTTCTCCCCCTCCAGATAAAGTTCTTTCTATCCTTATTCCATTCTTTAAAGACGTTATCTGTGCGAAGAATTGGAATTGATTGGAAAAGAAACAAAATTCTGGGTAAAACATTGATCTTAATGGTTGAAATTCTTCCTAGTAATGATATATTTAACTTATTCCAATAGATTAAATCCTTTTTAATTTCTCTCCAAGCTTTTTATGTAATTATTTTTGAATAATTCTATAGATTTTTTAGTGATGTTAATACCAAGATATTTAACTTTGTTTGTTATGTTCATCTCTACTTCTGTACCCAATTCTGTCTCTTCTGATTTGTTTAAGTTCTTTGCTAAAATATTTGATTTCTTCTTATTAATTAAACAGCCTGTTACTTCACTAAATTTATCCAACACTTCCATAATTGTTGATGTGCTTGATAAGGGGTTTTCAGCTATAATAACAACATCATCAGCAAATACTCTTATCTTATTATTTGAATATTTTGTTTTTAAACCTTGGATTGTGGGGTCATTATTAATGTTTATAATTAATAATTCGATAATTAAAAGGAACAAAAGAGGAGACAGTGGACAACCCTGGCGAGTACCTCTTTGAATTTGTATGAGATCTAATTTGTCACCATTTACTCTGATTCGAGCCTGTTGATTACTGTAAATTTTAGACAACCAATTTATAAAACATTGATTTTCTGTAAAATTTCAAACAAAGTTTTCCAATTAACCGAATCGAATGCCTTTTCAAAATCTAGAAAAAATAAACCCAATTTCTCCTCATTATTCTTTTCATAATATTCCAGTGTGTCCACTATTATCCTAATATTGTCCCTAATATGCCTGTTCGGTAAAAAAACCTCTTTGTTCTTCTCCAATCAATTCCAACAAACGCTTCTTTAGTCTTTTGGATAAGATGTTCGCAAATAGTTTATAGTCATTATTGAGCAGCGAGACTGGCCTGTAATTGCTAGGATCATCAGTATTTTTCCCTTCTTTGGGAATTACCACAATTTCAGCTTGTCTCCAAGACTCAGGCATATCTGTATTTAAAGCCTCATTCATTACCAGTTGTAACGGTGACACAAACTCTTCTGTGAATAATTTATAGATGGATGCTTGAGGCCATCATTCCCTGGAGCTTTACCCAATTTCACCTGGCCTATTGCTTCCCAAACCTCTAAACTTGATATTGGTTGGTTTAATTGCAATCTTAAGTTTTCAGAGATTGGGTTTAAGTTTAGTGAGTCTACATATGAATTAATCTTCTCTAACTCTATCTCTTTTTCCTTATACAGGTTTGCAAAGAAAGAGTGGAATTCCTCCAAAATATCAGCCTGCTGCTTAAGTATTTTATCTCCTCTTTTTAATTTAATAATTTTTTTCTCTTTAGCTTTCCTTAGTTTCAATGATAACCACTTTCCAGATTTATTAGAGTGTTCCAAATTCCTCTGTTTTACCTTTTTCAGTCTTTTTTCCAATTCTGAAACCATTTCTAGATCTATCTGTTTCTGCAGTATTTTTATTTCTTTTTGGATCAGTTTATTCGAGGGGTATTTCTTTAGTAGCTCTTCTTTTCCTTTTAATAAGTTATGCAAAGTATTCCTTAATGTTTTCTTCTGCTTTTGCCATATAATGTTTTGTTTGTGTAAAGAAACCCCTGATTGAAGCTTTCCCTCACCTTTTAAATTCTCTTCAAAAAAGAATTTCAACCACTCTTTCCCTTTCTTTATGATTTCATTATTTTTGAGTAACTCTTCATTAAGAAACCAGCTTTTATTGTTTTTAGTTTCTTTAAGGGTTACTTTAATTGGATTGTGGTCCGATATATCACTGTTCAACACTTCCATGCTTTCAATTTCCTTAATCATTGAAATAGAAATTAGACACATATCAATTCTTGCAAGAGACTCATGACTACTAGAATAGTATATGAAGGATCTTTCTTCATTATATAAATGACGCCATATTTCTGTTAATGAAAGGTTGTTCGTTAGATCAAGAAATTTCTGGGGTAATTTACCTGGGTTAATTTTAATTTTTTAATCCGACTTCCTATCCAATTTTGGTTCTATTACACCATTAAAATCACCAATCATTATAATGTTTTCATACTTGTGATCTAGTATTCCTTTTTGTAATTTCATATAGAAGGATTCCTTATTTTCTAATGGGCTATATATCCCAACCACTAGAATTTTTTACCCTTTCCATAAAATCTCTACACCTACATAATGTCCATTTGTGTCCAAAAATATTTGTCTTGATTCAATACACTCTTTCACATACAGAATTATTCCTCTTTTACTTTTATCAATAGAAGAAACATATTCCTTCCCAAATTTAGGATTTTTAATTAATCTAGTGTCTTTAGATTTTATATGAGATTCCTGTAAGAAGACTATGTCTGTCTTATTCCGTTCCAGAAAGAGGGATTTTTTTTTCTTTTTTGAGGGGAATTCATCCCTTTTACGTTCCATGATAAAATTCTCATGGTCAAGTGATTATGCCTATAAAGTTGATAAGTTGTCTTAAATAAAATTTTATTTGTTTAGAATAGTAGGAAGGGAAAAATAAGCAAAAAAAATGGGGGAGGGAAAGGAGATGGGATGGAGGGGACAAGAATAAGGAAAGCAACTCAATGAAAAATACAACTGAGAGGTCACTTAAAATCACAGCTGGGTTAAAGATAGGCTAAAAATGAGTAAGCCGCAACATTTTCACTTTCTCCTTCCCTCCAGCACAACCTCCTTCATCGTTTTGTTTCTCCAAATCCTTCTTAAGGCCGCCTAAAAAGAATCTTGCTCTTTCTACTGAATTTAAGTGGATTTTCTTCTGTTTCCAAGTAACCTGCAAACCTTCAATTTCTTCTCATTTAAAGGGAATTTTGTCGGTCTCTGTTAAAAAAGCATATTCCTTACGTTTCTTCAAGATTTTTCCTGGGATGTCTTTTAAAATAGAAATTTCCTTATTATCAATTATTAATTTGGTTGAGTAACTCTGATTGAGTATTAAATCCCTTGTCTGCTTGTGCACAAAATACACCACCATGTCTCTCAGAAGGTGTCTCCTTAGCTATTCTTGAGTTAATTCTATAGGCCCGGTCAATCTCCCAGGGGAAGTGTTCCTCCGATTCATTAACAAATCTAGCCAGGATTGGATTTAAGAAAGTATATAAATTCTCATTCACGCTCTCTTGCAGACCTCTTAATTTCAAACAGTTTTCCCTCTGTTTTACCAAGATTCTCAAAATGGTCTCTTGATCCTCCACATGATCACTATTTAATTGTACAACCTTTTCTTCTAGTCTTCTTGTCTCCTGTTCTAGCACTTTAATCTTTCCTTTTATCGTACTCAGCTCATCTTCAATTTTATCTAGTCTGGATGTTATTTCACCCACTTCCAATTTCAACTCTTGTTTGACCTCCTCCCTAGAAGACACGATTTCACGATTTGTTTCTTGCTGAAGTCTTCTCATTTCTTCCATTAAACCTTCATTTTGATCAGTTATTTTCATGGGGGGGGGTTCAAAGGCGGCCGTCTTACATTCCTAGGCACTTGACTGGTTGGCATTCCTTCTCATCCCCATTGCCTTCACACGATTACCAGGAGATGAATAAGCGCTACCAAATGAAAGGGGGGAAAAGCAAAGCAGTTTAGTATATGTTTAATGATGATAATGATGGCACCTAATTAATTTATTGATTGACTGACGTGTAATATTATAATTTTGTTAATATATTGTTAATGAGGGGTTAGGAGGAACTGATTAAGGGTGTCAAATATTATTTAAAATCTTTCCTAGATTGTTCTAAGTTTTTGATTTATTTTGATTTTGTTTCGTTTTTATTTTCCACTCCTTCCTCCCCTTTATTATTTTTCAACTTTATTAGTTTTGTTATTTTTTGAAACTTAAAAAAATCTTGTGTTTTTATGCAGTGACTACTTTATTTCTGTCTTTGTTTTTATTCATTATTGTTTTCTTGTCCGGATTTTGCATTATCCTCCTCCTCTTCAGCTATAAAAGTTTTTGACTTTTTTTCTCTTCCTCATTTTCTTCTTCGTTATCTTCTTGATTGTCTTCATTTCTTTTCCCTCCATATTTCCTTGCCTTCCATTCTCTTATCTTCTGTGGTCTGGCTTCAGCATTTTCTCTACTTTCTCTTCTCAGGTTTTGCTCCATTTCATTTGCTTTATCAATATTGTCAATTCTATATCTTTTCTGTCTATAGGTAAATAAAATGCCTTCTATTCTTTCCTATTTATAATCAGTTCCTAAGTTCTTCAATATTCTTGTCAGGGGTTTATATTTATTTCTTTCCGACATAATTTGAGGAGGGATATCTTTAAATATTTTACGTCGACATTCTCAATTATCAGTTGATTTTCATAGCTCTTCTGAATGATTGAATCTCTACTCTTGGTACGAGTAAAACAAATGACAATATCTCTTGGAACCTTTCTATCTTTTGCTTGTATTGAATTAATTCTAAAGATTTTATCTATTTCTGCTTCCGTTTTTTCCTCAGAGTACCCAATGTATTGGGCTAATGGCGCAAGTAGTCTCTCTGTCAGGTCTTTGTTATTTTCTTCTGGGACCCCTCTGATTTTAATACATCTATCTCTATAATGTTCGTTTGTCCAGTCCCGTAATTGTAATTGTTCTTGTCTTTGTTTTATTTCTTTTGCAAGTGTTGATGTTTTTTCTTTTATCTCATCTACTTCCTTTTGTGTTTTAGTAATGTCTAAGTTCATTCTATCCATTTTTTCCATAATATTTTCCATTTCTTTTTTCAAATCTTTCCTTATCTCGGTTCTAGTTTCCTTAATTTCATCTCTCATTTCTTTCATTTCATCTCTTGTCTCCTGGCTAGTTTCTTTGAGATCTTCTATCATCTCTAGTCTAAGTTCTTTCATTTCTTATCTTATATTTCTGATCTCTTCAAGAAGTATTTCGATCAATTATCCTCATCGTATCTTCTGTTGAGCCTCTTCTTTGTTGTGACTGTTGAGATTGGAACTGTTGAAATTGTTGAAATTGTGTTTTATTTGCTGATGTCATTTTCCCAACCTGTTCAGACTTATCAGTGAAAGTATACTCTGATTAATAATACTAATAACAATCAATAATGATTATTGTTAGCACTTAAATTCTTATTGAATTCAATTTCTGATCTGTTTTCTTCTGTATTACACAATTATCTCCATTATTTGTTTTACACCTCTATCTCCCTTATTTATATACAAATTTTAAGCACATTTCAACAACATAAATCTTTATCAGTTCTGTTCTCTATTTTCTAAATTTTGTACCTTTGTTATTAGTATTACCACATATGCATGTCTATACACCAAATAATAATCAATTATCACCTCTTACTTCTATAAATGTGTAATTTCGTATATCACTTTGAAATTTCAATATATTATCATTGAAAATTCAATATATTCTCCTAAAAAATTTAAAAAAATATAAAAATAAATAAACCTTATTTTCTTTTATCAGTTTAGGATAACCAAAATATCAATATCAATATATTCAATATATTCAGTAAGTAATACTATATATTTAATAAATAATGTTAATCTTCACATACAACACGTTTCATTTAAACTAATTCCTTACTCTTTCTTTTTATTCTTCTTTCTTCTGTTGTGTTGATCTTGTATTCATTAATTCTCAATTCAATCTCATTTTCATCTATTATTGTTTGTTCAGTCTCTGTTATTTTTAATATTAACATTCATCTGGCTCAGCAGTATTATATCAATTTTTTAAATAATAATAATAACAACAACAACTTTATTTATAGCCTGCTCCTTTGTCATCAATCGGAGCGGGTTATAATAATTAAAAGACATCAAGATAAAATAATAATAATAATAATAATAGTTTATTTATAGCCCGCTCCTCTGTTCATACACAAAACAATTCCAATAACCCAAAACCCCACCTCCCACCCCTTAAAATTGAATTAAACCAGAGTGTGCGGGGGGTATTGTACAGGGAGAGGCGGTCCCTAAGATAAGATGGACCCGAGCCCTGTAGGGCTTTAAAGGTTAAGACCAACACCTTGTACTGAGCCCAGAAACTAATCGGTAGCCAGTGGAGGGACTTAAGTACTGGTGTTATGTCCTCGCACCTTGATGTACCAGTAATAAGCCTGGCTGCCATGTTTTGGACTAGTTGAAGTTTCTGGGTTAGGCACAAGGGTAGCCCCAAGTAGAGCGCATTGCAGAAATCCACTCGTGAGGTTACCAAAGCATGTACCACAGACTCCAGGTCCTTCTGATCCAGGAAAGGGCGCAGCTGGCGTATCAGCCGAAGCTGATAGCAAGCACTCCTGACCGTCGCATTCACCTGACTAGTCATGTGAAGCGACGAGTCTAGGAGTACCCCCAGACTGTGAACAGGGTCTGTCGAGGAGAGTGTGACTCCATCTAGGACCGGATGTATTCCCAGACCTGGCTTCAGTCCTGTGACTGTGAGTACCTCCATTTTGTCAGGATTGAGCTTCAATCTGTTTTCCCTCATCCAATCCATTACTGCCGCAAGACGGTCATTAAGAGGAGAGACGCCATCTGAAGTCTGAGCCGACGATCTTGTCATGGACAGGTATATCTGAGTGTCATCAGCGTACTGAAGACACTGAGCTCCATGCCTCTGAATGATCTCACCCAGCGGCTCCATATAAATATTAAACAGCATCGGGGACAGGATGGCACCCTGAGGGACACCACAATTAATCTTGATCTTAGAAGAGCAGCTGTCCCCGAGCCTCACCCTTTGGGATCTTCTGGAGAGAAAGGACCGGAACCACCGGAGTGAGGTGCCTCCGATCCTCAACTCCTTCAACCGGTCCAAAAGAATGGAGTGATCAATAGTGTCAAAGGCCACTGAGAGATCAATGCATCCCCTCCCTGGACGACCAGGCAAGATGGACAGGGGTCGAGAGTCAGTGCAGTATTGGAGACGGATTACTGTTAATTGCTCTTAATCTCTGCTCTTAAACTTCTTTAAGTCCTTTTAATTTTTTTGTCCTTTTATGTCTTCCTAAATCTTTCCGCCTTGTCTCCATGTTTCCCTCTATCCCACAGTTCTCCTCCTTTTATCTCTATTTAATTTTTTGTCTCTTTGTTCTCAGCTCTCTTTTCACTTTCTCTTCTCACCTTCTTGTCTTTCCTCTGTTCTTACTTCATCTCAGTCTCTCAGTCCTTTATCTTGTTGCTTCAAATCTTTCCTTTTCCAATTCTCTTTTGTCCTTTTATTGTTTCTTCACTTTCCAATTGTGTCTATGTATTCCTCTGGTCTTTCCCCGTCTCTTTCAGCCCACTCCACTCTCAATACACCTTCTACTCGTCTCTCTTTTCCTCATCTACTCTCCGAGTCAGACTGTTCCAGATCCCAAACCGCTTTTAATTCTGTCTTTTTTCTTCCCTTTTTTCTCCAAGCTTTCCTTTTATTCTTCAATGTATCTTCTTATACTCTTATGATCCTTCTTATTCTTATGCTCCTTCCTCTGTCTCTCTCAAAATCCAGACTCTTTCTTATTTCTTTTTCCCAAACTATATTCCTCTCCTCCTCTCTGATTCAAATCAACAAGCTCCGATTCCAATTCCACCTCCAACAATCTCCTTTCCGCATTTTACCTCCAACTCACCTCCATGTCTCTTTCCCACGCCCAGCTCTCTTCCGCATCTGGTTTCAATCTGTTGCTGGAGACACCCAGTGAGTTTAATTTATTCTTAATGTTTTATTCAGTCCCTGTTTTCCAGCGTCAGTGCTCATTGCAAAAATAAAAGAAGTCCAAGAATAAAGTGTCCATAGCTGCAGTATGCTTACTTATTTTTCCTGAATAATTTTAAATGCATGTTGCTGCAGTGGCTGATTAACAGCTACAAAAGTGGGTGGCTTCAGCTCTTCGGTCTCCGCGTTCGCCTCAGGTTAGGTCTGTTGAGTCTTATTACAGACTCTTCCTCCCCACCTGTACCTCACTGGGGACCCCCAACAAGCTGAGTCTAGTAGCCCCTCTTATCAGGGGGACTAAGGATGGGTTGAATTGTGTCCCCGTTCCTCCTAGGACCACTTTTGTGGTGGTTAAGGTTACGAGAGTTGGGAGCTCCTCGTACCTGCTGCCTCCTTGCAACTCCTCCACACTGGACCATACACACACACCTTGAACCTGTTTTTGTTTGGGAGAGTTTTGGGTTTGAAAAAGAAAAAAAAAGAAACAGGAAATGAGATTCAAAATTTTAATTTTTTTTAAATTGAAATTTTAAAAAATTTCTTTTAAAACATCACATCTTAACCAAATCTTCACTATGTATCTGTAAATATATTTAGGCTGTGCATCCTGCTATTGTAATTTGAAGGTGTAATTTTAATGTTGCTAATTGTTTTATGTCACAGCTATTAGCATGGCATTCAGTGGCATATGGGGTATAGGGGAATGAGGATTTATGAGTAATATTAGTGCAAAAAAGAATTATTAAGGGTTCTGTAGGGTGTGAAATGGGAGGAGGCCAATGTGTGTGTGTGTGTGGCACCATGAGTTACAGCACTGGGTGACACCAACCCTAGGGATGCCACTCCATAGAATCATAGAGTTGGAAGAGACCACAAAGGCCATCCAGTCCAACTCCCTGCCATGCAGGAACTCCCAGTCAAAGCATCCCCGACAGATGGCCATCCAGCCTCTGCTTAAAGACCTCCAAGGAAGGAGACTCCACTACACTCCGAGGGACAAAGGACTGTGCTTCATGGATTCTACTTCCTGGTTACTTGGGGGACATAACCTTGCAGTAGACAGGATTTCAAGCTAATTGTAGGCAACTGTAATGCTAAAGTAGGCAGCAAAGGAAAATAATACTAATACTAATACTACTACTAATAATAAACAGTAGGAAAATTCATATTAGGGAAAAGAAATGAGGCAGGTGAATGTCTGAGCATCTTTTTTCAAACCCAAAAGTCTACCAAACAAAAACAGGTTTAAGATGTGTATGTATGTATTTGTATGTACACACACACACACACACACATATTTTATACACAATATGTATAGATAATATTATATATATATATATATATATCTTATACATAAAATTATATAATATATAATATATATTATATATACATATACATATCTTGATTATATATATCTAAGTGTATATATATATATATATATATACTTATTTATATACTACACATAGTGTATATATATATATATATATAAAATTATATAATATATATTTTATATATATATACATATATATAGATTAATTATATATACACTATATATACTATAATATATATATATATTATATTGTATATCTATATAATATATATGAAGACACACATATATTTGTTAATTATATGTTCCCTATATATAATATATAGTATATAATATATCTATATTTTATATATGCACACATATACTTTTTTATATAGTATATAATGTATATAATATAAAATATAATAAATATATACACACACATATGTTAATTATATATACACACTCTATATACAGTATATATAAAAATTGTTATATATCTTATATAATTCAGATAAGCACACACGTTAATTATGTATACTATATATATAATTATATGTAGTATATATCTTATATCTATATACACACACACGTATATGTGTATATGTTAATTACATACACTATATATATAATATTATATATATACCGGTATCTTAATGAAGTATATTTATGTGAAATGGGAGCAGGAGGTTAGTGGGGGGGGTGCCACCCTCAGTGACCGCACCGGGTGACGCCAGCTTTAGGGGAATTCAAGCCCCGCCTCCTCAGTGCCAGGCTTCCTGAGGGCCGGTAAGCGACTAATAATAATAACTCCTGAGGCCTGCGGCATTCCCTCCCTGGCCAGCGTCAGTCGCCTCAGAGAGTCGGGGCAAGGCTTTCCCGCGGGAAGGAAGAAAGCGGAGCGACAGGGCGGGAGCTGGTTGAGATTTGCATGCGTCCCGCCCCTTGGGCAGGCCGCAGGTCTTTGGGTCGGAGGAGGGCGGGGCGTCGACTCCGCCCAGTTTGCCTGAGCAGCCGCTTCGGGATTGGTCGGGCTCGCCGCCTCTTAGGAGGGAGCGGGAGCGTTGCTGGCTCTGAGTGAGTGGGCTTCGCTTGAAAGGGAGCCCCTTCCTCTTCCGCAAAACTTGGAGCAAGAAGAGAAGAGCCCTCGCAGTCGCAGCGCGGCCTTTCGCTCAGAGAGGCTTATTAGCGTCGACGGCTGTGAGGGAGGCAAAGGCGAGCCCCGAAGCCGAGGAGGAGGAGGAGGAGGAGGAGGAGGCACCTTGGGAACAACAAACGCCTCTCTCCCCCAAAAGGCAAACTTTGGCGCCTCTTTCCCCGGTCCTTTCTTCTACCTCAGGAGACTGAAGAGGCGCGAGACGGGAGCCTGGGCGCTTCGTGTCCTTCCTTCCTTCGCCCTCCAAGGCTTCGGGGAGCCATGGCTCGGCTCGAGCCGCCCTGGGAGGGCCCCCACCCGGCCCCCAAGGCTGGCTAATAAGGGAGAGGGGCAGCGAAGTTCTCTGGCTCCCCTTGGCACCATGGGCATCCCTTGGCAGCAGCAACAGGGCAAGATGGCTCGGCTGGCGGGCCTCCTGCTGCTCCCTCTGGCAGTGGTCTTCGCCAAAGGTAAGAAGAACAGGCGCCTTCGTACCCTTTCGCTAGCTCCAGAACCCCACAACATACTCCAACTCCCAGAATTCCAGAGCCTTGAGACAAGGAAGTTAAAGCGGGGACAAACCGGGTTAAGTCTCCAGTGTGGATGCAGCCCTAGAGTGCCATCACGGTTCAAGTGGCACCAAACCGGGTTCCATCTCCAGTGTAGATGCCACCTTAGCGTCGTCGTTGTTGTTAATGGCCTTCCAGTTCATGGCGACCCAGCCCCAAGACCCTCTGTCCTCCCCTGCCCTGCTTCATTCCTCTAAGCCCATACTCCATCCATTTAGCACAATGGTCCCCAAACAGTGCCCTTTCAGACATTTGGGACTTCAGCTCCCAGAATTGCAAGAGCTGTTCGACAGTGGAACACACTCCTTCCTCCGAGACTGTGGTGGAGTCTCCTCCTCCTTCTTTGGAGGTTTTTAAGCAGAGGCTGGATGGCCATCTGTCAGGGATGCTTTGATGGAGAGTTCCTGCATGGCTCAATGGGGTTGGAATGGATGGCCCTTGTGGTCTCTTCCAACTTTAGGACTCCATGAATTCAAGACAGTTGGCCAACATTCTCTGAAGATGCCAGCCATGGCTGCCCATAAAACATCAGGAATAAACTCTTCTAGAACATGGCCCCAAAAACCCCACCAACTATGTCGAGGCTTCCAGGAACTGAAGTGCAACATCTCTGAGGGACCACTGCTCTTGCCCGCAGCCTTCCTTTCTTCCTCCTTCCCTCCCCCTTCCCCAGCAATATTGTCTTTTCCAGTGAGTCTTTCCTTCTCAGGATGTGTCCGAAGTATGACAGCCTTGATTGGGTTATTTTGGCTTCTTCCAGGGAGGCTTCCATCTCAATCTGGTCCAGGACCCCTTTGTTGGTCCTTTGGGCTGTCTGTGGTATCTTCAGCAGTCTTCTCCAGCACCGCATCTTCAAGGAATGGATTTTCTTCCTATCTTAGAATCATAGCATAGTAATAATAATAATAATAATAATAATAATTTCTTACTCGCCCCTCTGAGCAAGCAAGTAGAGTTGGAAGAGAGGACAAGGGCCATCCAGTCCAACCCCATTCTGCCATGCAGGAACTCTCCATCAAAGCATCCCCAACAGATGGGCATCCTGCCTTTGCTTAAAGACTTCCAAAGAAGGGGTATCTTACTGTCAGGAAGCTCCTTCTAATGTTCAGGTGAAATCTCTTTTCCTGGAGCTTGCATCCATTGTTCCAGGTCCTACTCTCTGGAAAAACAGAAAACAAGTTTGCTCCCTCCTCAATATGACACTCCTTCAAATACTTAAACAGAGCTTTCATATCACCTCTTAACCTTCTCTTCTCCGGGTTTCTCCCCAATTTTCCAGAGAATAAAGAAATCAGATCTCAAATTTCATTTTGGAATCTCCAGGGGTAATACAGTGGGCCCTTGTTATCCGCTGAGGTTTGGTTCCAGGGCCCTCCGTGGATAACAAAATCCCTGTATGCTTAAATCCCATTGAATACAATGGCACAACAAAATGGTGTCCCATATATAAAATGGAAAATCAAGGTTTGCTATTTGGAATTTATACTTTTGGGGAATATTTTCAAGCCTTGTATGTTCAAATCCGTGGATAAAAAAAAAATCTGTGGATAAAGAGGACCAGCTGTACAGCCACCAGGATAAAGTCATCTCAGTGGCAGTGAATCAATGACTCCACCACCCTCCGAGGGAGTGTGTTCCACTGTCAAACAGCCCTTACTGTCAGGGAGTTCCTCCTAATATTGAGGTGGAATCTCTTTTCCTGCAATTTGTATCCATTGTTCCAGGTCCTTTCACTGGAGCAGCAGAAAACAAGCTTGCTCCCTCCTCAATATGGCATTCCTTTAAGTATTTAAACAGGGCTATTATATCACCTCTTAACCTTCACTTCTCCAGGTGATTTTTTCTTAACCATCCTTCTCTCACTCCCATAACATGGTAACAGGGAATACGATGGCTTGTAGGAGTCTTAACTTTTGGGCTCATTTGTATATCTTCTCCGAAGGTGCCAGCCACAGATGCTGGCAAAATGTCAGGAATAAAGGAAGACACATAGCCCGAAAACCCCACCAAAAACTCAGTGGTATATCTTTGGATTTTAGGATCTAATTCTACTTCTTTCCTAGCCACCCAAATCAATCCTTTCTCCTTTTCTTTGGGGCCAACCAGAATGGGATGCCTTGCTTGTTTGCCCTCCCACCCTCCTCTTCTTTCTAGTGCCACCATGCAAGATTTCTCCCTTCATCTCATGTGGATTTTATTTGTTAATCTGTAATCCTGGCTAAGGTTTGGTTTGATTCAGCGGGCTGCTCAAAGAAGAAGATATTAATTTGGGAAGGTTGGTGGGGAGGGGGGGGTGAGGTGCCTAAGGGCTCCATTTGAGAGGCTCCAAATAGAAATCTGGTTTTCATTGCTCCTCATTGCTGAGACTTTCCCAGTTGCCTTTACGTCTGGATCCAGCCATATCAGGCACTGATGGGAAAAGATTAATTTCTACATCTTTTGGTGGCTTGTTTGGAAAAATAATTGGAAACCTCCAGTGGCATTTCAGCAAGACAAGCCAGGTTTTATTAGCTGAAGCAGGAGGAGGGGGACAGTGTGCTTGGTTTGTCCTCTCTCCCTTGAAATAAGTGATTACTGTATGTCTAACCCCAGCTGGAAAACAAAATAAAAACTTGCCTTAGCTATGTCAAATCAGAGATGCTCCAGTGAACATTTTTGAAAACAGCTAGTGCTAGAAATAAGGGGCTCCTGTTCTAGCAGGCAGTGAAACCTGGAAGTAGTTAACTTGCCTAAAGAGGCAAGTCCCTCAGTGGCATATAGAATAATGTTGCTTTTTTTTAAAGCTTTTTTTTGGGATGACTGAAGACACGTGTTCCAAGATGTTTTGGAAAGGCAGCGGTTGAAGAAAAGCTCACATGCCACACATGGATGCATGCAGTCTGTAGAGAGATCTTGTAGCCCCTTTGAGACTCGCTGAAAGAAAGCATCTGAGGAAGTGGACTAAAGCCTGGGAAAGCTCATGCTGCCAACTTCTTTCTTGGACAAGAGCACCACCAGATATTGTTGAACTACCGTTCTCATGATAACTTTCCACAGGCTGTGCTAACTGGGATTGGTGGAAGGTGCAATCCAGCACATATGTTCCCTATCACTGAATCAGGTGGCCCTATGTTATTCAATAGACCAGGAATTCTTCTGTTTATAATGATGGTGTCGGGCTGGGATTTATGAGACTGAGGTTCTAATCCTCTGAGCTATGAAACCCACTCTGGGCCATCTGAGGAAATAGACTGAAGTCTATGAAAGCTCATGCTGTCAACTTCTTTCTTTCAATGAGTCTCAAAGGTGCTTCAAGATTTCTCTACATACTGATTCCTCAGACTAACACGGCTATAGCTTTGAATTCTACCACTTTGGGCCACTCATTCTGTCTCAGCTTGATCTACTACTACTGTTTTGACTCAGGTGGCTCTCAGGTCTCCTTTTCTTGCAAAACATTGTAACCAGCCAATTTTCTGCATCTTGAAAATGCTCCTATGTTTATCTTAAAGAAACATCCCAGTACATGCCAGTTTGTTGAAAGTTGAGGACACTGTTTACAACTTAAGGAAGCAATTTTGTAAAATGGCTCCTTCATAGGTCTAATTCTGTGTCAATTCTGCAACTAATCATGACTCTGAAGCATTGAAATGCAAAACTTGGCTGGATTAGGGTTTAAAAAGTTTGCTTGTCACTCACTATCTATGTGTATGTGTGCCCCCTTCCCCATTACAAAGAAATATGAACTGGTGAAAATGTACATTTTAGTTTGTTAATGCACTTTTTAAAAAGGTCAAGGACTGGTTACATTGTGATGGTCCATGTACTTTGTGCCTTGTCAAAATATGGTGCTGTTTTTACTTACAAAAGCATGTGTAAAAAGGTATATAGTGCATTTTGGGCTAGCATGGATTGTGTTGTATAATGAGTGCCAGTTTTCCTCTTACCCAGTCTGTTGTGCCTCTATGCTTTTGCAGATGCCACAATACAAAATGATTAATTGTAAAAGCAATAAGAGCTTTCTGCATACACTTATCAGTAACCTTGAAAATAACTGTGGTCTTTTGCAAAATGACAAGGAAGGGGGTGTCACTGGAGAAAAATGATGTTTGGTTTAGCAACTGCATGTGATGAAGAGAGTGTGTGAAGTCAACATTTGTGATTGTGGAGTACCTATCTGGAAAGGCTAACAAACCCCTCTTTCAGCAAAGGTAATTTTGAATTCTTTTTAGAATACTTTGCATTTGTTGCCACTGAACAAATGAAGATTGCCTCATTGCCAGCAGATCTATCTAGGGATGGAAAGAAGTTTCATTGAACTAAGCAGTCTTGATGAAAGTAGCATTTTTGTACGGGTCAAAACTTGTTGCAAGAAAATGTGCACTTCGACTCACATCTGTGAGTCTAGCAGGATGTTCCCAAGAAATAAAGTGCACACGAAACAATGTGCACACTTTACATTTTTATGAATGACTAAAACGTGTGTGATTTTAAAATAGTACTGTAAACAGAACCACATTTTAGTCAATGGGGAAAAGTTGAGTAAGATGAATTGTGCAAATGAGGAGAAGTGTGTAAATTGTTCAGTCCAGTCCAGTGTGGGAGTAAAACAAAGAATATTAAAAGTCAATACAAAAAAGGAAAAGGAAAAAAATACAGGTGGTATTTGTAAAGCTCAGTGAAGTTGAGTCTTAGAGACTTTCACATCCTTAGATTTAGCATAGATAAAGGAATGTTCTTCAGACAATGTAGACAATTTATGGAGCACATAAAAACCCAATAGGTGACTTTGGGCACGTCACACTCTCTCAAGCCAGCATGAGGCTTGCTAAAGAGGTTAAGAACAATAAAAAGGGTGTTTTTTTTTTATATGTCCGCAACAAAAGGAAGAAGGAAATAGTAGGGCCATTGTATGGAGAAGATGGCAAAATGCTAACAGGAGACAGAGAAAAGGCAGAATTACTCAACAACTTCTTTGCTTCAGTCTTCTCAGACAAGGCAAAGGGTGTTCAAGCTGAGAATAATGGAGCAGAGGACAGAATAGGGAAATTTCAGCACAGAATAAGTAAAGAGATAGTACAGGAATACCTGGTTAACCTAAATGAATATAAGTCTCCAGGACCAGGTGAACTACATCCAAGGGTATTAACAGAACTGGCAAATGTAATATCAGAACCACTGGCAATAATCTTTGAGAACTCCTGGAGAACAGGAGAAGTCCCAGCAGACTGGAGGAGGGCAAACGTTGTCCCCATCTTCAAAAAGGGGAAAAAAAAGGATCCCAACAACTATCGTCCAGTTAGTCTGACATCAATACCAGGAAAGATTCTGGAGCAGATCATTAAACAGGGAGTCTGTGAACATTTAGAAGGCAATGTCATAATCACAAAAAGTCAACATGGGTTTCACAGAAACAAGTCATGTCAGACAAACCTGATCTCTTTTTTTGATTAAATGACCAGCTTGGTAGATGAAGGGAATGCTGTGGGTATAGTATATCTTGATTTCAGTAAGGCCTTTGACAAGGTTCCCCATGACATTCTTGCAAACAAGCTTGTAAAATGTGCGCTAGACAAGTTAACTGTTAAATGGATTTGTAACTGGTTGACCGGCCGAACTCAAAGGAACCTGGAAAGAAGTGACCAGTGGGGTCCCATAGGGCTCTGTCCTGGGCCCAGTCCCATTCAACATCTTTATTAATGACTTGTATGGCAGTATTGAGGGCCTAGGTTTCAAATTTGCAGATGACACCAAATTAGGAGGAGTAGCTAATACTCCAGAGGACAGGATCAAAATTCAAAGTGACCTGAATAGACTAGAAAGCTGGGCCAACGCTAACAACATGAAATTCAGTGTGGAGAAATGTTAGGTACTACACTTAGGGCGGAAAAATGACATGCATAGATATAGGGTGGGGGACACCTTGCTGAACGAGACCACATGTGAAAGGGATCTAGGAGTCCAAGTAGACCACAAGTTAAACATGAGTCAACAGTGCAATGCAGCAGCTAAAAAGGCCAATGCAATTTTAGGTTGCATCAATAGAAGTATAGTGTCTAGATCAAGGGAAGTAATAGTGCCACTCTATTCTGCTTTGGTCAGGCCCCACCTGGAATACTGTGCCCAGTTCTGGGCACCACAGTTCAAAAAGGATGTGGAGAAACTGGAGCGTGTCCAAAGGAGGGCAACTAAAATGGTGAAGGGTCTGGAAACCATGCCTTACGAAGAAAGACCTAGAGAGCTGGGAAGGTTTAGCTTAGAGAAGAGAAGGTTAAGAGGTGATATGATACCCCTGTTTAAATATCTGAAGGGATGTCATATTGAGGCGGGAGCAAGCTTGTTTTCTGCTGCTCCAGAGAACAGGACCCAGAACAATGGATGCAAGCTCCAGGAAAAGAGGTTCCAGCTCAACATTAGGAGGAACTTTCTGACAGTAAGGGCTGTTCGACAGTGTAACCCACTCCCTTGGAGTGTAGTGGAGTCTCCTTCCTTGGAGGTCTTTAAGCAGAGGCTGGATGGCCATCTGTCGGGAATGCTTTGATTGGGAGTTTCTGCATGGCAGGGGGTTGGACTGGATGGCCCTTGTGGTCTCTTCCAACTCTGATTCTATGATACTATGATTCTAAGTCTAAGAGGTTCAGATGGCAATGGCAAACCCCCTATCAAGGAATTTGCCAAGAAAATTTTAGAGTTTCCATAAATCAAAATGACTTAGAGATACACAACAACAAACAATAACTGCCAGTGTAGCAGTATGTAGAGAGATCTTGTAGCATCTTTGAGACTTAACTGCAATAGTCTCAGAGGTCCTACTAAATCTCTCTACATATGGATGCTACAGACTAACATGGCTATATCTTTGAATTCTGCCAGTGGGGCATGAATTCCTAAGAACAACAACAGTGTGAGGAACCTTTCTTAGCCCAAGAGCCACATGTTGGCTGGGTGGGTACACAGTGACAGATTTATCTGGGTCCTAAGTTAGCTGTAGTTCAGCATCTCAGATTGTTTAAAATAGGCTTACTGTACTACTCAATTGGCTGGTTTTCCCCTGGTGTCTGTTTGAACTAACATCTTAAGCTTTCATTTCTTTTTCACAAAGAAGCAAGACTCTAGAGTGGGAGAGTGGAAGTACATGTGACTCTTCAGGATCATGTAACATACAGTCAGCTATGCGGTCTAGGGCTGCTGGGAGTTGTAGCCCAAGAGCATCTGGAAGGCCACATGATTTCTACTCCTGCTTTAGAATGATGGGGGGGGGGGCAAACAGACAAACATTTAGCTTACACAGAATAACAGATACAAGGTAGATTAGCATGGTCTGATAGACTTAGACCAGGGGTGGCCCAGATGTGGCCAATTCATAGAAGCATAGAGCAGTCCAATCCCCTGCCATTCAGGAATCAAAGCACCCTTGACAGATGATCATCCAGCCTCTGTTTAAAAACTTCCAAAGCAGGAGATTCCACTCCACTACAAGGCAGATCATTTCACTTTCAAACAACTCTCATCAGCAGAAAGTTATTTCTAATGGAAGCATCCATTCTTAGGTGGAATCTCTTTTCCTTTAATTTGGATCCATTCTTCCATGTCCTAGTCTCCGGAGCTGCAGAAAACAAGCGTGATCCTTTTTCCATATGACATCCCTTCAAATATTTAAACATGACTATTATGTCATCTCTTAACTTTCTCTTCCCCAGGTTAAACACACCCAGCTCTATAAGCTGCTTCTCACAGAAAAGCAGAATGCAGTGGTACTATTACTTTCCTTGATCTAGACACTATACCCCTATTGATGCAGCCTAGAGTAGCATTAGTTTTCTTAGCTGCCATGTAACATTGCTGACTCATGTTCAGCTTGTCATTCACTAAGACTCATAGGTTGTTTCTGCATGCACTGCTGTCCAGTCAGGTGTCACCCATCCTATATCTGTGCATTTCATTTTTACAGCCTGAATGTAGTATTCTACATTTCTCTCTATTCGTTTTGTTAGCTATGGCCCAGCTTTCTAATATGTAAAGGTCATTTTGAATCTGATCCTGTCCTCTGGGATATTGGCAAGATTAGTCTCGCATGACTTGTTTTTGAGAAACCCATGTTGACTTTTAGTGATCATGGCATTCCTTTCTAAGTGCTTACAAACTGTCTGTTTCATGATCATATCTAGAATCTTTCCTGGTATTAATATCAGGCTGATTGGGTGGTAATTACAGTGAGCCCTTGATGTGCCGTTGCGCCTGGGCTATATGGTTTCAAAGGAACATGGACGTGGTGATTCTCTTCCCAGGGGATTGCTTCTTGCCCTCCTTTAGAAACTTTGTGTTTCCCAAGAACCAGTCTGAACAGTCACTTTAGCATAGGGGGTTTCTTTTCTTTATTAAACAAACAAACAGAAAGCTTACTTTAGAGTCCTTAGTAACTGTGGTCCTGGGAACTCAGCCGGCTGGCTCACCAAAGTCTCTCTCTCTTTAACTTTGAGGCAAGGATGCTCAAAGTCCCAGCCAGATGACCTATATGAAGGCAGGGAACCTTCCTCTGTTGTCAACTGGCTGTTTGAGGGCGCCCGTAGCTCCTCAGCGTCACTCAGCGTAGTGCTGAGTATACTGTTCGAGCTTTGAGGACTGAAGAATTACATACTGGAAGATGGCTTGACCAAGGCCTGGCTAGCACACCCTCCAACACGTCCACTCTGTAGAGTCTCTGGTAGTCTAATGAGAGGAAAGATGGCTTCCCCTTTCCAGGTCCCCAGAAAAAGGGGAGGAGCAAGCTTTAATTGCTACACATAAACAATAATTGGCAGGTGCCAAGAACCAATAAATGCAATCAACCCTTTAACAAGTTACAAAACACATCAAAACAGTGCAAAAAAGGGATTTTGGAACTCAAACTCTTTGCAAACTAAGCAGGCTGCAGCATGTCACAAATGCAAACCTCTAAACTCAAAGTTTTGAATGCAGAAGGCGCTTGCTGCGCCGTCACACTTGGTATCCATGGGGGATCTGTTCTGGATCCCCCCATGGATGGCAAAGAATGCAGGACCTCAAGTCCCATTGTTTGTAATGGGCGCCTGCGCCCATTGCAAAAATGGGGGCTTGCCATCTGTGGAGGCTCAAATCCGCAAATGGCAAGCCCTGCACTTGGTGTGGGCAGGCTGTGTTTGGGTCCTATTTGTGCCCTTTATGAAGATGGGGACAACATTGCCCTCCTCCAGTCTGCTGAGATTTCTCCTGTTCTCCAGGAATTCTCCAGTTCTCCAGGGTCCCCCCTTTTCCCTTTTTGAAGATGGGGACATTTTTTTGGCCTCATGGCATACAGTACAACCTGGAAGACTACAGATTTTCAATCCCAAATTTCATATAGACCTTTATTTGGTTCTGGGAGGTGCAGGGTGAGTAAATCTACCCTCAGACATCATATACAGGATCATTTTAATTTAGAATTCCAAGTTTCAGTGGTAAAAAAAAAGGAAAGAGAAGAAATGAAAGCTTCATTTAGAAAATAAAAGATGTATCCAGCAGACTTAAGTTGTCAGGACTGAAGCCTGAAGTAAGTAAAAAAGTAAAGCATGTAGCAATTCTGACTTTGAGTGGGCTGACACCCCATTTGCCCATATATCTAAACATTTTCACATTACTTCATTCCTAGCTCATCCCTCCTTCCAACCCTGTACCAGCCATTCCCATGAGAATGGCCTTGAAGCTCCCAGCAGAATTTACTCCCCAAACATCCCCTTGTTAACCATCCCAAGGAATGTAACAGCCGACACCATCAATAATTTGTGACAGTGCATCCCATCATCCAGTACTTCATTAAATTCAGCATTAAAATACTACAAGCAGGGAAAGCATTATTACTATCTATACATCATGGAAGGAAATCTGAGGGACTTCGATCCTGACACCAAACTGGTATGATTCATATGTCTCACGCATCACTACACTGAAAAAGGGAACATTGCTTGTAAAAGCAATGTGTTCTTGTTATAGTATTTAAAAATCTTATTCTGTCGTGTTTCAAAAGTAAATGATTATGTTACTCATTGTTTTCCTGTCACTTTTTTCTTAAAAAACTAACCCTTTGGATTTGTAATATAGTGGCATAAAATGTGCAAAATTCCTTTCAAAATCTCCCTGAAGCACCTACTCTAGGTAACAAGGTACCAGTTACTAGCTATTGGCTTCCATGTCAGAGGGATGGTGAATCTCTTCTGGATTTTAGTCTGAACTGCAAAGGAGCTATCTAAGGTGCTATCCCTTCCCTAAAATAAACTCAGCACCTTGGGTAATGGCTTTAAAGTTTGGAGTAGGACCCAAAATAAATTGACCACCTCACTGACATGCAAGCTACCATCCATATCTGTCTGTTACCAAGAAAGGCTAGGCCACTGAAGGGAATTTAACACATTGTTCTATTACTTGTAACACATTACAGTATTTTCAAGTTTTGTTCTCTGTGGAGGCTCCAATGATCGGTCACAGTTAGTAGTTGCCTGGGTAGGTCTAGACAACTACTTGACGAGCTTTCGAGAGCAAAATGTCCATGATTGTGATACTGCCACTGAGATGACTTTATCCAGGTGGCTGTACAGTTGGCCCTCCTTATCCACAGTTTTTTTTAATCCACGGATTTGAGCATACAAGGCTTGAAAATATTCCCCAAAAGTAAAAATTCCAAATAGCAGACCTTGATTTTCCATTTTATATATGGGACAACATTTTGTTGTGCCATTATATTTAATGGGACTTGAGCATACATGGATTTTGTTATCCATGGAGGGTCCTGGAACCAAATCCCAGCAGATAACAAGGGGCCACTGTATTACCTCTGGAGATTCAAAAATGAAATTTGAGATCTGATTTCTTTCTTCTCTGGAAAATTGGGGAGAAATCTGGAGAAGATATGGTTAAGAGGTGATATGAAAGCCCTGTTTAAGTATTTGAAGGGGTGTCATATTGAGGATGCAGCAAACTTGTTTTCTGCTGCTCCAGAGAGTAGGACCTGGAACAATGGATGCAAGCTACAGGAAACGAGATTCCACATCAACATTAGGAGGAGCTTCCTGGCAGGGATGCTTTGATTTGGAGTTCCTGCATGGCAGGGGGTTGGACTGGATGGCCCTTGTGGTCTCTTCCAACTCTATGATTCTATGATTCCTGACAGTACGGGCTGTTCAACAGTGGAAAACACTCCCTTGGAGCGTAGTGGTGTCTCCTTCTTTGGTGGTTTTTAAAGAGAAGCTGGGTGGTCATCGGTGCTTTGATGGTGAGTTCCTGCATGACAGAGGGTTGGATTGAATGGCCCTTGTGGTCTCTTCCAACTCTATGATTCTATGAACATGCCCAAGACATCTGGTAGGTGTAAGGTTGCTCATGTTTCATTGCCCAACCATGTGCTTGTATTCGCAACCATCATCTTTCTCTTGGGTTGACCAGTAAGACATTTAATAGTGAAGGGAGACAGGTTTGTCTAATTCACATTTGAAATTGATTTTACCTTATTTTGCATACTGGGTCAAGTTAAGTAAACAAAACCAAACTGGCTCTTGTTGGCACCATTATTGACTAACTTGTGTATGTTAAGTGGTAGCAATGCCAGTTAATCCATTTTGTTTCTAGATTGTAACACAATAAAATGTGGGGAAATGAAAGAGTGATGCTGTTTCTGTAAGACACTTCATGAACTGAAATGGAGCTATCTTAGCATTCATACTTCCCAATTTTTGCAATTGAGTTTTCCAGGTGCAAAAATGGATACAAAATGTGTGTGTCAAAGAAATGTGTACACAAAAATGTACAAATATATGTTAGCAAAGATAATTTAGTAATTGCATTAGATTAGGAAAGCTGTAAAAGAAATCTGTGTATTAGGCAAAATTGCTTTATTTTATTCATTTAAATCCTGTCTTTCTCCTAATAATGGGACCCAAGATAGTTAACAACTTATTTAAAAACAAAGCAGATTAAAAGCTATATAAAAGCATCAATAGAAATGGATATATGTTACTTTCAAAAACAATTAAACAATACAAAGTTAAAATATTAAATGTTAAAAACTTTAAAATGCATTAGGGCTTGGGCCCACTCCCCTTCTTCATGCTTTTGTCAAACCTGATTGTTCAAAGGTCTAGATGCAAACTAGACGTACATACAAAAAACAGCCCTGCACAACATTAAAAGCTGATCCATCCTAGTCAGTTTCTAAAACCTGATGTCATAAGAATGTTTAACTTTGCTGGCATACAGAAATGCAGATGAACCTTCATGTGAACTTTAAAATTCTTGAAGTTTCCAATGAACCAATTAATAAATGGGAAACAGAGAGAAACTAACATCAACAGAGTCGTCAAGTCTAAACCCCACAACAGAACATTCTGGCTTGGACTTCTGTTAAGGGTAGGATGCAATCCCAATTTAAAATTCAGACTAAAATCAATTAATGTTCTGCTGCTGTGCTATTTTATTTACTAAGTAGTGCAATTTGAGTGTCCAATATTTTCCCCTGCTATTCTCCTTCTTTCTTTTCTCTCTCTCTGTCTTTGTTAGTGGATGGTGGCAGTTTCCTTGGTATCAGCTAATTGTTTAATAAACTATTAACAGGAGTGCTATTGGATTTTTTTAAAAAAAATCAGTATTATTAAAAGAGAATTTAAAGTAAATCTCTCTCTCTCTCTCTGTTTATATATACATACAGAGAGAATCTTACTGTTTATGAATGCACACATTGCATTCTCATTCAGTTTGTCTTGTCTGATGGTATCTGGAAGCCAAGGGTGGCAGCTGTCACTGACCCAAGTTACAGTAAAATGGCTGCCAGTTGATTGAACATGGAGAATTCATTACTGCTTAGTTTTTATAATAAAGTGTTGCTAAATCACTATTTTATCTTCCTGTCCTGCTGTCTAATATGGGTTTCTGCATTATTAATGGCAATTGAGAAGACCAAGTGAGGTTTTAAAAATAGTTTTGCAGTACTTGTCTAGAGTTAATTATCACAAGTAGAGTGTAAAGAAACAATGCCATGTCACCAAACAGGTTTTTAACTTCTTTCTAAAAGGAAAGAAGGACTTGACCCATGTTGCAAATTACTGTGTTGCAGTGTCTTGTGGCCTCTACACTTAGAATCATTGAAGCATAAACTTGGAAGAGACACCAAGGGCCATCCAGTCCAACCCCCTGCCATGCAGGAACACACAATCAAAGTACCCCAAGAGATATTTATTTATTTATTTATTTATTTATATTCCACCTTTTCCTGGAGGAATCAAGACAGATTACAACAGAAAATATAATAAAACAATTAACAATATTACAACATAGAATAAAAATGCAAAATACAAACAATATAGAATCATAGAATAAAACACAATAACAGTTAAAATAGTTACACCATTAAAATAATTTAAACAAGCAAAATGAAGTAGGACAGCTAAGGGCTGTCCTTTATCATCCTCCTCTCACCCAATCACTGCCCAGATGTCGTATATCCCCTCTGAGTCCCACATTAAATAAGGGAGAAAGTAGCCTCCTGACTCCTCTGCCGCCCCTGTCTCTGGCCCAGATGGAGGAAAGGCTCAGTGTTCTTGGGGCTAGCAGCCAGATGGCCAGCCAGTCTCTGTTTAAAGACCTGCAAGAAAGGAGACTCCACCACTCTACCAGGCAGAGTATTCCACTATTGAACAGCCCTTACTATCAGGAGGCTCCTCCTAATGTTGAGGTGGAATCTTTTCCTGTAGCTTGCATCCATTGTTCCGGGTCCTGTTCTCTGGAGCAGCAAAAAACAATCTTGATCCACCCTCAATGTGACATCCCTTCAAGTATTTAAACAGGGCTATCAGCTCTTAACCTTCTCTTCTCCAGGCTAAACATCCCCAGTTCCCTAAGCCGTTCCTCATAAGGCATGGTTTCCAGACCCTTCACCATTTTAGTCACCCTCCTTTGGACACGCTCCAGTTTCTCAACATCCTTTTTGAATTGTGGTGCCCAGACAATGCCCTCTAACCAAGATCATTTAATAGAATCATAGGTTGGAAGGGCCATCTAATATAATCCGTTCTATGTAGGACAGAACATTGAAACCCTCCAACCTCTGCTTAAAGACATCCAGTGTAGGACAGTTCGCTGTCCTCTGAGGCAGTCTATTCCACTGTTGAACAACTCTTACAGTTAAAAAAGAGAGAGAAGTTCTTCCTAATGTTTAGGTGGAATCTTGGGCTGACTGAAGTACATTTCTCCTAAAATACCTGAATGGATTTGGGGTGAGGCCCTGACTGGTGCATGGCCCAAGAGTCTGCCCATGACCAGTCTGCCCTATCGGTGTAAATGCTGTAGCTGAGAACCCTAAGCAACACGAGGCCCTCAGGTGAAATTTTAAATTCAGGCTTCCAAATTTCATGCAAAGAGAAAAGGCAATCAAGGGGTGACTTCAAATGAAGGCAGGGTAAATAAATTCACTCATAAACCTTTGCAGCATGCTTCAGAGCCATCAGATAATCTATTGAAAGCAGATTCATTGTGGAAGGTGGAGGCTGACGGAAAGGGAACTCTGAGACTCCGAATGCCAATAAAGGAAGTGGGGGGGGGGGGTGAAGAGTGAGTAAAATAAATATGTTTCTTTCCAAAGTCATTATCACAACATTATAGTGATTTACTGCTCTTCAAATGCCAAGAACAATGAAAAAGCAAGACAAAGGAAGCGGTTGACTCCTGGTATTTTTCTTCTTAAGCTATAGTAACAGGGGAAATATAACGTGGCTTTTTCTACAAACAGCGAGAAGCCAAGACAGCAGGATCTTAAAAGCTATCTGAGGACAAGTTTACTGGGGGCAGGAAAAAGAACAAAATCCGACAACAGCATCAAGTGGATGTTTAGGCAACAAAACCCCTACACACAAGCCATATTTAGCAATCTATCAATTAAACAAAATTAAACAAACTTTAAGAAAAATTAAACACAAGCCATAATCCCTGTGCATGTAATTTTCACTCTAAAATTAATAGAACCAAGCAACCATAGTGTTGGGAGGGGTCTCATGGACTCTTTTTGGACTCTCGAGGCAATTCATTCCATTACTGAACTGCTCTTACTGTCAAGATGTTACTTCTGATATTCAATTGAAATGTACCCTTGTGTAACTTAAAACCATTAGACCTGGTTCCACCCTCTGGGGCAGCAGAGAACAAACCTGTACCCTCCTTTTAGTGACATTAAAAAGTGCCATCGATCTTCCCTTCACTAAGCTGAACGTGTCCAGCTCCTTCAACATTTCCTCAGATGTTTTGTTTTCCATACCTCTTAGCACTCTCATTGCCATTGTCTGAACCATTGTCTATATCTTCCTTAAAATGAGGAAACCAGAATTGAACACAGTACTCTAACTGATATAACGGCTTCATCTGCACTGCAGAAATAACCCATTTTGACATCAGTTTAACTACCATAGGTTCAGTACTATGGAATCCTGGGAATTTTAGCTTGTTGTGGCACCAGAGCTCTCAGACATTGAAGGCTGAATGTCTCACCACGCTACAGTTCCCAGAATTCCATAGCACTGAGCCATTGCAGTTAAAGTGGTGTCAAACTGGATTTTTTCTGCATTGTGGTTGCAGCCAATGGGATTCCCTCAACCTGGACACTATTCTCGTATCAATGCAGGCTAAAATAGCATTCACCTTTTCTCCTGCAGTATCACACTGCTGGCTCACACTCAGTTTACCATCAACAATAATCCCAAGGTCTATTTGCACCCCATCCTATAACAGTTGCATTTGGTTTTTATGACCTGAAGGCAAAATTTTGTAATTGTCTCTCTTGAATTTCATTTTATTAATTTCTACCCAATTTTCTAGTTCATCTAGATCCTTTTGAATTGTGTTCCTATGTGTTAGCCACCCCCTCTCAGTTTTGTGTCATCTGCAAACTTGTTAAGGCTTCCCTCCACCTCATCATCGAAGTCAGTGATACAAATATTGAAAAGTAATGCCCCTGGAACACAACCCTGAGTCCTTCCACTTGAGTGGTGGTGAGGAGGGAACTAGCAGCTGCAGATGTTCTTTGCAGGCCACAATTAGGCTTGCAGCCTTGTTGTTCCTTGCTCTTTGATTCATGGCTCCGGTTATCTGACCTCTGGACTTCTACGCTCTTGCTTCTGCCCTTTGCTGTGACTAAGTGACTGGTATTGTGTGATCTTTGGACTGGACTCTGGACTATTCCTTTGTATCCTCCCCTGCTGTGCTGTCCTCCCCCTCCCCCCAGTACAGTGCAGGAAAGGAAAGTAATAGAAAGCCAGTATACAGCACAACATATAATATAACAAGTTCTTGGATTTGTGAAGTCGAAGGCTTTCATGGCCGGCGTCCATAGTTTTTTGTGGTTTTTTTGGGCTATGTGGCCATGTTCTAGAAGAGTTTATTCCTGACGTTTTGCCAGCATCTGTGGCTGGCATCTTTAGAGAATGCTGATGAAACATCAGGCAGGAATAAACTCTTCTAGAACATGGCCACTTCACCTGAAAAATCCACAAAAAACTATAGTTCTTGGATTGACTCTGAAATGCGTAATGGAAATGGAGTATTTCAAAACACTGGAAGAAGTCATGTGAATATATTATTTTTGTTTTTGTTTTAAGTAACATTCCGTGGTCTGTGTAGAAATCATATGCTAGATGTCCATTTCAAGGAATTTTTTAAAAAGCATATCCAGACTATAATTTAAATCTTACAAATTTAAATCTTATAAGTAACAGCCAGGCTTGTTACTGGTACATCGAGGAGAGAGCATATAACACCTGTGCTTAAATCTCTCCCCGACTGCCAATTAGTTTCTGGGCACAGTACAAGGTGTTGGTTTTAACCTTTAAAGCCCTACATGGCTTGTGTCCATCTTATCTCAGGGACCGCCTCTCCCCGTATGATTCCCCCCCCCCCCCGCACACTTCGGTCCTCTGGGAGGAATCTGCTACAGCCCATGAAAACTAGGCTGTTGCAGACCTCCCAGAGGACTTTCTCTGCTGCCGCTCTCAGGTTATGGAATGGCCTGCCGGATGAGATGCCTCTTATTACATCTCTCGATTGCTTTAAAAAAGCTATAAAGACGCATCTCTTCCGGCAGGCCTTCCCAGAAACCTCATAATCCCATGGCTCTGGAATGAGTTATGCTTCCTTCTACCAGCTTTTAACACTTACCTTGGAAGCCACAGTTTACACTCTCCATGGAATGGTTAGCTGCCT
Organism: Urosaurus nigricauda; assembly: GCA_034509955.1. NCBI lineage: Eukaryota > Metazoa > Chordata > Lepidosauria > Squamata > Phrynosomatidae > Urosaurus > Urosaurus nigricauda. The sequence goes on from JAOEGL010000014.1 coordinate 4,458,507, forward strand.
TTGATAATGTTTATATTTTTAACTGCTTTCTTGATTTTAACTTGTTACTACAGTAGTTTAATTTAATTTTAAGGGGTGGGAGGTGGGGAGATGGGTTACTGGAATTGTTTTAGTCTGTGACTTTTTATTGTTGTAACCTGCTCCGATTGTTGCCAGAGGAGCGGGCTATAAATAATAATAATAATAATAATTTTTATTTTATCTTTGCTTGTTTTATTCTCACATGCAAGAATCATAGAATCATAGAATCAGAGTTGGAAGAAACCACAAGGGCCATCCAGTCCAACCCCCTGCCATACAGGAACTCCAAATCAAAGCATCCCCGACAGATGGCCATCCAGCCTCTGCTTAAAGACCTCCAAGGAAGGAGACTCCACCACACTCCGAGGGAGTGTGTTCCACTGTCGAACAGCCCTTACTGTCAGGAAGTTCTTCCTAATGTTGAGGTGGAATCTTTTTTCCTGCAGTTTGCATCCATTGTTCCGCGTTCTAGTCTCTGCAGCAGCAGAAAACAAGCTTGCTCCCTCCTCAATATGACATCCCTTCAAATATTTGAACAGGGCTATCATATCACCTCTTAACCTTCTCTTCTCCAGGCTAAACATCCCCAACTCCCTAAGTCGTTCCTCATAGGACATGGTTTCTAGACCCTTCACCATTTTAGTTGCCCTCCTTTGGACTCGCTCCAGTTTCTCCACATCTTTTTTAAATTGAAATGCCTAATTTCATAGATTTCTCCCTCCTAGCTGAGAGATTATTTTGCTTTTTGATTATTTGTCATAGTTTGGGTCCTATTTTTTTGGTGGGGGAATTGGGTAAAACCCCACAGGTTTGCATAGAAAGTACCACGTTTGTGCATAAAACACTTCCTCAAAATCCTAGTCCAGCACACATACCATTACACCACACTGGCTCCACCAGTCGATGATACAATTTTTTTAGCAGTTTGAATTGAAAACTTTGATGCCTGTGAAAATATTGTCCTAGGCTTTGAGCCTGGCTTCCTTTACTGGTAGATCAATTTTAGCTGGGAAGTGGATTTGTGTCATTCATGTCCTATGCCATTTGTTTTATATGCTTACACATTTTGCTGCAAAGGGAAGCTTGTTTCACATCACTGGTGCTAGTGCTGGCCTGGTCATGACTGCTCTGATTTTTCTTTATTTGATGTCCATTTCAATGCTGTCTTAAAGCACCAAGCTTCTGGCTCTGCTGGTGTCAATTGACAAGAGTGTTTTTTATTTCATTACAATGGAAATGCTCAAGAGCCAGCATGGCATTGCAAATTGTTTTGCTAAAGCATTCTTGAGCTCTGGCCCTGGTTCCTTGATTATACCTCTGTGTTGCACCCTTGATGGAATTCAGATAAATAATTTGCTAGTAGTTGAAAGAGTGGTTATTAGATTTATTTCTCAAAGCTTTTTACCTTTTCTTTTTGAAAGAAAGATGTGTCAGTGTGCAGCCTCGAGGACATGAAGGAGAGGCATGGCTTGTCAACCTCTTACCTGTTCTGAATCAGGGCGAACCAATTGGAAATGAAAGGTTCAGAGAGCAGGGATGAACAGATTGAAGCAGGAGCTGGAAGTGATTTGAAAGGGCAGATGTACTGATTCAGTGTGATCTCTGTGGACCAGGGGAGATACTAAATTCATTGAAAGGTTGACTGTTTACTGTGTCCCTTTTCCATCCCGTACCCTCCCTGCCCATACCAAGGTTCCTCCCCCCCTTCTAGCTTCCTATGTATTCAGAATCCCATGGAAGCTATATTTCAAGAAATAAAACATTAGAAATATTGGATTTCAGCCAGCAGTGGTTTTGATCTATGGTAAAGCTAGTATGGGGTAGTATGTTGGACTCAGGCCTCATTCCCACTCACAGATAAATCAGTGTGCAGTCTGAATCAATGGACTGATTCGACAGCAGAGCATGATTCCCACTACATTTGCCCCGATTGCATTTTTCCCCTGAAAAATAACCCACCTGTGGTTCACATTCACGAATGAATTGGTTCAAAATGGACCTGCTCCATCCAGCCAACGGGCAAATTTAAATCGATTCCAATCTGCATCTGGTTCACACTTGCACAGAATCGATTTATCCCAAAAGATGTGGAAAAACTCAGCATCAAAAGACGTGGGTTAAATGGGTCTGGTGCATAGCCCCCTGCACTGAATCACTTCAGCAATTTGGTTTAAGTGGGAACCAGGATCATTTGAACCAGTTCAAACCAAATTGCGATCCAGTTTAAAAGGTAGTGGGAATGAAGCCTTAGTGTAGGGAGACACGAGGCCCATTCACGCTACATAGTTATAGTACTATTATTCCACTTTAACTGCCATGTTTCCATCCTGGGAGTTGGAGTTTTATGAGGCACTCAGGCAGCACCATGTCTAAGAATACTGAAGGTTCCTCCAGGGCAGTTACAGTGGAGTGATAGTACTATAATAGCACAGTGTGAATGAACCCCTGCTCTAAAGTCCATATTGAGCCTACTTACTGGGTGACCTTGAACTATCTTGACCGATCTCATTGATGAAAATGGAGCGTCTGCGTGGAGTGAAGAAGGCCATGTAGGCTGTCTTGAGCACATTGGATTAAACATGAGATAGCAACTTAATCCAATAAATAAATAAGGTGGCACACTTGAAGTAATATTCCTAGAATCCCTTGGTTTGGACCCAGTACAGGTAAAGCCACTTTGACAATTGTATTCTTAGTGCAATCCTGTGAACATTGGCTTAGAGGGCTTGAAATGTGTAAATGTTCCCTACTTTCTCTTGTAAAATCCTGCTTTGTCATAGAATGATGGGCGGCTGCATCTGCACTGCAGAGATAATTCAGTCTGACACCACTTGAACTGCCATGGCTCAGTGCGATGGAATTCGGGGAACTGTTGTTTTGTGAGACATTTAGTTTTCTCAGTCAGAGAGCTCTGATGCCACAACAAAGTAGAGTTCCCAGAATTCCATAGCATTGAGCCACAACAGTTTACAGTGGTGTCAGACTGAATTATTTCTGCACTGAAGATGTAGCCATAGAGCTGGAAGGGGCCTCATGGGCATCAAGTCCACCTGCCTGTTCAGTGAAGTATCTTGAGCTAAAACATTTCCAGCAGGTAACTGTCCAGACTTTTTTTTAAAAAAAAAGATGTCCAGAGAAGGATACTCCACCACCTTTCTAGACTTTTGTTTTTATTACTGAACCACTCTTATAGTCAAGAAGTTCCTTCTAATGTTCAATTGAAATCTATCTTCATGTGACTTAAAATCATTAGACCTGATCCTACCCTCTGGGACAGCAGAGAACAGGCTTGCCTTCTCCACTCTCTGGCAACCCTTGGGGGTATTTAAAGAGTTCCGTTACATCACCTCTCAATCTCCTCATATGTTTTGTTCTCTATATGTCTTATCATCTTTGATGCCCTTCTCTGAACCCTCTGCAACGTAGAGAACAGAGATCCTTTTTAAAATCAGATGCCCAGAACTCAACGCAGTACTCCAGATGGGGCCTGACCAACACAGAATCTAGTGGGACTATTACCTCCCTTGATCTGGAAAGTATGCCTGTTGGGATAATGCGGGAGTTCTTCCCAAGTCTGTACCATTATTGGAATCCAATTATCTTTCCTGGGTAAAAAAGGATTAAAATGTGTGAACAGCTGCATTTTAATGAGGTTCAGCATCACCTGTGACAAGATAGCAATTGCCCAATAGGGTGACTAGTTGGGCAGAAGCACAAGCCTTCAAGATGCTTCTGTGCAGAGGTTATAAAAAGGCCTGAATTTGTCTCTTGCTTTCTCTAATCAGATCATAAGGTAGCAAAGAAGATTTGGGAAGATGGACACTTCTGTCCTCCTAGGAAACTGGTCACGAATTCCAGGTTCCCAGCTATTCTTTGAATCTCAAGGACTACAAATCCCATTGAATCTGTGAGTAGAATTAAGAGAGTGTATTAGCTGGTCACATCAGGCTTTTAAAATTATTATTGGCTGCAATGATCTGTTCTGTTTGTAATTTGCAATTCTTAATCTTTGCTTGAAGGAAATCTGCCCTTCCTGTGAGTAATAGTGCCTTGCTATAGACTTCCCTTATTTAGAATAAAGTTCTTTTCTTTAAAACTACTATCTCACACTCCTTTCTCACTTGCCTTGGCTCATCCTAGCTGTTCCCTAGAGTTAGCAAGGGAAGTGATAGTGCAATCCCAGCAGTGTCCTATTTCACTGGAGGAGGAGTCAGATCAATGGGTGGTGGTTGCAAATTAAGTAGAGGAAAGGTGGTTTCAAAAGGTCCCATCCAGCTCAAACAAAAACAGAAGGGGGACCCAGAGAACCTTCACACTTTTTGCTGCAGCATCACACTGCAGGCTCATGTTCCTCCTATGATAAACAATAATCCCAAGGTCACTTTTGCATGTAGTACTGATCAGTGATGTATTCCCCATCCTATACCTACGCATTTGGTTTTTATGGCCTAAATGTAGAATTTTGCATTTGCCTCTGTTGAATTTCATTTTACTAATTTGTGCCCAATTTTCTAGTTTATCAAGGTGCTTTTGAATTCTTTCCATGTCTTTCAATGTTCTAGTCACCCCTCCTAGTTCTGTGTCATCCGCAAATTTTATAAGGATCCCCTCCATCCTATCACTGAAGTCACTGATAAAAATGCTGAACAGCAACGGCCCTAGAACAGAATACTGAGGCACTCTGAAACTTCCTTCCAGTCTGAAGCACAGCCATTGACAAATACTCTTAGAGCATAGTTTTTCAACCAGTTATGGATCCATCTGACAGCGTTTCCATCTATGCCACATTTAATCAGTTTGCTAATCAAAACATGATGGGGACCTTATCAAATGCTTTGCAGATAAATGATATCCACAACATTCCCACCATCTACTAAACTAGTGATTTGATGGAAAAAAAGATATTAGTTTGGGAGAATTTGTTCTTGACAAACCCATGCTGGTCCCTACTGGACACTGCATTGTCATCAAAATGGTTGCAAAATAGACTCCAGTATAATCTGTTCTAATATTTTTCCTGGTATTAAAGTTAGGCTGGGTGGGCTGTAGTTTCCTGGACCTTCTTTTTTGCCTCTTTTGAGGTAATGGACAATGTTTGCCCTTCTGCAGTTCTCTGGCACCTCACTTATTCTCCAAGATTTCTCAGAAATGATGGTGAGGATTCAGACAATACAGCAGCAAGTTCTCTAAGTACTTTGGTATGCAGTTTGTCTGGTACTGTAGATTTGAACTCATTAATGTTAGCTAGATGATTTTTAACTAAGAGTTAGTACAGACTGGCCATTAAGATTGGCATGGGGCAGGGTGGGGGTGTGACATCCGCATGACACATGCCCTCATTCCACCCCCATGCCGGTGTGAAGTCATGTGCCCCACCACACGGCAGGGGGTGTGACGGTGCTCCTCTGGAGCTGCGTCCAGATGACACAGCATCAAAGGAGCACCAAAAAGCTGCGGCACTGGCAGCTATGGTGCCTTTTCTGCTTTTTGCAGCTCCTTCTTGTGCCAGATCGGGGCTGCGGCATGTAGTGCCATGGCCCCGATCTGGCTCTAAAAGGGGCAACTGCAGACGACCCCTTAGGGGCAGTCTGTTGAGCCCCTAAGTCCCTATCAATCTTGATTTGCAATTCAGATCCCTTGCCAAGGTCTCTACTGCTACATGGAAGCACACAAAGTTCTGTTTGGGGGAGAAAACTGAATCAAAATACATCTTGAGGAGTTCTGCCTTTTTGTTGTGATCTATTGGCATTTTGCCATCCTCATTGAACAGCAGCCCAATTGTCATGTTGTTGCCTCAAATGTATGTGAACCCCCCCCCCCCCCCGCTTGCCTAGCCAGTCTCAAACCATTCTGAACTTTAGCTTTCCTTATAGTGTTCTTGTAAGCTTGGGCTACACATCCATATTCTTCCTTGGTGATTTGTCTTTGCTTTCATTCTTTGTAAATAATTCTTTTTTCTGTTCACTTCCCACTGGAATTTGCTGTACAGCCACATTATTTTTTTCAGATGTTTCCCATTCTTCTCCCCTGCCCTACAAACTGAGGATTCTAGGCTGGACATCAGGAAAATTATGTCCTTATTTGTGATGCTAGAACTCTAGTGTACCCGAGGGCTGCAATGGTTATATCAACATATGCATTCTTGTGCTCTCTGAAGCACCTGGCTTTCTTAATATTGTTTAAGGGGAACTAAGGTCTCAGTTTGGTTGCTAGTGTCAATTAATATAGACACACTGAATGAATGGAATTTTCTGAAATGTTGATTGTTGATTTTGGAGATTCTATGAATTCCATAGGTTTTTCTTAGTTGAAGAATACTAAGAGATTGTTTGCTATTGCTTTCCACTGAAATATTGCTATTGCTTTCCGTCTGGGCATCGACAGGGGAAGTGTGACCCTGTTAGTGCTCTTGGACATCTCAGCGGCATTCGATACCGTAGACCACGGTATCCTTCTGGAATGCCTGAGAGGAATGGGAATCGGAGGCACTGTACTTCAGTGGTTCCGTTCCTACCTCTTGGGCAGATTCCAGATGGTGCAGCTGGGGGACAGCTGCTCTCGTAAAAGAGAGCTGACATCTGGTGTCCCTCAAGGCGCCATTCTGTCCCCCTTGCTATTCAACATTTACATGAAGCCGCTGGGAGAGATCATCCGGAGACATGGGGCGCGGTGTTATCAGTACGCTGATGACACACAAATCTATTTCTCTATGTCTCCGACTGTTGCAGTGACCAGAGATGGCATCTCCCCTCTAAATGCCTGCTTGGAGTCAGTAATGGGCTGGATGAGGGAAAACAGACTCAGACTGAATCCAGAGCAAACAGAGGTACTTGTGATTGGTCCTTCTCGCCCAGGGCTGGAGGTTTGTCAACCTGTTCTGGACGGGGTCACACTTCCCCTAAAGGACAGAGTTCGCAGTCTGGGCGTACTCTTGGATTCGTCGCTCCACCTGACTGATCAGGTGGAAGCGACAGCCAAGAGTGCGTGGTATCAGCTTCGGTTGATACGCCAGCTGCGTCCCTACCTGGGTAGAGAGGACCTTGAAACATTGATACATGCACTGGTAACCTCTCGACTAGACTTCTGCAATGCGCTTTACATGGGGCTACCTTTGTACCAGGTTCGGAAGCTTCAATTGATTCGGAATGCAGCTGCCAGACTGCTCATGGGGGCACCAAGAAGTGACCATATAACCCTCATATTAAAATCCTTGCACTGGCTTCCTATTGGTTTCCGGGCCGAATACAAAGTGTTGGTTATTACCTTTAAAGCCCTATATGGCTTGGGCCCGAGCTACCTGAAGGAACGTCTTCTCTTGTACAATCCGCCCTGCACCCTTAGAACTTCGGCTAAGAATATTTTGGAAGTTAATCGAAATACTAGACTGATGGCTACTTCAAATAGAGCTTTCTCTGTTGTGGCTCCAAAATTATGGAATGACCTCCCGGAAGAGATCCGTCGTATTTCCACCTTAGATGCGTTTAAAAAAGCACTAAAGACGGATCTCTTCCGGTGAGCTTTTCCATCCAATTTGCTATGATCATTCCATTAACAATGGAACTCTGACGGACAACGGAACAACCATAATGCTGGGAATGAATCTGAATATGAACTGGAACTATGAGTTTTAATCGCTATGCTTATACTAGTTTTGATATTACATTTGATGTTTTAACGCTGTAATTGTATTGTGTTGGAATCCCGCCTCGATCCGTGGGGAGAGGCGGGAAAATATAAATAATAATAATAATTATTATTATTATTATTAATATAGCCTACAGTACTTGATGTTCCTTGGCCATTCTCCATCCAGATATTAACCAGGCCAGACATTGGTTAGTTTTGAAGATCAGATGGGATCTGGTCCATCCAGAAAGTGGTTCAATAGTTCTACTCTTGCTGGGAATAGCAGTTGTATTTAGGGTTGAACCTGCAATCTCCTCTCTGTGCTAATGCCATTAAAATAATATTTTGAGATCTTGGGAATTCTTTTGTGAGAGTAATTCATTCCTATTACTCATGTACTCAATGTCATTACTCATTTCATCATCTAAAAAGCTATCCAGTACTTCCAGTATGCCCAACCCATAAGAGGAGCACCAATGATTCTAACTATTTGTAACATGCTAGTATTGTTCAGATAATAACATAAAAACTGTGTCATGACACTGCTAATTTTTTTTGTAAACAACAGCTTTGCAAAGTAACTAAAGTATTGCTTACTAACACTAGTGAAGGAATTTTGTTCACACTTATTACATTACTGTTGATGTAAACAAGCAGAAGTGCACAGTTCAAGCAATCTCCGATGCCTTCGGAATTACTGGCGACCCTGAAGCTTTGGCTTTATCAGGAATCCTCCTCCCAGTTGATGAAACAGACTGAAGCCAAAACTCTCTCCTCAGAGGTTTTTATTCTTAAGTTGCTGTATTTACAAATATGTACACACGCACGTCCGACAAAACTCTCCAACCAGCCACTCACTACTCAACTCAACCTCTTCTGGTGATTCTTCTTCCTTGTGTTACCCACAATGTTGTCCCCTCAGTCAGGAAGACTCTTGTTGTTTACATTAGGCCTACGTGCAAGCAAGCACATACTGACCTTGAGTAGTGTCTGTTTTCCAGCCTTCAGCTGCAGACGGCTCTGGCTACAATTCCTGTTTTTCATTTGTGCACATCTGTACATTTCATACTCAGGCCTCAAAGCCTAACAATTACTTTTGAAAATATAACTTCATTTGGCCCTCATTATCACAAACACTGGCCCATTACATGTAATTTCAGTGCACCCACATCATATTTGGGTGTGCCATACGTGGCTTTCAGCTTATGCTGAAAGCCGTGCACCAGAACAAGCAATGGCATGTGTGCCCATGGCGCATGTGCTGCATTGTTTTCAATGGGGCTCAAGCATATGTGATATTTGCCTTACACGGGGAGTTGAGTCCGGAACAGATCCCCTGCTCAAGGAAAGGGCGCACTGTACATTGTTTATAACTTGTTTTCTTCTAAGCTCTGAATATTTTGTGATGATGCTATCATGCTTATTTGATCTCTATGCTGCTGCTAGCATTTTTGAGTTTCCATAGTCGAAATAAAACGGGGTAGGCATTTCTGAAATAAATGATAAATACACACACACCTCCAAAGTGGATTCATAGTAATGCTTCTAGCAATGTTGAACAAGATGTTTGGCTTGGCTATTTAAGAACCCATTTATAAGCAGTCTTTGCCAGACAATTCTGACCTGCATCAGTGAATCATTCTTAGGTCACTCAGTCCTAAGACTGAAGTCTTTTGTTAGTGAGTCATTCCAAAACCTATTTAAATGGGAGAAATTTGATGCTTGAAAGGCAGAGTTAGAATCATAGAGTTGGAAGAGACCACAAGGGCCATCCAGTCCAACCCCCTGCCATGCAGGAACTCCCAGTCAAAGCATCCCTGACAGATGGCCATCCAGCCTCTGCTTAAAGACCTCCAAGGACGGAGACTCCACTACACTCCAAGGGAGTGTGTTCCACTGTCGAATAGCCCTTACTGTCAGGAAGTTCCTCCTAATGTTGAGGTGGAATCTCTTTTCCTGCAGCTTGCATCCATTGTTCCGCGTTCTAGTCTCTGGAGCAGCAGAAAACAAGCTTGCTCCCTCCTCAATATGACATCCCTTCAAATATTTAAACAGGGCTATCATATAACCTCTTAACCTTCTCTTCTCCAGGCTAAACATCCCCAATTCCTCATAGGGCATGGTTTCCAGACCCTTCACTATCTTAGTTGCCCTCCTTTGGACCCGCTCCAGTTTCTCCACATCCTTTTTGAATTGTGGTGCCCAGAACTGGACACAGTATTCCAGGTGGGGCCTGACCAAAGCAGAATAGAGTGGCACTATTACTTCCCTTGATCTAGACACTATACTTCTATTGATGCAGCCTAGAATAGCATTGGCCTTTTTAGCTGCCGCATCGCACTGTTGACTCATGTTCAACTTATTGTCTACTTGGACTCCTAGATCCCTTTTACATGTGGTCTCGTTCAGCCAGGTGTCCCCACCCTACATCTGTGCATTTCATTTTTGTGCCCTAAGTGAAGTACAGTGGTCCCCCGGGATACGAAGCCCCTGGGGAACGAAATCCCTGGGAGCCGAAACCGCCAAAAAACCCCCGGGATCTGAAAGAAACCCCGGGATACGAAGACGAAAAACCGCGCGGCCCCTTTAAATTTGCCGCGCGGTCCGTCCACTAAAGCGGTCCCCCGGGAAACGAAGATTTCCAGGTTACGAAAGGTAATCCGGAACAGATTACCTTTGTAACCCGGGGGACCACTGTACCTTACCTTTCTCTGCATTGAATTTCATTTTGTTAGCGTTGGCCCAGCTTTCTAGTCTATTCAGGTCATTTGCTGTCTCTTCTTTCTGTCTCATGCAAGGAATTGTTTGAAACCTGCCCTTACTGTGTTAAAAAAAAGAAGAGCCGTGATCAGTCAGACAAAAGATTTATCTAGACCAGCATATCCTTCATGCCAACCACATTTCTGGAAAACAAATAGCTAGAAAATATTACTCATTACATCAATAAAGTGATTTTGTCCCTACTCATTACGTTGCTTGAAATGTAACTTTGTTATAGGCTTATTACAAGAAAACCTCTTTACAGTTAGCTGCATGGGTCAGAATCCTGTATCACATTCTGTGTTATGGGACTTTATGTATACTTAGCTATGTAGCTGTGAGCTAAGAAACCCTGCTAGTGAATTGTAAAGATGCTTAATGGGACATCTGCAAGAGTGTCCTAATGTGCATCAGGATCTACAGATGTGCATTAGCACTCCTTAGCTCATGTCCCAATACACAACAGGACTTGGAGCACCAAAGTTTAGAGACAGCTACTTTAATGTTTGATGCTTGTAACAGCTGTGAGAGGAGTAGATAAGATTACCTCAAATGTAAAGATTTATCATTAAATTCCAAAGTCAAAATCATCTATGCCATAGCATTTCTGATTCTATAAATGGCTGTGAAAGCTAAACAGTAAAGAAAGCTGACAGGAAGATAATCAAGTCATTTGAAATGTGCTGGAGAAGAACTCTGTGGATATCATGGACAGCTGAAAAGACAAATGAATGAGTCTTAGAGCAAAAAAGATCTAAACATTCAATTGAAGTTAAGGGGCTGTGCAGACTGGTGGGAAAGATCAGTCTGGGTGGAGTTGGGGTGTGATGTCTACATGACGCATGTCCCGGCTCTGCCCCCAGGCTGGTGCACTATATGGTGTGTGGCATCATGACGCTCTTCTGGCGCTGTGTTTAGATGATGCAGTGCCATAGGAGTGCTGTAAAGCCACAGCATCGGCAGCTATGGCACGCTTTCCAGGGCACAAAAAGGAGCCACTTTTTGTGGCTCCTTTTTGTGCTGCGGAAAGGCTAGATCTGGGCCGCGGCGTGTGGTCGCCCACGATCAGGCGAAGATGGAGGCAGCTGCAAACTGAGGCTATTGTAGTTTGGACATATCATGAGAAGACATGACTCACTAGAAAACACAATAATTCTTGGTAAGATAGAAGGCAGTAGTGAAAGGGGAAGACTACATTACAGGTGGATAGACTCACTCAAGGAAACCATGGCCCTGAGTTGCAGTAGTTGAACAGGGCCATTGATAACCAGGCTATTGATAAAAGGGTGATTTGGAGGTTTCTTATTCATAGTGTTGCCATAAATTGAAGGTGACTTGACAGCAACCAGATATGGACAAATCTGTCAGTTTTGCTTCCCTATACTTTTTTTTTGGGGGGGGGGGAGACTTTAAAAATGCCTAGTTCTTTCTGTTGTATGTATGAAGAAATTCATTAATTTTGGAAAGGTTTTATTTTAGATATGAACCAAATGACATCATACACCCAAATCTTTCTGTATCCAGATGTATATTTTTTAAAACTAAGATTCCTGGGCCACCTCAAGGACCTTTAAAGAAAAGAAGTACAGTGCACCCACGCCATACGTGAGCTCGTCATACGCGGATTTGAGGTTGTGCAGATGGTGAGCCCTAATATGGTGAATGGGACACGTGCCTGTGGCACAAGTGCCCCATTCAAATGAGTGGGGCTTCATAATATGGAATTTGCCTTACCGGGGGAGGGGCAGAATGGTGGAGTATAATTTTTTTGTGACATAAAAACAAAATCAATCCAAGCCCTTTCCTTGATTTCAGTAATGACAGTTTAAAAGTTCTCTTTGAATTCACTTTTCTGATGCTAACTGTTCTTCCTTAAAAAACAATTATGCTTGTAAAAAGTAGCGGCTGAAATCTTGTAAGCTAATCAACAGATATCTAATCACATCCCTCAAGCCCCCAATTTTTGGTTTTTTTAAATAGTCCTGTCCCTGCAGGATACAAACAGGTGAGCTGATTATGAGCTCTTTCTTCTGTTGATAGAAGCTTTAAGCTTTAAAAGTACTGAAATAATTCATTACTCACTCATAACTTACAGTTGTACTGAACTGTGAGCTAATTTCTTCCTGAGAGTTGCAGTTGTTTCCCTTCAATTCATTTCTGACTTAGGTAGGCCCTAAAGTGAATCTGTCACAGGGCTTTCTTAACGCGATTTATTTGCAAGGAGGTTGCCATTGCCTTCCTCTGAGGCTGAGAGTATGGTTGACCAGGGTCACCCAGTTGGTTTTCATGGCCAAGTGAGAATTTGAACCCTGGTATCCCAAAGTCCTAGTCTGACACTCATGCTGGTTTCTGACTTCTAATGAGCTTCATAATGAGCTTTAGAGACAATTAAGAGGTGATATGATAGCCTTGTTTAAACATTTGAAGGGATGTCATATTGAGGAGGGAGCAAGCTTGTTTTCTGCTGCTGCAGAGAATAGGATCCGGAACAATGGATGCAAGCACAGGAAAAGAGAATCCACCTCAGCATTAGGAGGAACTTCTTGAAAGTAAGAGCTGTTAAACAGTGGAACACACTCCCCTGGAGAGTGATGGAATCTCCTTCTTTGGAGGTTTTAAAACAGAGGCTGGATGGCCATCTGTCAGGGATTCTTTGATTGTGAGTTCCTGCATGGCAGGAGGTTGGACTGGATGGCTCTTGTGGTCTCTTCCAACTTTATGATTCTATAATTAGCCTGACAAAACCTTATTTCTCCTGTTTTAGAGGAGTAGGAGAGCAGCCAGGGATGGGAAATAAGGCCTTCAAGCAACCTGTTTTCTGGGTGCTTAATGCCAGCTGCAAATTGTTTAGGGATGAACTGAGCACTCACAGACAGACATAACCATTCCCAAAATTACAATGGCCAGAATCCCTCTGTCAAGGGATTCTGAAGTGGTCATCCAAAAATGCAACTTTTACAAGCTTTGGTCAGGTCTCTAGGCTGTTTCCGAATCCCAGGACCAACCCAAGACTGTTTGGTGCTCTAGACCCTGCTCCATGCTAGTCAAGTTGCAGAATCCCCCAAGACAGCCAGATTATCTTTGGCATATTAGCCAGAAAATCTCACAAATGCTGCTGCCCATCACTTGTATTAAAAAAATGAGTAACGTTAATAACTAAGAACTTGCTCCCCTTTTAAGGACATGCCCAAACCTGCTGGCTGCGGTGATGGCCTCATCCTACCTAATAGTGAGTCCAGCCTTGCTATTCCTTGTATATGATTTTGTGTCATATTCATTTTTTCAATTTGTACAAGTACAATGTTGCATCACCTGTATTCTGTCCCTCTGAAGTGTGGTGTTATATGGCATAGCTAATACCCCAGAGGACAGATACAGGATTTAAAATGACTGTAATGGCTTGGAGAGCTGGATCAAAACTAATAAAATTAATTTCACCAGGAATAAATGTAAGATTTGTACTAAATGTACTAAATTCAGGCAGGAAAAATGAAATGCAAAATATATAAGGTAGGTGACATCTGGTTTGAAAACAGTAGACAAGAAAAAGACCCGTGGGCCTTAGTAGAACAAAAGCTTGACAACAGTGTGATTGCAGGAGCCAAAAAAGCCAATGCACTTCTAGCCTGCCTCAACAGAAATGTAGTGTCCACATTTAGGGAAGTAAGGATACTACTCTATTCTGCTTTGGTCAAGCCTCACTGGGAATGCTATATTAGCATGTTCTCGAAACCAAGCCTTATGAGGAATTGCTTAGGGAGCTGGGTATGTTTAGCTTGAAGAAAAGAAGATTGAAAGGGACATGCCAGCCGTCTTTAAATATCTGAAGGAGGCAATGTAGAAGATGGGATTAGCTTGTTTTCTGTTGCTTCAGAGACTGGTATGCAAACCAATGGAATCAAATTGCATGAAAATAAATTCTACCTAAATATTACGAAGAATTTCCTGGTGGTAAGTGCTGTTGGACAGAGAAAGACACTGGCTCAGGGGTGATGGACTCTTCTTTTTGGGGGCCTTTAACGAGTGGTTGGGTTGTCATCTGTCAAGAGTACTTTAGGTGTGTATCTTGCATGGAAAAGGATTGAACTAAATGACACTTATGGTTCCATTTAGCTGTATGACTGTATGAGTCAAAGCCATTTGGGGAATCCAAAATGATGAATACCTGCTCCCAAGCTGTGTTCGGTAAAGGATAGCTCATTTTGACATATCTCAGCATTGACATACCTCTGCATCAGTGAGACCTGCAGCAATCACTTTACAGTGTGGAGTGCTCCTTTTCAGGTTACCACTCAGCCATGCATGCCCCTTTTCAGCTTACTCTATTTCATCCCCTAATTTCTCTCTCCTGTATATTCTTAGCACACATTATTCTTACAGTTGAACACCTTGGAAATCCAGTTATATTGGCATGGGTAGTCTCTCCATCAGTGTGGAACCAGCATAGTGTAGTGGTCTGAGTGTTGGACTACAATTCTGGAGATCAGGGTTTGATTCCCAATTCTGCCATGGAAACCCACTGGATGACCTTGGGCAAGTCCTACACTCCCAGCCCCAGGGGAAAAAAAAAAACACCACACACACACACACACACACACACACACAAATAGGTTTGCCTTAGGGTTGCCATATGTCAGAAACAACTTGAAGACAAACAACAGCATGCAACAGTCTCTCCACCAATGAAGATTTTAACTAATCTATACTATTGTTGTTGATTATATTGCTGATTCTCAGATGGCACAGATATAGCCTGCCACTAGGCCATTACATGAAACTTTATCAACTTGGTAAAACTGGAGAAGGCTTATTTTTTTGCAAAGCTTCGTGAAGTTTCTAGCAATATGCCAGCATTCTGTCTTTCACTTTGTGGCTTTGAGAAAAGAGACTTCTCCAAGGGGCTGTAGAAACTAGCTTTGATTAAACTGGGATTTCTGACAGCCTCTTCCTGGCCCTAAATGAAATGAAAAAGAGAAACTTTCTGTCTAATTAGATTCTACTGGGGTTTGGGGAGGAGAAAATTTTCCAGGCCTTTGATTATTTTTTAACACTTGTAAACTGTGCAAAGTGTTTATCAAGGTTTTAAAAAAGAGATTTAGTTGCTTCCTTCCTCTCCTTTCTTCCTTGAAGAAATATAGTTGTCTGTCTGTAAACTGAAATTTTTGATAACTTTACTTACAAAAACAAAACCACAAGGAAGATGAAAACTCTTTGTGAGGCTTTGGACACAACCATGTGCTCAGTTGCCAAGTAACACATACCTGCCTGGAGTTTCCATTGTTATGACATTTGGCTGAAACACACAATTTGCACACTTTATGTATGTATCTGTGAGATGGGTGGGGGCTGAGAAAAGGAACAGATGAACAAATATTGCTTTTCACATAGCCAGGTAGTAGACATCCCCTCTCCAGTTCTCTTTAAAGTTGTACCTCTGTCTCCTTCCTCAGATACCAGCCTTCCTCAATCTTGGATCCCTTAGATTTATTGGATTGCAATGCCCATGCTCCTCAAACAGCATGGACATTGGCCATACTCTATGAGGGTGATGATAGTCCTGTTGGCTGGTGATAATAATAGTTATTGTCTAACAAATCTGGAAGATGCCAGGTTGGCCAAGTATGGAGAATTTCACTGGTTCATAAAATGTTTTCTGGAGGTTGATATCCTTGGGGAAACAGCTGCTTAAATCAGGAATTTGGCAAGCCCTTTTTCCTTTCTTAAAAAAATGGGAGAAGGGAAGTTGCCATTTTTAATCTAAGTTTTACTATGTGGTTGGAGCTGATAGATGCATTAAGATAGTTTTTCTCAAAAAGCTCGTTGGAGGTCCGCCTTCCTCCGGACCGTAAATTTTGTCTTGTCCCCCCCCCCCTTTCCAGGTGTCAAGTTTTATTTTGCTTACCATAAATGGGACAAAGTGGAGCAAAGAAGATTACAGTGCTATAGGCAACTGAATGAAGGATAGAGGATGGGAAACAGGGACCTGAAAAATAAATCTACTATCTTCAGAGGAAAGCAAAGGTGACCCCTCTCTGAACAAATCTTGCCAAGAAAACACTGCAGTAGGTTCACCTTAGGGTCACCATAAGTCAGAAAGGACATGATGGCATGCAAGAACAACAAGAACAACTGCTTGTAATGATGGAACCTGTTTCTGATTGGGTGAGCTGTTGTAATGGCATGAAATGTTCAGTTTCTCAGAAAAGTGAAGTCCAACTTCTGTGAGAGGGGAATCTTGGTTGGAAATCTTTCTTAGAGGCTTGCATGCTGAGCTAGATACAAACTGAACAGAGGCAAGGTGAGTCAACAAAGTCAGGACAAAATAGACACTCCCGTACTCCTGAGATAATGGCCTAATAGCAGCAGTGCTTATTGTTACTGGCTCTCTCAACTAGTCATCTTCTCTCAACACACCAGACAACAAGCCCTGCTGGAAAAATGCTCCTGACTTAGTAAGTGGACAGCCAAATTCCCAAGAGTCAATGAAGGCCTTTAACTTCTGCATTGCAACCTTTGCTTGAGTGGTGAGCAGGGAGCAACTAGTTCTTCAAAGGTAGCAACTAGTTCTTCAAAGACAGAGTGTTTCCCACAGCCCATTCATGGCCATTAAGATGGTCTGCAGTCCTCAGATTCTGCGGAGGACTTTGTCCGTCATTACCACTGAGGTAGAACCGCCAGTCCAGTCAAGCTTCTGTAGACAAAACAGAGGTTAGAAAGTCCTCTTTTGGATTAAAGACCCCAGAATCAGTAGCAGCTGTTGGCTTCCATGTGGGATGATAGTGGTGGTGGTAAATCCATCCACTTCACCCTCTTCTCCAGATAGGGCCGAGACAGATGGCCCAAATGGCGGCAGCAATACTAGAGTTCCAGACCATGCACCAACCACATGGTCCAGAACCCTGGTATGTAATGGCGGCCTCCCGTCTACATGGGCGCCGCCATCTTACCATAATGGGCGCATAGCATCCGCATGTTACATCATGAGTGCACCATTGATGCACTCGCGATGTAACCCAGGCTTCACAAAAAGAGCCAGGAAGAACTGGGTTCTTTTTCCTCCGGATGGATGCTGCACAATTTGGTGTCTGCAGAGTCCCTCCAGAGTTAAAATGGGTGCCTGCAGACTACCTTTTTCCGGTGGTCTGTCCCGGGCCATAGATACCTTCTGTAAAACTGAGAACACCCAGGTAGATTTAGTTCTTTTGTGACATGGGAGCCATTAGCTGCCATTACTTATGGGCAGTTGTAGTCCCCAAAATAACTTTTCAAAACTCTTTGAGGGAATGCAGGGGGGATTGCACACACACACCATTTTGAAAATTGCACCAAACAGCAAAATACTTGGGGCCAACAAGTGTGAGAAAGCATACCTATCTACAGATTTTCCTGGTTTGTTTTCATCTGAAACCTTAACGCTGGCTTCAATATCTTGACCATGTATAATCCGAGAGATTTTGTCTCCATTTGCCTTGAAACACTCTGGGAATGTCTTAATCAGTATGGTATTACCACTCTGCTAATTGCCTTTTAGCTTGTGTGATGAAGAGCTTCCTTCTGATTTTAAAGTAGGATGTAGCCATCTATGTAGGGTCAGTCTTAGGGCTTAAGTAAAACTGAGCCTCATCCAGAATTCAAGGTGTGAATACTAATCATCTACAGAACTCTAAGTCTCAAAACGCACAGGCCAAATAAAGCAGCTTCCAGTCGCTCTCAGGGCATGGTGTTCAGATGATGCAAAGTGGTCAGAAGCTGCTTTGGACTGGATCAAAAAGGAGGTGGAAGGGTCCTGGCAGTAGCCGGCTTTGCATGTGGGCCATGCTGCATTCGGCAGTTTCTTGCTTGGTGCCTGAATGGGGATGATCAGGAATGTGTAGATAATATTTCTTGTGCTAACGTGATCTGTTAGTCCCTGAATGGTCCCAAACATTCTTTAGGTTACACCAGGGTAGGCAGTTTTGATGGGCTTGATTTATTTGGGTTGCCAACTTAATGGTGCTAAGGAGAAGAACCTTTGCAATTGGAACAGTGCTTTATTATAGAATTTTAAAGCTTGCTGGCCTGATGTTTAAAACAAGGTGAATAGCAGATCTGCAGATTGTCAAATAAATCTGATGAAGCATTTTTGCTATAGGACTTGTGCATGTTTGTGGTTCCCTCTCCTTCCCAGATTGTTGTGGACTTCCTTGGGCTTGACTTGGAGGCACAGATGACTCAGACCCTGAAGACATGGAGGAGGCTGAGACAGTGGCAGAGCTGGGGGGGGGGGGCTACCTGGATGTGCCGTCACACCTGGGCTATATGGTATTGAGGGAATGTGGACGTGGTGATTCTCTTCCCGGGGGATTGCTTCTTGCCCTCCTTTAGAAACTTTGGGTTTCCCAAGAACCAAACCAAACAGCTACTTTAGCAAAGGGGGTTTCTTCTCTTTATTAAACAAACAAACAGAAAGCTTACTTTAGAGTCCTTAGTAACTCTGGTCTTGAGAACTCAGCCGGATGGCTCACCAAAATCTCTCTCTCTCTTCGACTTTGAGGCAAGGGTGCTCAGAGTCTCAGCCAGATGACCTATGTGTTGTCAACTGGTTGTTAGAGGGCTGAAGAATTATGTACTGGAAGATGGCTTGACCAAGGCCTGGCTAGCACACCCTCCAACATGTCCACTCTGTAGAGTCTCTGGTAGTCTAATGAGAGGAAAGATGGCTTCCCCTTTCCAGGTCCCTGGGAGAAGGGGAGGAGCAAGCTTGAATTGTTACACATAAACAATAATTGGCAGGTGCCAAGAACCAATAAATGCAATCAAACCTTTAACAAGTTACAAAACACATCAAAACAGTGCAAGTAGTATAAGACCCCCACCTTTCGTCAAACAAAAAGTGACAGGTGCCCCGCCCCTTTTTGAGTCTTAGCCCCGCCCCCTGAGCTTCTTAGCCCCTCCCCCTGGATATGTGGGTTCTAGATCTTGGGGGTGTCAATTTTGGGGGTTCCCCCGGGGGTTCTAGGTTTTGGGGTGTCAGATGTTGGGAATGGGTTCTAGATTTGGGGGTGCTAGCTTTGGGGGTTCCGGCGGAACCCCCAAAGGTCGGCCATTTTGGTTTTTGGCCCAAGTTGTTTTTTGGGGGTATGTGTGACCCCTCTCTGAACCCGGCTCCTCCCGCCCGACCAGTAGGAGAAGGTCCCGTCCCTACCTGATCGAGGGCGTGGCAGCGATCCGCGTCCGAAGATGAGAATGGGCGGCCATTTTATTTGCACCGACGAAACTTTTCGGGGTGCTTGTGACACCTCTACGAACTCGTCTCTCCCTCCCGATGTGAACGCTCCAGAGCTCCGCGATCTGAGCTAGGGGAAGGCGCGGCGTGCGCTTTGCTCCCCCCACGCCCCGCCCATGGGGTCGTGGCTTCAAAATCGGCGTCGCTGATTGGGCGAAAGGTTTACGTAAACGACGCTGATTGGCTCAAATCCCCCGCGCTTCCGACCCGTCCAATGCGGTTCAGGCGGAAGGAACAACGCCTATGCGCAGTAGGGTATATGAGAAGGGGTCTCGGCTTCGCGGACGCTACCGCTGCTTGCTAGCGTTGCTCGCTACTGCTTGCTACGGCCTGCTGCGGCTTTTGGGACGACCTACCCGAAAAAATGCTGAATTTCGCAGAGACCGTGCCAGAGAGATCTCAACAAGCTCTGATGGAGACTCCTCCGCCTTCTCCGGGGACTGAGGAGAGAGATGTTCAGAGAATGGAAAGACGGCTTGTGCCCCGGCTTCGAGACCTACAACGGCAGTATGAATCTATAACAAAATTGGTGCTTGAGGAGCGGATCTTTGGTTCTCCAGAACAACTGAAGGAACAGTTTGAAAAATGGGTTTCTGAAAAGCGGATAAGCTCACTGTCTGACGTATCATCGGATGCTGGCTTCCAGGAAGAGATCTCCAGCAGCGATGGAGAGGAAAGCCCGTACATGCCAATGGCCCCAATGAGCCGTGAAGCGGAGGAAGAGGAGCCAATTTATGAAGATATGGCCCCGCTCAGAATGGTAAATATCCTAACAAGAAGGAATATGTGGTGTGTGTGTGTGTGTGTGTGTGTTCACATATATGATGAGCTATTGGGTATTTTCTTTTGTGTTTTTATGATAGAGAAAAGATGAAGAAGCTGCACAGGACATAACCGACGGGGACTCTAATACAGAAAAAGTAACAGAGATTTCCTCTACAAAGTGTTGCCTGACGTGTATCTGTGTAAATGTCACCAATTCTGAACCCGAAGAAGAAGAGATGAAATAAAGGCTTGCTTAATCTTCATGAAAAGATCAATAAAATAGTGTGTTGTGACCCTGTGTCTTTATTGGAGTATGTGCGGCGCTCAATATGGTTTCTCAGAATGATTTATTAAAAAAGATATATTATAATCCGGGGGGATCGGGTAGCTTTGGAGGAGTGGAAGCGCTCTTTCGAGAAGCTTCCAAGCATAGCAGTGTAACTAGAAACCATGTGAAAGAGTGGTTAAAGGATCAGGAAGCATATACCCTTCATAAACAGGCCAGAAAGAATTTCCAAAGAAATAAAACGGTTGTTTCTGATGTGGACGCCCAATGGCAAGCGGATCTGGTGGACATGCAAAATCTACAAAAATACAATAGGGGTTATAAATATATTTTAACGGTAGTGGACATTTTGTCAAAATATGCTTGGGCGGTACCCTTGAAAGATAAGACGGGATCGGAGGTGTACAGAGGTTTCAAAATTATATTTGGGGAAGGAAGGACCCCCCGCCATTTGCAAACCGACGCGGGAAAAGAATTTCTAAATAAAAAGGTGAAACAGCTGCTAAAGGAGCACGGGGTGCACCATTTTTCAACACATAGCGAAGTCAAGGCAGCAATAGTGGAAAGGTTCAATAGAACTTTAAAGTCACGAATGTGGAGATACTTTACACCCAATAACACTTACAGGTATATCGACATATTGCCGGAACTTATAAAGAGTTATAACAGCAGCTTTCATAGAACCATTCAAGAAAGGCCTCGGGATGTGAATTCTTCCAACTCTCTGCAGGTCTGGAAAAGAGTTTACGGTCCCTATTTTCAAACGAAGGAGCAAAAAGAGGCCTTCAAAAAAGGAGATCATGTGAGGGTATCCAAAAGTAGGGGTCGTTTTGAAAAAAGTTATGAAGGGACGTATTCCCAGGAAATTTTCATAGTTGACGAGGTGCACAGAAGAGGAAAGAGGCCGGTTTACCAGCTAAAAGATTATGACGGCGAAGCGGTGTTGGGTGGTTTCTATCCCGAGGAATTACAAAAAGTGAACGATCCGCAGAATAGGAGCTACCAAATTGAAAAAATTATTTCCACAAGGTTCAGAAAAAAGAAAAAAATATCACTTGGTGAAGTGGTTAGGGTGGCCTGATAAATTTAACAGCTGGGTAGCCGCTTCAGAGCTCGCGGATCCTGAACAGAAATCAAAGGGGCGGGAGAAATGAACGGCGGATTTTACATTACCCTGCCCAGTAACGCCTGTCTAGATGCCTATCCCCATAATACAAGTTCCAATTTCACGATACAGCTGGCTCAACCTTTAGATTTGCAAGGAGAATGGGAAGTGGGGTTAGCAGAGATACAGTACCCCAACAGCTGGTTCACGGTCACAGAACATTTGATGTTTCAGTTGTCCAAAGATTCAAAGAACTGGGAGTTTCAGTTGAAGAAAGGATATTACAATGACGTCTCCGATATCGTGAAAGCCATGAATCATGCCATACAGACACAAAAACCAAACCCTCCCGCCGTGTATTTGTATTACGACCCAGTGACGGCCAAAGTGAACTTTAGAGGCCCTGATGTTTATGAGTTTTCACTAGCCGAGGAGCTATCCCGCATATTGGGTATATATAATACCCGTGGAAATCTAACAAAACCACGTCGCACAGCAGACATTACCGGAGGATTCAACTCGCTGTACCTGTACACGGATATTATAGAGCACCAGATTGTTGGGGATTTTTCGGTGCCGTTGCTGCGCTGCGTACCGGTCAGAGGGAAAAGTCACGAGTGTATCACCGTGACCTATGATAAGCCGAATTATATTCCCGTCAGTAAGAGCCACATTCACACGATTACCATTGAAATAAAGACTGACTTGAACAGACACGTACCATTTCGTGTTGGGAAGGTGATAGTGAGGCTGCACTTCCGACCCAGGAAAGCCTATCTTTAATTTAAAATGGTTGTGTTAAAAGACTACGGGGACGTCGATGCCTACAGGGCCTACTACAGGGCGCAGGCCGGACGAGGATTGCCCGGATTCATAGGGGCACCTATGATGTACGGAGCGGGGTTGGGAGGGATATTTCGCGGGCTTTTTCGAAAAGCCGTTCCTTTTCTGAAGCAAGGGTTGGAATTGATGAAGCCGCATGTTAAGACGGCAGTGAACAACATTGCCGGGGACGTTGTGGGAAGAGTTATGAACAGAATGCATCGCCAGGAGGGTTCAGGCGTGGCCTACTTGAAAAGAAGGGGCGGAGTGAAGCGCAAGGCGTCTCAACAACGTCAGGGGCCGCCGATGCCTTTAAAAAGGACGGTCGTGTGGCAAACAAAGATTCAGAAGCGGCAGACAGCGAAGAAGAAGAAATCTGCGCTGAAGAAAAAGGGCGGGACGAAAAGGAACAGCAGAGATATATTTTAAGATGGCATTCATTCACGGAACCTCTGAAGAATGCGCCAAGTCCGAATTGGATCTCTTTCAATTATCCCCAACCCAAACCAGCATCGAGAGCAGTATGTACATCGAGGTCCCGCCTTTGGCGGCCCTTTCCCCCAACGCGCCTCTGGATTTTTATATCACGGGAAACAGCGAAGACTACATCGATCTAAACAACACTCTTTTATACATCTGTTGTAAAATAACAAAAGAGGACGACTCCGATATCGACGACGGCGCCCGGGTGGCCTTAATCAATTACCCCATAGCCTCTCTTTTTTCTCAACTTGACGTCACCCTGGGAGATCGGCTCATCACTCAGAGTAACAACTGCTACCCCTACAGAGCCATGATGGAACTGATTCTGAATTACAGCGGCGACACCCTGAGCACCCAGTTCACGGCGGGGGGCTTCCATAAAGATACCTCCGGACTGATGGAGCAAACTCTCCTCACAGATGCCGGAAACAGGGGGTTTAGAGCTAGGGCGGCTCTAACAGCCGGCAGCCGCAAATGGGATCTGATGGGTCCTCTGCACAGCGATTTGTTCTTTCAGGATAAAATGTTGCTGAACGGTGTGGACGTGAAAATTAAACTCACCCGCAGCAAGGACGCATTTTGCCTGATGAGCGGTGCTGGAAATGAGAATTACAAACTGCACATTTTGAATGCCGCCCTGTTTGTGAAAAGGGTGAAAGTTTCACCGGGTGTCCGATTGGGGCACGCGGAAGCGCTGCTTACCGCTAACGCCAAGTACCCCATTGAGCGTGTGGGGATGAAGGTGTTCAGTATACCCGGAGGAAGCCTCGTATGCAACCAAGAAAACCTCTTCTTGGGACAGCTGCCTAAGCAGATCGTCATAGGCTTTGTCGACAACGCCGCTTTTAGCGGCAACTACACCCTAAATCCCTTCAATTTCAAACACTTCAATGTTAATTTCGTGGCCCTATACGTAGACGGGGTTCAAGTACCCTCTAAGCCCCTCCAACCCAATTATGCCGAGGAGCAGTGTGTGAGAGAGTTCATGCAGCTGGTACAAGTGACGGGAAAAGAAATGAAAGACCGGGCCCTTCTAATTAACCGTAATGAATTTTTAAACGGATATACCTTGTACGGTTTTGACCTGAGTCCTGGACAGAGTTGCGCCGACCACTATTCCCTCATAAAAACGGGAAACCTCAGAGCCGAGATCCGGTTTGCTCAACCCCTGCCAAATACTATTAATATGATCCTGTATGGAGTGTTTGACAATGTGATTGAAATCAACCACAGCAGAAACATTCTCTTTGATTATATGTGAAGATGAACACAGGGCAGATATCGCAGTTGTTATATCGGAACAAGACCTTTCTAGACGTATACCCCAGTGATTTGCTTCCAAAGAGATTCCTCGCCAAAAGGCCCGTGGGATTAGTGGTGAACACCCACCCTCACCATTTACCGGGACAACACTGGATCGCTATCCACCTGCCACTAGAGGGACCGGGAGAATTTTTTGATTCCTACGGCATGGCCCCCGATGATCCCCGCCTTCCTAAGACCATCGCCAAGTTTTTAGAACACCAGACCGAAGAGACGGTGTTCCAGCAGAATCAGCTGCAGCACCCCCAAGCCGTGACCTGCGGGCACCACTGCGTTTTCTTTTTACAAAACCGAGCGAGGGGACTATCTTTTGACCAGATTTTAAAACTGTATTCTAACGATGTTTTGAAAAACGACCGGATGGTCATAAGGTTTGTCAGAGACAGAAAAGCCCAGCGGTGCCGGAAGCCTTACGACTTATTTCAACATGTTCAGACATGCTGCCCCCGATGTAAAAACCGCTTGTAATCCTAATACAATAAAAGAGAGAGAACGATGTATGATTCAGCGTTGTTGCGTTTATTTATTTACACAGGTTAGAAAGTTAGCCATTCAGGTTTCTTAACGAATTCTCTCGGAGGGGTCTCAGGGATGGATTCCAGCTTTAACCAGGGAGGTCTCTTGAACTGCCTTTTGGGGTGGGAACGGGGTGTCTTTGGCAGTAAGGAGGGTATTTTCAAGTTCTCCACAATTTGTCTAACGTCCATATTTCCTACAAGAGAAGTGGGTATATTTAGCTCTGCCAGAGCTTTCAAAAAAATATCCCAGCCTTGGGGTTTTCTCTTATCGGGGATGGGATTAGAATGGGTGACGCCTCTGATCAAGTCGAGGATGTTGGAGCCGGGCATGGCTTTCCCTCTATACAGAAAGGTTCCTCGATCATCCCACGCAGAGATGTCTTTATGCTGACTTAATTTATTTAGCAGAAGCTCAGCATTTTTCCTGTAGCGGCCGTGAACACCTTCCAAAATCTCTTGAATGGAAGCATCCTTTTCATGAGGAGACGGGGGTGATGGTGGTGGTGGTGGTGGTGGTAGAAGGTCAGGGAGAATGGGATTTTTCTCCATTTCACCCATCCTGTTTAAGGTTAGAAAGCGCTGCAGAACACCGGTGTAGAGCTTAGCCTTTTCATATTCAGACAGATCGGTCCTTAAGAGAATTTCTCTCATGTCCGAGTCCAGGCGTCTAACAGCGGCGTTTCTGATATTTTCTGGCTCTCCTCGCAAGGTTTCCAATTGTTTACCGGGAACCAGATACATTTTCTCAGCATATTCCATCCTTACTTTGTGAGGAGGCTGGTCAGGAGCGGGATCGCAAAACCGAGCAAGGGGCCGATGAAACCGCCGCTCTGTTCAATGAGGCGCTTTTTCTTTTTTAATGAGAGCTTTTTATCGCTCAGCTGCTTTATGAAGGTCTTCTTCTTTTTCAGGACCTTAAACTGCCCAGGCTTTAAGGGCACGTTGCCTCTCAAAGTATTAAGGGCTATCTCGGCAATAGCGGCTATAAGACTCTCAGAGGCACCGCATAAAATAGCTCTTCTCTGCCTGGGCCCCGCTTTAATAAGGACTTTCAAGAGGGGCAGGTTTTTCTTTATATTGGCGGACATGCTGCTGCGGCTGCCAGGGACGGCTTAAAAGTTCGGTATATAGGAATCAGCGCCTTTTATAAGGGCCTGAAGGCTTTTTTGGAACATAGACTGCCGGAAGATCAGGAGGGAAAAGACCTGATCGCAATCTGTATGCCTCTGGTGTTGCCGCTTGTAAGTCGATGAGTAAATACTGATAGGGCCTGAAGGTGGCATCATTAAAAGCATCTAAAAAGAAGGCTGTGTTTTTAGGATACATTTGGCGGGCCAGAATCGATATTTGCAATTTGTCTCTAGGGTTCTTGAAGAGAACTATATATTTAGCATTAAGACTGATTGTTCGGCCCTGCTTCCCGGAGCAAAATAAATTCTGAACGACATATATGATGCTCAGATTTTTATGATGACACAGCTTTGTAAAAGCCGCCTGAACAGATTCATTTTCACAAGCTTTTTCCATTAAGTCATCCAGTATCACCAGATTAACTTTATTGGGTGGAAATAAAACAGAATCATCCAGAGTTTGAGGTAAATCCTCCACAAATCGAATAAAAGAATATTTAGACATCAGTTCGTTATACAAAGGCTGCCAGCATGAATAATACCATACAACATTATCAGGTTTGACAGAAAGCACATGATCAGCATACTGCAATACATTTTTAATAAAGTAACTTTTCCCACAATTGCTAGGCCCTGCCAAAATCATGGAGAAAGGATGCTGTAGACGGGTATCCATGATTTTCAATACCCGTACGGTACAGTTTTGAAATCGTCCACAATGACCCTTTTATCATAAACAACTCTTTGTGTTTTCCTGAGGGTCTTGGTTTCTATCAGAAATTGATTTTTGTTCCTAACAATCCCGCTTTGTTCCACCACTATCTCTCGAGGGGGCTGTCCGTCCTTTTTTGAGACATATGAAAAAACCAAATCTTTCAGGCTGTTAAAGGTGATCTTATCACTGTTTGCAGAATTCAGAGTGATTCCTTTAACCTTTATACACGCAGAGTTATCCGACAATCTGTAGGCATAGCTTTTTGGACCTGCCGCTACGTACTCCGTTATCTGCTGATCTGGCGCTATCTCGCTGGTTAATTCGCCTAAATAGTCACCGGTTTGGGGGCGATAATCACCCGGCTTGCTCACAAAGATGACAGAATCCGTATCGTGATACAAACAGTTTTCCTGCAATTTATCGAGCAGCCCATAAAGTTCTAATCGGGCAAAACAAGTTGTAAAAATTGCAATGAACACGTTGGTATTAGAAGGCGGCACTATCCTGTCTTTAGTATGCTTCCAACTTACACACACCGCCTCATCATCGATAAAATCAAAAGAGGATACTTCAAATTTCTCAGAAAACAAAAGCTGGAAGAGGTGGTCTGGGTCTCTCACAATTTCTGTGTTAGGGAGGTTTACTCTCTGAGCAAATTTACCCCACAGAGAATTTAAAAACAATTTAGCAATCTGCCTTTTGGCAGGATTTTTACGTATCTGCTCAGGATCGAGCTGTATGTCTTCCTTCTCATAATAAGACTGAATGTACCTGGTTTTATCCTCATCCGTCACACACCAGTCAGGATAGCCCGAAGCCTCTTGTTTTCTCCTGAGGTGCATTTTAATGTACTCTGAAAACAGAGTGTCAGATTTTTTTTCAAAATGCCAGACTTCAAAAATTTTCAACAATTTATAACCTTTTTTTAGAGCTAAGTTCAGTTCCGGCGTGCACCACACGCCTTCCAGCGCTCTCTGATGATCACCGTGAGAACACGGGTCTAACTGACGGTTCTCCGCACATGTTTGGCACAGAGGAAACATTAGCTTACCTCCTATTTTTACGGGTAAAACGGGGAAATACAGCTTCCTAGGGGGTACCAGCCTCACTCTAGCCAAGCCAAAATAGTTTTCAAGATCTTCAAAATCATCATAGATGATTGTGGGGTGCCCAATCGGGTAAGCTTTCGTCTTATTGACAAAAGGGTATAGGCTGGTAAAGTCGTAATAATGAATTTGCTCTCCGGGCTGGGGTTTGTAATAGAGACGAATCGCATTCGTTCGGCCTCCGTAGAGAGCATCTCTGGGGGATAGGGGCTCTGGGAACCGGACGGCCGCAAGAAAGTTCTGAAGAGCGGGGTCTGATCTGATCATAGAAAACCATTCGTGTTCCCAAAGAACTCTAGCTTGAAAACCACATTTTTTCAAATACTGGAGCTTCCTCTGAGTAGCGTTGTAAAGAAACTCAAAAGAGGAGCCTGTCAAATCATTCCGATCTGATGGACAATAGCATACAGGACAGCCGTGGAAAAAACATCCGAGATACTCAAAGGCTATTTTTTGGTTATTTACAACCGCGTAGCCATCTAGGAAGTAAGAGCCTACCTTTACTTCCCCGCCCTTTAAGGCGTGCCTTATCTGGATATTTTCCGCTTGTTCAAGGTAGGACAGCCACTGAATGGATGCCGTTGAGAAGCGTTTAACGCTGCCGTGGTAATCCCTACAGTCGGGGATAGCAATTGTTTCAGGTTGGAGAAAGCAAAACCTATACATTTTAAGACAGACGCTGGCTAAGGTGATGCTCTGGAACGGATCTATAGCCATGACTCGCTTTTTGTAATTTCCATCCCTATCTTCTACGAATTCCTCTGTTCTGGTCATAGAAATGATTTCATGCCTGTATCGGGTACAGGCCTCTTCCAGGATTTTAACATCCTGTTTACAATAATACTCCAATTCTTTTTGTAAATCAAAAGTCATGTTCTGGTTCTCCGCGTGCCACTTTAAAAATACCTCCTTCTCTTTAGGCTTCATTGCATCTACACCATAAAAATGGGGGGCCGGTAAGGGCCCTATGTAATCTTGGTTTGCGGCCGTGTTAAAAAAATGGGGGAAGAACCCTTTGGAACCTTCAAACCCTAGACAAGACGGCAATTTTGCTAAAGCCATGGGTAGATGGTTAAGAGAGTCAATAAATTTAATTTTTAGACTTTTCAACATGACCGCTTGCAGTTTTCCTCCTTGAGTAATTAGTTCAGGATCCAGTTTCTCTCGAATAAGTTCTCGGACTATAAAATAGCTATCATAGCCTTTTGCATTATGCGCGATAAAAACAGAATTCCTGAATGCACTATTTTTTGTGATTGTCTTAATAAATTCTGAAACGCATGAGGGCCCCCTGAAAGTGAATTCTTTATTATGTAGGGCCCATTTCTTTTTACCTTCAAACTCGGGATGTGTTTCACACTTGAGTGTCCTAGCGTGAATAAAATTGGGAATATGAATTCCCGTTTCTTGCATCGCTTCAAAATCATAAAAAACTAGCCTGGCATTCACTGTAGGTTTTTCAAGCTTCTGCATGAAGCAGAGATGATTTTCATCCCCTTTAAGGACAACTTTGCATATTCTACAACGCTTCCCTGGACAACGACCGGCGTGATCGCTTCCAACGAAGCTTTGACATCCCTTACACCATTCACGGGGGTGACAAAAGCCGTGCTGGGCCAATGCTTGATTCAAATGTTCATGCAGACAAACTTGCGATTTACAAAGAACCTTACAAATATCACAGTATCTCAATGACCCCTTATCATAGTCACACTCTCTCCTTCTGCACGCCCGGCACATGTACAAACAGCGGTGATTTTTATCATATAAAGAATGGCAGAGATTGCAGTAATTTTTTTGGCCTATGAAAGCCCTTACATTTTTAATGCCATAAAAATGATTTTCATGGAAGAACATAAAGTAGGTTTTAGGATATCTAGGTTCCTCTGTTTTAAACAGAGACCATCCTTTTTCTCCCCAGGAAAGCACCTGAATATTAATTCTGAAATGGCGTTCTACAGTGGGTAAATCTGAGAAAGCTACTTTTCTTTGAAAATCCCACCCCAGATCCATATGTAATTTTTGAGCACCAGCTAACAATTCAGCATCTGTACACTCCCCAGAATCCATAGCTCCCAATAATCCACCGGCGAAACACAAATTATGTCCTACGCTGTTGAAATCTATTAAAAAGCGCCTCTTCTTGTCAACAATCATACTGGCAGGAATAGACTTCAGCAGCCTGCGATATCCTGCTCCGCGAGGTGCCCTGATCACACTGATAAAAAGCCTCAAACCCGAATCTATACAAATCTCGGCTTTGCTTTGCAATAGATTTTCAATATGATTGAGGAAGTGTTCCGCGTTAAATTCATCTCTCCCTCTCCTAAGAGAGAAAAGAGGATTTTGCAGAATTTGGGATTCCAACCTCATCTGTACCACATCGCCATCGTCCAACTGACTCAGAAAACTATCAAGCAGGGCTTGTATTGAAGTGTGTAACACCCGCACAGCTTCAGAGAACGAATCTATCTGATCTAGATTATGAAATCTAAATTCGTGTGTATAAACGCTTCCACGGAACCTAGGAAAATGCCTTTCCCACACCCTGACATTTTCGATATAGACACTAGGGGGCGCCTCTTGAGGGATCAGGGGGTTGACAGTGCTATGGGTAGGATCATTGTTTTCAGAGGACTCAGACGCCTCTCCCAGCCCCTGCCTATCCATGAGTTCAATATTTTGGGGAGAGAGTGAAGTCAGAGGCCCTGTCCACCCATTCTCTCCCTCCTCCTCCTCCTCCTCCTCCTCCGAGGAAGAGGGAAAATTGCCTCCCCATTGCAGAAAAGGCAGTTCCCTATTCCCTTCCTCCCTTTGCATAGCCCCCGGGTTATCCTGGGGCCAGAGTTCAAAAAGGGAATCTTCACACAGGCTGTGGTGAGGGGCTGTGGTTAGTGTGGGATTGCTGGCATGGGGGCCTGCAGAACCCACATTTTCAAAAGAGGCTTTATTGCCTTCCACATAGAACCTTTCAGGGCTGCTATGGGGGGTTGCAGAGAATGGCTCTGGTTCCTGATCAGAGGCTACAGATGGGCTTTTTGCACTCTCAGCCTCTGGAGAGGAAGTAGGAAGTAGATTCCTTTCCCAATGCAAAAACATATGGGACTTGCTATTTCCTTGTAGAGCCCTCTCCGCTGGAAGCAGCAAAGGCCACTTATTAGGGAGGGGGTCAGGCCCAGCTATACATGATGGGGGGAAGGGCGGAGATTCCGTCCTCAATGAGGAAGGGAGGGGTCTGGGCTGACTCTGGCCCGCCTCTGTGGCTGGAGGGGCACCCTCTTCAGTCCCTTCCAAAAATGGGGAAAGCATGTGCCCAGCACCATCAATGAGGCCTGAGGCCCCCTCATTAGAAGCCCACTCAGAAAAGGGGGAGAAGGGCTCATTATCCCCCTGGGAGAAATGGGAATCCAGAGGCTGTATGATGTTTTCTTGCCTTTGCTCAGAAGCAGCAATGAGTGCTGCCTGGGGGTCTTCAGGGGGCGGGGTGTGTGGGGAGTCTTCCGTGATGACGTCACCAGCTATGCAGGAGGGGCAAGGAGGAGGAGGAGGCGTCCCCAAAATGGCTGTGAATGTGGAGGAAGGGAATGGGATCCCCACATTTCTGGGCTCCCTGGGGGCCTCTGGGACTGGTGAGGCTTGGCTGGGGATTTTTCTGGGGGATGCCGGAGGGCTGTTTGACTCTGAGCTTTCATTGCTGTTGCTTTGTGGAAATGCCCATTCCCCCTCTTCTAGGCAGGGAGGAAATGAGGATTCATGCTTTGTAATAGGCCCACCCCAACCCGCCGGCATTTCCCTATTCCCCCGCACTGCCCAGCGTTGGCCACAAGAGGTTGCTAGTGACTTATTTTCATTCTGAGTTCCCTCTTCTCCCAAAAATTGACAGCAAAAACACTTAAGACGTTTAATTTTTGACATGGCAGCAATTGCATCCCCTTCAAAGCCCTCCCTTTTGGGATCCTCACAAATTAATTTTTTTATTTTTTCCAGATTTTCTCTCAAAGCCCCCACATTATTTTCATATTTTTCAATCTTTTTCATTCCCACATGATACATTTCAATTAAAGAGACTTTAATACAGCCTGAAGTACCTTCCCCCACTTCTGTAGGCACATCAGGAACTTTTTCACCATCAGGAGATGGCCCCTCTTGCTTGTTGACTATTGGGGGCCCTATTGGTTTCTTGTCTTCCTTCGGTGTTGCGGCACGGGGATCTCGGGGAGCGCTTCCGCCTCCAGAAGCGCCCCTGCTGACCTGATTGGTGGTTGGAGAAACAGCTGGGCCGCCTCCATTAACCTGGAGATTTGGAGCTTGAGGTTGAAAGGCAGGTGCCGTAGAAACAGCTGAACTCTCTGGTCTGACAGCCGTAGCAGACCCGCGTCTTTTCTTTAGGGCTTGGGTCTCCTCTTCTCGGCTCATTCTGGGGTTTTTACCAGGAAATGGGCTGCCTCCTGTGAAATTAGGGCCGTTTTCCTTTTTTTTCATGGAAGTATCTAAATGTTAATAATAATAATAATAAGCTGTACATGTGAACAAAAAGTTGATTCCCAGCCCTAACAATAAAAGCGGCTTAAACTGGTCTTAATCTATCAGTCTAACAGAACTTTCTAACAGAACTCATGTAAAAGCACTATTACTTTTATTAAGCCACAAAGGTCTCTACATGCAGCAGCACACATATAGCAAACAGCATGCTGCAAACAGCCTATGTGCAAATGTCACCTCCCACAAAACACAAGGCCCCCCAACATAATTTATAATTCATACCTTGCCCAAAAGAAGACCATCTCTGGTTTTGATTTGCATTGCTCTTCCCCACATTGAAATGGTTATTAGCCTGCCCTGCAAAATATTACAAAAAATAAAAGGAAAAAATCATCAGCATGGGCCCTCACAGAAATTCCCCCTATAGAGACCCTTCCTACCAGAGGAAGTTTTTTTACCTTTTCCTGGAGTTCGGGGGCGCTGGCTTCCCTGGAATTGTAAAATATCTGTAGAATGTAGACTTTCAGCTGCATACAACGAATCAGTCAAATCTACCAGCTCAGCTAGATGGGGAAAATTCAGACATTTATTTTGTGGCCTTTCCCGTAGCCCCCCTCTCCATCAACCCACAGAGAAATTAATAATCATTTACCATCAGAAAATTCGCCAAAAAAAGCCATTTCAAATTTTGAATTGGAATTCTTTCTGGAATAGAAAAAAATAACCCTTTCAGTTGTGGGGACCCTGGCCAGCAAGAATTCAGCATTTTAGACTCCAGCCATGAGGACGCAGGAGCCCCTTCCCTCCTTCAGCACCAGTATGTGGAGCATCAGGGTTAGGGTACAAAGTGGGTCCCTTCAACCTATATATATCAAATAAGACTCACCAGAGGTTAGAGGAGCTCGTGATCCGCCTGAGAAAGCCGATGAACGACTGGGCCTAAACATGCGTTTTTATACTTTTTCCTCAAAAAATCCCGCCCCAAAACGCAACTTTCTATTGGTTCCCCTTAAATTTACAAATATTCTAAAGTTGTGATTGGCTTCGGTATGCTGACGTGATGATGACGTGTTTTGCCCCTCCATCCCAAATGTGCCCGCCTATTCTCACTGGAAAGTGGGGTATTTATTTATTTATTTATTTGCAAACTCAGCACCATGCCCCCCCCCATCCCATTTAACAAACCCAGAAAAAATATTACCCTATTTAGTTTTCATATTTAGTTTTATTTTAAAAATATTGGTTTGGCCCATAGCAGCTCTTGCTCATTATTAGCTGAAGCAATGGTTGCTAGGGAAAAAGGCTTTTAAATTCCCTTTTTAATCCAGCACTGCTTAATTGCTTTAATTTTTTGAGAATATTATTACCCCCATTAAATTCTTGTTTTAAAGCTTCAAATGAAGTTTTAAACCCTGGGTTTTCTCTCTTCCTTAAACAATTCTCATATTTGTGACTTTCTCCCTCTTGTTTAAAGGACTCCAATAGATAGATGTAAAAGTTGACCTTTCCCTATCCCATTTAACAAACCCTGAAAAATATTACCCTATTTAGTTTTCATATTTAGTTTTATTTTAAAAATATTGGTTTGGCCCATAGCAGCTCTTGCTCATTATTAGCTGAAGCAATGGTTGCTAGGGAAAAGGCTTTTAAATTCCCTTTTTAATCCAGCACTGCTTAATTGCTTTAATTTTTTGAGAATATTATTACCCCCATTAAATTCTTGTTTTAAAGCTTCAAATGAAGTTTTAAACCCTGGGTTTTCTCTCTTCCTTAAACAGTTCCCCTTTCCATTTCTCAAATTGGGGCCTGACCTGATTATGTATTTCTCTAGTTGTACCAGCTGGTGGTGATTTCCCCTTTGTAAAATTTCTTCCTTAAACATTTCTCATAGCAACCCCCCCACCCCTTCCAAAGGCAGTGGATTTTCTATTGGAAAATCCTAAAAACCTGAATCTTGTTTTTTTCATAATGTAACTTTCCCACTTCTCTCATTTAGACTGAATGCATGATGTTTTCCTATGGAATTTGTGAATGTAAACTTTTGAACTTAGCTGCTTGGGTTCTACATGAGGCCCCCCTTTCACTCACTCACACACACACACCACACTTGTAGGGGATGGTTGTTTTCTTCAGTGCTGGCAACCCGCCCTGGGTGTGGGGGGCCAGCTGTAGCCGTTATCTCCTGGTGGGGGATGATGATTGTGTTATCACTGACTAGCAGGTCTCTTGGGGCATGAGCTACCTCACGTAGGAGACCATCCCGTCAACCCATCATCCTGCCTGTGCGTCTTTCTTCATCACCACACACACACACAAAGAAGGAGAAAAGCGTTGCTTTAAACCTTTTATTTTATTCTTCTTCATTTATTCCTTTTCAACACAGAGATCACAAAAATTGAGATAATAGGTATATTTTAAACCATGGACTAGTTTCTCAGCATAGCGTAAATACACCTTATCTTTTTCTTTAATTAACATAGCCACCGTGTATGAAGGAAATTTTGAACGTAAAATACGA
This sequence comes from Urosaurus nigricauda, assembly GCA_034509955.1. Lineage (NCBI taxonomy): Eukaryota > Metazoa > Chordata > Lepidosauria > Squamata > Phrynosomatidae > Urosaurus > Urosaurus nigricauda. The sequence goes on from JAOEGL010000014.1 coordinate 4,493,432, forward strand.
TTTTGTATTTTAGATGCCAGGCTCAGGTGATTCTTATTTAATGAGAGGCTATCTAGGGCCAGAGCCAGCGCAATTAACGTATGTAAAAACTTTCGCATATCGATCTTGGAACAGAGAGATTTTAAAACATCATCCATATAGCGAGTATCCCAAGATAAACAGCAATGTGACATTTGATTTCCTTCATCAAATAAGCACCCTGGACAGTTTTCCTTTAAACGTTCAAATTTTGCATATTGAAGGATGGCGTAAAATAAAATTTTAACTAAGGATGCCATCATCGCTGCTCTTTTCTTTGCCGGAATTAAGTGGCTCTCTTCTATTCCCAAGCCAAATGTTTTGTTGACTTGTTCATGGGCAAGGCCTTCACCGACTTGGTCTTCTGTCACATAACAGCTGCACAATTTTCCATCACCGGCCCCGCTGTCCTGAAAGATAATATTTAAAACTAATTTTAAAACACTTTCATATAACATTTCATATGGCTGCTCCTCCTCCTTCCCACCTTCCCCCATCCTTTCATACACACCTCTTTCATCACCCTCTCTGATTCCACAGCATGTTCGGCCTCCACACAGTCTGAATTGGTCTCCTCTGCTTCATTTGAAAACAGCTGCCTGATCACCTCAGAACCTTCCAGGGCATCTTTCCTTGCAACACAGCGCTTTTTGACCGGGGGTGAATCCATACGGTGAAATGTTGTCTCAGGGGTCATCTCTGCGAAATTCAGCATTTTTTCGGGTAGGTCGTCCCAAAAGCCGCAGCAGGCCGTAGCAAGCAGTAGCGAGCAACGCTAGCAAGCAGCGGTAGCGTCCGCGAAGCCGAGACCCCTTCTCATATACCCTACTGCGCATAGGCGTTGTTCCTTCCGCCTGAACCGCATTGGACGGGTCGGAAGCGCGGGGGATTTGAGCCAATCAGCGTCGTTTACGTAAACCTTTCGCCCAATCAGCGACGCCGATTTTGAAGCCACGACCCCCTGGGCGGGGCGTGGGGGGAGCAAAGCGCACGCCGCGCCTTCCCCTAGCTCAGATCGCGGCGGACCTCTGGAGCGTTCACATCGGGAGGGAGAGACGAGTTCGTAGAGGTGTCACAAGCACCCCGAAAAGTTTCGTCGGCGCAAATAAAATGGCCGCCCATTCTCATCTTCGGACGCGGATCACTGCCACGCCCTCGATCAGGTAGGGACGGGACCTTCTCCTACTGGTCGGGCGGGAGGAGCCGGGTTCAGAGAGGGGTCACACATACCCCCAAAAACAACTTGGGCCAAAAACCAAAATGGCCGACCTTTGGGGGTTCCGCCGGAACCCCCAAAGCTAGCACCCCCAAATCTAGAACCCATTCCCAACATCTGACACCCCAAAACCTAGAACCCCCGGGGGAACCCCCAAAATTGACACCCCCAAGATCTAGAACCCACATATCCAGGGGGAGGGGCTAAGAAGCTCAGGGGGCGGGGCTAAGACTCAAAAAGGGGCGGGGCACCTGTCACTTTTTGTTTGACGAAAGGTGGGGGTCTTATACTACTAGTGCAAAAAGGGATTTTGGAATTCAAACTTTTTGCAAGCTAAGCAGGCTGCAGCATTTCACAAATTCAAACCTCTAAACTCAAAGTTTTAAATGCAGAAGGCGCTTGCTGTGCCGTCACACTGGATGAGCAGTCCCAGAGGAGGCTCAGGAGTCTGCAGAGGGAGAAACAGACTCTAGGGTGCAGGTGTTAGGACTTGTGGAGAGAAGAGGAGAGGTAATAGGTTTCAGGTGAGAGAAGCAGAGGCCTTTTAAAAGACCACCAGCTGCAGAGATTCTTTCCTGCTGACAATCAGTCTTGCAGCTTTGTTGTTCCTTGCTCTTTGATTCATGACTCTGGTTATCTGACCTCTGGATTTGTCTTGTGATTATTCTCTTGCCTCTGCCCTTTGTTGTGACTGATTGACTGGTATTGTGTGACCTTTGGACTGGACTATGGACTATTCCTTTGTGTACTCCCTGCTGTGCTGTCCTCAGTAGAGGTAAGGAGGACACAGGAGTTCCTGTACTCTTTATGTCTTATCACTTGGCCTATTGTGTGCTAAATAAAGGATTTAAATAAACAACAACAATAATAAAATTTATTTGTATCCCGCCCCTTTGAGAGCAATCAGGGCAGCTAACAATATTAAAAAACACAATACACAATACAGTAAACTTCAAATTTCCCTTCCCTCCCCACCTTAAGAAGTTATTAAATCACAGGAGAAATTAAAACCAACAAATTAAGATTACAACAATAAATATAATGGATTACAAAGTAGCAGTAAACTAGAGCAGCAATAAATTAAATTCAAGGGAAGACATTAGGAACTTTCTTAAGGAGGGGTCCCTGAGGCCCGGAATTATCTAACCTGGAAAGGCCTGCCGGAAGAGAGCCGTTTTAACAGCTTTTTAAAAGCTGTCTAAAGATGTCAGTTGACGGATCTTGTTCGGCAGGTCGTTCTGCAGTTTGGGGGCGACAGCAGAAAAAGCCCTCTGGGAGGTAGCTGAGAGCCTATATTTTTGAGGCTGCAGCAAATTTCTCCCAGAGGACTGGAGTGTGTAAGGAGGATTGTAAGGAAGGAGACGATCCCTGAGATAGTTTGGGCCCAAGCCATTTAGGGCTTTAAAGGTGATAACCAACACCTTGTACTGGGCCTGGAAACTAATGGGCAGCCAGTGGAGGGACTTCAGTATCGGAGTAATGTGGTCCCTCCTCGATGTTCCTGACACTACTCTGTCTGCCATATTCTGTACTAATTGTAATTTCTGGACCAAGCACGAGGGTAGCCCCATGTAGAGCACATTATAGAAACTGTAAACTGTAAATTACAGAGCATATAAACAAGAATCTTAGAATTCAGAGACATAGCCATGTTAGTCTGGAATATCATTATGCAAAGGAATTTTATAGCATTTTTGGACTAGCTTTGAGACTTAACTGAGCAAAAGGAGTTGTAGCATAAGCATCTGAGGAAGCAGGCCAAGTGTATGAAAATTTAGGCTGCAACTTCTTTTGCTCACTTAGTCTCAAGGGTGCTATAGGAATTGTATGTTTTACATGAAAATGCAGTTTCCAAAACCAAGTTTTCTGTGTAAGGCAGGAGAGGATTGCTGGCCTGGCTACCCTCCTTCTATCCAGATCCCAAAGGCAGAATTAAAACTAGTTAAGGAAGAATAAAACACAGCTGGTTTGGGATTTTTATGCAGAACATGACAGGGAAGCTTTAAGCAAACTGAGCTAAGATTAGAATACTATATTTGATGGTCTGTGATTGTTTTACTTGGGGCAGGACCTAGAAAATGAAGACTAACTATCTTCCATGCCTGGGTTGGAGTTTCTACATTATTTAAAACTTTATACCCAATTTTTGTAGGCTGGATTTGAAAGCCATAACTAGCCATGGATGTCTAGGGCTATCAGTGATGAGGAAATCGCACCATATAGAGCGAAAGAGAGATGCACTCTCTCTTCCCATTCCACAATGTAGCTGGTGTGCATGTGTGTGGCGAGAGTGTTAAGATATTATTTGAAACAGCCTGATATCTCCTCCCTGAACTAAGGGAAATCACAACCAAAGCCTGCCCTTTCCATAAGAGCTGAGATAGGCTTCACAACAACCTTGGTATATTCATAGGTGTAGTGAAGGGTTGATACCTTGACATCTGTGGACCAAGGGTGGGGGAAACTGTTCCAGCTTCCCTTGATCTGCTACTTGTGAGATTTAGTTTCTCAGCCCAATTTAGTCAATCTTAAGATGTTCTCCCTTTTTTCATTCATTTCATTTATTACAGCAAATAGCCAGCATAGTAATCCATTCTATGAACCCTTTGTGACTAGTTGCACTGCTTAGATTCCTGGGTTTGCTTTACATGCAAAAAGTCCCAGGTATCTCCAAATAAAAGAGTTGCTGCAGAATCACAGCCATTTGGGGTAGATGGCTTGATACATGTATGGGAGATTGCTTCATTTACTCATTGTTCTCATTATATTTAGTTTTATGTGTTTATTAATATCCTTTCTATCCTTTGTTTGGGATGTTCCTTAGCATATATAATTAGCCATTGATTTGCCTCTGTGTTTTTGGGTTTTTTTTTAAAGGATAAGATAGAATGTAATGAGGAAGATTCAGGGATGGGGGAAAATTTGTTTTGATTCACATTTTAATATGAACCAGCATAATTCTTGAACTGATATGTAAACTGGAACAGCTTCATTCTTTGCTTTTCTTGCTTTTCACACTTCAAATTTTGCTATGCCATTCCTCCATTTAAAAATGCATACAAAACGTGTAAATTGAAAATGACGTATAAAAGAGCAAGTGTTAGGAAATAATAATAATAATAATAATAATAATAATAATAATAATTTGCAAAGATGTGTATATTAGATTTCAGTAAGGCCTTTATGTGGAAAATTTTATGTGGAAATTACACACTGAAACACACAAACTGGTGGGAAATTAGAAGAGCAAATTTATGCTTGAAAAAATATAAATATTATAGAAATCAAAGCACACAGTTTGGTCCATGCCTAGGAGAACCTGTGGCTTAGAAGCCCTTGATAATGCTTCCAATCAGAACCATCAGCCCTAGGCTGATTGGACAAAGGTGGTTTCCAGTATAGCTCAACTGTCCTCCTTGCCACTTTATTCTCACAACACTTTGGTGTAGATCTGGTTTAGAAATAGTGTCTGGCCCAAGATTCCAGTTTCATGGGTCAGTGGGGATTAGAACCTGGGTTTTCCAAGTCTTAGTCCAGCACTAACCACTACTCCACACTGGCAAGCTTCCCTAGCCTAAGTTCAACATGTGAAGCATACTGCCATTGGTCGCTTTCTTTTTTTAATAATTTTTTTTTATTAGACAAATACATAAACTAACAGATTGACAATAAATTTGGCAAATTTTGTTGTACATATAAGTGTATAAATGATTGCATACAAAAAAATATACATCAAAACATCTAAATTAACACTCATCATGCATTCTAAATTCGTCCTCACTGTGTCCTTAGATCAAGTTCTTATTCCTTAGCTAAGCTATTTCTTTTACCTTTATCCTAATCTTTCAAATACTACCATTTCATCCTCCTCTAAAAATTCCCTTCTTAGCTAGTGAGTCACCTACTCTGTCCTTCTATCCTTTACATAAAATCTTCAAAAAGAAAAGAAAAAAAACCCAACAAAAACAAAACCAGAACAATGAGAACAAAACAAAAAACAACAGCTACAAAATCTATACTATAAAAACAAGACAATACTTCTTACAAATCTACAAATTGGATCTTCCTATCTTATGAATGAAGCAATTAATATAACATTTTTTGTGACCCCTCTTCATAACTTTACTATATCTGTTATCTTTTTTCTCAACTCTGTTACAAATATATTTAATTATCTTCTAGATATCTCTATATCCATTAAATTTGACTAAATATAATACATTTTTGTTTTTATAAAACATTTTCCTTGTATAGTTAATAAGATTAAATTTACATTTACATATTTTGAACAATTTTTATAAATCACTCGGTTTTACTAACAATATTTTATGTCACTGGACAGTTACTTCATTTAATCTTCATTATTCTATAAATCCTGTCGTTGCTAAACGTCCATATTTGTGTTGTAGAAAGGTTGTTACTTTTCCCCAGTCTTTTTTAAAGTCTTCTATATTTTCATCATTCAGTAATCGAGACAATCTGTCCATTTCTGCTAGGTAATAGACCTTCATAATCCAATCATCGACAACAGGAACTATTTCTTCTTTCCATCTCCTAGCAAGTACCAATCTTGCTGCAGTGGTTAAGTGAAATAACGTTCTGCCATTTTTTTTTTCTAATTCGAAATCTAGCGTATTTAACAGATATAATTCTGGTCTAAATTCTAGCTTTACGTTTAACATGTTACAGATTATTTTATGAATCCTCTCCCAGTATTTTTAAATTTTCTTGCAAGTCCACCATACATGAAAGAATGTTCCTCTTTCTTTTTGGCATTTCCAACATTTGTCGCTTATTCCATAGATTTTTTTTCTAATTTATCTGGTGATAGATACCATCGAAATAGCATTTTATAGTAATTTTCCCTTATATCCTGACTTGTATATTTTAATCTCTTTACCCAAGTAAATTCCCATATTACCAATATTTTGAGACCAAATTATCATATTGTTTTTTATTATTTCTTTTTCCATTTCTATCTACAACAAAAATTTATACAATTTAGATAATAGGCTTTTATCTTCTAAGTTTAATGTTTCTTCTAATTCTGATTTTTCTAATGCAATACCATTTTCTTTTATATCTAGTTTAAACCTTTCTTTTAGATGGCAATTCAAGTACCAACGTAGGTTTAAATTTTCATTTTTAAATTCTTCTTCTGTTTTAAATCTAAATTTATTATCTTCCTTAATTAATAAGTTTTTATATCTAAGCCAGTCTATATTTCGTCCTTTTTCTCTCCAAAAGAAAGCTTCATGGGGTGATGTTTCCAATGAGATTTTATCTCCAATTTTTCTCCTTACCTTTTTCCAAATCCATAAGAGGGGTTTCCTAATGCAATGGCTGTAAAATTCTTTATTATTTATTTCTCTGTTGTAGTATAAATATGCGTGCCAACCATAAATAATATCTACATGTTCTAAACGTAATAATTTTTTATCCTTTAGTGTTACCCAATTTTTAATCCAGATTAGGGATGTTGCTTGAAAATATATTTTTAGATTTGGGACTGCCAAGCCACCACCTCTTTCTCTCAAGTCTTGTAAAGTCTTTAGTCGTACCCTTGGTTTTCTACCCTGCCATAAATATTTTGTCAAGTCTTTTTGCCATGAGTATATAGGTTTCTCTTTTACTATAATAGGGATACAGTGGTCCCCTGGGTTACGAATCCCCCGGGTTGCGAAAACCCCGGGATCCGAAACCGGCGGGACCGGTAATGTATTCCCCGGGATCCGAAAGATCCCCCGGGATACGGAAAAAAAAACCCGCGCGGCCCCTTTAAATTGGCCGCACAGTCCGTTGCGAATAGCGGTCCCCCGGGAAACGAAAGCTTCCGGGTTACGAAGGTAATCCCTGAATGGATTACCTTCGTAACCCGGGGGACCACTGTAGTTTGGAATAAAAATAATAGTTTTGGTAATATATTCATTTTAATGCTTGCTATCCTACCTAGTAATGATAAATCCAATGATTTCCATGTGAAGCATACTGCCATTGGTCGCTTTCAAAGGAGGCCCAAGTGTGGTTGTGGGTGAACTATCACAGAGCACTGGGTTGTTGTTAACTTCCTTCAAGTTGATCCCAACTCATGGCAACCCTGTGGATGAGACATCTCTAAGATTCACTGTTTTGCTTAGGTCCTGTAAATTCATACCTGAGACGTCCCTTATAGAGTCTATCCATCTGGTATGTGGTCTTCCTCTCTTTCTACTAACTTCTACCTTTCCTAGCGGTATTGTCTTTTCTAGTGAGTTATGTCTTCCCATGATGTGGCCAAAGTAGGAGATCCTCAGTTTGATCATCTTGGCTTCCTGGGAGATTTCAGGTTTGATCTGTTCAAGGAGCCGTTTGTTCATCTTTTTGTTTGTCCATGGTATCCTCAGCACTATTCTTCAGCACCACATCTTCTCCAGCACCACATTTAGGGATGTAAATTTACTTAAAGCTGAATCTCCATGTAACCTTTCCCTCCTGTTCATAACAGATGCTGTTGCTTTAAGGCAAGTTCCTGCAACGTATCTTCTTTGGCTAAATGGAAGGGCTCATAGCCATGGTGTTACCCTAAAGCTTCCAAGGACAGTTTTCATTTTTTTCCTTTTGTTTTTTACCAACCATGTGATGGAAAAGTATGGGGCCACAGATGGCATTGTCAGCACCTTGTTTGGTCCTAGTTTCCTGTGCTTTGCCTTGGCATCTTATTGTTATCCAGTTGCTTTCATGGTGGGAAACAGGAGCAGCATTATTAATGCATGCACTCCAAACCTGAATGAGCTGAAGCCTTCAGTCGTGTGTCTCTTGTCTTCAGGCTTTGCTTCATTTCCCATTGAATAAATTTGTGTTAACTTTTACCATTAGTTAGCAAGCTATTACCATTATATAAAACAAATATGTGGTGGGTTCTGTTGTATTAGTGAGTGGATGTTACTATATATACGTATATTAAAAATAGATGTGTTTAGTTGATTTTGCCTCAGTTTTCTTCCATATCTAAATACACATGAGTATACATCTGTTGGTCTTGAATCTTGTCTCACTGGAATTGTGGAAATAAAAACAGGAGCATCTCTTCCGTCCTGAGACCATCTCCACACACAATGAGGAGTAAAAATTTCTTCAAGCAACTGTGGTGTGTGGTGGAGTCTCCTTCTTTGGAGGTCTTTAAACAGAGTCTGAATGGCCATCTGTTCCTGCATGGCAGGGGGTTGGACTGGATGGCTCTTGTGGTCTCTTCTAACTCTATGATTATATGATAGTATTTTAAAAAAATTTATTATACTTCACTTCCAGTGAGCTCTAGGCAGTATACACAGCTCTTCTCCCCACTTTATCCTCACAATAACCCTGTGAGGTATACCCCAAGTCCCAGTGCAACACATTAACCATTACAGCACACTGATTCATGTCGGTATGTTTTTGTTGCCAAGTCTCCTTCTAGAAGTGACTCCAGACTTACTGTATATACTCATGTACAAGTCTAGAATTTTTAGTCAAAAACTTGACCCCAAAAACTTGAGCTGACTTATTGGGTCAATGCAAGTACTGCACTTTAATTCTAATTTTAAAAAAAGAACCATGCCCTGGTGAAAAGCAAGAGCATAATCTGTCCTGGAAGCATTCTCTATTCTCTCATCCATCCAGCCTTTAGGGTGAGCACAAAGATGTCTGTCTTCTGGGCTTTTGGAAGTTGTTTGGCATTGTTTTCCTTGCTTCATCCTTTAGATATATCCTTTGTTGGATGCCCCTAGGTTTTACCCTCGACTTATCCATGGGTCATATAAAAATCCATAATTTTGGCCCTAAATTCTGTCCTCGATTTATACATGAGGTCCAGTTATAGTCGAGTATATACAGAATTTGTTAAACCAATGCATGCTGATTGTGTCCTAAAAAGTGTTAGGTGTTTCTACTGTTGAATCGATGTGGGGATGGATGGGATGGGATTTCTCCCTAGGTGGAAGAAATGGGTTTGTGTGTGGTATGGCCAATGCGCTGAAGAGCTCTCCCAGAGTCATTCACAGGATGACAAGAGGATTGTGTTGCTAAGTGTTAGAGGGACTGCTGAGTTTGTTTTTTCATTGGGTTGGAAAATGTCCCTCTTTCCCCTGAATGTTCTAGGAGCCATGGCAAAGGTATTCTGGAGCCTTGCAGAGAAGTTTGATGAACTGCCAGTTACTTCAGTGGATGCAAGGTAGGGTTTAAATGGGCTCCAGAAAAAGCAAGGTCTTTACATAAGTGTTTTGATTGAAAGCTCTTTGGACATTTTTCTGAGCATGAAAGAAATCAAAGTGCATGGAGTCAGGGTTTGCATGTATAAGTTCTACCTTCTACCTCTGGTTTGTGTTAGGCCTTGTCCCCTCAGTCTTTGACCACGCCCTGAAAGAGCATTCTATTCATTCAGCAAAATACCAGTCACTATTCTATGATTCTATGCTGTGTGGTTTGCTCTGTGTGTGTACTACATATACTTGACTATAAGTTGACCCCAAGTCGAGGGCAGGTTTGGGGGCCAAAATTATGCATTTTGGTATGACCTGAGGATAAATCGAGGGTAAAATTTAGGGGAATGTAACAAAGGTTCTAAAGGATGAAGCAAAGGCAAGCAATGCCAACAAACTTGTAAAATTCCAGCAGGCATAACTATTTGTGCTCATACTAAAGGCTGGATGGATGAGAATAGATGGGGGCCAGTGCTTCCATGACAGATTACACTCTTTTCTTTCACCAGGGGATGATTATTTTTTAAAATAAGAGTTAAAGTACATTACTTACATTGACCTGTGGATAAGTCGATCCCGGTTTTTGGGGTCAATTTTAGGACTAAAATTTCTAGCCTTATAAATGAGTATATACATAGAATCATAGAATCATAGAGTTGGAAGAGACCACAAGGGCCATCCGGTCAAATCCCCTGCCATGCAGGAACTCCCAGTCAAAGCATCCCCAACAGATGGCCATCCAGCCTCTGCTTAAAGACCTCCAAGGATGGAGACTCCACTACACTCCGAGGGAGTGAGTTCCACTGTCGAACAGCCCTTACTGTCAGGAAGTTCCTCCTAATGTTGAGGTGGAATCTCTTTTCCTGCAGCTTGCATCCATTGTTCCGCGTTCTAGTCTCTGCAGCAGCAGAAAACAAGCTTGCTCCCTCCTCAATATGACATCCCCTCAAATATTTGAACAGGGCTATCATATCACCTCTTAACCTTCTCTTCTCCAGGCTAAACATCCCCAGTTCCCTAAGGTGGTCTTCATAGGGCATGGTTTCCAGTCCCTTCACCATCTTAGTTGCCCTCCTTTGGACCCGCTCCAGTTTCTCCACATCCTGTTTGAATTGTGGTGCCCAGAACTGGACACAGTATTCCAGGTGGGGCCTGACCAAAGCAGAATAGAGTGGCACTATTACTTCCCTTGATCTAGACACTATACTTCTATTGATGCAGCCTAGAATAGCATTGGCCTTTTTAGCTGCTGCATCGCACTGTTGACTCATGTTCAACTTATGGTCTACTTGAACTCCTAGATCCCTTTCACACATAGTTTCATTCAGCCAGATGTCCCCTATCCTATATCTGTGCATTTCATTTTTGCGCCCTAAGTGCAGTACCTTGCATTTCTCTGCATTGAATTTCATTTTGTTAGCGTTGGCCCAGTTTTCTAATCTATTCAGGTCATTTTGAATTTTGATCCTGTCTTCTGAAGTATTGGCTACTCCTCCTAATTTGGTGTCATCTGCAAATTTAATAAGTATGCCCCCAATTCTGTCATCCAAATCATTAATAAAGATGTTGAATAGCACTGGGCCCAGGACAGAACCCTGTGGGACCCCACTGGTCACTTCTTTCCAGGTTGAAAAGGAGCCATTGTTGAGCACCCTTTGGGTGCGGCCAGTCAACCAGTTACAAATCCATGTAACAGTTACCTTGTCTAGCCCACATTTTACAAGCTTGTTTGCAAGAATGTCATGGGGAACCTTGTCAAAGGCCTTACTGAAATCAAGATATACTATATCCACAGCATTCCCTTTATCTACCAAGCTGGTAATTTTATATTAAAAAAAGAGATCAGATTTGTCTGGCAGGACTTGTTTCTGTGAAACCCATGTTGACTTTTTGTGATTATGGCATTAGCTTCCTCTGATTAATTATCTGCTCTAGAATCTTTCCTGGTATTGATGTCAGACTAACTGGGCGATAATTGTTGGGATCCTCTTTTTTTACCTTTTTGAAGATGGGGACAACGTTTGCCCTCCTCCAGTCTGCTGGGACTTCTCCTGTTCTCCAGGAGTTCTCAAAGTTTATTGCCAATGGCTCTGATATTACATTTGCCAGTTCTTGTAATACCCTTGGATGTAGTTCATCTGGTCCTGAAGACTTATATTCATTTAGGTTAACCAGGTATTCCTGTACTATCTCTTTACTTATTCTGTGCTGAAATTCCCCTATTCTGTCTTCTTCCTCATTAGCCTTAGGTTGAGCATCCTTTGCTTTTTCTGAGAAGACTGAAGCAAAGAAGGTGTTGAGTAATTCCGCCTTTTCTCTGTCCCCTGTGAGCATTTTGCCATCTTCTGCACGCAGTGGCCCTACCATTTCCTTCCTCTTCCTTTTGCTTCAGAGATACCCAAAAAAGCCCTTTTTGTTGTTCTTAACCTCTCTAGCAAGCCTGAATTCATTCTGCACTTCAGCATTTCTGACTTTACCCCTACATGTGCTGGCTATTTGTTTGAATTCCTCTTTGGTGATTTCCCCATTTTTCCGTTTCTTATACATGTTCTGTTTAAGGCTTATCTCAGTTGAAAGTTCCTTAGTCATCCATCCTGGCTTCTTGAGACACCTCCATATGTATGTGTTTTTTTGTGCATTTATGTGGCTGTTTGCAGGAGCATATTACAAGGACTGTTAAGGTTTGTGAACAAGGGTTAGGCTGTCTAGTATTGAGAAGAGCAGCTCTCCCCGAATTTTGTTCCATTTAGATGCAGTGGACTACATCTCTCACCTCCCCCAGACAACATGACCATTCTATATTGGATGCAAGAGCAAAAGGGCACTAAGACCAAACCAGCAACTCAGATCTCAATAAAACTGATTATCCTTTCCATCCTCCTCCAAATCGTAATCTGTGGTACACGAAAGATCTTAGGAAAAGGAAGTGAGATGAACAATGACTAGAGTGTCACTGGCAAAGAACTCGACTCATATCTGACAAGGCACCCCATAGGACTTTTTTAAAGTCCTATGGAGTGGCAATAGAGACAGCAAAGATATCTTTCTACTCTGCCTCTGTTGCGTCTGCTAAGTCTCGTCCAGCAGAGCTGTTTAGGGTGGTGAGGGACTTGACCAAGCTGTCCCCCACCCAAACCCCATTATTAAAGCCAACTTTAGCCTTCTGTGACACTTTCAATAATCACTTTGCAGATAAAATCTCTCAGATAAGAGCTGACCTGGATGCCAGCCTTATCACTGAAGTCACAAGGGAGGTGTCCAGCGCTCCCGCCTATACTGTTATTCTGGATCAATTTGAGTTGGTAAGTACTGAGGATGTGGACAAGCTCCTTGACAGTATGAAAAAGATGTCCTTCCTCCTTGATCCCTGTCCATCTTGGCTGGCAATCCAGGGGGGAGATACAATCAAGATACTGTTGAAAAATATTATCAATGCATCTCTCAGGGAAGGCTGCCTGCCTGCCTGCCGGCCTTAAAGAGGCAGTGATAAAACCTTTATTAAAAAAGCCTTCCCTTGACCATGGCAGACTCAACTCCATATCCCGCCCTGAAGCCTTGACCCCCTGGATAAAAACAACTATCGGTCACTTTCACTCTTACCTTTTTAAAGTAAGGTGATCAAGAAGGCGGTTGCCATTCAAATCCAAGCCATCTTCGATGAAACAGATTATCTAGATCCATTTCTAACCGGGTTCAGGGCGGGATATGGAATTGAGTCTGCCATGGTCGCCTTAGTCAATGACCTCCGTCTGGGCATCAACAGGGGAAGTGTGACCCTGTTGGTACTCTTGGACCTCTCAGTGACCTTCGATACCATCAACCATGGTATCCTTCTGGAACGCCTGAGAAGATTGGGAATTGGGGGCCCTGTTCTCCAGTGGTTCTGTTCCTACCTCTCAGGCAGATTCCAGATGGTGTTGCTGGGGGAGAGCTGATCGGCCAAGAGGGAGCTCAAGTCGAATGACCCTCAAGATGCAATCCTGTCCCCCATGCTATTTAACAGCTACATGAAGCCGTTGGGTGAGATCATCCGGAGACATGTGGCGGGGTGTTATCAAACAAACAAACAAACAAAAAACAAACAGCTTCGTTTATATACCGCTTCATAGCATTAAGGAGTGTCTAAGCGGTTTACAATTGTAAACTATTTGCCCCCCAGCAATCTGGGTACTCATTTTAGTGACCTCAGAAGGATGCAAGCCTGAGTCGAGCTTCAGCCCTTTGTTGGTCTTGAACTCGCCACCTTATGGTTTTGAGTGAGTGGCAGCAGTACAGGCATTTAACCACTGCGCCACCAGGGCTGATTGAAACCACTACGCTGATGACACCCAAATATACTTCTCTATGCCTCCGACTGACATAGTGACTAAGGATGGCATCTCACCTCTGAACACCTGCCTTGGGACAGTAATGGACTGGATGAGGGAAAACCAACTGAAGCTGAATCCAGGCAAGGTGGAAGTACTTGTTATAGGAACCCTGAAACCAGGAATGGAGATATGTGCACCTTTCCTGGACGGGGTCACACTTCCTCTGAAAAACTGTGCCCGCAGCTTGGGGGTGCTCCTTGACTCGTCCCTCCAGAGGACAGCCCAGATAGATGCGACAGTCAGGAGTTCCTGCTATCAGCTTCAGCTGATAGGCCAGCTGCGCCCCTTCTTGGAACCGGGCGACCTTGGAACAGTAGTACATGTGCTTGTAACCTCCCGGCTTAACTTCTGCAATGCACTCTACATGGGGCTACCCTTATTCCAAGATCATGGCAGCAAGACTGGTTTCGGGCACTCCTTGATCAGCCAACATTATTCCAGTCCTAAAATCGTTGCACTGGCTGTCTATTAGTTTCCGGGCAAGGTATAAGGTGTTGGTCATTACCTTTAAAGCCCTACATGGCTTGGGCCCTGACTACTTAAGGGAACGCCTCCTCCCATACAATCTACCCCGAATCTTTAGGTCCTCTGGGAAGAATCTACTACAGGTTAATAAGACTAGATTATCAGCAGTGACCCAGAGGATCTTCTCGGTTGCCGCTCCTAGGCTCTGGAACGACCTGCTGGACGAGGTCTTTAAGCAGAGGCTGGATGGCCATCTGTCGGGGATGCTTTGGAGTTGGACTGGATGGCCCTTGTGGTCTCTTCCAACTCTATGATTTTATGATCTGCCACATTACCACTCTAGAAGCTTTTAAAAAGACCATCAAGCCGGATCTCTTCCGGCAGGCCTTTCCAGACTAGTTGTGTTAAGTTTTCCCCTCCCTCCTCCTGATGGCCTTCTCCGCCTCTTTCCCCAAGGATGATGCGCTTCCTCCTCCTGCTTTGGGGCTTTGCAAATGGATTTATTTCTATTTTTAAAAAGTCCTTGTATTGACATTTAAATTTTTTGCTGTTTAATTCCTTTTTAATATTTTAAAATTTTGTATGTATGTTTGGGGGGGGGAGAGGGAGGGTAAGGGGATTTTAAGCTGTCTGTGATTTTATTGTATACTGTTTTTGATGACTCCTGTAATCTGCTTTGATTCCCCACCAGAAAAGGCGGAATAGAAATAAATCCTATTATTATTATTATTATTATTATTCATCTGAAAGATGTATTTGCCTTTTAGTGAAGGACTTGGACAGAAGGTAGCCTGGTGGATCCTTCAATGTAGCAAACTCTATCCTCCAAGCAATGGTTTGTTTTGTGCCTTTCATATTTTTATATATATATAAAAGTTGGATCAATATATCTTTTCAAGTTGGGGTTCCCAGACCACAAAATACTAGAATAATGTTTTTTTTTTATAACTTTAATGAACCAATCGCTGCTGGCTTTGTTTTCTCCAACAGACAGATGAAACCAATTTGATAGCGTCTTGCTGTGTAGCATTAACGAGGTATTGAAATTAAAATAAACCTACATTTTATATATATTGTTAACAGCACTTCAACTCTGGTGGTGAGTGAAATAGAAACCCAGAGCTACTAGTGAATGCAATTGGAAGGAAAGCAAGATCATAGATTCATAGAATCATAGAAATTTAGAGTTGGAAGAGACCACAAGGGCCATCCAGTCCAACCCCCTGCCATTCAGGAACTCCCAATCAAAGCATACCCGACAGATGGCCATCCAGCCTCTGCTTAAAAACCTCCAAGGAAGGAGACTCCACCACCCTCCGAGGGAGTATGTTCCACTGTTGAACAGCCCTTACTGTCAGGAAGTTTCTCCTAATGTTGAGGTGGAATCTCTTTTCCTGCAGTTTGCATCCATTGTTCCGAGTCCTGTTCTCTGGAGCAGCAGAAAACAAGCTTGCTCCCTCCTCTGTGTGACATCCCTTTAAATATTTAAACAGGGCGATCATATCACCTCTTAACCTTCTCTTCTCCAGGCTAAACATCCCCAGCTCCCTAAGGCGTTCTTCATAGGGCAAGGTTTCCAGACCCTTCACCATTTTAGTCGCCCTCCTTTGGACCCGCTCCAGTTTCTCCACATCCTTTTTGAATTGTGGTGCCCAGAACTGGACACAGTATTCCAGGTAGGGCCTGACCAATGCAGAATAGAGTGGCACTATTACTTCCCTTGATCTAGACACT
This sequence comes from Urosaurus nigricauda, assembly GCA_034509955.1. NCBI lineage: Eukaryota > Metazoa > Chordata > Lepidosauria > Squamata > Phrynosomatidae > Urosaurus > Urosaurus nigricauda. The sequence continues at coordinate 4,509,451 of JAOEGL010000014.1, forward strand.
ATACTTCTATTGATGCAACCTAAAATTGCATTGGCCTTTTTAGCTGCCGCATCGCACTGTTGACTCATGTTCAACTTATGGTCTACTTGGACTCCTAGATCCCTTTCACATGTGGTCTCATCTCTATACCAATCTTTGAATGGTTTATCCGAAGTTATGATTGGAATCATCTCAAAGAGAAATAATAACCTTAGTAATACATTCATTTTTATCGTGGCCACTCTCCCCATTACTGAGATGTTTAATTTATTCCATTTGATTAGGTCATGTGAATGCCCAATCTGATATTGAGACTTTTGCAAGTTATCAAGTTGTTGAAATGGCTAGCCAAAAATAGAATGCCTTTCCAAACAGAAAAATATCTGAAATTGGGACTGATTGAATCCTATAGAATAGCTTTAACTGGAGCAAGATTTGAGCAGCTAGATTCCATCATCAAATATGGATGATTTCAGCAAGTTCCATACATTGAGAGAACATGTGTTTGTGGAACATCTGAAATAGAAGAGATTGTACATGTCCTATTTAAATGTCAAGTGTATGCCCCAGTAAGAGCCCAGTACCTACAGACACTACTTGACAGAACTTTATAAGGGGAATGTGACAAACGGTTATCTTATTTCCTTCAGGGCACAAATACATATGTAGTCATTAGAACTGCCAAGTTCATAGCTGGGGCTGTTCAGATAAGAACACATTTTATTGAACACATTGGGGTTGCATGCAAAAATGATGAACATATTAAACATATATTGCTTTGTGTTTTATCATCTTTCACCTTATTACAAGATGAGAGTTTATTATAAGTTTTGTTATTATCTTACAATTTTTCATTTGATATTTATTTTTATTTTATTTATTCTACTGCATTTTGTTGTATTTTATTTTACTTTAGTCTAATTTATCTTATTGCATTGCATTTCACTCTATTCTTTTGCATTTTACAAGGTCTGTTGGTAATAGTTTTGACATGGTCAGATAATAATAATAATAATAATAATAATAATTTTATTTGTAGCCCGCCCCTCTGAAATGGCAATCGGGGCGGGGTACAACATAGTTAAAAGCATCACAGGTTAAAATACAACAATCCCATCCCCCTCACCCACCCCTTAAAATAATTAAATCGCTAAGAATTAAAAACATAATACAAATAAAACATTTAGAAAGTAACTTCCAAAAGCTACATAAAACAATTTCGATGGGGGAAAGGAGCTAAGAAAAAAAGTCGACAATAGATATGGAGCCAGGAAGTTAGATGCTATCTGGGAAGGCCTGCCGGAAGAGATGCGTCTTTAAGGCTTTTTTAAAGCCATCAACGGATGTAATAAGACATCTCATCCGGCAGGTCATTCCACAGCTTGGGGGCTATAGCTGAAAAGGCCCTCTGGGAGGTCTGCATCAGCCTGGTCTTCATGGGCTGTAACATATTTCTCCCAGAGCACCGGAGCATGCGGGGGGGGGGGGGAATCATACAGGAAGAGGCGGTCCCGGAGATAGGATGGACCCAAGCCATGCAGGGCTTTAAAGGTTAAAACCAACACCTTGTACTGAGCCCGGAAACTAATTGGCAGCCAGTGGAGAGCCTTAAGCACAGGTGTTATGTGCTCTCTCCTAGATGTTCCAGTAACTAACCTGGCTGCCATGTTTTGAACTAACTGCAGTTTCCGAGTTAGGCACAAGGGTAGCCCCATGTACAGTACATTACAATAGTCCAGGTGAGAGGTTACCAAGGCATGTACCACCATTTCCAGGTCCCTCTTCTCCAGGAAAGGGCGCAGCTGTCGTATCAGCCGAAGCTGATAACAAACACTCCTGACCGTTGCATTCACCTGACTCGTCATGTGAAGCGGCGAGTCAAGGAGTACCCCCAGACTGCGAACAGAGTCCTTCGAGGAGAGTGTGACTCTATCGAGGACTGGGAGTTGTATTCCCAAACCTGGCTTTGGTCCCAAGACTGTGAGTACCTCTGTTTTGTCTGGATTGAGGTTCAATTTGTTTTCCCTCATCCAGTCCATTTCCACAGCAAGACAGTCATTGAGAGGACAGACGCCATCTGAAACCTGAGTCGACAATCTTGTCATGGAGAGGTATATCTGAGTGTCATCAGCGTACCTAAGACACTGAGCTCCATGCCTCCGGATGATCCCACCCAGCGGCTTCATATAAATATTGAATAGCATCGGGCACAGGATGGCGCCCTGAGGGACACCAAAATTAAGCTTGATTTTGGAAGAGCAACTGTCCCCGAGCTTCACCCTTTGGGATCTTCCGGAAAGAAAGGATCGGAACCACTGAAGAGCGGTGCCTCTGATCCCTAACTCCCTCAGTCAATCCAAAAGGATGGAATGATCTATGGTGTCAAAGGCCACTGAGAGATCCAAGAGCACCAGCAGGGTCACACTACCCCTGTCGATACTCAAGCGGAGGTTGTTGGTCAGAGCAACCATGGCTGTCTCTACTCCATATCCTGTCCTGAAGCCGGTTTGAAATGGATCTAGATAATCGGTTTCATCCAAGACAGCTTGGAGTTGGGAGGCGACAGCCCTCTCGATTACTTTGCTCAAAAAAGGGAGCAGAGAAATTGGTCTGTAGTTGTTCCTGTCTAATCAATAAATGACTAATCAATACATTTTAACTAACTAACATGAAGGGGGAAAGGGCACGGATTCTGTGCAGAGACATTTTGCACTAAGTGCAAAAGTCTTGATGAAAAGAAAAAGTCCTTATTGGCCTCAATACTCTTGATAGTCCCAACTTGAGTAGGATCATTGAATCACTGGAATTTATATAAAGGTTGACTCATCATTCAGCAATTGATTCAGCAGGTTTACTCTAGTTGGTAGGTCTTAAATACCCTGAAGGCATCAGATCCCATCTTCTATTGGAAGCTAGGCAGGGTCATGCCTGGTTAGTACTTGGATGGGAGACAATCAAGGAATACTAGGGGCTGTGGGCTATATTTCAGAGGAAAGAACTGGCCAAAACACCACTGAGCATTCCTTGCTTAAGAAAACCCTGTGAAATTCATGGGGTCACCATTGGGTCAACAGGTTACTTGAAGATACACAAAGTTGGGATTGGCAGTAGAATTCAGGTCATTATCATGCTGGAGATAAGAAATCTCACAGGGTTCAACATACTCTTTTTTTTAAAAAAAAATTTTTTTTAATTAAATTTTAATACACATAATAGAAACCAAAACAATGGACACCAGTCAACCAACAACCAACAGTCAAAACAACAACAGAAGACTCCATAAAAATAAAAAACTGAAAAATAAACCATATCATCTCCATCTATACATTTCCCCCCTTTAACCATATCAATTCTCCTTAGCATTCAAATCCTTTAAACCATTCACCTTTACTTTCCTGTCTTTCCATTCATACTTTCTAAATATAATAAAATATTCTTCTGTTTTTCTTGCGTACATCACACATTGACTTCCTTTTTCTTCTCATCCTGAGTAAACCTCCGCTGCTCAAAGTTGTCTTTTATCCTCTGATGTTCAACCTTTAGTTTTCAATAAACTTTCAAAAGGGTGTCAGATGAGTTGAAACAGCTTGTCTCTTCCAGAACAGAGAATTCATTAATATTCACATTCCTACTCCTGGGATACTGCCTGGGTAACAGGACAACATAATGAGCCAGCACTCTCCATCTTGAACTCAGATCCCTTTCCCCAAAGTTCTATTCCCAACCTTATTTCTCCATACTGAGAGGCTCACGAATCAATCACATGGGGACGACTTTTCACTGCTGGTCCTAGAGGACCCTGACAAATGAAATTTCACACTTATCTCCAATCGCTGATCCAAGATAGGAGAGGGGTTTCTTTTGGCCGTGCTCAAAAAGGGACACCTTTTTGTATTGCTAGCCGTTGTCCAGGGCCTTGGAAAGAGGATGGCAGGATGGTTGGACAGTCTCTACAGCATGCTTTTGAGATTCCATCTGCTCTGTGTGATGGTTGGAGCAAGCAACTAGATTAAGAGAGCCAGCACGCCAGCTACATTCACAGGACTTAATTTCAGTACAATGGAGAGCAGCCCTGCTGCTAAATGCCAACCAACAATCCAAGAACTGACTGGGAGCAATGATTGGTAAGGATTTCTAGTCAGGCCAGGAGTGTTTTCTTCTGGAATCTCCACCCCTTCAGCTGCTGTGCCTGGCTGTAAATGGGGCAATGTTGCTTCTTCTGGGCATGAAGAAGAGAGAAGCGAGAAGCTGGTTGGGAACTTTCTCTTGCAATCTTTGAGTTCACTAGAGAAGTCCAAGGTTCATTCCTTGCAGTGAGGCAGCAGAATGATTGTATTCCCTATTACTGTGTATCAATGTGAGACAGTTAAGAAAGATGATAGGAAGAAAATCAATTCATTTGAGATGTGGTGCTGAAGAAGAGCGCTGAGGATATCATGGACGGCCAAAAGTACAAACAAATGAGTCCTACAGCAGATCAAGCTGGAAACCTCCCTGGAAGCCAAGATGACCAAACTGGGGCTGTCATATGTTGGCCACATCATGAGAAGGCATGACTCACTGGAAAAGACAATAATGCTAGGAAAGGTGGAGGAAAGCAGGAAGAGAGAAAGGCCAAATGCCAGATGGATGGACTCTATTAAGGAGGTCACAGGTTTTATGGGGTTGCAGGAATTAAGCAGAGCATTGCAGGACAGAGAGTCTTGGAGATGGATCATCCGTAGGGTTGCCATAAGTTGAGATCGACTCGAGGGCAGTTAACGGTTCCCAATCTCTGGTACAGACCCTCAGTTCTATCCCTGTCAATTTCATGGGTTTGCTCTCTTTGCGCTATTTGTCTTTGCTGTCTTTGTATGTTGCTTCTGTGTGTTATAATATTTTTATTCCAATAGAAAAGGATGGCTTATTCATTCAGGACCCCTTTTAATTTCCCATTCAGTTGTCTCACTAAAGTGAATGAAAGCAATTGAGCTCATTTCTTTAGTTTAAAAAAATGTAAACCATCTGATGCTGAACATACATGTGTGAAGGTGGGCTCCTTTTCTGCTTTTCATGTAATGCTAAAAACATGCTCACAAATGGATCCACCTGAAATGGCAGATATAACAGAAAATGGTGTCATTGCTTTTTTAAAAAATCTGAAGGTGTTTTTTTTTTCCCTGCTGAAATGGCTGAAATCATTTGATTTTGATAGCCTTAACTATGTGCAGCAAGCCACTCTTGATTGTGAGCATATACTTTACAGGACACAATTTCCTTGTTTATCTTTTTTCCCCTTTGACAAAAGCAGTTTACAAGCTGCAGCTGGTGAGGCTGGACAGGGCAATTCCACAATGTTAGGGGTCATGTGTTTGATCAAATGTGCAATTTTAGATCTGAGAGTATTTATCAGTCTTGGAAAATACATCCCACCTGTCATGGACTGCCCTGAGCCTGACTTAGAGGCACAGTCAGAGGACTCAGACTCTGAAGACATGGAGGAGGCTGAGACAGGGGCAGATCTGGAGTTGCCTGGATCGGCAGTCCCAGAGGAGGCTCAGGAAGCTGCAGAGAGAGAAACAGGACTCTATGGACTCTAGGCTGCAGGTGCTAGGACCCATGGAGCAAAGATAGGTCAAGGAATCTTTGAGGTGTTCTTCCAGGCTAAAAGCCAAGAGGAAATCTAATAGGTTTAAGCTGAGAGAAACAGAGGCCTTTTAAAAGACCTCCAGCTACAGAGGTTCTTTGCAGGTGACAACCAGTCTTGCAGCCTTGTTGTTCCTGTTTCCTTGCTCTTTGATTCATGGCTCTGGTTATCTCCCCTTTGTACCTGCCTTATGAGTATGCTGTTGTCTGTGCCCTTTCCTGTGACTGACTGACTGGTATTGTGTGACCTTTGGATTGGACTCTGGACTATTCCTTTGTATTCTCTCCTGCTGTGATGTCCTCAATAGAGGTAAGCAGGACAGGACCCAGATGGATTCTGACCAAAGTTTCTAGCCTTGTTTGTATTTGGTTTGTAGATACTGATATGAAACATAATTTTCTTTGGTGTCAACGAGAATTCCATTCAGTTTGTTTGTGGATATGGCCACACATGGAAGAGGAAGGCTTTAAATACTTAGTTCTTAAAAGTATGGCTTTGGGCTCTGTCTTTTCAACAGATTTGCAGTACTGAATTAAGGTTGCCTACCTCTCCCCCCCCCCCCCGCAGTCCATTTTTTATCTTTAAGAGTAGTCAGGTCTCTATGCTTGGAAATAGCTGTCCCTACTTAATTTGGAATATACAGGTATATGAGAATTCAGATAGTTTTTGATAGGAACTTGCAAAAAATGCATTTATTCATAAAAGGGATGGTACGAAAGAGATAGAAAAGTTCTGATTTTAAAAAAAAGAATGTGGGGGAAAGGAGTGAAATGGGGAGAATCATCCACCTCTAAATTTTCAGTATAAAAATATGGACACATACTATGCGAACCAGAATTAGTGTACAATGCCACCTTTGAAAATAAATGCTTTAGTTGATGGAATGTTTACAGTTTAACTGATACGCATTACTGGTCTTCTTACTATTAATGGTCAATATTTATGAAGCACTTAAATGGTGCATAATACATTAGAAGTCTTATTTCTTTAAGTCTTTCACCAACCTTTAAGGTCCTAATCTACCAGGGACCATACAGGCTGGCATCCTGTAGGAAATTTATGATGCCAAAAACCAATTTGCAATTACTCAGAACAGATTTGCAGCATAGCACAATGCTCTTATTCACAGGAGAGGGCTGTTGTTGGGACTGTTGCGCAACAGACTGTTTCAGGCCTTCCCAGAAACTTCTTAATCTCCCGAAACTAGGTTTGTTTTTCCCGCCAGTTCCCAACACTTTGACCCCGGTTTCCATAGTTCTACGCTGCTCAAGGAATGGTTGTTTTTATGCTAATGTATTATTTTTAAATTTGTCTGTTTGGTTTTAACTAATGTTAGTTTAATTTAATTTTAAGGGGTGGGAGCTGAGGTAGTGGGTTATTGGCATTGTTTTATCTTGTGACTTTTTAATTTTGTTGTACCCCGCTCCAATTGCCTAGACAGAGGAGCAGGCTATAAATAAAACCTATTATTATTATTGTTGTTGTTGTTGTTGTTAAGTGGAGAGAACAGTGTAGCATTTGTACTGTGGTTGTGATGTGTAACAGTATACATTTTGCAGGATAGGCTGCAAAGCCATGGAACAGAATTCAGTATGAAGGACAGTGGAAAGTCATGATTGTCCTGTGCATGGCTGGAAAAATGTCACCACCTTTTGTAATGCACTGTTGTATGGTAGATGCCCCTGTTTCACAACAGGACATCTTGCATGGTGTCCTACTGTGTGGTGGGATGTTCTTGCTGTGCAACTGAGCATCTTGCACAGTATGCAGTTACACATCATTGCAATTCTCTAATGTGGTTGTATATCATGTTAGCAATGTAGCTCTCTCATTATAAAGTTAGATATCAACGTCTATGATGCGGGATCTCATCTGTGTGTGTGTGCTTGTGTGTGTGTATGTTTAAGGGACGGTATAGTGTAGTGATTAATATGCTGGAATGGGCTTTGGGAGAGCCAAGTTCCCACTGAGCCATCTGGTTCACTGGATGCCTTCAGGTGACCTTGGAACAGTTGCCTTTTCTCCATCTGACCTACTCCAGTTTAAGGGTAAAATGGGAAGGAAAAGGGCCACAAATATAACTCTGAGCTCAATAGAGGAAAGTTGGAATATAAATGTAAATACTGTACTAAATAAAATAGCATCTGAGAAATAGCTCTTCTCATGCCTTGTTTCAGGATCTACTCTAGGTTGGGGAAAAGCACTGTGGTCTTCAACCTAATTTGAAAATCCTTTGGCAAGGTATACTGTATATACACGACTATAAGACTATATGTATACCATATATACTGGACTATAAGTTGACCTCATGTATAAGTCGAGGGCAGGTTTTGGGGCCAAAATTATGGATTTTGATATGCCCCGTGGATAAGTCAAGGTTAAAACTTAGGGGCATGTAACAAAGGATGTAAAGGATGATGCAAAGGAAAATGATGCCAAAGAACTTAGAAAATTATGTCGGGCATAACTCTTTTGTGCTCATCCTACAGGCTGGATGGATGAGAAAGCAGAGGGGATTCATGCTTCTTTTTTTTGCTCCCAGGATGGACTAAGCTCTCGCTTTTCAGAACTTAAATTGACCTCTGGATAAGCTGACCAAGGTTTTTTGGGTCACATTTTTGACTACCCTGTTTCCCCGAAAATAAGGCATCCCCTGAAAATAAGACCTAGTAGAGGTTTTGCTGAATTGCTAAATATAAGGCCTCCCCTGAAAGTAAGACCTAGCAAAGTTTTTTGTATATAAATATATATACAGTATATAATAAATGTTCATATTTTTTGTTCAACAATAAATGTTCATGGGGAAAAAAACATCCCCTGAAAATAAGACCTAGCACATCTTTGGGAGCAAAAATTAATATAAGACACTGTCTTATTTTCGGGGAAACACGGTAGAATTTCTAGACTTATACATGAGTAAACACAGTACTTGGCAAGACTTATCTTTTCTTCCCAGAAGCTTGCTAGATGGAACAGTGGTGCTTTTTGGATAGGGACCACAGAGCTCAGGTCCATGACAGTAACAGTGGGCCCAAATGACTGCTAAAAAGGCAGAAATGGTGGCAGTGATAGCAAGCCATAGCATACAGTAAAGGAAAATGCTGCCCATCTTGGTACAGGATGCAGCCATGCCCTGTTTTAAATTACAGTGGTCCCCCGGGTTACGAAGGTAATCCGTTCCGGATTACCTTTCGTAACCCGGAAGCTTTTGTTTCCCGGGGGACCGCTAAAATCAACGGACCGCGCGGCCATTTAAAGGGGCCGCGCGGCTTTATTTGCTTCGTATCCCGGAGGATATTTCGCAACCCGGGGGATTCGTAAGGCGGGGGACCACTGTAGTATTTTGATTTAAAGTGGTGCATTGCTGCACCATTTTAAGTGCAAGAAAATGGTAGAGAGGCAGGAAGATTGGATAATCAGCCATCGCTTTTGGTGGTATACAACCACAGAGGTCACTGGAATTAGAGGCCTTCCCCTTCACACTACAGTGCTTCTATTGGCTCTACATACCCAATGGAAACATCAATTTTTACCAACCATTAATCAGTTTCATCCAATTTCTACTTTGAATCGCACCAGTGTTGATTTATTATTATTATTAATTTCATTTTGTCCAATTTCCACGTAATTTTTCAATTAAAAAAATGCTAAAGATCCATTTTGTATATTTTCAAACACAATGTTCTCTAGCTTGCATTTTTGTACATCCTTTCCATAATACATGTATTTAGCATGTGGTTTTCCTAATACACATGAATCTAGATAGAACTGCATTGCAAAATTCAGGTTACAAAAAATAACTGTGTTCCAGTCTTCCGCTTCATGTGGGATCTGTGAATTATAATAAATAAATAAATAAATAAATAATTTTATACCCCGCCCCTTTGAGATCAATCTTGAGAATTAATCCTCAAGGACCGGTAAGAACACTCACATGTCTCAGGCCTTCTTTAATATATTAGGCTGGTTTACTCATAAATCACATGGAATTCTCCAGATTCTCTTGCCACAGCCCAGTTGTGCCACTTCTGTTTTGCCTCCCAAATGTGATAATTGCTTTGACTTCCAAACCCCTGCTACATTGGCCAGCCTGAGAAAAAATTGGCCTCTCCTCCTTTCCTTGCAATTATGCTTTCCAGTACTTATTTGCTGCAACACTTTAAATTGTATGGAATAATCCCTCTGTGGTTGCAACTCACAAACAATTTTCTCAAACATCTTTAATGTACAGCATTACTGTACTCAGTGGTGGAGCTGAGCTATATTAAAGAAGGCCTGAGACATGTGAGTGTTCTTACGGGTCCTTGAGGAATAATGAACAGCTTGAAATAACAACCAACAAATTCTCCAGATGCTTTTTATCCAGTGTTGGCAACTGTGTTGATTCCAGATCAATGCAGAGTATTAAGACATTTATATGATTGAGCTAAAAGGCTGCCAGATCCTATAAGTATAGTTGGCCTCATATAAAGTAGAAGAGCTGAGTGAGGCCAGATGTGGTCTACTTATAAATAGGAACTGTAGAATAAGAACTACTTACCCTTTGGTGTTATTTCTATGGAAGAAAGTCATGATTCTGTTTCTCATAAATGTGGGTGGAATTGCAGATTGTTTCCTCTAACTGTGTTTGTTTCTGACTTATGGCAACCCTAAAGTGATTCTGTCATGGGTTCCTCTGAGGTTGAGAGAGTGTGACTTGCCTAAAGAATCCGTAAATGAACTGGAATTTGCACCCTGGTCTCCTGGAGTCTTACTCTACTCTCAAACCACTACACCATGATGCCTCTTCTTTGTTTAATACTGGATGGCATTATAGCTTCCTTGTTACAGCACTTCCACTGGATACTGCTCTATTTCTGGGCAAAGTTCAGAATGTTGCTGTATGGCTCCAGTTCAGGATATCTGAGGTACCATATTTATTTATTCTTTATTTTATTTATTTACAGTATTTATACCCTGCCCTTCAGCCCTAAAGGCTCTCAGAGCAGCTTACAATTATTATTTTTTGACAGTTCCCTGCCCTCAGGCTTACAATCTAATAAAGACATGACACATAAGGAGAAGGGAATGGTGATGGGGAAGGGGATCAGGTCCAGCAGTTCTTCTCTCCCTCTGAGGCCTGGACCAAGGCAGATGGCATAGAGGGAGGGCTCTGTTTCTTCATCTAGGCCAGGCCCAATGGAGCTGGGCCTGCATCTCTCCCTCTGTGGCCGGATGGCACCAGATGGACTGGAGGGATGGCTCTGCTTCTTAGAAGGTTCTTGGAAGGAAGAGGTCCAAGTAGCAGTAGAACCAGCAGCTTCCTCTTCTTCCCCCTGGCCCCAGATAGTCTACTGCAGTTCTTCCATTCTCTCTGCTGGGATGTTTTGCAGCAGAATCCTGTTAGGTCCTGGTTTTATAGTCCTAGCAGGCAAAGCAGCTGCGATATCCTCCCATATGAGCCTGCCTAGAGTTTTGTGATCTTCCAGTGAGATCCTTTTCTACCTCCTGGCACCCTCATAGGTATGTCTGATGGCAACATGGAAAAGGGCCTTCTCACTGGCTGCTCCTGAGACCTGTAGTTCCCTTCTTAGGAAGGGTAGGATGCCTCTTGTCTTTTTTGCCATCCCATCAGCCGATGGATCCTCTTGTATTCTGACTTGCTTGTGAGAGCATGTAAGAAAAGGACTTTACTGTTCACCCTGAAGTTTGGCACACTAGACACTTTATTTCTCAAGTCTCTAAACTTTCTGAAAAATGAAATAAAATTCTGATGTCTGGTCACTCAGATACTGCTCTACTGCAATTATCTCTGACTCATTCAAAAATTTCATAGAATCCTAGAGTTGGAAGAGACCACAAAAGCATCCAGTCCAACCCCCTGCCATGCAGGAACTCTCAATCAAAGCATAATTGATAGCTGGCCATCCAGCCTCCGTTTAAAGACCTCCAAGGAAGGAGACTCCACCACCCTCCAAGGGAATGTCTTTCACCGTCAAACAGCTCTCTGAGGGAGTGTGTTCACTGTTCAACAGCTCTTACTGTCAGGAAATTCCTCCTAAAGTTGAGATGGAATCTCTTTCCCTGTAGCTTGCATCCATTGTTCCAGGTCTTGTTCTCTGGAGCAGCAGAAAACAAACTTGCTCCCTCCTCAATATGACATCCCTTCAAATATTTAAACATTTCTTTCCTTTCAAACTCTGTTGAAGGTTTGGAAATAGGAAATAGTCAGATGGAACAAGATCTGGTGGGTAGGATGGATGGTCTATGCACTTAAGCCCCAAATTCTCCATAATGTCCATCCTTTGGCTAGTCCTGTGAGCAAGTGCATTGTCATGGAAAAACAGAACACCTTTCTGCAACTTTTTCCTCTACCAGTTTTTCTCCAGTGTCTCCTTTAATTGGTACAGGAAATTACAGTAGTATACCTCATGAACTATTTGGACCTTTTGAAGATAGTTATCAAAATACCTTCCTGGGCCCCAAAAACTCTGGCCATGACCTTTCCTGTTGACCTTTGTTTTCCCAGTAGATAACACCCCCACATCTTGGGGTTTGGGTTATGATCCTCCCACTCACTCCAATAGGCAGGAAAAATCATGAGACCTTCTGGTAACCCCACACGGGTGGAGTTAACCCTGGAAGGCCAGTCTTGTCCTGGCTATCACTCCATTAGGATGTGTTTGCTGTTGCTCTGCAACTTCTTCATTACAGCGGCTTCAGTCCTTTTCTTTCTCTCCTTTTTCTTGGTGCCTTAGAAGCATGAAGAAAGATTTAATATGGCAAGGGCTCCCGGGATTGGAGAAAGGTCTTGGCTTTGCCAGTGACTCTCTCTCTCCTCCAAATCTGTCCCCCTTTCATGGTGGGAGCACTGGTGATTTCTGCAAATAGTTTTATAGCACATGGGAGCGGCAGGAACCCCTCCATGTCTCTGTTGTCATGGCCAGCCAAGAGTTGGAGTCGGAGGATGAGGAGGAGGACATGGCTCCTCAGGAGCAAGAGGAATTGGAGGCTAGGCCAGGTCCCAGTTCTGCCATGCCAGACCCTAGCCCTGACAGTTCAGCCCCAGGAGTGGAAGCACAGCCAGGCTCTGGTACTGTGGAGCTCGGTTCAGGGGCTCAGCAGATGAGTGTGGGCTCCAGGGAGGAATCTGGCTTGGAGGTTCCCTCCTTTAAGGAGCGAAGGGCTGAAAGTGCTTGTGTCCGTCGATCTCGCAGGCTGGCTGAGAAACAAGCTCTTAATAAGGCTCAGCTGATACCAGGCAGGGTGTCGGCTACTTAAACACCTGTGAGAGGCCATCCCTTTGCCAGAACTTATTGTAAGTCTCTTGGTGTGACTGTGTGCTGGCTTCGTGTCTTTGGAACTCTGGTTTGCCTTACCTTGGAACGATTTGGACTTTCGCTGCTTTCTCCTTGCCCTGACCTTGGACCGGACTGACTTCTGTGATTTCCCCAACCCTGACCTTGGCTCTGGCTTTTGGACTATTCTTTGGATCAACGTTTAGGCTTGTGGAACTGACTTATCAGCTATTGTTGGTGAGTGCTGGCCACAGTCCGGGACATCTGTTTCCCCACATCACCTCCACCCAGTCAGGGAGGAAGCTGGCCAGAATGAGAAGCTGGTCATCAGTACGCTAATGACACTCAGATATAGTTCTCCATGACTAGATTGTCTGCTCAGACCCCTGATGGCGTCTCCCCTCTCAATGACTGTCTTGTGGCGGTGAGGGATTGGATGAGGGAAAGCCGATTGAAGCTTAATCCAAACAAAACGAAGGTGCTCACAATCACAGGCCCGAAACCAGGTTTGGGAATACAGCTTCCAGTCCTAGATGGAGTCACACTCTCCTCAAAGGATTCTCTTCGCAGTCTGGGGGTGCTCCTTGACCTGTCGCTTCACATGACTAGTCAGGTGAATGCGAAGGTCAGGAGTGCCTGTTACCAGCTTTGGCTGATACGCTAGCTGCGCCCTTTCCTGGAGATGAGGGATCTGGAAACTGTGACACACGCACTGGTAACCTCACATTTGGACTACTGTAATGCACTCTACATGGGGCTACCCTTGTGCCTAACCCGGAAACTACAACTGGTCCAAAATATGGCAGCCAGGCTTGTTGCTGGAACATCTAGAAGAGAGCACATAACACTGGTGCTCAAATCTCTCCACTGGCTGCTGATCAGTTTCCGGGCAGGGTACAAGGTGTTGCTTTTAACCTTTAAAGCCCTACATGGCTTGGGTCCATCCCACCTAAGGGACCGCCTCTTCCCGTATGAATCCCCCCCCCCCTCTGCACACTTCGGTCCTCTGGGAGGAATCTGCTACAGCCCATGTAGACCAGGCTGGTCCAGACCTCCCAGAGGGCCTTTTCAGCTGTCGCCCCCAAGCTGTAGAATGACCTCCTGGATGAGATGCGTCTTATTTCATCTTTAGAAGGCTTCAAAAAAAGCCCTAAGGACGCATCTCTTCCGGCAGGACTTCCCAGAGAATTTGAACACCTCCTGGCTCCAAACCTAGGCCCTAGTGTCTTCCAGCCTTCCTTTCCTGTGTTTTTTCCATCCCCTATACACCCTAGGTTCTTCAGGCCCGTTTCCCTGTTGCTGCTTTTTATTGTCTTATTTTGTTTTATTCCATGTTTTTAACTCTACTGTGTTAAAAACAGTCGCTTCTCAACTCCAGGTTGTCTTGGATGAAACCGATTATCTTGATCCATTTCAAACCGGCTTCAGGACAGGACATGGAGTGGAGACTGCCATGGTCGCTCTGAGCGACGACCTCTGCCTGAGTATCGACAGGAGTAGTGTGACCCTGCTGGTGCTCTTGGATCTCTCGGTGGCTTTTGATACTGTAGATCACTCCATCCTCTTCAGTCGACTGAGGGAGTTGGGGATCGGGGGCACCACACTCCAGTGGTTCCGGTCCTTTATCTCTGGGAGATCTCAAAGGGTGAGGCTCGGGGACAATTGCTCCTCCAAGATTGAGCTTAATTGTGGCGTCCCTCAGGGCGCCATCCTGTCCCCGATGCTATTTAATGTCTACAGGAAGCCACTTGGTGAGATCATTCGGAGGCATGGAGCTCAGTGTCTTCAGTACGCTGACGACACTCAGATATACCTCTCCATGACCAGATTGTCGGTTCAGACTTCAGATGGCGTCTCTCCTCTTAATGACTGCCTTGCAGCGGTAATGGATTGGATGAGGAAAAACAGGCTGAAACTCAATCCAGACAAAACGAAGGTACCAGCTGTTACAGGCCCGAAACCAGGTTCGGGAATGCATCTTCCGGTCCTAGATGGAGTCACACTCTCCTTGAAGGACCCTGTTCGCAGTCTGGGGGTGCTCCTTGACTCGTCTCTTCACATGACGAGTCAGGTGAATGCAGCAGTAAGGAGCGCCTGTTATCAGCTTCGGCTGATATGCCAGCTGCTCCCCTACCTGGATCAGAGGGACCTCGAAACAGTGGTGCACGCTTTGGTAACCTCACGTTTGGATTTCTGTAACGCACTCTACATGGGGCTACCCTTGTGCCTAACCTGGAAACTCCAACTAGTTCAAAATATGGCAGCCAGGCTTGTTAGCGGAACACCTAGGAGAGAGCACATTACACCTGTGCTTAAAGCTCTCCACTGGCTGGCGATTAGTTTCCGGGCGCAGTACAAGGTGTTGGTTTTAACCTTTAAAGCCCTACATAGCTCGGGTCCATCTTATCTCAGGGATCGCCTCTCCCCATATGAACCCCCCCGCACGTTTCAGTCCTCTGGGAGAAATCTGTTGCAGCCCATGAAGACTAGGTTAGTGCAGACCTCCCAGAGGGCCTATTCTGCTCCTGCTCCCAGGCTATGGAATGGCCTGCCAGACGAGATGCGTCTCATTACATCGCTAGACTGTTTCAAAACAGCCTTAAAGACGCATCTCTTCCGGCAGGCCTTCCCTGAAACTGTATAATCTACCCAGCTCCTAAAATCTTTCAGCCAATTCCCAACTCCCTATCACCCCTTCTGTATTTTGTTGCTGCCCATGCTGTGGCCAGCATTGCGGTTTTTATTTGTGTATTATGTTGTATTGTATTTTTATTGTTACTAATTTAATTTTAAACTTAACTAGTTTAATCCTATTTTAGGGGGGGAGGTTGGGATGGAATTCTTGAATTATTTTAATCTGTAATCTGTTTTTTAACCTTGTTGTACCCCGCCTCGATTGTTTTACAGAGGGGCGGGTAAGAAATAAACATTATTACAGTATTATTATTATTATTATTAAGGGGTGGTGGTGAGGGAAGGGATGGGATATTTTAACTGACACTGTTTTAACATTTGCTTTAACCCGCCCCGATTGCTTGTTCAGAGGGGCAGGCTGGAAATAAAATTTGTTGTTGTTGTTGTCATTATTATTATTATTATTATTATTATGTTTTTACAATAATTTTAGAACGCTTTTATACCCTTAAATTTTTAGTCACTTTTATAATCGGATGTTATAATTTGATGTTAAGGTTACTGTTATTTTATTGTAATAGTTATTTTACTGTCATGGTTGTTGTTCTTCTGATGCGTATTTGATGTTTATTTGATGATCGATCAGTTGATCGTAATAAATTGATTGATTGAATAGTTAATAATGTGTCATCGGCAAATAAACTTATTTTATGTTTTTTAAGTCCTATTCCTTCTAAACTATTATCATTTCTTATAACATTCGCTAACAACTCTATAACCATTGCAAATAGTATTGGTGATAGTGGGCACCTTGTCTTGTACCTCTAGTTACTCTTATTTCACTTGCCTCAAGTAGAAGAGCCCTCTCTCCATGCTACACCATCTTGCCCAGGGGGAAGTGAAAGGCAGGCCAAACTCCATCGGGCCTGTCCTACAGTATGAAGCAGAGCCCCCCCTCCAGTCCCCATCTGCCTTGGTCCAGGCGTCAGAGGGAAAGAAGATCTTTTGGACCTGATCCCCTTCCCCAACACCATTCCCTTCTCCTTTTGTGTCGTGTCTTCTTAGATTGTAAGCCTGAAGGCAGGGAACCGTCTACTTAAAATAATATTTGTAAGCCACTCTGATAGACATCATTATTATTATTATTATTATTATTATTATTATTATTATTTCTGGTTATCCCATCCTTTACAGAATTGTCAAGATATAATTGGTCTGTTAATCCTCTTATTCTATCCCCCATTCCAAATATTTTCATAATTATTTTTAATGTTGGCCATTCCACACATCGAATGCTTTAAATATGTAATGCCAAAATCCCTGCCTTTATTTTTTCTCCCCTATTACATTTATTCCCTATTACTATTTATTCAACACTCAGCCTAATAAATTGGACATTTGTCTTCCTTTCACAAATCTGCATTGATCCTTTTCTATATATTTATACATACATTTATTCAATCTATTTGCTATTACTGCTGATAGAATTTTTACATCTTGGTTTATTAATGATATAGATCTATATGATCCTGGATCCATTAAATCTTTATCTACCTTTGCTATTAAGATTACTAATGATTGTTGCCATGATATTTTCTCCCCTTTCATTATTCCATTATATAATGCTAACAATTTTGGGATTAATATCTTTTCAAACACTTTATAATATTCTGGTCCCAAAACATCGATTCCAGGAGCTTTCCCATTTTTCAATTTCCTTATTACCTTCACTATCTCTGCCTTCTCTATGGGTTGCCCCAGTACCTCTTTATCTTCTTCCTCTAATTTTTGCTCCGTTTTCTTCCACATATTTTTCTATTTTATTCAAATGGTTATCTCCTGCTTGGTATAATTCCTTATAAAATTCTTCAATTTTTTTTAAACTTTTCTTTTATCAATCTACGTATTTTACCAGATTTATGTCTAACCATATTTATCATACTTTCCATTTTCTTCTTTTGTGTGGACCTGGCCAACATTTTTGAATTTCTCTTACTATATTCAAAAAATTCTCTTCTTAAATATATCAAATTTTCTTGTACTTCATTTATTTCCATCTTATCCAATTCTTACCTTATTGCGCTGAATTCTACATATATTTGTTTAGCTCTATTAACTATATATCTATTTTCCAATACTTCTATATCCTTTTCTAGTTTCCTCTTTCCTTCTTCTTGTCTTTTCTTAAGGTTATATGTTTCTTTTCTACAAATTCCTCTTGTAACTGCTTTCATGGTATCCCATAACAATCCTTTTGTCACATCTTTATCATTTATATCCCATATTTCTTGCCATTCCTTTCCAGTTTTTTCTGCAACTTACTTATAATTCAGTATCTTAGTGTTTAACCTCCACCTTTTTACTTGTTCATAGTCCTTCTTAACCACTATATCTACCTCCACCAAGCCATGGCCCGATACTTTTATATTTGATATTTCCGAATTTAATACTTTATTTATGATTTTTTGATACAAAAAATAGTGTATTCTTGTATATGTTTTATGTACAGCAGAATAATATGTATATTTTACTTCATCTCCTTTTACTAATCTCCATACATCTTTAAATTTCTTTTACTCATTATTTTATTTAAATTTGTTATGTTTTTATATCTATCCTTTACTGAGGGATTAGATTTATCTTTTACCCTATCCATTTGCATATTAAAATCACCTGCCAATACCACATACAGTGGTCCCCCGGGTTACGAAGGTAATCCGTTCCGGATTACCTTTCGTAACCCGGAAATGACCGCATCCCGGGGGACCGCTTTAGCAGACGGACCGCGCGGCCGATTTAAGGGGCCGCGCGGTTTTTCTGTTTCGTTCCCCAGGGGATCCTTCGAATCCTGGGGGAATTTTAGCGGTCCCGCCGGTTTTGCACCCCGGGGATTTCGGATCCCGGGGGACAACTGTATTGTTCTTGCAGCTTTTCCACTTTTCTTAACACTTTCTCATAAAATTCTTCCTGTTTTTCATTTGGGGCATATACATTTGCCAGTAAATATTTTTCTTCCCCTAATTCCCCTTGTATTATTATGTATCTTCCATCATCATCTTTTAATACCTTTTTTATTACAAAATTACATTTTTTTTGCAATTACTATTGCTACCCCCCTTGATTTAGAACTTCAAAATGCTTTCTCATAGTCCCTTGCCCAATTCAATTTCAATTCATTTTGTCCATCCTTATGTTGGTGTGTTTCTTGTAAAAAGATCAAATCTGCTACAGACTTTTAAAATAATGCTTCAATCCTTCCTTGTTTAACTGGCGAAGCAAGACCTTTGGTATTTAAAGTTACAATCTTCAACTTATTTGACATAACCCAATTTATTTCTATTACTAATGGCTCCAATTAGTGATCCCCATAGCCAAATCCCACCCCCTACCCCCCCCTTTCCTTCCCCCCTCCCTCCCCATATCCATTTCACCTCCCCACTTCCATTCGCTAGGGCACTTTGCCCTAGACTCGGTTGCCAAGGCTACCCTTGTGGGGAGGGGCGACGAAGACATCCAAAGGCCCCAAACTTCCCTCCCCCCGAGTGCTCATGAGTATAAAATTTTTTTTTTTAATTTGATTGTAGTGATTCTATCTTCCATCTACAAAATTCCAGCTCCTCTAACCACTCCCAAGCTTTCTTTTCCTCCAGTTGCTGCAACCATTGCATCTTCTCCAGCTCTTCCAGGTGTTCTTCCGTTCTCTCCAGCTCCTTTTCTTTCAGATGTTTTCCTGGGTCCTCCAGGCTTTTTTCCTTCTTTATTTATCCCCAGTTCTTCCAATAACTGCAGTTCTTGCTCTGCAGAATCAATCTTGTAACTTCTTCCTGCCCATTGAAAATTTAAGGACAGTGGCTGTCCCCATGTGTAATTGATCCCAGCCTTCAACAATGCAACAGTACATGGTTTCATCGTTGCTCTCAATATTTTCGTCTGTGGGCAGTAATCATTATATATTTCCACTTTGGTTTCTCCAAATCTTAATTTCTCTGGATTTTTTTCTCATCATGTTCATCAGTCTCTCCTTATTATAATTAATCACTCTCACGATTACATCCCTTGGGATTATCCTATTCTTTCCTCATGGGATATGATGAATCCTCTCTATGTTATCTTCAATCCAATTAAGAGATGGGGAGATCTGTTGCAATCATTTTAATATTTCTGTTTTCAAGTTGTTTTTTCTATCCCCCTTTCCAATTTCTGGTATATATTTAATAACAAAACTTGATCTTCTTTGATAATCCTGTAAATATACAAGACTTTTATCAATTTCAGTAATTTTATTTTTATTACTGTGTATTTCCTTCTGATGTGCTTCATGGGTAATTTTACATCCTTTACTGTCTATTTTTAATGTTTTTATATCTTGTTGAATTTGTTTAATACTTTCCTGTAGTTCCCTGAATTTTCCATCTGAACTTTTCCTTTCCAGTTCCATCTATTGTTGGAATTGCTTGGTCATAGCTTCTCTCTTTTCCTTTATTGCCTCCAGAAAGACTTGTTTTTCTTTCTCCCTTTGTTTTTCCATCATCTCTGTTAATTTCATCATCATTCCTTCCCAATCTATCATTTTTATTTCCATTTCCTTTTTGCCTTTCTCCTTCCCTCCCTGCTCTTGCCTCCACATGGCTGCAGACTTTTTAGATTCCTGTATGTCCTTTAAAGGGGGTGCTACTTTTTTCAGACTTCGGATTCATTTCAGATTCAGAGTAGGCTTTTCTCTCCAAACGTTCAACACACCGAAATAATTGATCTGATGATTTATTGTTAGTTGGTCTCCACTACACTATATCTTCCTCCCCCTTCTTTTTCACCTTTCTCATTAACTCTATTCTCTCCATTCTCATCCTCCGTCTCTTCTGTGTTTTAACCTTCACTTCGCTTTTGATCACCTTTCCTAATTATTCCCCAGCTTGAGGAAGCATCAATTCCAGAATTCAGCCTTCCAACTACCACCTTTAAAAGATTTATTTATTTTTACTGTTTATAAAGCCTCTTAGTAGTGTTTTAACTGCATCATAAATCTTTAATGGCGACCAGCAGCTTCACTCCCCGGTTACAGCCAAAATTGAAAGCAAGAGTAAAGAGGATCTTTCCTTAAGAGTTAAAGTCTTTCTTTTACCTCAGCACACTCCTTATATCTTTATCTTGAAAATCCACCTCAGAGCAGTGCGATTCCTCTTTTTGGGAGCATTATTTTAACTACAATCTCTCTTTTCTCAGCACTCAGTTGTCTTGAGTTGTCTTATCCATCCATTGGCTCGCCCTGCCTCCCCAACATTATATTTTATGAGACGTGAGCTTCCATGGATTGGGTATCCATGCAAGGTCCTATAACCAAACTGAAGTGGATACCAAGGGCCCACTGTATTATTTAAAATTTAAAGTTTTTTTTCTTTGACAGATCTTTGTGGAGAGATTTCTCCCCTCAAGTTTGGATACCGGAGGATTATCTTTGCCAAATCCTCTGTTAGCATTTCATGACTCCTTAATCAGCAGTTCATTCAGTCGAGAGACACCTCAGCCTTCCTATAGGTTGATGATAGTTGGAGTTGGAGGATTTTTTTTTTAAGTCTCCGGACAAGTTCTTCCTCGGATGAAATCAGACTTAATTCTGACAACATGTCTTGTTAACAGAGTGCATCCACGCATCTGCACAGACTCACCAATGTCTGCGAGATAAAGGTTAACTCTGTTTCCCCCTTGCCTAACAATGGAAATAGTTTTATTATTACACATGTGCACAGATGTTCCAGTAAAGAACTGCACACTGTTTTGATACATTAGTTGGTGGTCAGACGTTAACATTCCTCTTTCAGAGTGGTAAGTCTTCATTGTTTTAAGTTAAAATCACCTTAAAATCACCTTAATTGACAAGGTGATCAGTGATAGGGTGGAAGCTGACATAGGTCCAGATTGGATCACGTTCCATTTTGCTTGATCACATAATCCACCATAATCCACATTTTAGACGAGTTAAAACACTTGGGACTTAACTGGAAATCCTTCTTCTCCCCATTGGGATCACTAGCTTCTGGTTTCACTAGACTGACTACTAAGGGAGAAAATGGGATTGGGCTATCGAAGAAAGGCATGTCACCCATGCCTGACATACTTGCCAATATCAGGGTGAGCCTGATCCCTCTGCATCTCTCTATAACAATACAAGTAAAGTGGCAGTCCCTTGTCAGACCTGCTACTCCTGGTGATCTCCCAGAAAACAATGAAAATAATTGCTGTTTCCTCAGACCAGATAGCCTGAGAACCACTGTTCTATATCACATTAGTTACCATGGACGACTTTCAGGGGCTCTCTGAAACCCTCAGTCTTCTCCTTATTGAAATTCTTCCAGGAGGGCATGGGCTGGGGCCTTAGGCCACCACAGCCATAAACAGACTAACCTCACTGTTGTGACACAGTCAAGGGGCCAGGATGGGATGGCATCCCATCTCCATGGTCAGAGATTCCTCAGGTGACTTGTTGCTTGTTTTGCTACAGAACACCATTTCTCTTCTGGGATTTATACATGGTCCTTGCTGACTGTCTTAGCACAGTCTTAGTTCCTAAGGGAGATCTCTCTAAGCCATTTGCCTGGTTGGGGCCCCTCCTGATTGATGCCCCTTTGGCACATAGGGGGTCTGAGCCTGGGGTTCTGCTATCACACAGGCAGCTAAATGTTAGTAGAACTGACCCCATGGCAATTCAACAAAACTCAGACCCAGACCCCAACCCCACCCTTAGGGTGAGCTCTAACCTCCTCAGAGTTCAGAATCATATTCCCCCTGCCTTTTCCTTAATTCTCCGAGTCATTGGAAAGAATATAAAACATACACCATGCTGGGGAGCCAGCCTCTGTCGCTGCCCAATTCTGTATAGTTTGATATGCAACTAAATTGTTTTATTTATTTTTTCCGGAGCATCTGGCACTTGTATGACTGGCCTTCCAGGGTTAGCTCCACCCACATGGGGTCACTAGAAGGTCTCTTGAGTTTGCCTGCCTATTTTAGTGAATGGGAGGAGCATAACCCAAACTACAGGATGTGGGGCTCTTATCTACTGGAAATGGACATATCACGGGTAAGAGCCAATGTCCCTTTCTTGAATTTCTTTGCCTGTTGAGGACCTAAGTGCTGCCTCTTCAAGGACTGTTGTCTGGTCTCCAGATCATAATGATGTAACCATGCTTCATCAACAGTGATGAACTGTTCCAAATAATTACCACTAATGTAACACACCCCTGCATCTGCCATTCTTCATTTTAGGGTCCTCATATTTTGATCTCTCATATTTGGAGATAGCAAATATATTTGATATTAGATATTAGATATTTTTGAGAGATCAATGACCTTTCAGAAACAGAGGCCGATGACCATCCCAATCAGGTTTCCGGGGGGGGGGGGGTGGTGGCTTCCCTAGGCATGTGGGCACCCACGTAAAGAAAACTATCCAATCTAAAGTTTTTCATCCTTCTGCTTGAAACCTGAGACAAAGGAGCTCTTCATACATAAAGCAGTCAGCCCGCCTTTCTGCCTACCCCCAGTTGTGATTCCAGCCCAACTTCTCCATCTACTGTTCCCAGAGCCATCCCGATCCCATTGTTCCTTTTGTTAAAACCATCACCAGTCCAAACCCCTTTGTACATTCCTGGGACAAGCCATTCAACCTTTAGTACCTGTCTAGATAGCCCATTGCTTCAGGATACATTTAAGGTATAAATATGTCTTCAAAACGTAGCTGCTGTGCAGACAACCCAATATGCATACGTGCCCGCAGTCTGTGTATTTTCTGTGTTGCCCTCAGAACCTGCCATCTGACTCACTCTAGCCTTCCACGGTATTATCTTTGGACACGTAAAAATAACCCCATTCCAACCCCTAAAAACTCAGGTATCCCCTTCCACTTTGGGTAGCTCTGTGTGCTGTATGTGTGTTTGAATTGCTATCTTGGGTATGTGTGTTTGCACTCTGCATATCTTCTAAATACCGATTCCTTAATTTACCAAGAATCTGGTATGTGGAATGGGTTTCCATTAGAACAGAAACATGCACCATCTATTCTTTTCAAGGCATGTCAAAATAAAAAGTAAATTTGTGTGTATAGATGCACACCGTTTTGACATTCTTGGATCTGAAAAGTATATTATTATTTGTAATGAACAAACAAATACATAGTCAAGTGTCACAAAGTGTTGATTTTGGTGTCCAGCCAGGCAGGAGCTGGTTTTGCTTTTACACACTTTTTTGCAAGCTCACACTATCACTACTGAACTTTTCATCTAGAGTTTGTGTTTGTCATCTCTTTGGCAGCAGGTTATTAAGAAACAGTAGCAGAAATAGCAAGTTGAAGCATAAAAATATGTGTCGTGCACTTGGCTACTCATAAAATGTTTTAAAGACCTCATTATGCACTGTTGCATGGGATCAACATAAAAAGAGGAGGCCTCTGTGGAAACCATAATGAAGTCAGGACTGCTCCTGACAAACATTTGCTGTGTTGCCTGGCTCATAGAACTATAGATCCTTTTCATCTCTTGTGTTTCCCCCTACATTTAGAGCAGTAAACAAGCACCCAAGTTTTCCCACTTCTGCATACTTTTTCATAACCTCCCTGATTAATTGGCCATGGAATGCAAGAGCAAGCAGAATTTCTGACAAGAGCCTCAAACCTTTCCTATGCATACCGACTAGCGAACTGAGTCATTTGTCCTGCTTTCCAAGCTAAGAGGATATCCTACTCCTCAAGAGGGTTTTTCTGCTTTGCCAGACGTCTTCCTTAAAGCAAATTGCAGAAGTCATTTTTAAATCTTTGGTTCTGATACAGGAGTGATAATTCTCAGACCAATATCATTTGGAAATTCAAGGGGGTTGATTTTCAGGAGTGACTTATTCCTGATTTTCTTGTTTCTGAAGCAGCCAGACAAGAGGTCCTTGTGCCCTCATGCTTACTTTTTTAAGAGGAAGAGGTGCTGGGACTTAAACTAGCCTAAAAGTAGAGATCTGTCTATCAAGCTTTCCTGGAACAGAACAAAAAACCCACTTCTACACAACAGACCCCATTCTTCACAAATTATGGTTTCCATCTATGTCTGTTTCCTGTGGTGGCCTCACAATCTGAAGTTCCTGTAGTGGACTAATGGTTACAGGATGTCCAGGCTGCCCAGGTCTTACTCCAGGAGCAGTTGGACCTGGTCAAAGAAGCCTACAAGCACAAAGCTGATAAGCAGCAGCAGCCAGGGCCCCTGTTGAAAGTGGAGGATCAAGTCTGCCTGTCAGCTCACCATATTCCATTCCACTGGCCCTGTTGGTAGTTGGATGCCAGATTCCTGGGTCCCTATGGGATTGCTGCCCAAGTCAATGCTTTTCGGCTTCATGTTGGTTCTTGCCTTGAATGTTCATGAGGATGCTGCTCCTGGACTTCCACCGGCTGCAGTACTGATAGATAGGGAGGAGGAATACAATGTGGCTCAGATTCAAGACTCACAGATGTGTTGGGGGCACTTTCAGTACCTGGTTGATTGATTTGGGTATGGGCTGGAGGAATGTTCGTGGGCAGAGGCTTTGGATGTACATGCTCCTAAATTGGTTTGGTGCTTTCACTGCTGCTATCCCAATACAATCATAGAATCCTAGAGTTGGAAAAAGGCCATCCAGTCCAACCCCCTGCCATGCAGGAACTCTTGCTCAAAGCATACCTGACAGATGGCCATCCAGTCTCTGTTTAAAGACCTCCAAGAAAGGAGAGTACACTACACAAGTGTGTTCCTTTGTCGAACAGCCCTTAACGGTAAAGAGATTCCTCCTGATATTTAAGTGGAATCTCTGTTCCTGGAGTTTGCATCCATTGTTCTGGATCCTGTTCTCTGGAGCAGCAGAAAACAAGCTTGCTCCCTCCTCAATATGACATCCTTTCAAATATTTAAACAGGGCTATCATATCACCTCTTAACCTTCTCTTCTCCAGGCTAAATATCCCCAGCTCCCTAAGTTGTTTCTCATAGGGCATGGTTTCAAGACCCTTCACCATTTTAGTCATCCTCCTTTGGACACACTCCAGTTTCTCAACATCCTTTTTGAACTGTGGTGCCCAGAACTGGACACAGTATTCCAGATGGGGCCTGACCAAAGCAGAATAGAGTGGCACTATTACTTCCCTTGATCTAGACACTATAATTCTATTGATGCAGCCTAAAATCACATTGGCCTTTTTAGCTGCCGCATCCTCCTTTTTCCGGGAAGGATGATGATGAGAAGGTACGTTCTGCTTCCAGAACTTGGAAATAGACTCTGATTCGAGACTGAAGCAGGACATGCTGATGCCTGCTGCTGAACCAGAGCAGCAGGTGATTGGCAGAGACTCCCAGAGACAAACCAGAGTGCAGTACCAGCTCTCACAGAGAGCCCTTCCCATTCAGATATAGAAGACCACTTATCTCTTTCTAACTTTGCTGAACGAAGACGACAAAGGGAGGGCTTCAGGAGGTCTCAGAGGATTTATAGGTGGCAGCAATTAAGCAGCAGCTGTGTTGAGCTAATAATAATAATAATAATAATAATAATAATATTTATTTCTAGCCCGACCCTCTGAGCAAGCAATCTGGGCAGGGTACAACATTTAAAAACATATACAGTTAAAAAATTACAATCTATACAATCCATACCCACCTCTCAGCCCTTAAAACAGAATTAAACTAAGTCATAATTAAAACAGTATCAAATCTGAAAAACAACACTAAATCTCGAGGTCCAATGTGGCAGCCAGATGTCAATGGGAGATGGAGGAGCTAGACATCATTCAGGCGGCAGGAGGATTAGCTACTATTCGGAAGAGATGCGTCTTGGTCACTTTCCTAAAACCATCCAAGGTTGTAATAAGATGCATCTCATCCGGCAGGTCGTTCCACAGCCTGGAAGCAATAGCAGAAAAGGCCCTCTGGGAGGTCTGCGACAGCCTAGTTTTGATAGGCTGTAGCAGTTTCATCTCAGAGGACCGTAGTGTATGGGGGGGCTCATATGGGAGGAGGCGGTACCTAAGATAGGTTGGACCCAAGCCGTGTAGGGCTTTAAAGGTCAAAACCAACACCTTGTACTGTGCCCGCTTGTTAGGAAGTCTCTCATTTGGGGGAATTATAATTATAATCTTCACATCTTCTCAGCCTGATCTATATCACTAGGTTTTTATAAAGGTAAAAATGCGGATGAGAACCAAGTATACCACCTGCATCTAATTGGAAAAAGAGTGGGATGTGTCACCACTCCAACATCCTTAACACTATCCGTGTGCCTCTTACTCTGTGTTACCAAGAAAGCACATTTCTTTCTCTCTCTGTTACATTCATAGCAATTGTGAGAGCCCTGTGGCATTTAATTGTGCAAATGTCAGAACTGTCTTAGGGCCCACTTCATATCTTTTGAAAGTGAAAGCCAGCCTTCCTGAAAGGAAACTCATTAATTCATGCAACTAATTGAAAAATGATAGGCTTGCTGCAAGTATTTTAGCACCACACCTTTTGGGAATTCCTGGAGTTGGAAGTTCCAGCTTCCCATTACTAAAAGTGACAGTTCGTACTGCTTGCATATGTATGTGCATCAGGCTTTTGAGGCAATATATGTGTGTGTGTTGTGCACCTTCATTTCCGACTTACAGCAACCCTAAGGTTGCCTGGGGTTTTCTTGGCAAGAGTTGTTTAGAGGAGGTTTGCAATTGCCTTACCTCAAGGCTGAAAGCATGGCTTCTCATGGCCCAAATAAGAATCAAACCCTAGACTCCAGAGTTAAAGTACAAAGCTCAAACCACTATGCCACATATTTATAATTCTGATCAGGACTTCAGTTTCCTGAAAAAAGATTGGGATGATCTGATGAAATGAACCGTGACTGTCTCCTTCCTTAGGGGTCTTTAAGCAGAGGCTGGATGGCCATCTGTCAGGGATGCTTTGATTTGGAGTTCCTGCATGGCAGGGGGTTGGGTTGGATGGCCCTTGTGGTCTCTTCCAACTCTATGATTCTATGATTCTAGTTTGGGGCTTAGGGGAATGTAACATTTATCTCTCTTTAACCCTTGCCTATTGATGATTCTTATATTGTCTGGTGCTAGTCTGTCTTGCCATTTATCAATGATAATGCAATACAAACAAGATGGCAGGTCACACTTTCAATTAAGTCTGAAATTGCCTTTGGAGGATATCCATATTTGCTTTCTCATCTTCCCTACATCACTTTCACCTTTCCTCTTTCCTGAGCCCAATGTGCAAGCTGCCCCATTCCCCTGATTTGTTTCTCTAGGGCTGCAGATTAAAAGGTGAGCCCATTTTGGCCATTGGCACCAACAAGAGAGTCGAAGGTCATTGAGAAGCTACAATTCAGTCATCTTCCTCAAAAGCTCTATTTAGATTGTAAAAATAATCGAGGAATCCAAATGTGTCCGATTAAGTTTGGGGGGGGGGGCTGCTGAAAAAACCACTTAACCCAGGATAATCAATACTGAGGTTTTCCCCAAGTTTTAAAGATAGATTGCATCATCATAGAATCATAGAATCACAGAGTTGAAGAGACCCCAAGGGCCATCCAGTCCAACCCCCTGTCATGCAGAACTCTCAATCAAAGCATACCCAACATATGGCTATTTAGCCTCTATTTAGAAGTGGGTGGCAGAGGCCATGTTCCCTCTGGCGTGGGCAAGAAGCCATTTTCTGCTTTCCTTGTGGGATGCTCTGTGGCAGCCAAAAAAGACCATTTTAGAATTTGAAGCCTTAGCCCCTGCTGGCCCCTGTCTAGCTTCCCTTACAGCCATACGGCCAAGAAGGTGGCTGTATATACCAGAGGAGGAGTCCTCTGTCTCCTTCAACACTTTCTCATTATAAGAATTCAAAGGGAATGTACAGGAGCCATGGTGACATCACCATGTGTTTCCCAGGCTACAATAGGATCTTCCACATCTGTTGGGATCCTGGGTGCCATTGGGACCAGAGATGGGAAGGGAGAGGGAGACCAAGAACCTATCCCCCCATCTGCCCTCCCAGCAGGGTTCCAAAACCACAGTGCCTGCAGTGGCAATGGCAGAGGCCTCCTGGGAATGACTGCCCAGAGTGAGGGCATTAGATCTGGCAAAGGTTCCTTGCTGGCTGCAGAGAAGGGGGCCCTGGTACTCACTCCTTATCTTGTGTCTTCTGGCTGGCTTGCCTCTCTGACATTGGCCCTGTTTCAGGCTGGGCAGAGGTGCTGCAGAGAAACTCTTTGCTGTGGCTTTTGGCTGGCCTGTCTCCTGAACCCTGGCCCTAAACGGGCTGAGCAGAGATGTTGAGAAGGGAAGTTTCCATATCTTCTGGCCAGCTTCCACCCTGACTGGGTCGGGGTGATGTGGGGAAACAGAGACATGGAAGGGTTCCTACAGCTCCCACGTGCTATAAAACTATTTGCAGAAATCACCAGTGCTCCCACCATGAAAGGGGGACAGATTTGGAGGAGAGAGTGAGTCACTGGCAAAGCCAAGACCTTTCTCCAATTCTGGGAGCCCTTGCCAATTTAAATCTTTCTTCATGCTTCCAAGGCAGCAAGAGAAACAAGCGAAGGAAAAGGATTAGAGCGACTGTAGTGAAGAAGTTGCAGAGCAACAGCAAACACATCCTTCTGGAGTGATAGGCAGGACAAGACTGTCCCTCTAGGGTTAGCTCCACCCCTGTGGGGTCACCAGAAGGTCTCTTTGGTCTGCTTGCCTATTGGAGTGAGTGGGAGGAGCATAACCCAAGCTACAAGCTACAGGATGTGGGGGCTGGGGGGTCTTATCTACTGGGAAAAAAAATATTTACATAAAGGTCTCTCACTTGGAGGGTCCCAACACCAATAGAAAAAGGAGGGAAGAAAAATGAGAACAGCTCCTTCCTTTTGAGTATACCTTAGCAGCAGCTGGCAGGGTCAGGATGTCCACTGCACATGTCTCATGGTAAGTGACAATAATTCTTTCTCTTCTAGTGTGCAATGGAAATTCTGGATAGGGATATGCTCAAGATGAACTAGCCCTGATGGGTCAAGGACTGTCTAAAGGGATGCCTTTGCCCTCTTATCCTCATGGGCCTTCAATATGTCCTCCACATGGACTGAGGAGACCAAGGCTGAAACTAGGGCAACCACCAAAAGGCTCTGCATTTATTATTTTCTTGGGTAGATTATGCAATCTAAGTGCTTCAAGGAAGCTGGTTTTGACCATTCCTAGCTTATGACAGCCATAAAATTGCTGATGAAAGGAACCTCGGTGTCATGGGATTACAGGACCGCAGGGCCTCCTGCTGGAGGTCTGGATCTGCTATGTGTACCAGGGAACCCAGGGATGCTCAGAGCCAGAACCTTAGTGGTCTTGCTGAGGAAAACTGTCCTGTTTAAAGAGCCTGATGGAGTGGGGATCATCCACCTGCTGCTCTAGGCTCTCTTGGAAAGCTTCCTGGAAAGTCCCCCCACCCAGCTCAAAAGGCATCCAGAAGAGTCCTTGTCACTTTCCACTGAGAAGTAGGACAGGAGGAAGGAACATGATGTTCTCTTGCTGGACCATACTGTTTCACTCCCTCAGAGTCCTTTCTAGATTTCTTTAGAGGGGGAGAGGGAGGAATTACTGCTGTGGTGGCGGCGGCGGCTTATCAAAATGATGGCCTTATTGCCATGTGAAAGCATCCTTGTTGTATGGCCAAGATGACCACATTGTCAGGAGCAGGAGCCGGGCCCTTCCTCCCATGCGCAGGAGAGGTTGGAGGCTGAAAGCTGGGAAGAAGGGCTGCCAAAAACTCCAATGCCCCCATACCACAATCGTGCTCCTGAGTGAGCATATGCTCTGCCCTGTGCATTCCCTGGAGTTAGAAGGGGATCCTTGCCACTCAGAGCCTCTTCATCCAGGCCACAAAAATGTGGAGGCATGGGGTGGTCGGCCCAATTGGGAGGGTGGAAGAGTTCGGGACCTTTGAGTCACCCACTCCAACCATGTATGGAAGTGAATCCCTGTGACGAAATCTCGTTGAACCCCTAGACATCTCGTGCATTGTAACACATACTGGCTGAGGGAACCATGCTGGGGTGGTCCTTCCTTGCTGGGTGTGGCATGGGTCTCTACTAAGGGAAGGGATTCAGTCCCCCACAGGTCTGAGATGGAATCCTCCCCCTGCATGGCTTAGGGAGCTGATAGAAGAGAAGAAAGTGGAGGAGAAAGGAGGGGAGCTGGAAGAGGACCAATAAGAAGGGTGAGAGATCAAAAAGAAGAATTCTTCGGCAGTGTGAATAACCAATATAAACAGACCTGGGCTAATCCGGGATTATACTCTTCATGCCTTGAATGTATTTCGAATACATTTGCATTGGCGACTCCATGTTTGTTTGTTTTTAGTGCTGGCATGTGTGAGCAACCAAGTTCCCAGAGATGTGCATAGATGCAGTTCTATAATAACCTGCAGTGTGTAAGTGAGGTTATTTGCGTCGTTCCGCTAAGAAAAAGGATGGCTGAATGAAGGACCCCAAACAATGTGGATGGGCTTGGAGAGACCAGCTGGTGGCTCCCGTGTCATTATGAGTCTGCTTTAGGTTTTGTTATCCAAGGTGCTTCTCTCATTTTCGGGATAGGTTTCAGAAAACTGGATAAGCTTCTTTAAATTTTAGACTAAATCCCAGATTGGATTCACCACAGCACTGACCTGCGGCCTCCGACCACTACTTTATCCACTAGCCAGTGCAGGAGCAGTTGTTCCAAATGGTTGCTTCCCCAGAGCTTAGAGGCTAATTTTTTGGACTACAGTCCACCCTCCTCATCCACAGATTTTTTTTATCCACAGATTCAAGAATCCATGGCTTGAAAATATTTTTAAATTATAAACTTCAAATAGCAAAACCTTGATTTTGCCATTTTATAGAGGGGACACCATTTTGCTCTGCCATTATATTTAATGGGACTTGAAAATCCACAGATTTTGTTATCCACGGGGGATCCTGGAACCAAACCCCAGCGGGATAACAAGGACCCACTGTCTAACTCCCAGAATCTCCCAGCCAGTTTGGCTGTAGCTAAGCTGTAGGAATCTGGGAACTGTAGTCCAAGAAACAATGCTTCTGAGGCCTCTTCCTTCCCTACTTCTTTTACTGTTTGTATCAGGTCTGGTGGAATGTAAACATACAAGGAGGGGGGTGCCTTCTAGGTATCAAATATTAGGATAAATCAGTCAGCACAGAACTGCATGATTTTTGCATAGTCTCTTAGTCCTCTGTCTCCTGTTTCACTGAATCTGGCAAAGAGAGAGCCACCTCACCCACTAACAAATACTAATGAGTTAAAAATTAGTAACTTGTTAAAGGATAGGATTGACTTCAGAATTAATCAGGAAATCGAAAGTATTAAGACACATTATGGGGACATCTAATGAACTGTTACTTGAGTTAATTACTTATTTCCAAGCTTTGGGTGAATGTCTTCATGTTTTTCATTTAGGCTTCCTGGCATCATCTGGATGGACATCTCTCTTGGTCTGTCTGTCCGTCCATCCGTCACTCTGTCTCCTAATTCTAGAATCCAGTTGTCAAATGGAACCGAAGGGACAAATGGGAGCATTATTTTTGCATAATTCATAACTAAGCTATGACATTTTGACGGTGTTATGTCTCTCCGGATCCCACCTGCATTCTCATCCCACTCTTGCTTTGTGGCAGATTGTGAGACGTTTGTTTTTCTTTCCTGCTTGGAAATTGGTCGCTTCTTTTCTATAAGCATTTTCTGCACTTGAGTACAGTATGTGTATTGCTTAAGTGGCTTTATTTATCCCCTTTCTCTAATGTTTGTATTTTTGTACACATTTTGCCCATTGACTAAGTGTTTTTATGTACATGTTTCAATTGTACACATTTTTAGCTGTTTGCCTTTTTAAAAACCATGCATGATGATGCACTTTAAGCTTTGCACATGTGCAGATTTTTGAGAAAATGTGCTGTTTCTCTGACAGTGAGTGAGGAGATACATAACTGCTAATTTTACTGAGTCTCCTAAGGATGCAGATCTTCAGTAACAGTGGGCCTGTCGGGATCCCCTTTTTCAGGTTCCTTCTGCCATGGAGTTGTTATTTTATGTTGATTGTTGTTATTCCCTCTGTAAATTTCTTTTCCATGCATTTATTATTTTATGTTGAGTTGTTATCATTTAGAAGCAGTTTCAGTTTTAAAGCTTACGTTGATATTGTGAACAGGTGCTGAGTCTAATGGTGGGAAAAGGAAAGACACTGACTGTTACTGCACGGCTCAAAAGTTGTTTAACCTGTGAATGAATGCGAGAGAATGAGGAGGTTGGGGATGAAAAGGGTTATAGGATTGTAACTGAATGCTTGGGCCAGTTCTGGCAAAAAATAGTTTGCTATTCTGAGATGCTGCAATAAACACTTTTGGGTTAGAATCATAGAATCATAGAGTTGGAAGAGACCACAAGGGCCATCCAGTCCAACCCCCTGCCATGCAGGAACTCCAAATCAAAGCATCCCCGACAGATGGCCATCCAGCCTCTGTTTAAAGACCTCTAAGGAAGGAGACTCCACCACTCTCTGAGGGAGTGTGTTCCACTGCCAAACAGCCCTTACTGTCAGGACGTTCCTCCTAATGTTGAGGTGGAATCTCTTTTCCTGCAATTTGTATCCATTGTTCCACATCTTAGTCTCTGGAGCAGCAGAAAACAAGCTTGCTCCCTCCTCAATATGACATCCCTTAAAATATTTAAACAGGGCTATCATATCACCTCTTAACCTTCTCTTCTCCAAACTAAATATCCCCAGCTCCCTAAGTTGTTTCTCATAGGGCACGGTTTCAAGACCCTTCACCATTTTAGTCGTCGTCCTTTGGACACACTCCAGTTTCTCTACATCCTTTTTGAATTGTGGTGCCCAGAACTGGATGCAGTATTCCAGATGGGGCCTGACCAAAGCAGAATAGAGTGGCACTATTACTTCCCATGATCTAGACACTATACTTCTATTGATGCAGCCTAAAATTGCATTGGCCATTTTAGCTGCCGCATTGCACTGTTGACTCATGTTCAGCTTATGGTCTACTTGGACTCCTAGATCCCTTTCACACGTAGTTTCATTCAGCCAGGTATCCCCCATCCTATATCTGTGCATTTCATTTTTCCACCCTAAGTGCAGAACCTCACATTTCTCTGCTTTGAATTTCATTTTGTTAGCATTGGCCCAGCTTTCTAGTCTATTCAGGTCATTTTGAATTTTGATCCTGTCCTCTGGGGTATTAGCTACTCCTCCTAGTTTAGTGTCATCTGCAAATTTGATAAGTATGCCCCCAATTCTGTCATCCAAATCATTAATAAAGATGTTGAATAGTACTGGGCCCAGGACAGAACCCTGTGGCACCCCACTGGTCACTTCTTTCCAGGATGAAAAGGAGCCATTGTTGAGCACTCTTTGAGTTCAGCCAGTCAACCAATTACTAATCCATGTGTCAGTTAACTTGTCTAGCCCACATTTTGCAAGCTTGTTTGCAAGAATGTCATGGGGAACCTTGTCAAAGGCCTTACTGAAATCGAGGTATACTATATCCACAGCATTCCCTTCATCTACCAAGCTGGTAATTTTATCAAAAAAAGAGATCAGTTTTGTTTGACATGACTTATTTCTCTGAAACCTATGTTGAATTTTTTGTGATTATGGCATTGGCTTCTAAATGTTCACAGACTCTCTGCTTATTGATCTGCTCTAGAATCTTTCCTGGAATTGATGTCAGACTAACTGGACGATAATTGTTGGGATCCTCTTTTTTTCCCTTTTTGAAGATGGGGACAACGTTTGCCCTCCTCCAGTGTGCTGGGACTTCTCCTGTTCTTCAGGAGTTCTCAAAGATTATTGCCAGTGGTTCCGATATTACATTTGCCAGTTCTGTTAATACCCTTGGATATAGTTCGTCTGGTCCTGGAGACTTATATTCATTTAGGTTAACCAGATATTTCTGTACTATCTCTTTACTTATTCTGTGCTGAAATTCCCCTATTCTGTCTTCTGCTCCATTATCCTTAGGTTGAGCACCCTTTGCTTTTTCTGAGAAGACTGAAGCAAAGAAGGTGTAGAGTAATTCTGCCTTTTTTTTGTCCCCTGTGAGCATTTTGCCATCTTCTGCACGCAGTGGCCCTACTGTTTCCTTCTTCTTCCCTTTGCTGCGGACATATCCAAAAAAGCCCTTTTTATTGTTCTTAACCTCTCTAGCAAGCCTGAGTTCATTCTGTGCTTTAGCTTTTCTGACTTTATCCCTACAATTGTAAACCGCTTAGACACTCCTTAAGGGTATGAAGCGGTATATAAATGAAGCTGTTTGTTTTGTTTTGTTTGTTTACACGTGCTTGCTATTTGTTTGAATTCCTATTTGGTAATTTCCCCATTTTTCCATTTCTTATACATGTTCTGTTTAAAACTTAGCTCAGTTGAAAGTTCCTTAGTCATCCATCCTGGCTTCTTGAGACATCTTCCATTTTTCTTCCTCATTGGAACTGTTTGAAATTGTGCCTTCAGTATCTCCTTTTTGAGAAACTCCCATCCGTCTTGAACTCCCTTCTCTTTTAGTATTTCTGACCATGGTATCACCCCTAGTATTTCCCTACGTTTATTGAAATCAGCTCTCCTAAAGTTTAGAGTGTGTGTCTGACTATGCCTGGCTTCTCCTTTCCACTGTATAACAAACTCCAGGAGAACATGGTCACTCCCACCTAAGGATCCCACCACTTGCACCCCATCAACTATGTCTTCCCTGTTGGTTAAGATCAGATCTAAAATGGCTGATCCCCTTGTTGCCTCATCCACCTTTTGGACAATGAAATTGTCTTCCAGGCAAGTGAGGAATTTGCTAGACCTTGAGGATTTGGCTGAGTTTGACTTCCAGCAAATATCAGGAAAATTGAAGTCACCCATCACTACTACATCTCTCCTTTCTGAGTGTGTGATTATCTGGTCTAGAAAGGCATCATCCAATTCCTCTGCCTGAGTCGGGGGTCTGTAGTAGACTCCCACAGTAACATCCCTGTTGTTTCCCTCTCCTTTAATTTTTATCCAGATGCTCTCCACCTGGCTTCCAGTATTGACTTCCTTGATCTCTTCACTGGTGTAAATATCCCTGACATATAATGCTATTCCTCCTCCTTTCCTGTTTGGCCTGTTTCTCTTTAAAAGGTTATATCCCTCTATTTCTACATTCCAATTGTGATACTCATCCCAGCAGGTTTCAGTGATGCCTATTATATCGCATTTCCCTTGTTGTGCTAGGAGTTCAAGTTCATCCTACTTATTTCCCATACCCTGTGCATTAGTGTAGAGACATCTAAGACCATGTGTCCTCTTTACTTGCTGCTTTTGCACTTTTTTTGCCTCCTACTGTTGTGTCCTTGCACTGTTTGCCTTCTTCCCTCTATGTCAATTTGACTATTCTCTCCAGCCCTTTTGCCTTCCTGAATGCTGTCTCCCTTCCCCACATAACTTAATTTAAAGCCCTCCTGATCAGATTCTTCAGACTGTTGGCAAAAACGTTTTTGCCAACTGGCATGAGATGCAGCCCATCCCTTGCCAGAAGTCCCTCCTCATGGAACCGCAGCCTATGATCCAAGAATCCAAACTGTTCTTGGCAGCACCATCTATGGAGCCACTTATTCATCTCTGCTATTTTCCTCTCCCTTCCTGGACCATGCCCTTCTACTGGGAGAAGAGAAGAGCTTCCTTCCCAGAGCCCCATAATCCCTTATGATATTCTGAAAGCTGTGCCTTGCAATATCATTGGTTCCCACATGAACCAAAAGAAAGGGGTATTGATCAGTAGACTTGACAAGTCTTGTCAGACTCTCCGTCACATCACGGATCGTTGCCCCAGGGAGACAACACACCTCCCGAGACAAGTTGTCAGGCCCACAAACCACTTCTTCTGTTCCCCTCAGCAAGGAGTCCCCCACCACCACCATGCGCCTGCTCTGAGGCTTAGCAGCGGCTGTTCCCTTTCGTGGTACTCTCAGGCTCCCCTGCCACACATATTGTATCATTTTTAGACTTTTTTTTTTAAAGATCAGCCTTGCACACTAACATCATTAAATTCTCCAACTGTGAGCTTCTTCAAATTATATTGGGCATACTATTCTTGTCTGATTCATTCACACTTTAGAAATAATCTGGTTTGACACCTCTTTAGCTCCTTTACTCTGGTGCTGCAACAAAACAGTTCCCAAGATTCCATAGCATTGAGCCATGGCAGTTAAAGTGGTGCCAAACCAGATTATTTCTGCAGTGCGGATGCAGCTCTAGCCTCTTCTGGGATGGCTGATTTTATGTAGAGTTTGGAGATGTTTATTTTGGGGATGTTAGCTTTCACAATCCCAAGTGGCCCCTTCTGGAAGATGTAGTGCAATGCACAGATCCCGTTTCCAGATCTCTGCTGCTATGTTATTGTGATAAAGATCTGTCTCCTTAAATCAGAAAGGTCAATTCAAAAGAAGCAACAGCAATGTGATTAAGAAAGCAGATTTGATAATCCATTACTGGTGGCTGGGTTTTTCTCTTTGTGTTAACAACCCCCCCCCCCCACTTCACAATGTGACTTCAGTCTGAGCTATTATTTGGCCTTCCAGTTTTAATTAGCCTCTCATTGCACTTTCTTGAATAGTTTTCTTCCTCTTTTTCTGTAAGGATATGTAGCCTTCAGTCTAGCTCACTAGAAATAGTACTTCTTAAACCGAAGTGGGAAAGAGAAGTGTGAGAGGAGTGTTCCAATGAAAAAGGAGTCACTTCAAATATTATTTCAAATGTCAGATTGTGACCTTTGTAAAAGGCCCATGAGGAACTGGAGGGCATAAACCCTGAAGGAAAGAGACCTCCGAATAGCAAGGAAGAAGTACAGTGAACAAGTTCCCCATCAAGGATTGAGAGTGATAGAGAGAAATGTAGGAGTAGATTTTAATTGTTCTAGATAGAGTGTTTTACTTTGCATTCAGTTCAATTCAATTTTTATTATTCATGGTTGAACCAAAGGCCATTCACATACTTAATATTTAAAACCACTTAAAACCAATTTAAACCAATTAAAACCAATTAAAAAAAACAAACCAGTAAATATAAAATGCTCCATCAGATAATTAACATTAAAATTTTATACATTGGCCATGGATGTGGGTGATCTGGCTGCAACATGTGTCACCCCATTAATCGCCAGGGTTGATTCGGCTGATCTGGCTGGCTAGGCGTGTGTCCCCTTCCTCCCTCACTGCTCCATGTGCATCCCTCCTGAAGCTGCGTGCTCGGTGGAAGAGGACGACTGATCCCAGATAGAAGGAGTGTACCGTTCTTCGGTCAAGAGTATACTTTGCATTCAGATGGCACACATTTCTAATGACAGCTCACACTAGGCATCCATGGGAAAACGGGGCAATAAGAAGGATGAAACACCACCAGAGGTTAAACTAAACCTTCCTAAACAGGCCTCACAATGAAATATAAATGCTTCCAGTTTTTCTGAACATAGCTGGGAAGGGTACAAGAATGGAGAGACAAAGGTCCAAAACACACTGCAGAAATAATCCAGTTTGAGACTACTTTAACTGCCCTGGCTCAGTGCTAGAGAATCCTGGGAAATGTAGTTTATTTTGGCACAAGAGCTCTCTGTCACAGAACGCTAAATGTCACACAGATTTACAGTTCCCAGAATTCCCTAGCATTGAACCAGGGCAGTTAAAGCAGTCTCAAAGGGGATTATTTCTGCAGTGTGTTTTGAACCAAAGAGATGGTGCCTACAGTGTGACAAAGGAGAAAGGGTATTCTGAGACACAGAGCATAGGCTGCTGAAAAACAAAGGTGTGTAATATAAATAATAATAATAATAATAATAATAATAAAAATAATAATAATAAAATAAATTTATTTATGTTTCCCGCCTCTCCCTATGGATCGAGGCCGGAGGACAACCGGATAAAATACAATCAGCAATATAGCCCAATACAAATACAATCAGCAATTACAAATCCATTTAATAAATGGATAAATTTAATAAATAAATTTAATAAATCTAAATTTAATAATATTATTATTAAATATTAAATATTATTATAAATCCAACAAAAATTACTCTCCCATAATACAATAACAGAATTAAAGGTTAAAATTCCTTATCTAGTCATAAACAATGAGTGGGAGCCTTGAGGTGGAGGGGGGTATTTTACACAGGGTCAGATGGAAAGGCCTTCTGGAAGAGATTCGTCTTGACATTACACCTCAAGACCATTTGAACCTCACCAAAGTCACCCAGGCCAGGTTTTTTGGGGGGGGAGTTGCTGTAGCTCTGTGACAACACATAATTTACATGTGGCAGGTCCCACATCCAATCCTCAACTAGGTAGGAGATGAAGGCAAATAGGTCATGCTGGCTGGGGGCTTGTCTATATGGACAAATCTCCCCAAATTCCCCCTGGGTTCTCTGTGTCCTGTGTACATCACACAGGGCCAAAAGCCTAAATTGGGTGGGGACTGTCTTCACAATGCCCACACCTGGTTTGGGGCTTCCTCCCCCTAATCCACAGTTAAATAACTCACCATCTGGGTTTTTGGATTTCTTTGCACTGACAATGACAGCTGCCTTCACTTGCAGTACCTGTGAGCAGCTGGTGCAACTGCTGCAGGAGTGACTTACTCTGTGGTCAGAACTAGGTGCTCAGCATTGATAACCTGTTTGGGCTCCTTGTTCTGACCTCAGCAGTGATGCCAGGTGACAAATGGGGACTGCATGTGAGGGCAGCCACCCATCATTTGCTGCAAGAGCCAGAAATCCACAGCAAAACATAGCAGACAGAGGGGGAATTTGGGGACAGAATCCTCCAGGGGTATCCTGGAATATTCTGAGAAGTGAAAATGTGGCCTGAGGCTTCTTGGAGTTGGACATCATTTAAGGCAACCTTTCTTAAGGACATGGAAATTTCTTGCCAGTGAGAGAAGACAATACTAATATAGATCTACAGTACAGTGGGCCCACCACAGGGGCACATGACCAGTGTGAAAGTGTCAACATTGCAGATCCAGAGATGTGCTTGGCAGCGACAACAGTGGTAACAGCAGCCCTGGGGAAAAAAGGATGGCACAACAGTGCCAATTCCTCTTTGGCCCAGGGCAAGATGTGGATAGGAAGATAGTGCCTAATTGCTTTTGTACCAGTACGTGTGGTTGTATCTGGGGCAGCTCCAGGGCAAAATAATCTGATTTGCACCTGGATTATTAGTATAGATGTGCCATGACAGTCTTCATAGACATGCTTCCAAGAAGAGTCAAAAGGCAGCTGTCTTGATGCCTATCGACAAATGAATCCTACCAGTTTTCGTTGCCAGGAAGAACCAGAGTTTTTTAAAGCTAATGGGGTTAAATTGCTCATATAAAACTAACTTGGTGCCAAAATACTTTGCTGCAACAGCTTGTAGCAACATATTGTTTTTGGGACCCCCCCCCTTCCTAAACCATTGTAAAGATTACAGTGAAACTCAGTGGGAAGAGGGGAGCCCAAGGGAGGTGAGAGTGACAGATGATGCTATTGTTCCTGCTAATCAAAAAAGTACCAGTGTTTCAACCATTGAGTCTCAATTTTTAGCGTTCTGGATGATTTTGGTTCTTGCACTTAGAGCCTTTGAGGATGGGCCATACTGGCTGGGTCCTCGAGGAGGTGACGTCCAGAACATCTTCAGAACCAAAAGGTGAACACTACTGCACTACAACACTGTGTAGGTCTGTCCAAACTAAAGGCTTTGTTAACAGCCAAGCATTGGCTGACTCTGCTATTTAGAAATCATTGAGAGCTTGGTTCATGCTATCTATGGTCTTTGGGAGATAAATGTTCCCAGATGTAGTATTAGTAATAGCCCTGAATGTATTTGCATGCACAGCGGCCCCTCTGTTTTCCCAGGGGATCCTATTGGATTGAAAAGTGGCACCCCATTTTAAGTCCCTCTGTTTGCCCCTTGCAAGTAAGCTAGGGATGCAGATTCAAAGTCTGCACAAACAGAAGGATGACTGTGTGTGTGTGTGTGTATATATATCCCTCTAAGATCCTATTTTAGTATCCCAGAAAAGGGGGGATTTTATTTTCAGATGAAGAGCTGTTCAGATGAGTTTAGCTTAATGACCTGTAAAAAAACAAAGAGGCTACTAATGTGCTCTAGCTTGCTCATGCCATTAAGCTCTCTGGATAACCCTTGTTATCTATGTCTCAAATACTTGTAAAAACTGAGTGCCTGGATTTTGAAGAAAGTCTTTCTGCCTGGTATGGCAAGATAAAAGTTCATCCTGGTAAATCTTCAATCCAGAAAGTATTTAACATTTTAGCTTGTGCAAAATTGTCTGGTTTGATCTAATGGTGCCATCATTGTAGCAAGCATTTTAATGATCTTGCAAAGGAGCTGTAGTCCTGCAATGAGCTCTCCTTTTGAGACGTCATCTTAGA
The DNA here is from genome assembly GCA_034509955.1 of Urosaurus nigricauda. Classification (NCBI taxonomy): domain Eukaryota; kingdom Metazoa; phylum Chordata; class Lepidosauria; order Squamata; family Phrynosomatidae; genus Urosaurus; species Urosaurus nigricauda. The sequence goes on from JAOEGL010000014.1 coordinate 4,550,424, forward strand.
GTTCCACAATACTATTGCATGCAAAAATCCATTCTTGACAGGGAATTTGTTTTTTGTTCTGTCAGCCCAGATTGCAGAGAAAATATTTTAACTTACTTATTTTAACCTGGCAATGAACGTGATATTTTACAATGGGATCTACAGTGCACCACCTTACAAAGCTTTTTTGAGTTTTAGAACTCTTCTAGAACATGGCCACATAGCCCGAAAGCCCAACGAAAAACTATGGATTCCGGCCATGAAAGCCTTCGACTCCACAGTGACTAGCAATACTAATGCTTGTTAGAACATTAGATGAAACCTAACCTGAATAAATGTGAAGAAGCCTCAGTAGGTCAGATTCATTAGAACAAAATTTTGGAAGGAGCTAAATTAGAGCTTCGAGGTATCATAAAGTTTGCTGTGCTAAATTTCATGGGCAGATATTTTTGGTGTACAAAAGAATGTTTGAAATGTTCTCCAGAACACATACCACAATCAAATCCTTTTCACACTGGTTCACTGTCATCTGCTGTTCCACTCACCTTCCCCTTTGCTGCTGCATAACCCAGCCAAATAGGGATCTTGCAGCCAACACAAATTGTAGCAGCACTATAGCTGGTCAGGGCTAGTGGCATGGTGATGCGATGAAGCAAAAACCAGGGTGCTTCCTGCTTTCACACTAACTTTACAAACTTTATTTATCCAGTTGTGCAGATCAGCTGTTGCCAAAATGGGAGGCACATTTCATAGGGAGGATGGGCTTTGAACTCCCTCCCCCTGTTATCTGAGCAATGCCAGCATCTCTCAAACTTGACGTTAACAAGTGTTAATGGGAAAAAAAGTTCATTAGATTTTATTCTTTGCTTATTGATGTGTTCAACCTCTCTCCTTGTGCATCTATGGTTCTCTTTCTACAGCAAGAAAACAAATGTCACCCCAAGCCTCTCTGTAAACTTCTTTCTCCTTCATCCCGTGGACTGTGCCATTTGTAGAGGTTAAATATCCAAGTAACAGCATCTGCTGCTGAAAGAGAATTTTCTGTCTGTGTGGAGTTCTTGAGGGAAAGGTTGGCTCTCACATTTCACCAGATCCTATGCCAAGCAAGCAAACCAAATTCTGTGCCTGCAAAAGATTTGAATACATACACTTAGTGTCCAATATAGCAGCTGGTTGCCATTTACATATAATCTGAAAAAAGTCAAGAGTAGAGGGGGACTAAAGCCACTTTTCTGTCATGTAAATTGACATGATTTCTTCCTGATGAAATCCTGCCATTTGTAGTTTGATGAAGTACTTAGAAGATACCAAGGAAGGGACAGAGCTTACTTCCATACTGTAGACTGGCACTTAGGGTACCATGGAAATTATAATTCAGATGAATGTACTATAAGTACCTCTCTAAACTGCAAATCCCAGGATTCCTTAGGATGGGGGACACCTGGCTGAACGAGACCACATGTGAAAGATCTAGGAGTCCAAGTAGACCACAAGTTGAACATGACTCAACAGTGCGATGCAGCAGCTAAAAAGGCCAATGCAATTTTAGGCTGCATCAATAGAAGTATAGTTTCTAGATCAAGGGAAGTAATAGTGCCACTCTATTCTGCTTTGGTCAGGCCCCACCTGGAATACTGTGTCCAGTTCTGGGCACCACAATTCAAAAAAGATGTGGAGAAGCTGGAGCATGTCCAAAGGAGGGCTGACAGTAAGGGCTGTTCGACAGTGAAACACACTCCCTCGGAATGTAGTGGAGTCTCCATCCTTGGAGGTCTTTAAGCAGAGGCTGGATGGCCATCTGTTGGGGATGCTTTAATTGGGAGTTCCTGCATGGCAGGGGGTTGGACTGGATGGCCCTTGTGGTCTCTTCCAACTGATTCTATGATTCTAAATTGATACAACTGTGTAGTGGAGATATACTTGAAGACTCAGGCCTGCTCTAATTGGCAAAGCCTCATCTCTCCTCTCCCCAGCCTTGGGAGGTGTGTCTTGCAATAGCAGTAGCAGTAGCACTTTACATTTCTATACTGCTTCATAGTGAACTAAGCACTCTCTAAGCTGTTTACAGTCTGTAAGCCAATTGTCTCCAGCAAACTGGGTACTCATTTTACCAACCTACAAAAGGACAGAAGGCTGAGTCAACCTGGAGCCCTTCAGAATCGAACTCACAATGTTGTGGCTGCAGTATCAGCATTTAACTTCTGCATCACCAGGGCTCCATTGCACAGGCCTCCATTGTCTTGCATAGGTGGTACCTCTGTAGTAGTAGATAGGAATAGTCACCTACCCCGTGAGGTGACTGCTTAGTTAGGTCCCATTGGAAGGATTGCCCTGACACACTGCAGGAAAATGGAAGATTGATACTTACTGTGAGGTTTCCTTTTCTGCATTGTTGGGGAAGGAATCCCTTAAAACCCCTCATGATGTTGTAGTTATGATTGTGCTAGTATGGAGAACTCAGGTGGCCATCTGTCAGGGATGCTATGATTGGGAGTTCCTGCATGGCAGGGGGTTGGACTGGATGGCCCTTGTGGTCTCTTCCAACTCTATGATTCTATGATTCTAAGCAGGGAGAGAGAGCAGGGGGTTGGACTGGATGGCCCTTGTGGTTTCTCCCAATTCTATCATTCTATGATTACCCCCCCTCCCCCCGCCCAGCTTCATTCAGCCAAGTTTCTGTGATACAAGCCAGGTTAGCAAGCTCATTCAGGATCAAATCCTGGATCAGGGATGTTTTTCCATTCACCGACATGGCACTGAACAGCAGCATTTTCAGCCCATGAGCCCTGTTGACCAGGCTATCCAGACTATTTGAAATGGGGGTCAGCTTGGGAATAACCAGCACTCTTCTACCAGAGTAATAGGGCTGACTCTCCATTGTCTGACTATCACATCGTCTACCACCCTGATCCAATAAGCTAAAGCCAGTGGGGCTGATTATCAAGGGTTACATGAACAGTAGTTCAAAATATGTTCAGGTATTGCAGGAGATGTATGTCAAAATATTTGGAATATGCATGTTTCCCCCATCCATTTAGTATTTTAAAATCCAATACCAGGGCTTTGATCTTGATTTGCACCTTTAGGTGTTTAATGATGAGTGTTCTGAATGGGGGAGCAGATTTGAAATTATAATTGTCAGATTTAAACTAAAATGACAAAGGGGAAAATTGATATGCAAACTACAACTGCACTTTGTGCCTGGTACAACAATGGCCCGAAACAGCCGGGCCAAAAGAACAGTTTGGATTCTTGGATCATGGGCTGCGGTTCCATGAGGAGGGACTTCTGGCAAGGGATGGACTGCATCTCACGCCAGTTGGCAAAAATGTTTTTGCCAACAGTCTGAAGAATCTGATCAGGAGGGCTTTAAACTGAGTTATGTGGGGGAGGGAGACATTATACTGGAAGGCAAAAGGGATGGAGAGAATAGTCCAAGTGGCATAGAGGGAACAAGGCAAACAGTGCAAGGACCCAACAGTAGGAGGCAAAAAAATGTGCAAAAGCAGCAAGTAAAGAGGACACATGGTCTTAAATGCCTCTCCACTAATGCACAGAGTATGGGAAATAAGCAGGATGAACTTGAACTCCTAGCACAACAAGGGAAATATGATATAATAGGCATCACTGAAACCTGGTGGGATGAGTCTCATGATTGGAATGTAGAAATAGAGGGGTATAACCTTTTTAAGAGAAACAGGGCAAGCAGGAAAGGAGGAGGAATAGCATTATATGTCAGGGATATTTACACCAGTGAAGAGATGCAGGAAGTCAATACTGGAAGCCAGGTGGAGAGCATCTGGATAAAAATTAAAGGAGAGGGAAATAACAGGGATGTTACTGTGGGAGTCTACTACAGACCCCCGACTCAGGCAGAGGAATTGGATGATGCCTTTCTAGAACAGATAATCACATACTCAGAAAAGAGAGATGTAGTAGTGATGGGTGACTTCAACTATCCTGATATTTGCTGGAAGTGGAACTCAGCCAAATCCTCAAAGTCTAGCAAATTCCTCACTTGCTTGGAAGACAATTTCATTGTCCAAAAGGTGGAAGAGGCAACAAGGGGATCAGCCATTTTAGATCTGATCTTAACCAACAGGGAAGACCTAGTTGATGGGGTGCAAGTGGTGGGATCCTTAGGTGGAAGTGACCATGTTCTCCTGGAGTTTGTAATACAGTGGAAGGGAGAAGCTAGGCATAGTCAGACACGCACTCTAGACTTTAGGAGAGCTAATTTCAATAAACTTAGAGAAATACTGGGAGTGATCCCATGGTCAGGAATACTAAAAGAAAAGGGAGTTCAAGACGGATGGGAGTTTCTCAAAAGGGAGATATTGAAGGCACAATTTCAAACAGTTCCAATGAGGAAGAAAAGTGGAAGATGTCTCAAGAAGCCAGGATGGATGACTAAGGAACTTTCAAATGAGCTAAGTTTTAAACGGAACATGTATAAGAAATGGAAAAATGGAGAAATTACGAAAGAGGAATTCAAACAAATAGCCAGCACATGTAGGGGTAAAGTCAGAAAAGCTAAAGCGCAGAATGAACTCAGGCTTGCTAGAGAGGTTAAGAACAATAAAAAGGGCTTTTTTGGATATGTCCGCAGCAAAAGGAAGAAGAAGGAAACAGTGGGGCCACTACGTGCAGAAGATGGCAAAATGCTAACAGGGGACAGAGAAAAGGCAGAATTACTCAACACCTTCTTTGCTTCAGTCTTCTCAGAAAAGGCAAAGGGTGCTCAACCTAAGGATAATGGAGACAGAATAGAGGAAATTCAGCACAGAATAAGTAAAGAGGTAGTACAGGAATACCTGGTTAACCTAAATGAATATAAATCTCCAGGACCAGATGAACTACATCCTAGAGTATTAAAAGAACTGGCAAATGTAATATCAGAGCCATTGGCAATAATCTTTGAGAGCTCCTGGAGAACAGGAGAAGTCCCAGCACACTGGAGGAGGGCAAACGTTGTCCCCATCTTCAAAAAGGGAAAAAAAGAGGATCCCAACAATTATTGTCCAGTTAGTCTGACATCAATACCAGGAAAGATTCTAGAGCAGATCATTAAGCAGAGAGTCTGTGAACACTTAGAGGCCAATGCCATAATCACAAAAAGCCAACATGGGTTTCAGAGAAACAAGTCATGCCAAACGAACCTGATCTCTTTTTTTGATAAAATTACCAGCTTGGTAGATGAAGGGAATGCTGTGGATATAGTATACCTCGATTTCAGTAAGGCCTTTGACAAGGTTCCCCATGACATTCTTGCAAACAAGCTTGCAAAATGTGGGATAGACAAGTTAACTGTTACATGGATTTGTAATTGGTTGACTGGCCGAACTCAAAGGGTGCTCAACAATGGCTCCTTTTCATCCTGGAAAGAAGTGACCAGTGGGGTCCCACAGGGCTCTGTCCTGGGCCCAGTGCTATTCAATATCTTTATTAACGATTTGGATGACAGAATTGGGGGCATACTTATCAAATTTGCAGATGACACTAAACTGGGAGGAGTAGCTAATACCCCAGAGGACAGGATCAAAATTCAAAATGACCTGAATAGACTAGAAAGCTGGGCCAGTGCTAACAAAATGAAATTCAATGCGGAGAAATGTAAGGTTCTGCACTTAGGGCGGAAAAATGAAATGCACAGATATAGGATGGGGAACACCTGGCTGAATGAGACCACATGTGAAAGGGATCTAGGAGTCCAAGTAGACCATAAGCTGAACATGAGTCAACAGTGTGATGCGGCAGCTAAAAAAGCCAATGCAATTTTAGGCTGCATCAATAGAAGTATAGTTTCTAGATCAAGGGAAGTTATAGTGCCACTCTATTCTGCTTTGGTCAGGCCCCACCTGGAATACTGTGTCCAGTTCTGGGCACCACAATTCAAAAAAGATGTGGAGAAACTGGAGCATGTCCAAAGGAGGGCAACTAAGATGGTGAAGGGTCTGGAAACCTTGCCCTATGAAGAATGCCTTAGGGAGCTGGGGATGTTTAGCCTGGAGAAGAGAAGGTTAAGAGGTGATATGATATCCCTGTTTAAATATTTGAAGGGATGTCATATTGAGGAGGGAGCAAGCTTGTTTTCTGCTGCTGCAGAGACTAGAACGCGGAACAATGGATGCAAGCTGCAGGAAAAGAGATTCCACCTCAACATTAGGAGGAACTTCCTGACAGTTAGAGCTGTTCGACAGTGGAACACACTCCCTCGGAGTGTAGTGGAGTCTCCTTCCTTAGGGGTCTTTAAGCAGAGGCTGGATGGCCATCTGTCAGGGATGCTTTGACTTGGAGTTCCTGCATGGCAGGGGGTTGGACTGGATGGCCCTTGTGGTCTCTTCCAACTCTATGATTCTATGATTCTATGATTCTATGAAAAGTGCCAGCTTTGGGCTGATCCCGGGGTGTAGCGGTAAGATAAGGCATGCACCTGGATCCAACCAAAAGTGTGCCACAGCTGGCTAAGGTGGCCCAAGCCCAGCTGCAAAAGGAGCACACAAAAAATCTGTTGCTTACCAGCAGTTAGTTGCAGACGGCAGCAGCAGTTGGCCTCAGGACTCTGGCGTTTGGTCGCCATGGTCCTGCCCTGCTCAAGATGCGCTTGTGGCAGGAGGGGCCAGAGGCCTCTCCAAGCCACCCGTCTGCTTGAAGCCAATGATTCACATCCGAATTGGACCATCAGAACTTTTCAGTAGTCAAGCTAATACACAATTAAGCCAACTGTGGATGATGCTGGTGTAAAGACAGATCTAGGCAAGCATCAGTAAAGCCAGCCTATGTAATGCTGTATGGGGAGAAAAAATAAAATAAAATCAGAGGCTTTTCTGTTAAACTGTCAGTGAAGTCTAGTTAGAAATAGATATAGGGAAGAGGCAGATAGGAATGGATTAGATCTGAGCAGATGATAGGGCCAATTAAGAATAGAGGAACTGAAAAGATCTGAATAGGGACTTTGGTTTGATGGGAGCTAAGATCACAGAAAGAGTTTAGGGAGAAGAGGTTTTTTTCAACTGAGGTTTTACGGTGTATGTGTATGAACCACTATGAGTCCATATGTTTAACTTACTTGTTATAGAACAAATCTTTACTGTTGTTACTTTCTACTTTGTGGATGTTTTTATTTAAGATGTGATAAGAAGGATGGATTGTCTGTTACCACAATGAACCCAACAATCAACACATCCACATCCAGGAATCATCCTAGGAAAGGGTTTTCAGAGTAAAAGGGCAAGGTGAGTGATAGGTGCCCAAGATAGGAACTGAATTGGGGTTAAATCATAGCAATGAGCAATGGCAATCTCAGTGCAATTTGTGGGACCAGATAGTGTTGATTGTGCCATGCTGGCATATCAGAGGGTTTAAACATTTAAAGATTTTTACTGATTTCTCCCACTCTGTTTTAGCATGTTTTATCTGAGACTATTTTGTTCTGCATCAAATTTTATTAAACTTGCTTTTATTTTGTTCATATTTGTTCATATTTGTTTTTAACCTCCCATATTAGTTTTAGTTGTGTTCCAGTTTTATCTCTGATTGTATGTGGATTTTTGATACACACACACACACACAAAACCTGGTGCCTTACATTTTGTACTCTGTACTCTGTAAATGTATCTAGGATTCTATTGATATGGTCAGCTGGACTAATCAATAAATTTGTTGTTGTTGTGTTGATTGTGCCATGCTGGCATATCGGAGGATGGCAAATATCTCCAGGAATCAAGGGTGACAGTGTTTGCATAATCCTGTCATTTCAGAAACCACTTCTTTTGGATAGCTAAGCTGACACAGACATAAAGGATTAGAGATGTGTTAAACACTGAGGATCAACCTTCTAGCAAAATGAAAAAAATAACACCAAAGAGAAGGCAACTCTCTCTTTATCTATAACTTCATGATTTCTGATGGAAAAAGCACAAAGAGCTGAGAGGGCTCTTACCTATCTCCATTAGGCAGTCTCACTCCTTTTGGAGCAGGAAAATTGCTGAGACTTCTCAGTGACTGCTAGCAGATTTAGAAACACACACACACACACCACTTGTCAGTGTGTGGTGTGTGTGTATGGGAGATGCTTGTGTTCTAAAAATTCTCTCTGGATCAATACCCACTATTGAGGAAATAAGTCAAAAGAGCAATCACTTTCTGTTTCTCTCTCTTTTGCTACAAAATAGATAAATCTTTGCAACATAGGGGAGTGGAGGGAGGAGACAAGTGGCATATTGGCCAAATATGAGCCCCAAACAGCCATCAGTAGTTCAAAATATGGTCTTACTGTTTCCATCCAGTGGACCAAATACACAATTTATACATAGCTAGTATCTTCTGAACTGTCTCTAACATGGAAGTGAAGCTATCTGGGTTCCACGAACACATTTCTAATCACTTTTGTGCATGGGTGCCTTTAAAAAAATTAAAGATTAAAAAAAAATTATTGATTTTTTGAAAAATTGTTAATGATACTTTTGTGCATGGGTACTCCATTTGCCATGTGCTATGTGACTACATGTGAAAAATTGATTAGGACCAGTTCTTGAAATATGGGGTGAAAGTTGAAAGGGGCTCCTAAAGAAATCCACATCCCTGGTCTTCAATTCAGTTTTAACCAAACTCTATCCTCCCACTCCTCCCACCACTCTAAAAGAGATCCTTGTAAATATAGTAGTTAAAGCAGGGAGCTGCCTTTTATGTTAAATATTACAGGGTCTTCCTACAAAATGTTTATACTGTACATGGAAGTGTCACACCTGGAGGTCTCCAGGTGGTCTGCAGATGTGAGAGGAATCAAGGGCTGCAAGAACAGTCTGGGGGGCTTTGTCAGTTTTGGGGTGACACTTTGTCCATCCTGTCTTAGTTGATGGAAGAATTCAAAGATATAGTCATGTTAGTCTGTAGAATCAGTATAGCAATGGGGGTTGTTTGGATTCCTTTGCATTGGAAACCTGGTTCTGGTCTCCCCAGTTAGTCTCAAAGGTGCTACAAGATCTCTCTACTTGGTGGCAGCATTGATTTTTCCCTTCTTTTACATCCTTTAAGGAACAAACTTCATTCATTTTCCCAAGAGCCAGATTTAAGGCCATTACTTGGGTGTTATTTTCAGGGGAGCACCTTCTTCTAGAATCAATTATTAAAAGGAGTGTATATTTTTAATTTCCTTAATGTGTTGTATTTTTGTTTTATATATAGCCATCATCCTTTCATGTTCATGCCTCTGTCAGCTCTTATTTGAAACACTGCAATTTCTAAGCAGACAAGGTCCCATCCTCCTGAACCGTGGGTACCTCCTCCCATTTGCTCCTAAAGGCAGGAAATACAAGCAAAACAAAAACCACCAAGCCAGCCCCTCCAATGGGAGGGGCTATCACCCCTAGGAAGCCAATCTTGTTTCCTGCCTTGCTCCTAGCAGGATGCTTCCTCAAGAGCTAGCCTACTTCGGATCAAGAACTGCCTTTAAGCTACTGGCCTTTCCGCCCTCTACCTCTCCCCATGGACAATGCCGGCATAGAGGAGGCTGCTGAGGCAGCGGAGAGCTCACCCTTCTTCCAGTCCTCCATCCACCTAGAGCAGCTGGCCAGGGAGCCTGATGGAGAGTTGCAGTCAGGGGAGTTTTGCCCCCTCCACATTGCTGCCAAGGGGTGGGCCTCGTGCCCAGCCCGCTGTAGGCCTGAACAGCTGGAGGCCCGGCAAACTCCATCACAGCAGGGGGGCTTGGGGGTGAGTACTGCTGTCCCCCTCCATGCCCTCCGTGAGTCCCCGGACTTTGCGGACCTTGTGAGGTCCATTTTTGCCCAGGAGGCGGACTCCTACCTCAGGGGTGCCTTACCTGGTGCCAGGGCAGCAAACAGCCTCCAAACGGCTTCCCTTGGAGCCTCTGGGGGCCTCCCTCCCTCTGACTGCTCCGGCCAGTCTTCGGAGCTTCCTGGGGCCGCTTCTCCCTTCGGTGGGGCTTCCCTGGGGTGGGGGGACTCTGGCTCCTCATCTTTCTCCTACGCCGGCCTGGACCCTTCCCAGATGGATTCCTCCCGCCCCCCCCCCCAGTGTGGTGGATGCCCGCCTGCCCACCCAGCCATGGCCAGCACTACTACTTCTTCCCAGGGGCCCTTCCCACTGGGTTTGGAGCACCCGTGACCGTGCCTCCATTGGGCACTGAGTCCCCCTTGCTACATCCTCAGGTAGCAGGGGACCGCCAGCTCTCCCATGTGTTTGTTGACCACCATTCCTTTCAGGAGCCCAGCGGCAGCCATCTTAGTCACGTGGATGGAAGCGGCCATCTTCCCAGCCCACATCTTTCCTCACAGGAGGAAGGGGTTTCCCAGGGGCCCGCCTCCTCTTCCGTTCCACCCAGTAACCCAGGAGCCCCATAGGAGCCTCCCATAGGAGCCAAGCGGGGCTGAGGCGACCAGGAGGGGATCCTCTTGTCAGACTTGGAGGCAGGCGATGCGACAGCGCACCCTGCCAAGAAGCCGAGGTCTGATGGGGGTAGTGGGGCTTTGCCCGCCCCTCGGGGGAGGGGAGAGACGGAGGTGGCCACTGACGATGTAGAGGAGGGTGAGCTGTCGGGTGAGGAACTGGAGGAGGAGTGGGAGGCTCCCCAGTCCTCCGAATGCCTCTTCCACTCTGAGAACTTTCCCAGGCTCCTTAATAAGACCCTTAAGACACTGGGCATCTCTGCCCCCTCGGAGCCTAAGCCCCCTCCTGACAAGGACCTCCCAAGGGTGGGGGAGGATTTGTTCCCTACCTCCGCCTCCCCCTAGCCTAGAGATTCCCTGTCCTGCAAATCTCATGCAGGTTAGCAAGGAGGAGTGGCACAGGCCGGCTGTTCACAGTTCGTGCCCTGGGGTGATTAAAAGACTCTACAACTTCCGCCATAGCGTCATGGACAAGCTCCAGATCCCCCTAGTGGATGCCCCTGTCTCTGCCCTCGTGTCCTCCACCATTTTCGCTAAAGATGGTGACGACAGCCTTAAAATTCCTGAAGATAAAAAGGCAGAGTCAGCCTTAAAAAAAGGCCCATGAGGCCATGTCCATTGCTATTAGGGCAGCTGCAGTGGCCTCCATGTTGGCCAGGGGACACGGGAGCTTTTAGAACAGGTCCCCCTTCAGGATACCCAGATCAGACAGAGCCTTAATAAGATTTCTCTGGCCTCAGCCTTTACGGCCGATGGGACCCTGGACGCAGTACAATATTGCGCAAGGGCTCAGGTGGCAGCGGTGGCTGTCTGTCGCCAGCTATGGCTAAAAAATTGGAACGTGGACGCTAAATCTAAGCAGAACTTAGCGTTTACCCCCTTTCTGGGGGTCAAGCTCTTTGGGGAGTCCCTAGATCAGGTTCTGGTAGAGGACAAAGACAAAAAGAAGTCTCTCCCGGGGGGGGGCATAAGGGTCAGGATTCTAGCAGGCCTAAGCCCAAGCGCCAGTTTTTTTGAGGCTCTAAGGCCTCCTTCCCCCTTCTTTCTCCCAGTCCAGAGATTTCAGATCCTTCAAGCAGAGATGGGGAGAGCCCAGGTTCCAACCCAGACAACAGCGACAATCAGGTTTCTCCAAGGGCCAGGGAGGTGCCACCAAGGGAGCTAAATCCAATCAACAAGCCTGACGGCGTGCCTCCAGTGGGGGGCAGGCTCCAGGACTTTGTGAAGACTTGGGAGGACTCTACCTCAGACCGGTGCATCTTGGACACCCTCAGATTCGGCTACAAGATAGACTTCCTCCACTAACCCCGCGACAGATTCATCCCATCACCCAAGTCAAAGAGTCCGGAAAAACATCGGCTTCTGCTGGAAGCCATCAGAGATCTCCTCCGTTTGGGGGCGATAGAGACTGTGCCCCCCTCCCAGAGGCGAAAGGGCTGCTACTCCACTTTCTTTCTTGTCCCAAAGAAGAACGGCAAGTGGAGAACCATCCTCAATCTCAAGGAACTCAACAAATATGTCAGACAAAAGAGATTTCATATGGAGACCCTGCACTCCATCCTCGAGTCTATTCGGCTGAAGGACTTTCTAGCGTCACTGGATCTGCAGGATGCTTACTTCCACATCCCAGTCCACCAGGACTTTCGACGCTTCCTCTGATTCACCTACAACAACGATAATTTTCAATACAAGGCTTTGCCCTTTGGACTGTCCTCAGCTCCCAGGGTCTTTACCAAGGTCATGGTGGCTTTGGTAGCCCATTGGAGAGGGTGAGGCCTCCATGTCTACCTGTCAGAACAGGGGTCCAGAATCCCAGACAATCAACCAGTCAGCTTTATGTAGAATAAACAGAACTTTATTGATGCTCCAGGATCAGCAAAACCACACCATTCAGCTTCTTAGCTGAGACTGACCAGTCCCCGCCCAGCACCCCTATATCTTCCAAAGGCTCACACCTCCCCCCTTCTCCCAAAAGCCCGCGAAACCTATTCCAGTATTTTTCCATAGGTTTCGTTTTCCACCTCATCTCCCCCCTTAGCTGAACGCTTCCCACCAGAAACTTCTGCATTCCAAGCTTAGAGCTGAGCAGCACCAAGGTCAACTGATAAATCCTCCTGGCACCGTTATGCACTCCTCCTCTCTATCTAGCAGCTAACTATGTACCATCATCCCCAACTACACCTACTAACACATATCTGGAAGAATACTACAAGGATTCTGACACTACCCTTACCTGGATGACCTCTTGGTCAGATCGAGATCCTTCCAGCAAGGCCAGAGGGATGTCGACCAGATCCTCAGATCTCTGGAGCTCCATGGCTTCCTGGTAAACATGGACAAGAGCTCTTTGGTCCCGACTCAGCGCATCCATCACCTGGGCTTCTGGATAGACACGGAGGAAGGACTAGTCTCCCTACCCCAGGACAGGAGGGAGGCCATTGTCAAGTCAGTTCAGATGGTCTTCAGACAGCCCAGGGCCTGCCTGTCGAAACTTGCCCAGCTTCAAGGAATGATGATTTTCATTCCAGACACCTTCAGTGGCTCCTGTTACCACATCAGGAGGCCATAGCCCAGAGAGTTTCCCAGCTGATTCAGGTCCCACAGGAAGTGCGGGACTCACTGCAATGGTGGACTTCCCCAGCCATCCTCAGAGATCGACCCATATGGAAACCAGACCTGATTCAAATTACGTGAGCTTGAGGGGATGGGGAGCCCACTGTGGCCGCCTCATAGCCCAGGGAATGTGGTCCGAGGAGGAGAGGACCTACAGCATCAACTGGTTGGAGCTCAGGGCAGTTCGACTGGCCCTCCAGGACTTTGCCTCAGTAGTCAGGGGGTCCTCGGTGCTAATCCGGACCGACACGTGAGCACGAAGGCTCACCTCAACCAAGAGGGAGGCACGAAGTCAGAGTCCCTGATGGACGAAACCAGACTTCTGTTCCAGTGGGCAGAGGACAACCTACTGAGCCTCAAGGCAGAGCACCTGAGAGGGGAATTCAACTCTACAGCCGATTGGCTCAGCAGGGCAGATGTGGACCAGGGAGAGTGGAGCCTCCATCCAGATGTCTTTCAGGAGATCGTGGACAGGCTGGGCCATCCCCAGATGGACATGTTCGCCTCACCTGTGAATGCAAAATTGCCAAGGTTCATCTCACGCTTCATGACGGAGAGAGCCGAGGTCTTCGACGCTCTCAACCTCATGTGGCCGAATGCCCTGATCTACACCTTCCCTCCAATCTCGATCCTGCGAAGAGTCCTTGCCAAAATACAAGAAGAGGGCGAAGAGGTGATTCTGATGGCCCCGGAGTGGCCAAGGCGAGTGTGGTTCTCAGAACTCAGGGACATGGCGTCAGCCAGCTTCAGCCTCCCTCAACGCGTGGACCTGCTATCCCAGGGTCAAGTGATTCATCCGGATCCAGCCTGGCTCCTCCTTTGTGCCTGGAAGTTGAACGACAGATGCTAATGGGCTGCGGATATTCCACTAAGGTGGTCGATTTGATCTTGGCCTCCAGGCGCCCATCGACTAACAGGATCTACGAATATACTTTTAGGGTGTTCTGCAAATGGTGCAAACTTAAGAAGGTGAATCCGTCCAGTTTCTCCCTGTCGGAGCTCCTCCAGTTCCTCCAAGATGGCATCAATCAAGGATTGAGACCTAACACCATCAAGAGACAGGTGGCAGCTATTACTTCCATCCTCCCGCATAGGAAGGCAACTAGGCTGTCCACTCACCCTCATATCAAGAGACTCCTGAAGGGGATCGCCAATAGCTCTCCCCCAATGAGACACCGCTTCCCATCCTCGGACCTTCCCACAGTCCTCAAGGCGCTGACGGTGGCCCCTTTCGAGCCCTAGAATAATAGAATCATAGAGTTGGAAGAGACCACAAGGGCCATCCAGTCCAACCCCCTGCCATGCAGGAACTCCCAATCAAAGCATCCCCGACAGATGGCCATCCAGCCTCTGCTTAAAGACCTCCAAGGATGGAGACTCCACTACATTCCGAGGGAGTGTGTTTCACTGTCGAACAGCCCTTACTGTCAGGAAGTTCCTCCTAATGTTGAGGTGGAATCTCTTTTCCTGCAGCTTGCATCCATTGTTCCGCGTTCTAGTCTCTGCAGCAGCAGAAAACAAGCTTGCTCCCTCCTCAATGTGACATCCCTTCAAGTATTTAAACAGGGCTATCATATCACCTCTTAACCTTCTCTTCTCCAGGCTAAACATCCCCAGTTCCCTAAGGCAGTCCTCATAAGGCATGGTTTCCAGACCCTTCACCATTTTAGTCGCCCTCCTTTGGACATGCTCCAGTTTCTCCACATCCTTTTTGAATTGTGGTGCCCAGAACTGGACACAGTATTCCAGGTGGGGCCTGACCAAAGCAGAATAGAGCGGCACTATAACTTCCCTTGATCTAGACGCTACACTTCTATTGATGCAGCCTAAAATTGCATTGGCCTTTTTAGCTGCCACATCGCACTGTTGACTCATGTTCAACTTATGGTCTACTTGGACTCCTAGATCCCTTTCACACATAGTTTCATTCAGCCAGGTGTCCCCCATTTTATATCTGTGCATTTCATTTTTCCACCCTAAGTGCAGAACCTTACATTTCTCCGCATTGAATTTCATTTTGTTAGCATTGGCCCAGCTTTCTAGTCTATTCAGGTCATTTTGAATTTTGATCCTGTCTTCTGGAGTATTGGCTACTCCTCCTAATTTGGTGTCATCTGCAAATTTGATAAGTATGCCCCCAATTCTGTCATCCAAGTCATTAATAAAGATGTTGAATAGGACTGGGTCCAGGAGAGAACCGTGTGGGACCCCACTGGTCACTTCTTTCCAGGATGAAAAGGAGCCATTGTTGAGCACTCTTTGAGTTCGGCCAGTCAACCAGTTACAAATTCATGTAACAGTTACCTTGCCTAGTCCACATTTTACAAGCTTGTTTGCAAGAATGTCATGGGGAACCTTGTCAAAGGCCTTACTGAATCAAGATATACTATATCCACAGTATTCCCTTCATCTACTAAACTGGTAATTTTATCAAAAAAAGAGAACAGATTTGTCTGGCATGACATGTTTCTCTGAAACCCATGTTGGCTTTTTGTGATTATGGCATTGCCTTCTAAATGTTCATAGACTCTCTGTTTAATTATCTGCTCTAGAATCTTTCCTAGTCTTGATGTCAGACTAACTGGACGATAATTGTTGGGATCCTCTTTTTTTCCCTTTTTGAAGATGGGGACCACATATGCCCTCCTCCAGTCTGCTGGGACTTCTCCTGTTCTCCAGGAGTTCTCAAAGATTATTGCCAATGGCTCCGATATTACATTTGCTAGTTCTTTTAATACCCTTGGATGTAGTTCATCTGGTCCTGGAGACTTATATTCATTTAGGTTAACGAAGTATTCCTATACTATCTCTTTACTTACTCTGTGCTGAAATTCCCCTCTTCTGTCTTCTTCCCCATTATCCTTAGGTTGAGCACCCTTTGCCTTTTCTGAGAAGACTGGAGCAAAGAAGGTGTTGAGTAATTCCGCCTTTTCTCTGTCCCCTGTGAGCATTTTGCCATCTTCTGCACATAGTGGTCCTACCGTTTCCTTCCTCTTCCTTTTGCTGCAGACATACCCAAAAAAGCCCTTTTTATTGTTCTTAACCTCTCTAGCAAGCCTGAGTTCATTCTGCGCTTTAGCTTTTCTGACTCTACCCCTACATGTGCTGGCTATCCGTTTGAATTCCTCTTTGGTGATTTCCCAATTTTTTCATTTCTTATACATGTTCTGTTTAAGGCAAGAGAGGCATCACTCAAGCACCTCTCCTGAAAGGTCTTGTTCCTCATGGCCATTACGTCAGCCTGTTGTGTGTCCAAACTGGGGGCTCTGTCCATTAGTGAGGGCTTCTGCTCTTTCCGTCTGCATTCTGTGGTGTTGCGGCCAGATCCGTCCTTCATCCCAAAGGTCAACTCACCGTTCCACGTCTCACAGGACATCTTGCTACCGTCTTTCTGCCCCCATCCGAAAGAGGACCTGGAGAAGATATGGCACACTCTCGACGCGAGAAGAACTATCAAGGTCTACATCAAGAGGACTAGCGCCTTTAGACGCTCTGACTCTTTGTTTCTTTCAGTCACCGTGGATCAGGGACTATATAGGTGCCTGCTTCCAGTCTCTGGACTTGTCTCCCCCTGATGGGGTCGTGGCCCACTCCACCAGGAGCACAGCTACTTCTGTGGCCCTAGGCACATCTTCCTCTCTTGCTGAGATTTGCAGAGCAGCGATGTGGAAGTCTCCCTCCACCTTCGTCAGGCATTACAGGCTTGACCTCTTCCAGTCTACGGAGGCGGCCTTCAGGAGACGAGTGCTCCAACAAGTTGGATTGGTGAACTTCCTCATGCTTTGATAGATTATATTAGTGTTTTAGGATTCTGTCGGCTCTGTATTACACGGTAGTTGGTTGTTATTAACTTTGGGTGATGACAAAACTGCAGTTGCTTGATCAAAGTAACACACTTGGTGCTATACCCCTATCCATAGCTGAGTGGCAGAGCACATTCTTTATATTCCAGAGGTCTATGGTTCTATTCTTGGCATCTGCATGTAATGGATCTCAGCTGACAGGGTTGAGAGACACTTCTTTCTAAGAGCTATTGCTGGTCAGAGTAGACCAGGGATGGGGAATGTGTAGACATCCAGATGTTGCTGGATTGCCTTGCTTATCACTCCTAGCTATCATAGCCAATGATGAAGGATGATGGGAGCTACAGTCCAACAATATTTGGAGAACCATATAGGGCCTTGTTGTTGTTAGCTGCCCTCAAGTTGACTTCCACTCATGGCAAATCTGTGAATGAGACTTCCCCAGGTCTCTCTGTCCTCCACTGCTTTTCTCATATCCTGCAGACTTATTCCTGTGTCCTCCCTCATTGAATCTAAGCAACTGGTGTGTGGTCTACTTCTCCTTCTTCCAATCTCAACCTTCCCAGCATTATTGTCTTTTCCAATGAGTCATTCCGTTCTCATGTTCTATTCTCTGTGGCCAAAGTACGAAAGCCTCAATTTAATCATCTTGGCCTCCAGGGGTATTTCTGACCTGATTCTCTCAAGGACCCATTTGTTTGTTTTTCTGGCTGTCCACGGTATCCTCAGTATTCTTCTTCAACACCACATCTCAAATGAATTGATTTTCTTTTTATCTGCTTTTTTCACAGTCCAGTTCTCATATCTATACAAGTGATTGAGAATACTATGGCATGTATGATTCTAACTTTGGTGTTCAGTTGTATACCTTTGCTCTTTAGGATTTTCTCTAGCTCTTTCATGGCTACCCTTCCCATTCCTAGTAATCTTCTTATCCCTTGACTTCAGTCTCCATTCTGGGTGATATTTGATCCCAGGTACAAGAAAGCTTTGACTATTTCAATTTCCTCAATGCCTAATTCAAATTTTTGTAGGTCATCCATGGTCATTATTTTTATTTTCTTAAAGTTCAGCAGCAGGCCTGACTTTGAACTTTCTTCTTTGACCTTCTTTAGTAATTGTTCAAACTCATTCCTGTTTTTCGCTATTAATACAGTTCCCCCCTCTGTTTTCGCAGACTTGGGATCATGTCCCTTGCTTATGCACAAGTGGCAAATGGAGGGGGATAAAAGGGGGTGCATGCCCATGGGTGCACACCTCCATTCAGGCCAATGGGGAATGAATATTGGCGGTTTTTGTTTTTGCAGGGGGGGGGGTCTGGAACAGATCCCCTGCAAAAACAAAGGGGCAACTGTATTGTGTTGTCTGCCTATCTTAGATTGTTGATGACCCTTCCTCCTATCTTAATTCCACCTTCTGAGTCTAGCCTTGCTCTTCATGTGATTTTTTTGTGTACAAGTTGAACAAATACAGTGATAATATGCAGCATTGCCTGACTCCTTTGCTTATTGGGAGCCATTCTGTTTCTCCATATTCTCTACTGATAATTGCCTCTCGTCTTGAGTGTAGATTTTTCAGCAGAACTATAATAGAATCATAGAGTGGGAAGAGACCTCAAAGGCCATCCATTTCTAACCCCCTTCCATGCAGGAATTCTCCATCAAAGCATCCCCGACAGATGGCCATCTAGCCTCTGTGTAAAGACCTCCGAGGAAGGAGACTCCACCACTCTCCGAGGGAGTGTGTTCCACTGTCAGACAGCTCTTACTGTCAGGAAATTCCTTCTAACGTTGAGCTGGAATCTCTTTTCCTGTACCTTGTTCTGTGTGCTATTGTCTGGAGCATCAGAAAACTAGCTTGCTCCATCCTCAATATGACACTCCTTCAAATACGTAAACAAGGCAATCATGTCACCTCTTAACCTTCTTTTCTCCAGGTTAAACATACCCACCTCCCTAAGTCATTCTTTATAGGGCATAGTTTCCAGACCCTTCACCATTTTATCAACATCCTTTTTGAATTGTGGTGCCCAGAACTGGACACAGTATTCCAGGGGAGGCTCGGCCAAGGGTATTAGCACTCCCATGTCTTTGAGAGCATCCCATAGCTTTTCATGATTGATGCAGTCAAAGGTTTTGCTGTAGTCTATAAACCACCAGTTGATTTTCTTTTGGAATTCCTTGTTACTCTCCATTAGCCATCACATTTTTGCAATGTGGTCACTAGTGCCTCTTCCTTTCCCAAAACCTACCTGTACTTCTCGAATTTCTCTCTCCACAGGTGGGTGGAGTCTGTGTTGCAGTATATGTTGCCTACCTCTGATTTAATCATTCTATGTTGCAAAAATGGGCATTGTGTGCGGTATTCCAGCTTTTGATGGCCCGAAACTCCAACTGGCCCTAGTCACCATAGCCAGTGGCAAGAGATAATGGAAGGGGCAGTCCACCAGCAACTGGAAAACTACATGTTTCTTGTATGCTCCTTAAAGTTTATTGAAATGCTTTTGTTCTTAAAGCACACTCATCAGAAAGTGCATCCCATTGAAGTCAGCAAGACTCTAAATTGTGCATGAGATCAGAGGATAATATCCATCTCATGACAGCGCATGTCTTCTTTTTTAGCTTTTTTCATTTATACATTTGGCCCTCCTTTTCCACGGATTTTTTTTATCCATGGATTCAATCATCCACGGCTTGAAAATATTCCAAAAAAGTGTAAATTCCAAATAGCAAACCTTGATTTTCCATTTTATATAAAGGACACTATTTTGTTGTGCCATTATATTTAATGGGACTCGAGCATCCACGGATTTTGTTATCCATGGGGGGTCCTGGAACTAAACCCCAGTGGATAACAAGGGCCCACTGTATATTCTTTATTATGTTACATAATTTAATTACCAGCAACATATTACTGACATTCATTAGCAACTTACAAATAGACAATATGGCGCTTTCTAGATTGGCAGGAAAGTGTGACATGAAGTTGCCTTTTCCTTAATGCTTAGCAGCTGCACCACAGCTTTTAGTTGGAGCTGTGCTGTTCTGCAGTTTTTTAAAAAAGAAGCTGGGAAAACCAGCACCATTTTAAAGGCACTTCTTCTCCCCTAAAACGCAAAAAAAAGCGTTTTCATGGCACACTTTCCCTTTTTCTCATCTAAAGGCTAGAGTTTCATGCAGCCATGAACACACTTCTTTTTGCCAATCTAGAAAGCCCCTATATGTGATAAAATCACACTGGGTTTGTATAGGTAAAATTTCTTAATAAATAAAAGATACAACCTGATGTTGTGCTTTGCCTTCTATTTGATTTTATTCTGAATCCCTTAATTAGTATCTATGCATCTTGTATCTTGTTATATATTTCCAACATCCTGCCTAGTTAGCTTGAACTCTTTTTTATTTGCTGCCATTATTTTCAGTACATTGCCTCTTCCTTCCTTGAGGTAAGTCTCATACCTGTGAAATATTATTTTGCCTTGGGACAGTACATCCCCTCCATCTTTCCTTCTTTCTGTCTTGGTCCCCTTGATATGCTAAATAATGTTTCCTCTGTCATTCTTTTCTTCCTTAAGAAGATCTACAGAACTGGATGGTGGTGGGAGACTTGGGGTGCTTAAGGCGTTGAAACCACCTGGAAAGAAAATAACTGTGCCATGGCGAGGGGAATGAATCTCCCAGTATATGGAAATAGTGTCAAGAAATCATGTAAACTTAAGCAGAACTGTCAAGTTTGAAATGCTAATGAAATAAGTTTCTTTTAATAAGTTAGGGTTGTTTTTTCCTTTGAAGCCCCATTATTCCATTTATTCCTCCTGTTAATTCAATATATATGCATAACACATAATATAACCACTTTTGAATAATACCTTTCTTATGATACCCATTGGTCTAACCTTAAAAGAGCTGCTTCCATCGTTGACGTCTTTAAAACACCTTGATTTTTACATTACATTAACCAAATAATACAGGCATACATTTTTTTAAAAAAAAAAATACTGAATCAAAGAAAGGTCTTTACTCTTGCTATCTTTAACCTCATGGAATGTTCATTTGGAAGATTGCTAACGTTATATTGTTAGCCATTTATTTGCACTGGAACTTTCAGGATTGGGTCAGAGCTCAGTGGCAGAGTACCTGCTTTGCTTGCAATAAAGTCCAAAATTCAATCTCCAACATTTGCAGTTAGGAAAAAGAAGAAGAAGAAGAATTAGGTAGTAGATTAGGAAGGCTTTCTGCTTTAGACTCCAGAGAGTAGCTGCCAGTCAGTGCAGCACTGGGATGAGGAACTGACCTCTGGAATAGATGTTACAGGTGTGTGTCTGTGTACCCACATGTGTCTTTAAGTTGCCTGTTGACTTAATGGCTGCCCCATGAATTTCTTAGGTAGAAGGACAAAAGGTCTGACAAGCTGATGCCCGTATTGAAATCCCCACTCTGACTCAGGAAGGTAACTTTACTGGGTAATCTTGTGTCAGTTGATATCTCCCAGCAAAACATACCTCATATGACTGTTAGAACAGAAGGAGGGAACTTTGTCCATGGCTCTGAACTCTTTAAAGGAACAGCTGGAGAATATTGCTGTAAAATAACAGTTGTTGGTTCATGTTGGCTCCTGTGTAGATCATGAAAAATTACGTATCACTCTGAAAGAAACGACAGTTATACTCCCCAAAAGGCCACTGTCAGAATACAATAAGAAGAAGCAGAATGGTTTTCAGTTGGCAAGGGGGTCAAAGAAGGATGCATTTTATCATCTAATCTGTTTAATGGATATAAAGAATGTATCATATAGAAAGTGGGATTAGACTCAGAGGAAAGAAGCATGAAAATTGAAGGAAGGAACACCGAGAACATGAGAGCAACATTACAGCTGAAACAAAAATCAGGACCACAGAAGATTTATGTAAAGCAGGTGAAGAAGACATCAGAATTGTTAAAATATGTTGTATACTTTGGCTCTGTCATCAATTTGAATGGAGCCTGTACTGAAGAAAACAGAAGAAGTCTAACTGCTTTATCAGTTTAAATCCTGTTTGCCCCATAGTGTGATAAAGTGGTAAGACTTGAAAGGGCAGGTATGATCATCAAGTGTAAAGATAACATTAGCTCTACGGATACCATGGACTACCAAAAAGTCAGATGGGTCTGAGAGCAAATCATGACTGAATTCTGCCTAGAAGCTAAGATGGCTAAACAGGGGCTATCATACTTTGGACATATGGTGAGATGACATGACTCATTTTGAAATGCAATAATGCTTTGTAAAGATGAAGGCAGTAGGAGAAGAGGAAGCTGACATTATAGGAAGGAATCCACAGCCCTGAGTTTGCAGGACCTGTGTACGGTTGTTAATAACAGGACACCTTGATGATCCCTCATTCATAGGGTCCCCATAAGTCAGAATTGATAACACATAGCAAAACCAACAGTTTTTCTTGGTCTCTGTTCTAAGTTGGTTGCTCTGCAGCATGTACATTTCTTTCTGAGCACTCAGCCTGGCCACTGCAGGAGCGTCTTCCTTCCATCATTCCTTTGCTACAAGCTACTTTCTCACTCCCTCTCCCTCTCCAAGCATTTACAAGATCTCCCTTTAAACATTTTGACATTTGAATGTTGTGTTGAGAATGACCACTTCCAAAAGGATTATAATTACAGGGCCTGCAATGGTCTCTGACATTTGGCAAGCAATTTTTGAGGGATGGTAATAGAACAGGAGTGTGGGCCTGTTTGTAACAAAAGGTCATTCTTTCCGAGTGAATATGTTTTCTTAGGCCTTTAATTCATATATCTGCACAGCACATCTGTGTAAGCAGTCCTGCAGTATTGATTTTTCTCTTCCCAATGAGTTGTGTGAAAAGTGACAAGAAATCCATACGGCAACATAAACTTGTGATAATACCAGGCTTCCTGCCATTTCTGGTATCAGAGGTAGGTAGTGGTGCAAAGGGCAGTTATGGTTTTGTTTGTGTAAGTGGGAGATGACAGCAATGCATTTGTCTAACTAAGGGCCCGAACAGACAGGCCAAAACAAAACTGCTTCATTTCACTTTGGAGGTATGCTGTTTAAATGATGCATGCGTCCTAAGAGTCCGACAGCTGTGCCAAAGCCACATTGCAGTCCTAAGGACTGGAGCACAGCTTTGGCGCAGGTTCTGGCCTCTTAATATGTGTGTGTCATTTAAACAGTATACCTCCAAAGTGACCCGAAGCAGCTTTATTTTGGCCTGTCTGTTCGGGCCCTAAGCTGCCATTTAGCCCAGTCTCCAGTCTCCACTGGTATGGTCAGCTCTTATGATTTGTATGCATCTCCATAGAACAAAAGAATCCTACACTTAGAAAGTTAACATGTCAGGAAGAATCTTTGACATCTGGTTTTCTGTCTGTAAGGATTTATTTCCTTGTGCAGTGGGCCCTTGATATCTGCTGGACCTGCCCCCCCCCACCACTGTGGATACTGAAATCTGTGGATGTTCAAGGCCCATTATATACAGTGACACAGGAAAATGGTGTCCTTTATATAACATGGAAAAATCAAGGAAGGCTTTTTGGAACTTGTATTTTTTGGAATATTTTCAAGCTGTGGATGACTGGGTCCGTGGTTGCAGAGAACTGACTATGGATATAGAACAACATTCAATCTTGGGATTCCCCCACTTGCAGGCTAAAGCATTTTATTTCTTACCTTATTTTAAAATTTTATATCCTGCCTTTATTCCAGGGACTCAAGTCTGTTTACAAAATTGAAACAGATACAGATGAAAATCCACATCACTAAAACATACAAAGTTTAAAATACATGCAAACTCTCAATAGAATTAAAAGCAATTTAAAATTTTAGATTTAAAAAAAAATGACAAACCTACAGAGAATATAACACAGTGTTAAAATCCCTTTCTTCATTAACTATCAGTAACACAAAGCCTGTCAGAACAAAACAGGGGAAATCAGGCCCTATACAGACCGGCATTTTTGCCGGCCTGTGGGTGAAGTTAGGGCGCAGTGTCTGTGTCAGGGTTTGACTTTAAGTTATAACTGGATGAAGATGCAGCATCAAACAGGTGAAGCCAGAACAGGGTAAACCTGCAAGGAGTTAATGAGAAAGCAATTGGCCAATAGGCCAGGTGGCTATTATAGCCAATTAGCAGACAATAACTCCCTGTAAGTCTGCGGAATTGACAGAAGCACTTTGTACAAACTTCTCATGCTGGTGGATGCATTATGCACAAGCTCTACATGCAATCCTCTCCACACTATAGTAATGGTAAGGCAATATTGAAATACTGCCTGAATAGAAGTCCTTATGCTGTACTATATTTTGCTGCTAAGTACTGTTGCCATTTATATCTTTTGCTTTGCTTCTATTTAAAGACTTCTGCTGAGTAAAAGCTAACTTTTGTTATACCTCCAAAATCTCTGCTGTTATCTTTTTATTAAAATACACACACCCCAACAGTCCGCACACTGGACGCCCTAACCCCGTCCCCAGGATGCCATTTTGGTGTGCACCAGTCAACACAGCACGTGCCATCATGATGCCCCTCCGGTGCTGCATCCACATGATGCAGCACCGCAGGGGCATCATAAAGCCGCACTGCTGTTTGGAGGGTGCAAAAAGGAGCTTCTTTCTGTTTGCGGCTTCTTTCTGCAGTCTCCAGAGACCAGATCGGAGCTGCGGCATGAGGTTGCCGTGGCCCCGATCCAGCCAGTAAAGGAGCAGCTGCAGACGGGGTGGTTTGTATAGCCCCTCAATCTAGCCTCTCTAGGAAGCTTGTTCCAGAGCCTGGGAGCAGCCACTGAAAAGACTCCATCTTCTGTGTTCTCACCAGATGTACCTGTGAGAGTGGTGGGACAGAGAGAAGGGCTTCGACACCAAGATCACAAATCAAGTTTATGCACTGAGTTACCATGCCATTAGACTCACTCTAAATTCACAATTTAAAAATTGTCTGCCACTTTGATTGTTGTTAACAGAAAAGCGGGATAGAAATAAATTTTTATTATTTATTTATATTTGTTAGCTTTCATCATAAGAGTGTGGCATGCACATAGATTTATCATATACAAGTGACAGATGCTGACCTATTGGGGAGACTGGGCTTAACACACTGGAGCGCTCATTTAAAGTTTGGTATAAAAACCAGAGAAAGATTCACCACTCCACTAACAGGAGCTGTCAGCTGTTACACCTTCACATATGATGACATGAAGAGATGGTCTGCATGTGTCAATAGGCTGGCCTCCCCTTTTCAATTTTTGGATCTTCTCAGATGAGACCAGATGCAATTCTTTTCAGTAGAGAGATCAGCATATTTCTAGTTGGTCTTACCATTATGCAGAAACAAGTTGCAGATGCTCAAGCAGAGGTGAACAACTGTGGCAGTTTGGGGCAGGGAAAACTACCTGAACATGAGTCAACAGTGTAATGAGGCAGCTAAAAAGGCGAATGCAATTTTAGGTTGCATCAATAGAAATATAGTGTCTAGATCAAGGGAAGTAATAGCACCACTCTATTCTGCTTTTGTCTGGTCCCACCTGGAATATTGTGTCCAGTTCTCTGAATAGACTAGAAAGCTGGGCCAAAGTTAACAAAATGAAATTCAGTAGAGAAGTGTAAGGTTCTGCACTTAGAGAGGAAAAATGAAATGCACAGATATAGAATGGGAGACACCTGGCTGAATGAGACCACATGTGAAAGGGATCTAGGAGTCCATAGATTTATCCAGTAGACCACAAGTTGAACATGAGTCATCAGTGCAATGCTGCAACTAAAAAGGCCAATGCAATTTGGTCAAGCCCCACCTGGAATATTGTGTCCATTTCTGGGCGCCACAATTCAAAAAAGATGTGGAGAAACTGGAGCATGTCCAAAGGAGGGCAACTAAGATGGTGAAGCGTCTGGAAACCATGCCCTATGAGGAACGCCTTAGGGAACTGGGGATGTTTAGCCTGGAGAAGAGAAGGTTAAGAGGTGATATGATAGCCCTGTTTAAATACTTGAAGGGATGTCACATTGAGGAGGGAGCAAGCTTGTTTTCTGCTGCTGCAGAGACTAGAACGCGGAACAATGGATGCATGCTGCAGGAAAAGGGATTCCACCTCAACATTAGGAGGAACTTCCTGATAGTAAGGGCTGTCCGACAGTGGAACACCCCCCCCCCCCCCCAATGGAAAGTTTCTTATTCTTACTCTCATGTTAAATTGGTTGGAGTAGTTTTTCTTTAAAAAGAAGACGAACTGCGATGCAATTTTAGGCTGCATCAATAGAAGTACAGTGGTCCCCCGGGATACGAAGCCCCCGGGGAACGAAATCCCCGGGAGCCGAAACCGGCGGGACCGCAAAACAGCCCCCGGGATCCAAAGAAAACCTCGAGGTACGAAAGGGAAAAACCGCGCAGCCCCTTTAAATCGGCCGCGTGGTCCGTCACTTAAAGCGGTCCCCCGGGAGACTAAGATTTCCGGGTTACGAAAGGTAATCCGGAACGGATTACCTTCGTAACCCGGGGGACCACTGTATAGTGTCTAGATCAAGGGAAGTAATAGTGCCACTTTATACTGCTTTGATGAGGCCCCACCTGGAATACTGCGTCCAGTTCCGGGCACCACAATTTAAATAGGATGTGGAGAAACTGGAGTGGGTCCAAAGGAGGGCGACTAAAATGGTGAAGGGTCTGGAAACCATGCCCTATGAGGAATGATTTAGGGAGCTGGGGATGTTTAGCCTGGGGAAGAGAAGGTTACGAGGTGATATGATAGCCTTGTTTAAATATTTGAAGGGATGTCATATTGAGGAGGGAGCAAGCTTTTTTTCTGCTGCTCCAGAGACCAGAACCCGGAACAATGGATGCAAGCTCCAGGAAAAGAGATTCCACCTCAACATTAGGAGAAACTTCTTGACAGTAAGGGCTGTTCGACAGTGGAACACACTCCCTCGGAGAGTGGTGGAGTCTCCTTCTTTGGAGGTCTTTAAGCAGAGGCTGGATGGCCATCTGTCGGGGATGCTTTGATTGGGAGTTCCTGCATGGCAGGGGGTTGGACTGGATGGCCCTTGTGGTCTCTTCCAACTCTATGATTCTATGATTCTATGATTCTATGAAATGTACCTATTGATAATTTTCTGTGGGTTTTTCGGGCCATGTGGCCATGTTCTAGAAGAATTTATTCCTGATGTTTCTCCATCATCTCTAGCTGGCATGTATCTATTGAATTTGGCGGCTGCAGATGGGTGAGAATTTCATTTCATTCATTTTTTGATGTTTGATAAAAAT
The DNA here is from genome assembly GCA_034509955.1 of Urosaurus nigricauda. NCBI lineage: Eukaryota > Metazoa > Chordata > Lepidosauria > Squamata > Phrynosomatidae > Urosaurus > Urosaurus nigricauda. Next base: position 4,577,495 of record JAOEGL010000014.1, read on the forward strand.
TTACCAAAAATCAGAAATTTCTTCCTAAGGGATAGGTCAGGAAGCACCTGAGGGTTTTAAAGAAAATGAATATGGGAGGAAAGGAAACAGACAAATTTCTCCCTGCAAGGGTCCAAAACTCACTGCAGAAATAATCCAGTTGCTTTAACTGCCTTGGCTCAGTGTTAGGGAATTTTGGGAACTGTACCTTTGTGAGATATTTAGCCTTCTCTGTCAGAGAGCTCTGGTGCCACAATAAACTAGCATTGAGCCAAGGCAGTTAAAGCACTCTCAAACTGGATTATTTCTGCAGTGTGTTTTGGATCCTTGTAGGGAAAAAATGTCTATTTCCTTTCCTCCCATATTCATTTTCTTTAAAACCCTCAGGTGCTTCCTAATGTGGTTTCAAACTGGATCATTTCTACAGTGTGTTTTGGACCAAAGTTGGCCTTAATAAAGAGATTAAGGGTAGATGTGTGTGCTTGTTATCTCGTGAACCAAAATGGCAAAGTTCACATTTTGTATGCTTTGAGGAATCCAGAAAGTGGGTTTTTTTTTTTTAAAAAAAAGTGTGTGAGGCAGCACCAGTAATGAACAATGTTGTATTATTAGAAAATGAAAAGAAAGAGGAAGCAAAGTTAGAACAATACTGCAAATATCTCAAAAAGTGTGGAAAATAGTGCTGGAAATCAGAAAAGAAATTATTACTGATAATTAAGGTCCCAAACAGACAGGCCAAAAGAAAGCTGCTTCAGGTCACTTTGGAGGTATGCTGTTTAAATGTTGCATGCGTCCTAACAGGCCAGAATCTGCCCCAAAGCCATTCTCCAATCCTAAGGACCAGAGCACAGCTTTGGTGTAGCTTCTGGCCTCTCAAGATGTGTGTGCCATTTAAACACCATACCTCCAAAGTGACCTGAAGCAACTTTCTTTTGGCCTGCTTGTTCAGGACCTTAGTCACTTTCTTTCACATAATTCATATGCAGAACTCTCCTCTACTCTCTCTCCTTAAAAGTATTTCACACACACACCACCATCACCTTGGAAATATTTGCATACTCATCATTCTCTTCTAATTGCAATCCTCTATAGGCTCATTAACCATTCCTTTTTAGTTGGTTGTTTTATGGACCCTAATACCTTCCAAATTAAACTCTTGAGGCTTTTTAAAATTTAGGATGTCTTACCCTATGAACAAATTGGGGAAGATTCCCTGCTACACCTTTGTTTAACTATTTTCGAAGAGCCCTTGTAGACTGTCCAATCCAACTGTTGCTTGATGCAGGGAACTGGATGGGATCCTGCCAATGGTCATTGATGGCTTGCATGTCACTGGAGTGGCAAACCTATTTAGTCTGAGCTAAATAAACCTACTGATGAACCTACTGGGGTGGGGGTGGGGGGGGATAAAGTTTAGCACCTTGGATAGCTTTTTTAAAGTTTGGGAAAAACTTGTTGTTGATTCACTTTCCTATTGATATGGAAGCTGCCAGCTGCCACTAAATTGTGATGTTTTGAACCGAAGGAGCTTTATGTAAATCCTATGTTGATTTCAGCTATTTGTTTTGGGGCTCAGAAATGAACTCAGACATAAATTCTCTCTGGACATTCTTGAAATACACCAGAATTTCAAGCCTTGAATTGTCTCCCAACCCTATGCAAACAGAATGGGCTGGAGAGCTTTTTCATGGCTCTAGTCTAGTGCTACATTCCTTGGGTGCTAGCTTGTGTCTGTGTGGTTTGCTACGATTTTATAAGTAAGCTGATCATAACCACAGCCTTTCAGGGCTTTATTTATACAGGTCTTAAAAACATGAACATGAACAGAGTACAAAGGGATGTCATAAATTCTCACAAAATGTGAGGAGGTGACAGTAACTTTAAAAGTAACTTTAAAAGGCTGGTGTGTGACACTTTCTATGCCTTCTTCCACATTTCTGCAGATTAGCATTTCTAAAACTTATGATCACAGAAGCTCATTTCTTTTCTAAATTGGCACGAACTTGAATCATGCTTAACTCTTCCATGGCCCTCATCCTCATCCTCATAATCTAGTACAGTGCACCCGCACCAACCACCGGCTTACCATCTGTGGATTTGAGCTGCTGCGGAAAGCAAGCCCCAGCTTTTTAAATGGGTGCGCGTGCATGCGGCTGTGCACGCATGCCCATTGAAAACAATGGGACTTGAGGTCCCACGTTTTTTGCTGTCTATGGGTGGTGGTGGTGGTCGTTGTCAACAGATCCCCCATGGATAGCAGGGAACCACTGTAGAAGTAGTGGTGGAGATACTGTGAAGCAGTAAGAACTGCTTCTCCAATGGAGGGGCTCTGTTTCCACCTACAGTACTACTGCATGCTGCACCATAGGGGATGGCAGAATTATGCTATCATATCTGATAGAAAGAAGATCTACAGGCAACAGAGGTTGGTTTCTCTTATATGAATAGGTAAACAGATGTGCTCTGGATTTTAGATCTAATTTAAAGAAGCATGCAGATAGCCTTTTGAGGTCTAGAGTAATAGCAATAGCAAGTACATTTCTATACCGCTTCTCAGTGCACTTAAGCACTCCCTAAGCAGTTTACAATGTGTAAGCTAATTGTCCTCAAAAAGCTGGGTACTCATTTTAGTGACCTACAGAAGGATGCCAGACAGAGTCGACCCTGAGCCCCTGGCTGGAATTGAACTCACAACCTTATAGTTTGTGAGTGTGTGGCTACAGTACAGGTATTTAACCACTGCACCATCAGGGCTCTTATAAAATTCAGAGCAGATTAATTGCCCCATTGATGGGGAAGGTTCAACACTTGCTGGGAAGAATTAGCAATGTTGCTGAAGCATATAGATCCAGGCTTCACAATTTGAATCTTAGTGGCTTGTAATACTTGCCTCCAGTACAAGACAAGCAATATGGTTCAGCAAGTGTTGGAAGTCCCTTTGGCTTGTTGTGCTGAAGTTGACCTTTTAGGTGTATCTTGAGACTTTTATGTCCATCATGACAACCATGGGTATGTTTCAAGTGGTATCTGGGTCTACTCAATGCTGCTGGGCATATTATGGACCTTGTTTTTTATGCTGGATAGGGTGATGGTGATCTGGGATTAGAGAAGCTTTCAATAGTTCTTTTAAAATCTGGGCCACAAGAGAGTCTAAACAAGCTGGCAGCCTGCTATGAAGAATTTGCTTACTTTGCAGATGAAATAGCTTGGATACAGGTGAGAGTCATCGCATGTGCTAGATCCCTGCCCTTCCAGGTTCATTAGATAGGCTAGAGGAGGATGAGCTGAGTAGCTAAAATGATCATTGACTCCTTATTGAAAGAAAAGATCTGAACATGAATAAAGGAAACAGTTGTAAGACTTATACTGAAAAAGCCTTCTCTGTATTCCACTGTATAGGATAACTATGAGCCAGTTTTCAGTATCCCACATACTAGAGTGTGTGGTAGCCTCCCAGCTCCAGGCATTCTTGGATGAACTGGATCATCTAGATTCATTTCAGTCTATTGGCAGGCCTGGTAATGGGAAGAAGACAATTTTGGTCACCTTGGTGGATGACCTGCTCCAGGAACTGGAGGGAGGAATGTGCCCCTATTGGTTCTGCTGGACCACTTGGAGTACAGTGGGGCCTTGTTATCCACAGACTTGCCATCCACGGACTTAAGCATCTGTGGACACAGCCACACTGCTATTGGGGACAATGGGACTTGAAGTCCCACAGTTTTTGGTATCTGTGTGGGAGGTCTGGAACAGATCCCACATGGATATCAAAGTCCCATTGTACTATTATCCATAGTATCCTTTTAGGGCATCTTGCCAGGATGCAATTTGAGGGCACTGTAATCCTTCCTGGAGCAGGGACTTTAAAGGAACTATCTAAGATGCTTAATACTGTCCTTCAAATAGGTTCTGTAGCCATGTTGGTTAGGGAGTTCCAAGAGTTGAAGTCCATAAAGTAATTTTTCCTAGCTCTGGGTTGGAGGCTTGTTTTGTGTATGTGTAAAAGGGTTTTGACCTCAGCATTTCCCCAATGATTCAGGCCAACACTAGTCACAAATCAAGTGGTGGGCGAGCCATGCTGTTTTGGGGGGTATAAGTGAAGCTTAGCTGTTTTCAGTTTGCTTTCCAGTTAGGTAACTTTCAGTACTGGAGATTGGCAGAGAAGAAAAAAATGACCTCTATGGGGATGGTAGCTGTGAATGAAAACAAGGTTATGTGCTCTCTACCATCCTCATTGCTGTTTTAATTGCAAAATAATAGGGGGACTTCATGTGTGTTTAGGAAAGACTCCATCAGTGGTAAACCACAGCTCCATCTGCACTACAGAAATAATCCAGTCTGATACCACTTTAACTGCCATGGCTCAATGCTATAGAATTCTGTGAATTGTAATTTGTTGTGGCATTAGTACTCTGACAGGGAAGGCTAAATGTGTTACAAAACTACTATTCTCAGAATTCTATAACACTGAGACATGGCAGTTAAAATTGGATTAAACTGGATTATTTTTACAGGCTTAAAGGCCTGTCCCCAAACTGGTATTCGGCTATGGATTTCACTGGGTAATTTTTGGATCTCTCCTACTGTTTGCTAACTCTTTCATGCAGAGCTGGTTGGAAGGTGGCAATTAGATTGCATCACATTTCAACCCTACTCTTCTCCTCCCATGACCCATGGAGAGTTCTTAAGACTGAAGAATAGGGATAGAAATGTAACATATTTTTCTAAAAGGAAAGGAATCGTTAGGCCCAACCTTAAGGAATTCTCTCTGTGATTGAAACTGTTGTTTGGTTAGTGAGAAAATGCTCAGTTTGGACTTTGCATGGGGTAATGGCCTAACTCATTAACTCACTTGATTAATGTGCCATCAAAAAGTGCATGACCTTGTCCTTGTTGCCCCTCTGTGTTATGTATGTTTCTGTTTATGCACAGATACTAAGAGAAAGAAGCAGAAGGTTATTGTAATGAGCATTTGAAACAATTGTGGCTTTAGTTCCATCTATTCATTAATTGGTCATATTTCTAGTCCATCACACCATTCACACAAGGGATCAGGACATTCCAAAAAGGATATAACTAAGAAATCAATTACAGGGACTTTGGCTGCAGAGAATGTTAGTAAAGACATAAGAGGAGTGCTGTTCATGGGTGAAAGACCAATAGCATTAATGCACCATTTGTGGTATGTGATACAGTGGTATCTGATTGGCATCTGTAGCAAACAGGATCTTACACTAGAAAGACCTTTGTCCTAAACCAAAGCAGATCTTATGTTGGTCCCTGCTGTTTAGATAGATGGCTGAATTATAGATATATAAAGACCTTGAAGATATAAATCCTTGCTATCTTGCTTATTATATTTCCCCCCTGCTGACTGAAATAAGGCAATTCCATAATCACAAAAATTCAACATGGATTCCAGCGAAACAAGTCATGCCAGACAAATCTGATCTCTTTTTTTGATAAAATTACCAGCTTTGTAGATGAAGGGAATGCTGTGGATATAATAATAATAATAATAATAATAATAATAATAATAAATTTTATTTATACCCCGCTCTTCAGCCAAAGCTATCAGAGCGGCTTACAATTTGTTAATTAGACAATTAACTTCCCTCAAGATGGTGGTTGAAGGGAGGGCTCTTCTTGCTTCCAGCAGGAGGTGGCCTGCCTTTCTCTTCCCTCAAGATGGTGGCTGAAGGGAGGGCTCCTCTTGCTTCCAGCTGGAGGTGGCCTGTATATCTTGATTTCAGCCCAGTTCTAGTCAACATCTTTATTAATGACTTGGATGACAGAACTGGGGGCATAGTTATCAAATTTGCAGATGACACCAAATTAGAAGGAGTAGCTAATACCCCAGAAGACAGGTTCAAAATTTCAGTAAGGCTTTTGACAAGGTTCCCCATGACAATCTTGCAAACAAGCTTGTAAAATGTGGGCTAGACAAGGTAACAGTTACATGGATTTGTAATTGGTTAACTGACCAAACCCAAAGGGTGCTCAACAATGGTTCTGTTTCATCCTGGAGAGAAATGACCAGTGGGGTGCCACAGGGTTCTGTCCCGGGCCCAGTCCTATTCAACATCTTTATTAATGACTTGGATGACAGAACTGGGGGCATAGTTATCAAATTTGCAGATGACACCAAATTAGGAGGAGTAGCTAATACACCAGAAGACAGGTTCAAAATTCAAAATTATTATTATTATTATTATTATTATTAACCTTTATTTATATAGCGCTGTAAATTTACACAGTGCTGTACATACAATCATAAATTAGACGGATCCCTGCCCTCAGGCCTGAAGAGACTAGAAAGCTGGGCCAATGCTAACAAAATGGAATTCAAGACCTAGGGAGCTGGGGATGTTTAGCCTGGAGAAGAGAAGGTTAAGAGGTGATATGATAGCCCTGTTCAAATATCTGAAGGGATGTCACATTGAGGAGGGAGCAAACTTGTTTTCTGCTGCTCCTGAGAATAGAATCCGGAACAGTGGATGCAAGCTACAAGAAAAGAGATTCCACCTCAACATTAGGAGGAATTTCCTGACAGTAAGAGTTGTTGAACAGTGAACACACTCCCTCGGAGAGTGGTGGAGTCTTCTTCCTTGGAGGTCTTTAAACAGAGGCTGGATGGCCATCTGTCAGGGGATGCTCTGATTGTGATTTCCTGTATGGCAGGGGGTTGGACTGGATGGTTCTTGTGGCCTCTTCCAATTCTATGATTCTATAAAATGGTGAGAATTGTTGTACATATTTTCAAACAGATTTTTTTAAAATAAATATTGCTCAGATTGTGCAAATGATGCTTTGTTGCATAAAACCATTGGATCAGTTGATCAAGAACCCTGTCCTTTGGCACTTGCTACATGCATGTGTACAGTTTGCTGAATGGGAAAAATAGACAGGTTTTGTGTAAGTCTATTTGCTGTTGCACAGTGGGTGAAAGATCTCATGGCAGTTGCCAATTTGACAGTATATCCTGATGTGTCAAGACCACACTTTCTCATCAAGGATGAGAAAAAAAAGCAAATACTCTTTATATCCCTAATAGATGTAGAGATAAAGCTATTCACTTTCAGACTTCTAAACTTTCTTTTCCTTTTCCCAGTTACAGAGAGCCGGGGAATCCTGGAAAGTATCCAAAAATTCTCCTTGCTGCCTACATACTTGCCTGTGAGTTATCACATCCATAATGCAGATGTCTCCTTCTTTCTTAAAGAAGCCAACCAGGATATCATGAGGAACTCTAGTCTTCAGTCCCGAGTGGAATCCTTCTTAGTTTATAAATCAAAGAGGCCGCCCATCGTGAATGCAACTTACGGACCTTTTTCCATTGAACAAGTGGTTCCCCTGGATCTTTTGTCCCCTTCAAATCCATTTGGATCAACTGCTCCCAAGTTTTCTTTTCACTGGAAGCTGAAGGCATACATCATGAACAACAAAATCTACCCAAGCAGACCCAAAGTCCAAATTCTGTTCTATGTTGTTGGAAGGGACTGGGATGATTACAGTGTCACTGACAAGCTGCCATGCTTAAGGGTCTTTGCTTTTCGAGAGACGAGGGAAGTCCGAGGTAGCTGTAGACTGAAGGGGGATCTGGGACTATGTGTGGCTGAGTTGGGACTCCTTCCTAGCTGGTTTAATCCACCCACAGTGGTCACAGGCCGTAAGAAACTATTTAATCAGTCAGAAGGGAGTCCAGTGGAACTTTACTATGCTATCCAACAAGGGGATGAGAAAGGAGATTGTGCAAAGGAGGACCCAAAGAAAAACAATGGGATCAGACCTGGACACAATGATATTGATGAATCAGGGCCACCTTTGCAGAGAATTGGAAGTGTTTTCCTTTACCAGACAAGAAGCAGCCCTTCCTTGAGTGAAATGCGGTTGGATAGTAACATTGCTATCCAGTACATACCAAAGACTGTCAAGCAGGGAGATGTCTTGACCTTTGTGGTATCTATTGCTCCAAATTCAACAGTGGACCAGTTCACACTAAGGTAAGGCAATAGATTAAGACTCAGATGAGTCTGTTTAAGACTCAGATGCGTATGTTCTGTTGAATTCTCCTGTGTGAATGTTAAAATCCCTTCTGAAATAGCTCCACATAAATGCAGGGAGGTGAGGTTTTTCACACAGTGGTGCACACACATCGCTGTTTCTTATTTGAAATCCAAGACAAAGTTGTTACATCAGAATCTACTATGCCCCATCTTCCCCCAATAGAGCAAGCTCTGGTGTATGATGTATTACTTGCATTTATGTTATTCATGATTTGATTTGTTCTCAAATGCTAAATGGGCAATGCAGAAAAAAAGTCCTTGCTACAAGACTTTTAAAATTCTTTTGTGCGTTTCAAAGAGATGGTGTGCCTTTTTGAGACTGCTTTTTGTGCATTTTTGTAATATGTACAAAACTGAAAACTGTAATCACTTTTACCTTGTTGCATGGACTTGTCCAAGTAGTATAGTTGTGGGTTGGTTCTTTGTGTTCAGTCAGCTTTTTGTGCTGGATACTGGTTTTGAAGATGCATTTAAGCAAAACATGAAAAAACAAGAACAGCAAACATTGCTTTGTGTCTTGGTCTCATGAAAAAGGTGAGATCACTTGCAAGGGATAGAGTATCCCCAGCAGGCTATTTTATCATGCTGAGAGGGCCAGTCTTAACCAAAATCATGGCAATATTTTTGTTATATCCCTGCATTTATTTGCACTGTCATGACTTTGAGGATTGGATATTTTGAAGAGCTGAGTCAGGAAGTAATTTTCAGAAGTTACATCTTCATCTGATTGTTTGGTTTCTCATGGCAAGTTTTAGAAACAGGTGACCAGACATTCTCAAATTTGCTATTGTGGGATACTTTACAGCACAGTCCTTGTCAGGAAATGACATGGATGTGACCACAAGATGGCGCTGTAAGCTTAGTAATGAAAGAAGCTACGCTCCAGTGGCAGGTGTGTGTGGATTAACTATAGGTATTATGCACACCTGGGATGGGTGATGCAATGAGCAAGTGAAGATTAAAGCTCTCATATTGAATGAAGACTGGCAGTGCCTGTGTCTTTATTCAGCAAGCAGGGAGCTAAAGGTCATTTGCTGTTGTGAAGGAATTTTTCCTTCCTGGCCTGAAGACTGTTGCAGTTATCTTTCAAGAGACCTTCTTCTTGGCATCCTGTCCACGTGGCTCTGTTCTGCAAGTGGTTGTAGTGGACACAGCGAGTCTCTCTACGTCCCTAACAAGGGTTATGGGCCCAGTGCCAAGTGGCTGCGTGGACAACGTTTAAGAAGCTTTGGAAGACATAGTTCTGCAACTGGTGAGCTGTGTGTTTGGCTTGCTAGAGGGCTGAAGAGAAAAGTCCTGGTGAGGAGTAAGTTAATTGTTTCTACTCATGGACTCTGCTGTTATCAGCTTGTTTTGGAAGCTAATTCTTGTTTGGCAGCCTGCCCGGACTGTTATCTATTAGTCCGGAGTGTTTTGTTTTGCTTCTGTTCAAGTCGCCAACTCAGAGCAAGCATGGAAACGGCTGTAAAGTTTGAGAAACTGTCTGAAAAGAATTATGCTTCATGGAAAGTGTATATGCAGGCATTGCTGATAAAACAGGACTTATGGCAATTTGTTAAACAGGAAGCGGACCTCAAGGATGATGAACAGTTGGCTGGAGATGAGAAGGCCAGAGCAACAATTGTTTTGGCCATAGAGCCGAGCCAGCTGAATCATATTAGAGATAAGAGGTCAGAGTTTGAAGCATGGAAAGCGCTTGAAAGTGTAAACCAGCGATCTGGAGCCTTATCTAAAATGCTGTGCAGCAGAAAGTTATATTGCTGTAAGCAACAAGAAGGTGAACCTGTGCTTGTGTATTTAAAGAGGATGCAGTAGAACTTCGCAGAGTGCAGCGAACGTGGCATCCAGATTGAAGAGACACAGAAAGCCTTCATACTCCTGAGTAGCCTGAGCATTGAGTGGGAATTCCTCATGTACAATTTTCAGGGAGTGGCCGAAGAAGATTTGTGTGTATACCTCGTGGCATCCAGAAGTACAGAGGAGAGAGTCTGAAAAGAGCTTCAAGGCAGCAACCTGCTGGACACAGCAACCAACCAACCAACTGATGTCCTACTCCGAGGAAGGGAGTGCTGCTGTCTGTAGGACAAGGAGGTGTTTTTCCTGTGGTGAGGCAGGGCATTTGATAAGGAACTGCCCTAAGGCCTCTGCAGCAAAGAAAGGACAGAAGACTGTTGCAGTTATCTTTCTAGAGACCTTCTTCTTGGCATCCTGTCCACGTGGCTCCGTTCTGCAAGTGGTCGTAGTGGACAGAGCGAGTCTCTCTACATCCCTAACAGTCCTATGCTTAAATTTGCAGTCCTGCACATACTGAACTAGGAGTGAGTCCCACTGAACTCAGTGAGAGTGATCTCTGATAGCATTGCACCGATGGGATTAAATCAGGACTGGGGATCATGTGTCATCCCATGGATGGTTTTGGGTTGCAGCTTCCTGCAGCCCTTTCTAGCATGGCCAGTAGTGGGAAATGCTGGTGAGTACAGTCCAAAGACATCTGGAGGGCTTCATAATTCCTACTCCTGAGTTAAACATATTTTTAAACACAAGAGTAGATTCATTAGACTAGAGGCATTAGAATGAACAGGACAGATGTAAGTCATAACTAACAAGTCCCTGTCATTTAAATGTACTCTTTTTGATGTTAAAACTAGATATAGCCCCTATTTTTAAAAAAGTAAAAGTAAAGATATTCCCTGTTGACAAGGTTGTCAAGTCATGTCCGACCATAGGGGGTGGTACTCATCTCCATTACTAAGCCAAAGAGCCAACATTGTCAGAGACTACTCTGTGATCATGTGGTCAGCTTGATTGCAGAGAACGCTGTTTACCTTCTCACCAGAGTGGTACCTATTTATCTACTTGCATTTGCATGCTTTTGAACTGCTAGGTTGGCAGAAGCTGGGACTACTGATGGAGCTCACCCCATCATGCGGCAGCCGTGCCTCAAACTGCCAACCTGTTGATCTTGCAGTTAGCAGAGTCAGTGTCTTAACCACTTGAGCCACAACATCCCAACTAGTCCGTAGTATCTGATAATAAATTAATGAAATAATAATAATAACAACAACCACCACCACCACCATCAAAACATCTGAGCAAAGGGTGGCCACCTTCTGAATCTCTGTGTGATTCACCACTATGACCTTGTCTCCTTCAGTGTCTGTGCATTAGGTGTGACTGGATCCAACCTGGGAGGGATTGAAAGAAAAGGCAGACCATACCATTCAGGCCTTGCTTGAAGAAGGTGAGCCCCCCCCCCCCCAGAACTCCATTCATTCTGGAGGGACTGAAAGAAAAGGCAGGCAATGCCATCCAGGTCTTGCTTGAAGAAGGAGAGCATCCCCCCACCCCAAGAACTCCAGCCAGCCTGGGAGGGACTGAAAGAAAAGGCAGGCCAACCCCATCCAGGCAGCAGGCCTGGCCTTGATTAAGTATAGCCCTCACTCCAATCCATCTGTCTTGATCCAGGCCTCAGAGGGAGAGAAGAAATCCTGACCTGAACCCTTTCCACCATTCCCCACCTCCAATCTCTTCTCCTTTTGTGTCGTGTCTTTTTAGATTGTAAGCCGAGGGCAGGGAACTGTCTAATTCGAATGATTGTATGTACAGTGCTGTGTAAATTTACAGCGCTATATAAATAAAGCTTAATAATAATAATAATAATAATAATAGTAATAATACTGGATCATTGTATCACTCCCAATGCAGACATACAGGCTTCTGTGGAGGTTTAATGTTGCAAGCCTTATGTTGCAGTTCTTTTAATTTTTTTTTCTAGTCAGGTGTTGGTCCTGAGGCAATATGGATGTTTTGACCCATGCTATATCTTCTCAGCAAGAGCCCAGAGTTTGGCAAAGCAGTGTCCAATGACACTCTCAGGGAGCACCGGTCCACAGGTCTCTTCCAGATATAAAAGACAGCTTCTGGACTCCCCAGTTGAAGAACAGCTTTTATTTACAGTAATAAAAAAGAAACCATAACAGGTCTGTAACTTCTTTGTCAAGTCTGAGGTTTAAGCACATCAAATACATTTTTATAGATTTATATTAAAATCCTTCCTCATAGGTTTGTGTAACACGATGATTGGCTGTATTTTCCTGCATTAAAGCACTGCTGTGATGTAATGCAATAATGTTTGGCAAGTCCAGCAATTGTCAGAAGACCTGGGAATCTGTTCTTGCCCATCACCTCTAGCCACAACAACCTTGACCATAAACTGCACCTGCTGTAGTTGCCATTTAACCACATTATAATAACAACCTATACCTCTATCTAACAAACTCCATCATATAATATATAAAACTCTATTAATCATCTATATAAAACTATACAACATGATTATATATATTTAAAATAAATTTATAACCATTGTAGAATTTCCCCTAACTCCCCCCCCCCTTTAATAATTAAAAAACCCATTTAGTAAAAGAAGGAAGCTTCAGGGAAAATTTCCTCCCACACATTCCTCTGTTGCATTCCACTTTTCAGCTATAGCAAGGTCTTTGCCTTTTAGAAACACATTAACCCTTACATCTCATTAGAGCCTTATAGCATGTCTTAAACTACTATAAATCCCATCATCATATTTTTAATAACTAAATCATATCTGCCAGGAATTCATTCCTGACAGTTAAGCAGGGTAAAATCCAGATATCAGCAGCTCAGAGTGGGGTCAGGTGAAGTAAAGCAAAATAAAGTTCCAGTTTTGGTAGAGCAAAACAACGGAGAAGTTCAAGATGCTGGTGGCACTCTACAAGTAGAGCCCTTTAAGAGCAAAGCTGAACTGTTCCTTCACCAACAAAGAGTCCCAGAATGAGCTTCAAACAATGGTGCAGTGCCTTCCAGGGGTGTTTAGCTTTACCTCTAAACTGAGAAGTTGCTCCAGTTAAAGGGTCCAATCTACTTCTGCATCCACTGACTTTAGTCATGTTAGGGAAACTGTAGTTTTCGTGGAAATTCTGACATAAAGTTCTTATGTGCCTGATACAGATCGGCACTTTGTGCCAACTTGTTGGGCGGAGTTAGGGCACAGCATCTGCACCCTGGATGCCCTAGCCCTGCCCCCAGGGTGCCATTTTGGCATGCGCTGGTCTACACAGTGTGCGCCATCATGATATAGCACTGAAGGGGCATCATAAAGCTTCGCCACCATGGCTATGGCGCCCCTTGGAAGGTGCAAAAAAGAGCCAATTTTTGTGCCTCCTTTTTGCACCCTCCAGAGGCTGTATCGGTGCCATGCAAACCACCCCTTTGGGGTGGTCTGTAGAGCCTCAAAGGAGGACAATCCTTTGTTTGGAAGTCTCTTACTTAGGGGAATTATAATTAGCTCAAATATGCAGAGAGGAAGATCCTAACAAAGTCTTACTCCGGAATCGTGGTCAGAGTATTGTCTACCAGAGGTCTGTCGACCAACCCCAAGAGAAGTGACACTAGTCCAAGTGAATCAAATAAAAATACACAATTTATTAGGGGGCATAAATATCACACAGCAAGGGGGCACACACACACACACACACATTCAGTGCTAGCGAAAAGGGAGGGGATAAGACTGGGAGTTTGGATTGAGAGAGAGAGAGACACCGCTGGAATGTTACCTTCGCAGTCTTTTCCTAGAAGCTGGGTGGGTATGGATGAGGATGATGAACACGACCAGCGGGATGAGGGGAGATTGGCCGTGGGAGCTATAGGCAGAAGTCAAACTGGCGTGGACCAGCCTGTCCTCCGAGAATAGCGTCAATTAGTGATCCAAACTTGGGATCTTATATAGGGCTGAATGAGTGATACCTGAGGCTAGACAAAGGTATCAAGACTAGACAAAGGTGTTGATTGCCTGGGCTTACTTAAGACAAGAGCAAATAATCTGTGTACAATGCACTTAGGTTTGGACACAATTCGGAGGGGAAGCCGGCTTAATGGTTGAGTGGTTAAGTCAATCACTGGCTCATCAGGTGTGAAGCCAAGGCTATTGTTTTACTTCTGAGGGCAGTGGCAGAACTAGTCTGGCAACTCCCAACTTCCTCTAGAGAGTTGCTTACTATGAACTCGATTCCTCCAAGCAGGTCTGCCTACATGACCTTCTCACTTGGGACTTATGGAGGGTCTTTGAATAGGTCAAGCAGGGGTCATGATACAGTCCACATGCTCCCAAAATTTTATATTAAAATTACATATCGTAGCACCTTGTCTCCTTGTTTATTTTAAAAGTATTTTACGGATGTAAAGAATATTTGCAAATGTTACCACCCTCAGCAAGAAAGGGCAGGATATCTTTACACACTGAAACATGCTGTTCAAAAAATTATCAGCTGCTATGGAATTTTTCACCTCTGTGTAAGAGTGAAAGACCACTGCTTTTTTTGGTCCTCTGAAACAACAGGAAAAACCTTTGGTTGTAGCTTTAAATACCATATTTTTATGCGAAACATTACATTTTGCACCAAAAACAAAGTTTTTGCTCACCCCCATGCAGTTCACACAACAAAGTTCTGAAATGTGAAGAATCATTGAAAAGTGCACAAAAATCTCACCCAATTGGGAGAAGAAAATGCTATTTTTCCCATTCTAACATGCAAGAATAAAATCAGTGGTTTATTGATATAGTCAACTGATTTTAAATTATAGAATCATAGAATCGTAGAGTTGGAAGAGACCACAAGGGCCATCCAGTCCAGCCCCCTGCCATGCAGGAACTCCAAATCAAAGCATCCCCGACAGATGTCCATTGAGCCTCTGCTTAAAGACCTCTAAGGAAGGAGACTCCACCACACTCCGAAGGAGTGTGTTCCACTGTCGAACAACCCTGTCAGGAAGTTCCTCCTAATGTTGAGGTGGAATCTCTTTTCCTGCAGTTTGTATCCATTGTTCCGTGTCCTAGTCTCTGGAGCAGCAGAAAACAAGCTTGCTCCCTCCTCAATATGACATCCCTTCAAATATTTATATAAGCCCCCTTGAACACTGTGTTGTACCATAGCAGAGTAGGATGTACATTGTCTAAAACAAATAAGCCAAAAATGCAAAATTGAGCACTGAGATAATTTAACTCTTGAAAAAGCTATGGCAAAGAAAACATCCAGTATGCTTTATTAACAATAAATAATGAAAAAGGCAATGGAGGAGAAAAGAACACATCAATAAATGTCTTAAGGAATACAGACATTAATACTAAATACAAAACCAATTCAACTTAACTGGAATGCCAAAAATACAGAGAAGAAAAAAGAGACACAGATTTCAAACCGTCTTCATTTTACAAAGAGCCTGACTTTAAAACAGGCAGAGAGAAGTGCCATCCCTGGCAAAATTAAGAGGTACACCATACTCTTGAACCTGCCTAGAATACAAAGACTTTACTGAGCATCTGAGGAGCATATAATGTAACAGATCTCCACTGTCAAGGGAGTGCCATCATCTTGGAGTTATTTATAGTAAACCGCTTTGATCTTTTTTGGAAAGGCGGTATATAAATAAAATAAATAAATAATAATAAATAAATTTTAATTCATAAATAAAACCCTTTTTATCAGTTCCCAAAGTTTCCAAAACACTGTTTTAAGCAGCCCTCTTCAGGTATGCAAAACCATATGTTTGAAATGCCTTTCTTCCACCACACTACCGCAAAAAAAAAAGCTATTTGAAAATCATCTTCATAAAACTTCATTCACTCCCAAGGCATGGGCAAGGATATGGTGTTTCTCCACTTGCTTGCAAATAGTTCTTTGTGGGACTGAGAAGAGAGGCTTTGTCAAGCATGATAAGTGCTGGCTTTTTGGTGTGTTAAATCAGGGGACTAGTGAGACTTTTGTCATCGGAGATCTTGTACCACCTTTGAGACTAACTGAAAGAAAGGAGTTGGCAGCATGAGCTTTCGTAGACTTCAGTCTACTTCCTTAGATGCATATAGTGGAGTGGAAACCAGGGACAGACGTATATATGCCATTGGTATGTGAGAATACAGACTAATACAGCTGTATCTTTGAATTTTGACATCAGAGTCTCCCTTGGGGAAAATTCCTGTTAACCATCTTGAATTAAACCCTAGTATTAACATAAAATTCTGAAGAGTAATAATTCAAGCCATGGAGTGGATCGTTGCAAGAGTGTAACAATATTCATTCCAAAGGAGAGTTTGTGTGTGTAGCAGGAAATGATGTCTTCTCCTGCCAGGTTTAACTTGTAGAGATATAGGAAAAGGGTTGACCTCTAATGAACAATAGTGTAGAGCTTGAAAAGGTTGTGAAGTTGAAGGCTTTCATGGCCAGCATCCATAGTGGGTTTTTTTAAAATGGGTTTTTCAGGCTATGTGGCCATGTTCTAGAGGAGTTTGTTTCTGACATTTTGCCAGCATCTGTGACTGGCAACTTCAGAAAATCTGAAGATGCTAGCCACAGATGCTGGTGAAACGTCAGGAATAAATTCCTCTAGAACATGGCCACATAGCCCAAAAAACCCACAAAAAATATTGAAAAGGTTCCTCTTTTGGGGGGGAAAAAGGCAGCCCCCCCCCAAAGTTACTTTTTGAATACCCAGAATCCATCAGACTGCCAAAAGAGTAACTTATCACAAGCTCTGTCTTAGTGTGCACATGTTTACTATTGGAATTTTCAAAAGGGGCCAGAGCACAAGAGTTTTTTCTCATAACATTTCTGGGAATGTTTGGCTATTCAAGTATGTTTAAAAAGAAAAGAAAAAAGAAAAGTCTCTTTAAAAAAGAATTAGTAATACCGATTCAGTGTGCATATCGCTGAATAAACAAAAATTCTGATGATGATAATAATAATAATAATAATTTTATTTATATCTCCCGCCTCTCCCTACGGATCGAGGCGGGCTTACAACATATTAAAAGCCAATACAGTAAATATCTAAAACAATATATTAACAATTAAAAACAATTACCACAGTCACATCAATAATCTGGGGAGTTCCTGGGTCAATGGGGGTTACATAAGGTTGGGTGGGTATGCCCGCCGGAATAGATCCGTCTTTAGTGCTTTTTTGAATGCCTCCAATGTAGGCATCAGACGGATCTCCTCCGGCAGGTCATTCCATAGTTTTGGAGCTACAGCTGAGAACGCTGAGCGAGATGTAGACTTTAGTCTCGTGTTTTTGAGATTTAACAGTTTTTTATCAGTTGTAGGGTGCGGGGCGGATTATGTGGGGAGAGGCGTTCTCTCAAGTAACCTGGGCCCGAACCATATAGGGCTTTAAAGGTAATGGCCAACACTTTGTATTGCGCCCGGAAGCAAATTGGAAGCCAGTGCAGAGATTTAAGAATGGGGGTAATATGCTCCATCCTTGAAGCCCCCATCAGCAATCTGGCCGCAGCGTTTTGAATCAGCTGAAGCTTCCGAACTTGGTACAAAGGTATCCCCATGTAGAGTGTGTTAAAGAAATCTAATCGAGAGGTTATCAGTGCATGTACTACTGTTTCTAGGTCCTCCCTACCCAGGTACGGGCGTAGCTGGCGTATCAGCCGAAGCTGATACCAGGCACTCCTGGCGGTCACCTCCACCTGTGATGTCAATTGTAGAGACGGAAAATGAAAGGAAAATTCTAACCCAGACTTTGAAGAATGAAGCACTTAGAGGTGCAAACATGGTCTGGTATATATCATGTCAGTTCCATGTCTCCCATATTTGGCTAAAAAATGAGGTTCTTTCCAACTTGTGTATGAGCGTTTGTTTTTTTTAGTTTTTGGTGAATTTTTCACAAAAATGAAAGGAAGCAAAACTTGGCCATCTCTTTTGATGACCTAGATGAAAAGGGGACAAACTATCTCAAGACCCTATTAACAATTAATATATGCAGAAGCTGGGCCGTCTCCTGCTAGTCAGGCTGTCATAAAGGAGTATATCATCAAATCACATTGTAGGATGTGCATGTGTTTTACCCCCTTTCTTTTCCAGGATGTTGACAATCACCTTCTGAACTGGACAATCTATGCAGTCCATCTGTTCAAGTTCTGATTTTGGAAGAAATTAGCCTTATTCCTTCTCCCTTCCCCATCCCAGTGAGTTGAAGAGAAACAGTGACCTAATCTGCACTGTAGAAATATTGCAGTTTCTGCACTACATAAATATTGAACTTTAACTGCCATGACTCTATCTTATTGCATCCTTGTAGTTTGTAGTTTCTTGTGGCGCACCAGAACTCTCTGACAGAGAAGGTGAAATCTCTCACAAAACTACAACTCCCAGAATTCCAGCATTGAGCCATGGCTGTTAAAATGGTGTCAAACTGCATTATTTCTGCAGTGTAGATTAGACTTGTGTCTCAAAGAATGGCTACCCTTCACTTGTTTATTGCAAGGAGATGTCCTTAGCCAGAGTAACAAGGTACAGTTTGACAAGTGACTTTAGACCACATCACCTTGAATCTCCAGCCAGCATGAATCATAGAATCATAGAGTTGGAAGAGACCACAAGGGCCATCCAATCCAACCCCCTGCCGTGCAGGAACTCACAATCAAAGCATCCCTGACAGATGGCCATCCAGCCTCTGCTTAAAGACCTCCAAGGAAGGAGACTCCACTACATTCCGAGGGAGTGTGTTTCACTGTCAAACAGCCCTTACTGTCAGGAAGTTCCTCCTAATGTCTAGGTGGAATCTCTTTTCCTGCAGTTTGCATCCATTTGGAGCAGCAAAAAACAAGCTTGCTCCCTCCTCAGTATGACATCCCTTCAAATATTTAAACAGGGCTATCATATCACCTCTTAATCTTCTCTTCTCCAGGCTAAGCATCCCCAGCTCCCTAAGTCTTTCCTCATAAGGCATGGTTTCCAGACCCTTCACCATTTTAGTTGCCCTCCTTTGGACACGCTCCAGTTTCTCCACATCCTTTTTAAATTGTGGTGCCCAGAACTGGATGCAATATTCCAGGTGGGGTCTGACCAAAGCAGTATAGAGTGGCACTATTACTTCCCTTGATCTAGACACTATACTTCTATTGATGCAGCCTAAAATTGCATTGGCCTTTTTAGCTGCCGCATTGCTTGAGATACATCACAGTAGCTAGTTGGAGTTCCAGCTTTCTGTAGCATCCAAGTAGATGACTATGGGAAGCCCATGAGTAGGGCATGAAGTGTCTTGATTCTGGGCTTGGTTTTGCCATTCCCCAGCAACAGATATTCAGAAGCATGTTGCCTCTGACCCTGGATATAGCAGACAACCATCATAACATGTAGTCATTAATAACCTTCTTTTCTTTGCTTTGTTGATTTCCCCCTTTAAGGGAATAAATGTTTCTGTCTCCTCTAGGAACCTTTCTTATTAGAGGTACCCATAGTGCTATTTCCTTGTCATTGAAAATGTACATCTTCTCCAAACCCATTTCTTGCCTACCTTAATTTACTGATGAACCATTATAAGCTGTGATGGCTGGTTGCTTCTATGTGAGTGGGTGAGGAACCCATTCTCTGTTTTTGTTTGAATTTTAAAATAGTTATCTCAGATACTGAACCCTGTTGCCCAAATAGGCTCTTGGATAAAGTATGCATTAAGGCCCATAATAAATCAACTCCTTCACTGACATGGAAGCTGACAGATGCCCTGGCTCACAAGTCAAGGATCTCCCAGTGTCAGGGCAAGATGAGGAAAGATATTGGCAGGCTGGAATATGTTCACACAAGGACATCAAAGATAGTAGAAGGTCTGGAAACCATAGGGAACGGGGTATTTTTAGCTCAGAGAAGAGAAGACAGAGTGACATGATAGCTGACTGAATATCTAAAGGTAAGTCATACAGAAGATGGAGCTAGCTTGTCTTCTTCTGCTCCAGAGACTAAGGACACAAGCCTTTAAATATCACACAAACCTTTAAATCTGCTATTAATGCTGGAGAATAGCTCCTTTAGCAGTCTGTGTTGTGTGACATCATAGCCATTTCATTGCTCCTTTTCTGTTAGAGCATCCCTTTTCATCAATGGGAGATGCCTGTCAGTAAAGCCCCAAACATGCTGCTGTAGCATTTCTTCTGAAGTGTGGTAACTTCCTGGTATGACTCTTCCAGTTTTGGGTTGTTTCATGGGTCAGTGTCTGTTCCTCCCTCCCCTTCCTATTCCAGAGCAGGCTTCTCTGTGCCCCCCCCCCCCAAGAAGGAATGATTGCGAGGAGATATTTCCATTTCTTCTTTTGTAGTCCAGAAGTTGTACTGTGGCATAGATTCCTGGTCCTCCAGATCTTCACCAGAATCTTGATCAGAAAATAACTTATTGCAGGTAGTGCCCGGATCTGCAGCAAGTTACTCCCACATGGAGAAAGAGGAGGAGGCTTCAGCATGCTTTCAAGAACCAAAAGGTTGGCAGAAATAGGGATGGAATCGATATTCAACAGTTTCCCAAATGCAGTTGAAATGTGGTGTTTCCAACCACTCGGGAAAGACTGATGGAAAGAAAAACACTGCTTGGAAAATTTCCTGCAACTTGTGGGAACTTTTTTGTTTTCGGCACAGTAAAACAACACAACTTTGTCAACCCTGCACAACCTTAAAAGCTGCACAGTTGGAATACAGTACAACTATCCAAGGCAAAGTTGTGGACCTATACTAACTCAAACTAGACAGTTTGTATACGCATCTTGAGTTGTTCAACAATGAAAAGGGGAGAACGGAGTTGAACATTTTTCCCCCCATATATTCCTGTGTAGTTCGGTGCAGCTTGATTCAACTATACATCAGTAATGAGAGGATACAGGTGAAATATTACTAAGTGAGAGGCACCAATATCAAATACCCTATAGAATAAAATAACTAAACACATTAATGGTGGTACATTCCCACATTTTTTACGTATTAAAAAGCAAACAAGCAAACAAACATCATTTACTTCTTTGTGTATATCTTGCAGAGTATCAGTTAATAAAAGGGAAAAAAAGTATCTTATATATCTAGTGGTCATTGATACCATGCCATTACTACCTCCTTCCATTTGTCTTCGTATTCTTGCATTGTTTTTCCTGATAGGTACATCAACAATCTATCCATATTCCATAATTCCCCTAGTTTTAGTTTCCATTCCTCTAATATGGGCATTACCTGTAATTTCCAATATTTGGCCAACACCATTCTGGCAGCAGATATCATGTTTAGCATCAGACTTATTTTATTAAAGGATGGTTTTGGTTGAATATTTGTTATCATATTCAGTAAAAATACCTCTGGCGTGAAAGGAATTTTTTATTTTAATACTAGTTCCATTTCTTTATGTATTTTTTGCCAGTAGTTTTTAATTATTTTACATTGCCACCAGACATGATGCATTGTACCAATTTTGTCTTTACACTTCCAGCATTTGGAGTCTAGATGTTTATTCATTTTGGCCAATCTTGCTGGCGTGAGATACCATCTGTGAAATATTTTCAGGTAGCTTTCCTTTAGTGTATTACCTTTAGTAAATTTATGTGTAATTTTCCACGATTCTTCCCACAGCTCCAGCGGGATTGTCCTTCCAAAATTTTGCATCCACCTTACCATAGAGTCTTTGATTGTTTCGTTATTTAATTCATAGTCTAATAGAAGTTGATAAATCTTTTTAATAAACCCTTTTTCTGTTCCCAAAATAATTTGATCAAATGGATTTCTGTTTGTCTCTATTCCGCTTAACTTAGAATCTTCAATAAATCTTTTTTAAATCTGTAAATAGCGTAACCAGTCGATTTGTATGCCTGCTTTCTCTAATTGTTCTCTAGTTTTAATTTCTACCTCTCCTGTTGTTTCTACTAATAGTTCTTCATATCTTATCCAAGCTTTGTTGTCTGGGTAGTCCTGTTTAAAATATTCCTCTTGTACTGACGTCCATTTGGGAATTTTATTGTAAAATAGGTTCTTGTATTTTTTCCAATTCTAAAAGAGAGCTTTTCTGATAAAGTGGGAGGAGATTTCTTTATCCATTAGGGGAGTATTATAACAAAGATGTTTATGCCACCCTTGTTTCATTGTTGTACCTTCCAATGCTAGCAGCCTTAAATTTTTTAACAATATCCAGTCTCTAATCCATAAGAGAGAACATGCATTATGATATAATTCAAAATTTGGAAGTCCCAAACCTCCTTTTTCTTTTTTATCTTGCAGGACAACAAATTTTATTCTTGATTTTTTTCCTTGCCAAATGAATTTGTCTATATCCTGGTTCCACCTCTTGAATTGTTGCTTATTGGTTATGATTGGAATCATTTGAAACAGGAAGAGTAATTTAGGCAGCACTGACATTTGAATTGTTGCTATTCTACCCATAAAAGAAAGTTCTTTGTTCTGCCAATTGTCTAAATCTTTTTTTATGTTAAACCAGAGTTTTTCATAATTATTTTTAAACAAATCCTTATTTTTATTTGTAAAAGTAATGCCTAGGTATTTTACCTTATTGATTAGTTGAAATTTTGTATATTTTCGAAGTGTATCTTTTTCTTTAGGTAGTATATTTTTGGTTAAAATTCCACTTTTATTAGTGTTTACTTTTATACCTATTATTCTTCCTATTTCATCTAAAATTTCTTCTAACTTTTGCACACAAGAGGTTGGGTTTTCCAAAAAGATAACAATATCATCTGCATATGCCTACAAATGATATTTATGTCTGTTAATTTCAGGTGTTTTCAGGGCTTTTTCACTTTTGATTTTTTTAATTAAGATTTCCATTATCATTATAAAAAGGAGTGGCGAGAGGGGGCAACCCTGTCTTGTACCTTTATTAATTTTGCAGTTGCTTGTTCTTTTACCGTTTACTAATATCTGTGTAGTTTGTTGATTATAAATGTTTTTAACTGCATTTAAAAATCTACCATTGATTCCGCATTCTTTTAACATAAGTATCAGACATTCCCAATTGACGCTATCAAAAGCTTTTTCCAAATTCAGAAATACAGCGCCAAGTTTGCGACTTTTATCTAAATGATACACTTCTAAAATATCAACTAGAATTCTTATATTATTTCTTAACTATCTCCCTGGCAGGAATCCAGCTTGTTCTCCGCTAATCCAAGATGACAAACATTTTTTCATTCTGGATGCCAAAATAGATGCGAAGATTTTGTAATCTATATTAAGCAGTGTAATAGGACAGTAATTGCTTATATTTGTAAGATCTTGGCCTGTCTTTGGTAACAATGTTGTTAACGATTGTCCCCATGACTACGGAAACCTTCCTGTGTCTATTTCTTTAATTGTGTTTAGTAACATTGTTGATATTTCCTCTCTAAAAACCTTATAGAATTTTGCTGAAAAACCATCAGGTCCGGGGGCTTTGTTCTCTTTCAAATTCAGTATAGCGGCATCTACTTCAGCTAGGGATATTGGGGAGTTCAATGTTTCTAATTGATTTTTAGTGAATTTTTCTAAATTACAACTTTTGATCAAATTTAGTATTTGGGCATTCTTTTCCTTAGTAGTTGGTTCTGATCTGAATAATTTGGAATAATATTCTACCACTATTTCTTCCATAACTTCCTGTTGGGTATATTCTTCATCATTATGTTTCAGTTTTGTTATTGTCTTGTCTCCTTTTTCTTTGCTTAATTTTGCAGTCAGCCATCTTCCGACTTTATTAGCATTTTCAAAGTGGTAGTGCTTAATATATTGGATTTTATTTGCTGCTTCTATTGTAATTTTCTGGTTCAATTGATTTTTAATTGTTTAGAGATTTTGATATATTTTTTGGTCTTTTGGATTCTCTATATATTTTTGTTCCAAATATTTTAGTTTATACATTAATTCGTTTTCTGTTTTTGTTTTTTTCTTTCTGTCTATACTCTCAAGCTGCATTAGATGACCTCTGATTACTGCTTTCCCTGCGTCCCATACTACATTCATTGGAATTTCTTTATTTATGTTATGTTCAAAATATTGTCTAATTTCCTCTTTGATCTTTTTAACTACCATTTCATCTGTTACAAGATATTCTTTAAGACACCAGGTAAACTCTCTTTTATTTTGACTGATTGATAATAGAATAGGGCTATGGTCTGAAATGACTCTAGGAAGTATTTCTACTTTGGTAATGTCTTTACATAATATTTTTGACAAAAGTACCACATCTATACGGGACCATGACTTATATTTTGCGGAGAAAAAAGTGAAATCTTTTTGGTTTGTGTGATGAAGTCTCCAAATGTCTATCAATTGTAAATCATTTATCATTTTGAATGCCGAATTTGGGAGTTTACCTTGTTGTTTTTTCAATTTTGTGTTTGTTTGCCTATCAAGGGTTGGGTTGATAACCCCATTCCAATCTCCTGTAATCAGGATTTTTTCGTAGTTATATTCTGGAATTTTTTTGTTGTAGAACTTCAAAAAAGTGAGATCTTTTTTCCTGGGGAGCATATATGTTAATTATTAAAATTTTTCCAGTTGCTAAGTCAAGTTCTTGCTAAGTCAAGTTCTATAGCCTGATATAAGCCATTATTATTTTTAAATATTTCCTTAGACTTAATATTTTGTTTAATATACGTCACTACCCCTTTTGTTTTTGATCTTTTATTTGATGCCACATAGCACGTTCCTAATTTTTGGATCTGTAACATTTCCAAATCTTTATTCTGTATATGAGTTTCTTGTAAACATATAATATTCACATTCAATTTTATCAGGTAACGAAATATTTTATTTCTTTTCTCCTTTGAATTTAAACAATTAACATTCCAAGAAATTAAGTTAATTGACATATTATGTTATGTAAGATTGTTTACCTTCCCCTTTGGTCCTTTTCTAATGCCTTGTGTTATGTCTCTTACCCCTCCTCTTCTTTGCTGTAATTTTAAAACTGGATTTGGATGTCTCAATTCTGATTTCATGCAGTTTAAATTTTCTTCTTCTGATACTTCTCCTTCTTCTGAAACTTCTGAATTTGTACCTTGCAATGTTGTTCCCTCCATATCTTTTTCTTTTTGTGTAAGTAAGACTTGTTGTCCTGCATTTCCTTTCCTAATAGTAGATCTGGTTGTCCTTTGTTCTGCGGTTCTCTATCATTTACTTTGTCTCTAGTATCATCACTGTCTGCCCCTTTATTATCTAGCTTATATCTCGTTAAAAATTGTTTTGCTTTCTCTAGTGAGTTAATAGTAAACTTTTTCCGATCTATATAAAATATTACACCCTCCGTTTTCCCCCACCAATATTGGATTTTGTTTTCTCTCAGAAACTCAACTAATTCAGCATATTCCTTTCTTTTTTTAACACCTGAAATGGGAGATCTTTAAATATATGTAATTCTTGGTCTTGTTCTTCTATAAAGAATTTTTCTGGTAATTTATTTCTAAAATTAAATCCCGAACTCTGCTACGGACAAACTGAATGATTATGTCCTTGGTAGGTTTTTATTAGTTGCCACCCAAGAACTCACTCTGTAGATTTTATCAACTTCTAAGTCCAATTGTTCAGTAGACCAATCTATAAAATGTGCTAATGCGGGGATCAGTCTTATATTAAAATTCTCATTATATTTTTCCTGCAAACCTCGGATTCTTAATGTTTTATCTTTTAACCTCAATTCTATTGCACTTTAAAATGCTTCTCCTGATAGGCTCGCTTCTTCTAGCTGAACAATTTTATCTTCTATTTTAGATGTTCTTCCTTCCATTATTGATATTTCCTTATGAATATTCTGTATTTCTGAGGTCATTTTTGTTAAATTTTCTTTAATATCCAACATTTCTTTATGTAAATCTGCTTTGATTTCTTCTTTCCATTCCTTAATTTCTTGTCTTATTTCAGCACGGATCTCGGCTCTGATATCTGTTCTTAATTTCTTAATCTCATCCAAAATTAAACTACTCAGAGGGGTATTGTTGGTTTTTCCTGCTAAATTTTCTTTGGCATTGTCTATTTCTTTTTCTATGTTCTCCAAGAGTCCTGATTCGGACGTCGTTTTCCAAGCTATTTGGTTATACTATCACTATGATTCTTTATCTCCTCTTGGAATGGTAAAATTAATGAAGAATTTACAAATAATTGTATAGTATTTTCTTATCTGATATTATAATAACTTGACATTCTTCATACCACCATGTATTCCTCGGATGGAGAAGTGACTATTGAGCAAGTTGTACGAAAAAGTCTCTCCGTGCAAAAAACAAAAACCTCTCAATAAAGCTTCAATTATTTTTTATAAATTTCTACTTGTATCCTATAAAAGATTGGCTAATCAATTAAAAGGTGGTGGGCATTACTTTTGCCCTAGGGCTTCAAACAATGAACAAAGTCAACACCCCCTATCTCCTCCAATGGTTGTAAGGAAAAATTGATAAATAAAAGAAAAAGTAGTCACCTTTAAAATGTATAATCTATTATCCTTTCAACCCTACTTCGAGCTACTGGGGTTATAATTTCCTTGCAAGAAGGAAATATCTAGTAATTTTACTGGTAATTTTACAGGTAGTTAAGTACTGAACACAGCCTTGTTTCAACTGAATTAGGGAGAATTCCCTAATTTCAGAATGTGTTTCGCCATACTGGCGAATTTACTGTGGCGGACCAGTAAATTAAGCAACGTAATGAGCAGGGGTTACATGTACTACACAGTTCTCTAAATTAGAGATAAGAACCTTGCCCAGTCAACCTGTTATCTTCGTCTCTATAGCAGGGAGATAGTGTCCGTAGGGAGGCTTCTGCTGCTGCTGGGCCTAAAAGGCCTTGGTGACCCAGCTTTGCCCCTTTTGCTGCTGCGCTGCCACTGGGAGAGAGACTTCTGCTGCTGCTGGGCCTAAAAGGCCTTGGTGACCCGGCTCCGCCCCTTTTGCTGCTGCGCTGCCGCTGGGAGTGGAGTTGAACATTTCTTGAATGCTAAACCCTAAAGTTTCGCACTTTAACTGTGAAAACTACAACTATTTTCTTCTCTTATTTGCTGCTCCTCTCTTGTTGCTACCTCCTCCACCACTCTTCCTTGGTGTCCCCCCCCCCCCGGGGCTCCCTTTCTTTCTTGACCTGCTTGCCTACTCCAAATGTGGGTGGGCAACTGAGAAAAAACAGTGAAGGAGGAGGCAGCAGGAGAGGAGAAACCTTGGTGGGGATGAAGCAAATTAGCAGAGATGAGAAGGAATCAAGGAATCAGAATAGGCAGGCAGGTCAAGAAAGAATGGGAGTGCAGACTCAGAGCCCAGATTGTTCAGAGAGTAAGTGGCTATACAGATTGGACTGATGGGAAGGTGAGACGCTGTCCCTTTTTACCCCAGATCGGGGACGCACAACTGCACGCCGTGGCCCTGATCCAGCCTTCAGAGGACACAAAAAGGAGCAGCAAAATGCAACTCCTTCTTGTGCCCTCTAAAGGGCGCCATATCCACCGCAGCCCGGTGTGATGTAGATGCAGCACCAGAGGTGCGTCATCATGGTGTGCACTGTGTAAAAAGGCGCACGCCAAAATGGTATCCTGGGGAAGAGTCATGGCATCAAGTGTCTGGATGCTTTGCGATGACTCCACCCACAGGCTGGCACAAAGTTCTGGTCTGTACAGAGCCTAAGTTGTGCCCAAAAAAACAAACAGAGAAAGAGTGGTGGAGAAGCAGGCGGCAGAAAAAGAGCAGCCTTGGCAGGGATAGAATCATAGAATCACAGAGTTGGAAGAGACCACAACTGCCATCCAGTCCAACCCCCCTGCCATGAAGGAACTCCCAATCAAAGCATACCTGACAAATGGCCATTCTGTCAAGGATGATGGGAGTTGCAGCTTGTCCTATACTTGCTTTAACTCACCACCTTGTTGTGCAGCGGAGCAGACCAGCTTTGATCTGTGGTTGTTGCTTCTTCCAAGCATGCAGAGCTTCTGAGATTAGGCTGAAGACCTTGACAAACTCTTTCAGCCTTCTCACTCCTCTCTGAGATGTCTCCAAACGTCTCCTTGGATCTGGTAGCGATTGTATCTTCTCTTTCACAAGATTCTAGGCAACACAGTAGACTTGTATAAAAGATAATAATAATAATAATAAAATTTTATTTGTATATTTATTTATTTATTTTTATTATTTATTTATTTATTTTATTTATATACCGCCTTTCCAAAAAAGATCAAAGCGGTTTACAAAAGTGGATAAACAAGGGTTCTCTTTCCTCAGGCAAGCCCTGGTGGAGCTGGGCCTGCCTCTTCTCTCCCTCCCTAGGCAGAGGATGGCAGTTGGTATGGAGGGAGAGTCCTCTTGCCTCAGGCAATCCCTGATGGAGCTGGGCCTGCCTCTTCTCTCCCTCCCTAGGCAGAGGATGGCAGTTGGTATGGAGGGAGAGTCCTCTTGCCTCAGGCAAGCCCTGGTGGAGCTGGGCCTGCCTCTTCTCTCCTTCCTAGGCAGAGGATGGCACTTGGTGTGGAGGGAGAGTCCTCTTGCCTCAGGCAAGCCCTGATGGAGCTGGGCCTGCCTCTTCTCTCCCTCCCTAGGCAGAGGATGGCAGTTGGTATGAAGGGAGAGTCCATCCTTCCGATGATCAGGGCGGTGTACATCAAGTTCATACATTAAAACATCATAAAAACATCATAAAACATCATAGAGTAAAACAATCTAAATGCAATAAAAACGATATCACCCAATGCTATATACAATGGCAATACAATAAGCGGCTTACATAACAAGACAGATAACAGAAAAAGCCCATTCAAGGGTATGCCTGCTTAAATAAATGAGTCTTTAACTCCTTCTAAAATTGGGTGAGAGAGGCAGACAAGTGGAGCTCAGTGGGCAATGAGTTCCAGAGGCTTGGGGCAGAGATGGAAAACGCCCTCTTCGCTGTGTTTGCCAATCTGGCCTCTGGGACTCTCAATAATTGTTGCCCAGTAGATCTTAGTGTGCGGGGCGGATTATGTGGGGAGAGACGGTCCTTCAGGTACCCTGGGCCCAAGCCATATAGGGCTTTATAGGTAATAACCAGCACTTTGTACTGAGCCCGGAAGCGAATAGGCAGCCAATGAAGGTCTTTCACAACCGGTGTTATATGGTGAGTCCTGGAAACGCCAGTGACCACCCGTGCTGCCATATTTTGCACTAATTGCAGCTTCCGAGTGTGATACAAAGGCTGCCCCATGTAGAGCGTGTTGCAGAAATCCAACCGAGAGGTTACCAGAGCGTGTACTACAGTTTCAAGGTCCCTCTGGTCCAAGTAGGGACGCAGCTGGCGTATCAGCCGAAGCTGAAAACAGGTGCTCCTGACTGTTGCATCCACCTGAGAAGTAAGGTGGAGCGACGAGTCAAGGAGCACCCCCAGACTGCGTACAGTGTCCTTAACGGGAAGCGTGAGCCCGTTCAGGACAGGTGGAACTACCTCCATACCTGGGCCGGAGTACACGAGTACTTCGGTTTTCTCTGGATTCAGGCTGAGTCTGTTTTCCCTCATCCAGTCCATTACCGATTCCAGACAGGCCACGAGAAGAGCGACGCCATCCCTGGTCACTGCATCAGTCGGAGACATAGAGAAGACTATTTGGGTGTCATCAGCGTACTGATAACCCAGCGCCCCATGCCTCCAGATGATCTCTCCCAGCGGTTTCATGTAAATGTTAAAAAGCATGGGGGACATAATAGCTCCTTGAGGGACACCAGATTTAAGGGCCCTCTTATCGGAGCAGACGTCCCCCAGCTGCACCATCTGGAGCCTCCCAGAGAGGTAGGACCGGAACCACTGGAGCGCAGTGCCTCCAATTCCCACCTCTGCCAGGCGCTCCAGAAGGATACCATGGTCGATGGTATCGAAAGCCGCTGAGATGTCCAAGAGCACCAACAGGGACACGCTACCCCTGTCGATGCCCAGACGGAGATCATCGACCAGGGCGACCATGGCAGTCTCAACCCCGTAGCCCGCCCGAAAACCGGTTTGAAATGGATCTAGATAATCCGTTTCATCCAAGATCAATTGAAGTTGGAATGCAACTGTCCTCTCGATCACCTTCCCCAGGAATGGCAGTAGCGAAACTGGCCGATAATTATTGTATACCAGGGGGTCGAGGGAGGGGGTCGAGATCTACTTTATTTAACTATATACACTAAATGCCCTTCACCATACAATCTTTGCTATATAACTCTATACAATGCTCAGTTCAACTATTCTCTACTATTCTCTACTATACTCTACAATACTCCACACTACTCCACAACTCCAAACTACTCCACACTACAAAGGTATACAGTGTCATCATTTATAGTCACTTGTGGGTGTTTTACACATTCTGATTGGTTCACAATGTTCATCCCATACTTAAGTCCAACCCAAGTGTTTCATCATACTGTCTTGTACCTTAATTGACTCTCAGGTGTTGCCAATATGTATCTTGTCATTTATCCTTGGCATATGTCCTTGGCTTTCAGGACTTCTAAATTACATTATCCTTTTCACCTGTGTAACTTCTTAATTGCTTTTGCTTAGTCATTTTGACTTTCACATACATATTTGATTTCTACTGTATATCCCATGTTGCATTTTCCTTAACAATCCCCTCCGAAATAAAATATTGTATGTGTCTTACAATGTCATTCCAACCAATTGTGTCAGTCTTTCATGTTTTTCTACAGTCAATGCTTTTGTGAACAAATCTGCTATGTTATGTTGTGTTTCAATATATCTCAACTCTATTTTTCCTTTTTGAACCATGTCTCTTGCATTCTGGTATCTTACGCCCACATATTTCGTTCTGTTTTTCAAACTCTGAGCTTCAGCCATTGCTATACACGATTGTGAATCTTCTAGTATTTCCACTGGCATTTTGAACTTTTCATTTAAATCATTTAACAATTGTACAATCCACTGTACCTCATTTACTATCTCATTTAATGCTGCGAATTCTGCTTCACTCGTACTTAATGCTACGTTAGTTTGTTTTCTACTTCTCCAAACTATTGGACTTTCACTATATTTAATTATCATTCCTGTAACTGACTTTTTGTCTCCCAATTCTGATGCAAAAGAACTATCTACAAAACATTCTAAATCAGCATTACTTCTTCTGATTATCAATTTCTTATCTAAAGTTCCTTTTAAATATCTTAACAAATGTTTTACTGCTGTCCAGTCTTCAAATCTTGGATCATTTACTCTTCTTGATAATACATTTACTGCATATGAAATGTCTGGTCTGGTGTGACAAGAAATGAATTGTAGAGATCCTACTATACTTCTGAATAAAGTCTTGTCCTCAAATACTCTAGATGTTTCCTCAGACACAAAACCTATTGTCATGGGAGTTTTTACAATTTTTGCATTTTGCAATCCACACTTTTCAATTAATCTTTCTATCTTCTTTCTCTGATTTAACACATAATGTCCATCTTTTGTC
Organism: Urosaurus nigricauda; assembly: GCA_034509955.1. Lineage (NCBI taxonomy): Eukaryota > Metazoa > Chordata > Lepidosauria > Squamata > Phrynosomatidae > Urosaurus > Urosaurus nigricauda. The sequence continues at coordinate 4,608,768 of JAOEGL010000014.1, forward strand.
CATTCAACATCAATTCCTAAATAAGTCTTTAACAAACCTAAATCCTTCAAAACAAACTTTTTAGACAATTCTTCTTTTACAGACTCAATTTCCTGTTTTGTTTTTGCTGCTACGCACAAATCATCAACATAAATCACTAACATTATGTTTCCTTTTGTATAAACACAAGCATCTGCTACACTTCTTTTATATCCTAGCTTTTCAAGTTCATCATTAATACACAAATTTCCATGCTCTGGCTCTCTGTTTTTGACCATATAGAGTTTTCTTCAATTTGTAGACTTTTTGACTACTTTGTTTTTCAAAACCTTCTGGCTGTTCCATAAAAATTTCCTCATCCACACTAGCATTTAAATACGCTGTTTCAAAATCAAAATGTTCTACAACTAGATTTCTTTTTGCAGCAATAGCTAGAACCATTCTTAAACTCTCTGGTTTAGCAGTTGGTGAATAAGTTTTATCATAGTTTTCAAACTGCTGTTGTGCAAAACCTTTTGCTACCAACCTTGCTTTATACTTAATGCTTCCATCTGGCATGTCTTTTTGTATACCCATCTACAACCGATAACTTTCTTGTCTTTGGGTCTATCTACAATTTCAAAAACATTTTTATTTACGAAGCAATCAAACTCACTATCCATTGCATCAAGCCATCTTTCCTGTTCCTCTCTAGGACAATTTTCTAAATCCTCAAAACTTTCAGGTTCTACCATCACTAAACAAGCTCTTGCCTTTGTTACAACAAATCTATCTGGTGGCTTTCTGGTTCTATGACTACGCCTTGGTACAAATTCTGTTGTTCTGTCTTTTTCTTCTTCACTTTCTGTACTAGAAATTGTAGTTCTGCGACTAAATCTTTTATCTTCAGTCATGCGAGTAGTTGTAGGCCTAGACTGGTTCTCATCATCAGAAGTACTAACATCACTGCTAGTAGATGCTTCTGGCTTAACTGAAACTGAAACTCCCTCCTCCATATGACATCCTTTCAAATTCTTAAAGAGGGCTATCATATCACCTCTAAACCTTCTCTTCTCCAGGCTAAATATCCCCAGCTCCCTAAATCGCTCCTCATAAGGCATGGTTTCCAGACCCTTCACCATTTTAGTCGACCTCCTTTGGACCCGCTCCAGTTTCTCCACATCCTTTTGTGGTGCCCAGAACTGGACACAGTATTCCAGGTGGGGCCTGACCAAAGCAGAATAAAGTGGCACTATTACTTCTCTTGATCTAGACACTATACTTTTGTTGATGCAGCCTAAAATTGCATTGGCCTTTTTAGCTTCTGCATCGCACTGTTGACTCATGTTCAACTTGTGGTCTACTTGGACTCCTAGATCCCTTTCACATGTGGTCTCATTCAGCCTGGTGTCTCCCATTCTATATCTGTGCATTTCATTTTTCCTCCCTAAGTGCAGAACCTTACACTTCTCTGTATTGAATTTCATTTGTATTAGCTTTGGCCCAGTTTTCTAGTCTATTCAGGTCATTTTGAATTTTGATCCTGTCCTCTGGGATATTAGCTACTCCTCCTAATTTGGTGTCTTCTGCAAATTTGATAATTAGGCCCTCAATACTGTCATCCAAGTCAATAATAAAGATATTGAATAGCACTGGGCCTAGGACAGAACCCTGTGGCACCCCACTGGTCACTTCTCTCCAGGAAGAAAAGGAACCATTGTAGAGCACCCTTTGGGTGTGGCCATTCAACCAGTTAAAAATCCATATAACGGTTACCTTGTCTAGTCCACATTTTACAAGCTTGTTTTACAAGCTTGTTACAAGCTTGTTTGCAAGAATGTCACGGGGAACCTTGTCAAAGGCCTTACTGAAATCAAGATATACTATATCCATAGCATTCCCTTCATCTACCAAGCTGGTAATTTTATCAAAAAAAGAGGCATGTCTTGTCTGGCATGACTTGTTTCTCTGAAACCCATGTTTGTTTTTTGTGATTATGGAAATATCTTCTAGATATTCACAGACTCTCTGCTTAATGATCTGCTCCAGAATCTTTCCTGGAATTGATGTCAGACTAACTGGATGATAATTGTTGAGATCCTCTTTTTCCCCCTTTTTGAAGATGGGGACAACATTTGCCCTCCTCCAGTCTGCTGGGACTTCTCCTGTTCTCCAGGAGTTCTCAAAGAATATTGCCAATGGCTGCGATATTACATTTGCCAGTCTTTTAATACTCTTGGATATTGTTCATCTGGTTCTGGAGACTTGTGTTCATTTAGATTAACCAGGTATTCCTGTACTATCTCTTTACTTATTCTGTGCTGAAATTCTCCTATTCTGTCTCCTGCCCCATTATGCTTAGGTTGAGCACCTTTTGCCTTTCCTGAGAAGACTGAAGCAAAGAAGGTGTTGAGTAGTTCTGCCTTTTCTCTGTCCCCTGTTAGCATTTTGCCATCTTCTGCATGCAGTGACCCTACCTTTTCCTTCTTCTTCCTTTTGCTGCGGACATATCCAAAAAAGCCCTTTTTATTGTTCTTAACCTCTCTAGCAAGCCTGAGTTCATTCTGCGCTTTAGCTTTTCTGACTTTATCCATACACGTGCTGGCTATTTGTTTGAATTCCTCTTTATTGATTTCCCTATTTTCCCCTTTCTTATACATGTTCTGTTTAAAAATTTGCTCAGTTGTAAGTTCCTTAGTCATCCATACTGGTTTCTTGAGACATCTCGCATTTTTCTTCCTCATTGGAACTGTTTGAAATTGTGGCTTCAGTATCTCCCTTTTGAGGAACTTCCATCCGTCTTGAACTCCCTTCTCTTTTAGTATTCCTGACCATGGGATCACCCCCAGTATTTCTGTAAGTTTATTGAAATCAGCTTTGCTAAAGTCTAGAATGCATGTCTGACTATGCCTGGCTTCTCCCTTCCACTGTATAACAAACTCCAGGAGGACATGGTCACTCTCACCTAAGGATCCCACCACTTGCACCCCATCAACTAGGTGTTCCCTGTTGGTTAGGATCAGATCCAAAAGAGCTGACTCCCTTATTGCCTCTTCCACCTTTTGAACAATGAAATTGTCTTCAAGGCAAGTGAGGAATTTGCTAGACCTTGAGGATTTGGCACAATTTGAATTCCAGCAAATATCAGGATAGTTGAAGTCACCCATTACTACTATATTTCTCCTATCTAAATGTGTGGTCATCTGTTCTAGAAAGTGATCATCCAATTCCTCTGCCTGAGTCGGGGGTCTGTAGTAGACTCCCACTGTAACATCCCTTTTGTTTCACTCTCCTTTAATTTTTATCCAGACGCTCTCCACCTGGCTTCCAGTATTGATTTCCTTGATGTCTTCACTGGTGTAAATATCCCTCACATATAATGATATTCCACCTCCTTTCTTGTTTGGCCTGTTTCTCTTAAAAAGGTTATACCCTTCTATTTCTACATTCAAATCATGCAACTCATCCCACCAGGTTTCAGTGATGCCTATTATATCATATTTCCCTTGTTGTGCTAGGAGTTCAAGTTCATCTTGCTTATTCTCCATGTTCTGTGCTTTAGTGTAGAGACATCGAAGACCATGTGTCCCCTTTTGCTTGATGCCTGTGCACTTTTTTTGCCTCCTATTGTTGGGTCCTTGCCCTGTTTGCCTTGTTCCCTCTATTTCAGTTTGACTATTGTTTCCAGTCTTTTTGCCTTCACGAATGCTGTCTCCCTTCCCCATATAACTCAGTTTAAAGCCCTCCTGATCACTTCAGGGATGAAGTGAATTGGCAGGGATGAGAAGGAATCAAGGAATTATAGTAGGCAGGAAGATTAAGGAAGAAGTGGAGCGTAGATGCAGAGTCCCTCTAAAGAGTGCATTGCTTGGGGGAATTGATGGTGATTTTTGCTGCAAGCAAGGTTAGAAAAGCTTCCCCCAAACACCAATATGCAATACATCTTTATTTATTAATTGTCATATAAAATCCATCCGTTCCTGTACAGTCTTCTCCCTGTGTCTCAAAATATCGTTCAAAATGAAACAGTCATGGCCAGAGGCAGACCTACAACTGTACAGCTCTTCAGCAAGGTGCACGTTTCCAAGCAAAACTGCATGAGTTTCTTGAAACGGTTGTATTTTAAATATTGCAGTGAGTTTTCCATTCTTAGTGTGAGAGGGAAAAAAAGTTGAATGTTTCGACACCATGGGAAGAAATACCAATACCTTTCCCTCGACAACTTTTGAGAAATGGGAAAACTGAAAATTTCCATCCCTAGGCAGAAGTACAAAAATATTTAGGAAAAAATAAACAGGCATTACCCAGTTAAGTTTAAAGAAGCTCAGTATAAAATGTTAAGTGAAGAAGATGGGGCAGGGGGAGATGTAAATATTATTTTTTATCTGATTAGGAATGTAATGGAAATGGAACACAACTACTGTATATACGCGACTATAAGTCAATCTCATGTATAAATTGAGGACGGGTTTTGGGGCTAAAAGTATGGTTTTTGATATGAGTCGAGGGTAAGTCGAGGGTAAAATTTAGGGCCATGTAACAAAGGATCTAAAGGATGAAGCAAAGAAAACATTGCCAAATAACTTGTAAAATTGCAGCAGACCTAACTGTGCTTACATTAAAGGTTGGGTGGATGAAAGAATAGAGGTGTGTCATTGCTTCAAGGACACAGATTATGCTCTTCCTTTCAACAGAGGATGGTTCCTTTTTAAAATAATTGTTAAAGTACATTGCTAACATTGACCCATAGATAAGTTGACTTTGGTTTTTGGGGTCATTTTTTTACTAAAATATCTAGACTTATACATGGGTTTTTACTGGCTTGCACAGTTCTTTAATCTTCTAAAACAAGTTTTGGCTCAAAGTACATTTAAAAGTATATATTTGGAGAGAAATGCTTTTGGAAATGCGCAGTGTAAAGGAACATTTTTGTGAAGCTTTTTCCCTGCCCTCCTCCCCTATTAAATTGGAAACAGGGCTCTTTGGATTTATGAGTGAACCTATGGAAAGGTGACACAGAATGGGAAAAGCAGACTGATTCACCTCTCACTACTGAAGATATACCATGGTAATTGTGGGGGCTGTCTCCAGTAATATCTGGTGCAACTCCTGCTGCAGGACACACTTTGAACCTGGTTTTCTGCTCTGGACAGGATGATCTGGGTGTGGAGGAACTTTCTGTTGTTCTGTTGTCATGGACTGACCACTATTTGGTCGGATTTAGACTCATTGTGACTCGGAGCCTCTGCAGTGGTGGGGGGCAATTAAGATGGTCTGGCCCAAGAGACTTATGGATCCAAATGGATTCCTTATGGCTCTTGGGGAGTTTTCTGTTGCATTGGCATTTGATTCTGCTGAAGGCCTGGATGATCTCTAGAACAGGGAAATGGCCAGGGTGGTGGACACATTTTCCCCAAGCATCTCCTCCCATGAAGTAGAGCCAGGTGAGCTAAGCTGGTTCACTAAGGAGCTGGCGGTGGTGAAATGAGTGGGACAGATACTAGAGCAACAGTGATGGAAGACTTGAAGCAAGTCTGGCGGAACACAGACCAGAGCTCATTGGAGTGCCTATGCTATGGTGATGGAGGCAGTGAAAATGCTATATTTCTTTGCCATCATTGCATCTGCACAATGTCATCCTGAAGAGCTGTCTGAAGTGTTTAGGAGGAGCCTTTTTACACTCTGGCACACAAGAGGAACATAAAAACCACTAGACAGCCTCTGGTGACAAATTTGCAAGACATTTTGCAGAAGAAATCCCTTGGGTGCTGTAGTTCATACTGGTCTATTTCAGTTTGTGTAGCCTGAGGATGTGGACAGGATCCTTGGAGAAGTGAGAGCCACTGCACATATACTTTGCTATTCCTAGCTAATGAAAGCAGCTAGAGTAGGACTGGCCAAGTGGATAAGGGGAGTGGTGAATGCCTCACTGCAGCAAGACGAGAGCTCCATTCTGCCTAAAGGAGGCTATGGTGAGCTTGTTGAAAAAGGCCTCCCTGGATCCCAATGTTCTGAATAACTGTTGGCCAGTCTCTAATATTAAATTTATGGGCACCGCCCTGGAGTAAGTGGTGGCCTCCCAGCTTCAGGGGTTTCTGAATGATGCAAAGAATCTAGCTCATTTTCAATCTAACTTCAGCCCTGGTTATGGGATGGAGCCAGCTTTGAGCCTTTAGGTGGATGACGTACACAGGGAACTAGACAAGAGTAATATGTCCCTGTTGGTTCTGCTGGACCTCTGAGCATCTTTTGATACTATCAAACATTGTATCCTTTTGGGTCACCTCTCTGGGATGGGACTTGGAGGCACCGTTATGTAGTGCCTATGCAGTGGACTCTCCTTCTTTGGAGGTTTTTAAACAGAGGTGGATGGCCATCTGTCAGGGGTACTTTGACGGTGTATTCCTGCATGGCAGGGGAGTTGGACTCGATATCCCTTGAATTCTCTTCCAACTTTATGATTCTATGGTTCCAGTATTTCTTGGAGGGGCACTCTCAAAGGGTGGTGTGAGGGAACTCCGTGGCTGTTGGCCTGCAGGGTCCCACAGGGTTCCCCATGCTGTTTGACATCTATATGAAACCACTGTGAGATGCCATCCAGTGTTTTGGGATGCAGTGTCACCAGTATGCTGATGACACCCAGCTCTACCTCTCCATTCCAACTGATTCCAGGGAAGCTGTCTTGTAACTGAACCAATGTCTGTTGTCAGTAATGGACTGGATGTGGGACAACAAATTGAAACTTAATCCGGGTAAGGCAGAGGTGCTTCTGGTCAGTTGTAAGGCAGATCAGGGAATAGCGCTTTGCCTGTGCTGGATGGGGTTACCCTCCCCCTGAAATCTCAGGATCACAGATTAAGTCTTCCCCTGAACTCGGAGCTTGGATGCCCAGGTTTCAGCACTGCCCAGGAGTGCATTTGTACAGCTAAAACTAGTACGCCAGCTGCACCCATTCTTTGGGATGTCAGATCTGGCTACAAACTTAGATTACATCCTGTTTGGACTAGTGTAGTTCACTCTACATGGGGCTGCCTTTGGAAACTGTTCAGAAACCTCAGCAGGTTCAAAATGCAGCAGCAAGAATCCTGATTAAGCCCAGCTATAGGAAGGTGATATGAGAGACCAGTTTATGTATTTAAAGGGGTGTCACATTAAGGATGGAGCAAACTTGTTTTCTGATGTTCCATAGACTAGGACACAGAACAATGGATGCAAGCTACAGGAAAAGAGATTCCATCTAAACATTAGGAAGAACTTCCTGACAGTAAGGGCTGTTTGACAGTGAAACACACTCCCTCAGAGTGTGGTGGAGTCTCCTTCTTTGCAGGTCTTTAAGGAGAGGCTTCATGGCCATATGTTGGGGATGTTTTGAGTCCTTGATTGAGCATTCCTGCATGGCAGGGGGATTGGACTGGATGGCCCTTGTGGTCTCTTCCAATTCTATGATTCTATGACTGCACAGTTCCCACCAGTGTTCTAAAGGGTCAGCATTGAAGACTGTCCTTTCAACTACTGTTTATGGCAAAAGGAAAAAGGTTCCCAACTACTTTTCCAGGGTTGCGATCCCAGAAGTTCTGTAAAATAAATTCATGTAATATGAAATGATTACCAAACACTTGGCAGGCAAGCAGTAGAGATGTTAGAGTATCTGAAAATTGTAGAAAAGTTAGCCAAGGCATTCTTGACAAATCATCTTTTCAGCCAATGTTTAATTGCTGGCCCTGTTTAACTTAGGAAGATTACCTCAGGTTCTGCATGATGAGAAAGAATTGCTAACAGATGAAGGCTGAATACCCCTCTCCTGGACATGTTTAATTGTACCTGTTAACTGGAGTGCTTAAGGTGCTTAAACAGAGACAATTGAAATTTAAGTGCCAGAGAGTGAATGCTGAGTTTTCAGCATCTTTCCACTAAAATTTGTGCCGCAGAACCTCTGTAAGGTTTATATATTAACATATAGTTCACCCTTTTAGGCAACTGACAATATACAATTATCATTCTTTGATTTCACATAGAGCTTGAATGATCTCAAAATTGTCTCAAAGGTTGCTTCTTATACAAATCTGATAGTCCCTATACTTGCCTCTTGGGTTCTCCTTTTGAAGTAAAAAAGGTCAAGTGATGAAAATCTCCATCCACTACAGTGATAGGCAGACTGAATATTCCCGTGGAGCCCCAGCAAAACCTGTAAAATTTGGTGAACCTGGTATTTGTTTTTGTGATTACATTTCCTTAATGACCCTTTCTCTTGGTCTAGTAAGATTTCCACCTTTTTAATAAAGGAGAAATGCTCAGAGGTTAAGAAAGGCAGTGGAGAGGGATGTGGAAAGAGCTGAATCTCTGCAATAAAGTTTTCATTAAGGCAGAAAAATGAAACTCAGCAGAAACTGGCTTATAAAAAGCTAGAGGCTTTTGGCTTATAAAAGCTAGAGGTTTTTAGGGTATTTTGTGAGTAGGATGGGTGATTGGTTTTAAAAATATATGAGTTACAATTTTGAAATCAGTAGGTTTGGCATATTACCTCTCTGTTCAATTGCCTCATTCTAATACCTTTTTCTGAATCTCTAGAGAAAACATTAGGGGTTCTTCAGTGATAAGAAAATGAAACAGTATGAGAGAGGGCTGTCAAGCCTGCGCTAGATAAACAGAAGACAGATGGTAAGTGTGATTGGCATTGACAACTCTCGAGAAGCCTTGTTTGCAGGTGCTGCTTCAGTCATCCATCACACTTTTATCTAATAGTGGGAGATGTCACTGTGATGTACTTAAATCCCCAACTGACTGATAAAAAAAGAAGTTAAAGCAACAGCTGGGGAAACGCAGCCAGGTAAGGCTTGTTATGTTAGAAGGCAGGTGTCTTTAAGATAATGATAAAGAATATTGGCTTCTCGGCCTGTGATCTCCTTTGGTTCCCAATTTCCCAGCCCCAGAAGCAAAAGGACATTTGTTACACCCAGTCAATCCCAAATTAACATTACAAAATCTGTATGCAGTACCCAAATTTATCAAATGGAGCAGATCCTCTTATTTTCTCTTACCTTTCTTAATTTATTTAGTTGTCGTGAGCAGACACAGGCAATGGCAGCTAGTGGCTTCCATTGCATGAGGTGATGTATCCACTTCAGATTTTAGTCTGAATTTTAAAGGAGCACTCCAGCTTGCTGAACCTATAGTAGGGAGGGTAATATTCAGCACTTTGATTATCTCCTTTAAAGTTTGGACTAAAACCTGGAGCAGATTCACTAGCTCACTAATATATAAGCCAGTGAGGACAGTGTGCTTTGATTTTTGGCAAACTTATTCAAAGCTCACTCCAATGTTTTTTAAAAATTTTTTGCACGTTGTCCATAATCTTACATATAGTTATATCTCTATTATAGTTTGTAATTTATTATTAATAATTTATGCTTCCTCTTTCAGAATGTTAGCGAGTCCTTAGTCCAATCCATTTTGTTTATTTTAAATAGCATTCACATGCATCCAAAAAGATTTCCCAGTCCTTCTTGTCACATTTTGTATTATATATTTGATTTGATAATTTATCTAATCCCATAATTTCGGACATTTCCACCAACCATTCTTCTAAACTCGGTGGTTCTGTTAGTTTCCATTTTTTTTGCTATCAGTATTCTTGCCATTGAGATCATATATAAGATGATTTTTTTAATGTTTGTTCTTTTGAGTTTGTAGTTTGTTTATCATATTCAAAAGAAAGATTTCTGGGATCATATCCATTTTTATCTTGAAAGTTTCATTGATAAAATCATCTATTGATTGCCAGAATTGTGCTATTTGTGGGCATGTTCACCACATATGTAACAAATTTCCTTTTTTCTCCTTGCATTTCCAGCAATTAGAACTTTGTGATTTATAGATTTTATGTAGCTTAACAGGAGTAATGTGCCATCTGTGCTCCACTTTGTGATAGTTATCCCTAATATTTTGATTTTTTAATAAGTTTGTATGTAATGCTTCTGGCATATTGCCAACTTTCCAGGTCTGTTGCTGTCTTGATCTCTTTTGCCCAAATTAACATATTTTCTTTAACCATAACACTTTACAGCTTCCTTTTAATCAGTAATTTATATAGTCTTGATATTTGTTTAGCCTTTTCATCCATTAATATTTTATCTAGTTCATTTTCTTCTGTAATGATACCCTCCTGTCTTTGGTCTATTTTAAACCTTTCTCTTACTTGGTAGTATGTTAACCATCGTTTTCTCTGGTTTAATTTGTGTATTTCTTCGATGTTTTTTATACTTATCTCCCCTGTTACTTTGTTTATCTTATTATTTCTTGGTATCTTAGACATTCATTCCTATGAATTACATTCCTCATTAATGCTTCTTGTGGTGAGCACCAAATTGGGATACCTCTGTAAAATTGTTTTTTAATTCTTTTCCAGACTATAATATAGACTTTCTAAGAGGTTGTTGTTCAAATTTTGGGTCTACTTTATTTTTTTTGTACCAGATGTATGCATGAAAACCAAAAGGTAGGTTAGCCCCTTTTACATTGAGCAGACTTTGCTCTTTAAGTTTTACCCAATCTGAGAACATCGACAGTATATTTGCTTGATAGTAGGTCTCTAAATCTGGTAAATCTAATCCTCCTTGTTCTTTTGAGTCTGTCAGCGTTCTCCATCTTACTCTCGGTTTTTTTCCTTCCCAGATAAATCTTTTAAGCTCTCTATTCCACAATTCGAAAGGTTTTTTTATTTGTAATTATAGGAAGGTTCGCGAAGAGAAAGTTAAGTTTAGGGCAGCAGCAGCGGCAGCGGCACGAGGGGGAGGAGGAAGGACCATCTGGGCCCATTTAGGCCCCAATGCTCCCTCCCCGGTCTGGCAGCAGCAGCGGCAGCAGCGTGAGGGGGAGGAGGAAGGACCACCTGGGCCCATTTAGGCCCCAACTCTCCCTCCCTGGCCTGGCAGCAGAAGCGGTGGCCAGTGGTGGCGCAAGGGGGAGGAGGAAGGACTCTTGCCTCCCCACCTCAGTCTCTACCACCTGGGCCTTGGGTGCTGCAAAGCAGTAGGGTGGAGCGCCGACCGGGGAAATAAAGCCCCCATGACATCTCAGCTCCTCCCTTTCCCTCTGTGGTGGTCGGTGGTGTCATCCAGGCTACAGAAAAAACTCTTGCCTTAACCCCCTATTCTATTTTGTTTTTTGGGTCACAAATAGGGGTGTAATTGGACTTAGTTCTCTGATACTTATGAGCACTGTGCCCTCATGAACTCTTATGATTATTGAAATCATTTCACAGCTCCGTTCGACAATCTGATATTTTCATCTGGCAATGGAGCCGGGAGTGAGCCAGGTGCGGGTATTGAAGTTGTGTGGGGCCAGGGAAGATATGGTGGCAACAGAGTGGAGAAATGTTACAAAAGAAGTAAGGATCGATGGTTGATATCTATCCCCTCTTCAGCCCACTCTGTTCCCTTGGTTAAGACGGAGAACATACCAACCGTTCCACAATCCCTTAATCTGCTCCTTTGTAATGTCAGGTCGGCTAAAGCTAAAACTCATATTATTTACGACCTCTTAGAAGACGAACAGGCCGACCTGGCATGCTTTACTGAGACCTGGCTGGGAGATGCTAGTGCCGCAACATGGGCGCAGGCTCTCCCAGCTGGCTACACAGTCAGTGAGCAGGTAAGGGAAAGTGGGCGGGGGGGGGGGCGGCGTTGCTATAGTCCATAAAACCAACTTAACCTTGTTCAGGAAACCTGTCTGGAAAACAACCCACATCGAGTGCGTGTACCTCAGCCTGAAGACCAGGGATAGTTTGGGGATACTGTTGGTATACCGGCCACCCCGTTGCTTAACAGGCTCCCTGACCGAGCTGACTCAGCTGGTCTCTGAGTTGTTGTTGGAGTCGCCCAGGCTTCTGGTTCTGGGCGACTTCAACATCCCTCTTGGGACCAGCCCTTATGATCTATCTGGAGCAGCTTGGGAGTTCATGGAATCGATGACAGCCATGAACCTATCCCAGTTGGTCAACGGGCCGACCCATTGTGCAGGTCACACACTCGATTTAACCACTGTGCCACCAGGAGCCCTGGTGGCACAGTGGTTAAATGCCTGTACTGCAGCCACTCACTCAAAACCATAAGGTGACGAGTTCAATATCAGTAAAAGGGCTGAAGCTCGACTCAGGCTTACATCCTTCCGACGTCGCTAAAATGAATACCCAGATTGTTGGAGGCAAGTAGCTTACAGTTGTAAACTGCTTAGACACTGCTTAGGTGGTATGAAGTGGTATATAAATGAAGCTGTTTGGTTTTTTATGGGGTTTTCAGTACGGAACAGGAGTATCCTTGGGTGGAGGTAATGAAAACCTCTGCTCTGTCATGGACGGATCACTTTCTGATCAAGGTGGAACTAAAAGCAGCGTTTCGTCCCTCCAGGGGTAGCGGACCCATTAGAATGGTCCGCCCTTGAAGGCTCATGGAACCAATTGGTTTCCAGAAGGTCTTAGAGGGTCTAATGGTTGGCAATGCTGGTGATCGTGTTGAAGCCTTGGTAAATACCTGGAACACTTATCTTCCCAAGGCTATTGACGCCCCTGAGTGTCCTCTCCAACCCACCCCAAAGCATAAACCCTGGTATACGGAAGAGCTCAGGGAGAAGTGGCGGAAGACTCGACTCCTGTCCGATAAGACTCGCCATAGGCAGCATCTTTTCGCCTATCAGGAGGCTTTGCGTACAGTGCGAAAATCCTTCTCCTCTGCACGCATTGTGTCTGCAGAGTCTCGCCCAGCAGAACTGTTTAGGGTGGTGGGGGAGCTGACGCAGGTTCCCCCTGCGCCAAATCCCCTTCTTAACCCCACGACGGCCTGCTGTGATGCGTTTAACACCTTTTTTGCAGATAAAATCTCTCGGATAAGAGCTGACATGGATGCCACCTTTTCTCCAGATCCTATAGGTGAGGTGTCTAATGACTAGTTGCTGTCACAACTAGTCTAGATGTCTAGTTGCTGTCACATTACTGGATGAGTTTCAATCTGTAAGTACCGATAACGTGGACAAGCTACTTGGAAGTATGCGGAAGACCACCTGCCCCCTTGATCCCTGTCCAACCTGGCTGGTCGTCCAGGGGAGAGACGCACTGAGTGTTTCTTCGGAATACGATCAACGCATCCCTTAGGGAGGGCTTCTTACCATCTTGTCTCAAGGAGGCGGCAGTTAAGCCCATCCTGTAAAGGCCCTCCCTGGACAGAAACAACTACAGACCAGTGTCCTTGCTTCTACTTTTAAGCAAGGTGATCAAGAGGGCAGTTGCCACCCAACTCCAAGCAGTCTTGGATGAAGCTGACTATGATCCATTTCAAACCGGCTTCAGGACAGGACATGGAGTGGAGACTGCCATGGTTGCTCTGACCGATGACCTCCGCTTGAGTATTGACAGGGGTAGTGTGACCCTATTAGTGCTCTTGGATCTCTCAGCGGCCTTTGACACCATAGATCATGCCATCCTTTTGGGTCGGTTGAGGGAGTTAGGAATTGGAGGCACTTCTCTTCAGTGGTTCCGATGTTTTCTCTCTGACAGATCCCAAAGGGTGAGGCGCGGGGACAGTTGCTCCTCCAAAATCGGGCTTCATTGTGGCATCCCACAGGACTACATCCTGTCCCCAATGCTATTTAGCATTTATATGAAGCCGCTGGGTGAGATCATCCAGAGGCATGGAGCTCAGTGTCTTCAGTACGCTGATGACACTCAGATATACCTTTCCATGACTAGATCATCGGCTCAGTATTCAGATGGCGCCTCCCCTCTTCATGACTGTCTTGTGGCGGTAATGGATTGGATGAGGGAAAACAGATTGAAGCTAAATCCAGAAAAAACGGAGGTACTAAAAGTTACCAGTCCGAAACCAGGATTGGGAATACAGTCTCCAGTCCTAGATGGAGTCACACTCTCCTCTAAGGACTCTGTTCGCAGTCTGGGGGTATTCCTTGACTCTTCGCTTCGCATGACTAGTCAGGTGAATGCGACAGTCAGGAATGCCTGTTAGCAGCTTTGGCTGATATGCCAGCTGCGCTCTTTCCTGGACATGAAAGACCTGGAGACTGTGGTACACGCTCTAGTAACCTCACGTCTGGATTTCTGTAATGCGCTCTACATGGGGCTACCCTTGTGCCTAACCCAGAAACTTCAGTTCAGAATATGGCAGCCAGGCTTATCACTGGAACATCAAGGAGAGAGCACATAATACCAGTGCTCAAAGTTCTCCATTGGCTGCCCATCAGTTTCCGGGCACAGTTCAAGGTCCTGGTACTAACCTTTAAAGCCCTGCATGGCTCAGGCCCATCCTACCTTAAGGACCGCCTCTTCCCGTATGAACCGCCCCGCACACTTCGGTCCTCTGGGAGGAACCTGCTGCAGTCTATGAAAACTAGGTTGTCACAGACCTCCCAAAGGGCCTTTTCAGCTACTGCCCCCAAGCTTTGGAATGGCCTGCCGGACGCGATGCGTCTCATTACATCACTGGCTAGTTTCAAAAAGGTTTTAAAGACGCATCTTTTCCGGTAGACCTTTTCCTGAAGGAGGGAATAAATGGAACATCTGCTCCCTGATCTGAAAACATAAATAGAACTGGGAATTAATTTCAGATGTCCCCTTTACTTAAATCTGCTGAGTCTATTTAATGCGGACTTGCACATGGATTATTCATGAGATTACACTTTGTTTTAATAACTGTCGACCAATTTTAACTATGTTAATTTTAAGTTGTCTTGGTTTAATTCAGTTTTAAGGGGGGGTGGTTGGGGAGGGATGTGATTGTTGTTTTTACTGTGTATTTTTTTATTTTGCTGTACCCCACTCCGAGTATTTTATTAGAGGAGCAGGCTATAAAAAACTTTATTATTATTATTAGGGAACACACACATTTTTATTGTCACAATTTTTCCAGTGAGAGATAGTTTTAACTTGGACCACATTAATAGATCTTTCTTAATTTCATTCCATGTTAATTTATAATTTGTCCAAGTTATTTTTCATTATCCAAATTCCAAAATATTTTATCTTTTCCACAATTTTACATTGAGTTACTTCCTCTAATCTTATTTCTTCTTCTTTTTTCAAGTTCTTAGTTATGATATTCGTTTTTTGTTTATTCATTTTGAAGCCTGCATATTCCCCAAATTCTTCTATACTTCAAAGTACTTGATTTATATTGTTTATAGTATTTTTTTATAAAGATCACTAAATCATCAGCATATGCCTTTAAGTTATATACGTGTTTTTTAATTTTAGGTCCGTTTATTGTTTTATCTTGCCCGATTTTATTGTTTAATAATTCTAGGACCATGATGAAAATTAAAGGGGAAAGTGGGCATCCTTGTCTGACTCCTTTGAAGATGTTAAATTCTTTGGTTTTTTGGAAGTTAATGATGATTCAAGCTCTCTGATTATTATATATATTGCCTATCCAATCTATGAAGTTCTTTCCTATTTTTAGTTTCTCTAGTGTTTCCATAATGCTTTCCCATTTTAAGGAGTCAAATGCTTTTTCCACATCTATGAATAGCATAGCTAATTTTCTGTCTGTATTTTTTTCTTAGTAATCAATCATATTTATCACAGTCCTGATGTTATTTCTCATTTTTCTATTGGGAGGAATCCTACTTGATCCTCATGAATCAATTTTTAAATGTTCTTTTAAATCTATTTGCTATTATTACTATTATTATTATTAAACTTTATTTCTAAAGCGCTGTAATTATACTCAGCGCTGTACAAAATATGAATGCAAAGATTTTGTAGTCAGCGTTAAGGAGTGCTATCGGTCGGTAATTGTTTGCCAAAGTTCTGTCTTTGCCTTCCTTTGGAATTATTATAATGTCCAATACTTGCCAAGTTACTGGAATTCCAAATTGTAATATTTCATTCATAGTTTCTCTCAATGGAGTGTTTAATTCTTTTTCAAATTCCTTATAGTATTCATTTGTGCATCCATCTGGAACTGGAGCCTTCCCTAATTTTAGATGTTTGATTTCTTCTGTGATTTCTTCACTGGAAATTTCTGCGTTTAAATATTGATTGTCTAATTCTGAGATTTCCCTTTTATATTGCATTTCTTTATATTGTTTATTATCTTCTACTGTTTCCTTTTCAGTGTCATTTCTAAATAAGTTAGTGTAGTATTTTAAGAATTCTTTTTGTATTTCTTTTTGAGATGTCACATATCTGTCTCCCACTTTTAGCTTTTATACATATTTCCTATCTTTTTCTTTTTTAAATTTTACCTCCAGCCATTTCCCTGCTTTATTAGCAAATTGAAAGTTATTTAGTTTGGCTTTTTTTAAAATTTTCCATTCTAGTTCTTGGGATAATTTAATATCCATTTGTTTTTGTAATAGCTTAAACTGTGTCCCCAGTTTCTTGTTTGATGGATTACGTTGTATTTCTTTTTCCTCTTCAGCTATTTTCCTTTCCAGTTTCGCTATTTCTGCTTGTTGATTGCTTTTATGTTCTGTTCCTTTTTTGATAAATAAGCCTCTAATGAAAGCTTTATGTGTATCCCATATTATTTTCATTGGCATATATTGTGTTTAGTTTTCTTAAAAAATTATTAATGTTTTCTTTTAAGTTGTTCTTAAATTCCTCATCAGTTAAGAGATGTGTTTTCATTCTCTAATGGAATTGTTTTTTCCCTGTTTCTATCCTTAAACATATTGGGTTGTAGTCTGAATCTATTTTTGCAATAATAATAATAATAATGTTTTATTTCTAGCCCGCCCCTCTGAACGAGCAATCGGGGTAGGGTACAAAAAAAGTTAAAACATCACAGTTAAAATATCCATTCTCATTCCCACCTCCCCCCTTAAAAAAGGATTAAACCAGGAACAAATTAAAACATAGTGTAAATAGACAAAAATCAACAATATCAAGCTAAAAGCTCCCTGAGCTGTTTGAGAGGATGAAGACTAGGAACTGGCAAAAAGTTTGAAGCCAGAAGATGTTAGATATTTTCCGAGAAGGCCCGCTGAAAGAAATGTGTCTTCAAGGCTTTCTTGAAGCCATCAGTGGATGGAATAAGACATATATCATCCGGCAGGTCATTCCAGAGCTTGGGGGCAATGGCCGAAAAGGCCCTCTAGGAGGTCTGTACCAACCTGGTCTTCATGGGCTGTAGCAGATTCCTCCCAGAGGATCATAGTGTGTGGCGGGGTTCATACGTGGAGAGGCGGTCCCTTAGACAGGATGGACCCGAGCCATGAGAATTGTCATGTCTTTTATTTTAGATGTAAGAGAAGCTGATAGTAAAAACATTTCTTCTTCATGGTTTCTGTGAATCATACGAATGGGTTCTTCCGCGCCTGCACAGTCGAATTCGGAACTCTCTGGAATCACTGGGCAGGAAAGCGGCTTGCAACTTTTTGCAACTTTTTGGTGGTAGCTCTGCACCTCCTCTATATAAGCCCTGTTCCTTCTCTTTTCCCCAGTTCCATTTTTTCCACCCCATAGGCTACTCAAAAGGAACAGTTTTGGAATCACTCGGTTTGTCTCTCTTGGTATTTGGATCTTCGGCTTGTTTTTTGACTATTCTCCCTCATCTATGGCTCGGCTCCTGTTTTGACCTCTCGGCTTGCTAGACCTCGATTTGGACTGTGTTTTTTTTTACTTGATGTCTCTGGCTCCATTCAAGCACTGCGCTGTTTGTGGGGCCAAGGTCCCTCACATGGACCCCCATAACAAGTGCCTGATCTGCTTTGGCAAAGCTCACGACACCCAGAGCTGTGCCCTTTGCAGATCCCTGACTCCGCAGGCACGGAAGAACCAGGCTTCCCGGCTGAAATCCTACCTCCTGGACCGAGCTTTGGCCCCGCAGGAGATCCTTCCTTCGACCTCCGTTCCGGCTTCGACCTCCAAGGGGTCCGTTCCGGCCTCCAAGATATCTCGTGAGTCCCAGGAGAAGGTGACTTGATTCCTCTGTTGGTCCCTCCAAGTCCGCCGGAAGACGGAGGCTCAGCCCACCGAGAAATTGGCTAAGAAGGTGGGTAAGAGGTCCAAATCCTCCAAAAAGGACGCTAAGGACAAGCCCAGGCCGGGCAAGGACCACAGCGATGAGGGTCAGAGGAAGAAGGTGAAAATCCCTTCTCAGGGCGAGGCAGATGGCTCTTCCTCCGTGAAGGAGTCCAGCTCCAAGGCCTCTGCCAAGAGAAAGCATTACACCGAGGGTGAGTCCCTCCAGAAAAAGCGCTCCTCTGAGGGTGAAACCCTCCAGAAAAAAGCCCTCTCCGACTCCAACGTGGGAACCGAGCTGCCACGTGCGTCGACACCGAGACAGACTCCCACCACCGAGCTGCCATGTGTGTCGACACCGAAGTGGATTCCCGCCACAGAAGCGGCCGCCTCCATACCGACCGCCTCCGTACCAAGGGAGGTATCACCTCAGGCCCAGCCCTCCCGCCAGGAGACGTCTGTCCCGCACAGCCTGACTCCAGCCCAGCGCTCCCCCCAGCAGAGCCAGAGGTCCCAGACATCCCCGACCCCAATGGCTGAATCCGAGGACGAGCTGGAATACTATTACGATAGTGAGTCCGGCAGGTATTTCGTTGCGGTCGACCCATTAACCCTGGATAAACCTCAGGGCAAGTGTTGGTGCCCGCTTGATGTCTCTGCGAGGGTCGGCTAGGAGGCTTCAGCAACCGTCCCCACCAGGCAGAAGCAGGCACACCAAGGTGAGGCGGCCCCCCAGACGGCCTACTCTCCTTCAAGCTCCGTTTTGTGTATTCAGGTCAGCTCGGAACCGTCACCCGTCGACACCGATACCGAGGAGCAGAGGCCGGTCCACCAGACCTTCTACCAGCCAGGCCCAGTGTCCCTGACCAACAACGTCCATCAGTATGGGGAACACGTTATAAAAATGGCCAACGCGTTGGAGCTACAGGTGACCCGATCGGAGGAGGAGGCACTTGACCTGGTGGAGAGGCGTGTGCAGGGCTCTGCACCCACCTTGGCAGCCATCCTGTTCCTACCATCACTGGAGAAGATCACAAAGAGGTCTTGGCAGAACCCTGCCTCCATCCCCTCGACCTCGAGGAAGATTGACTCCATTTATAAGATCTCTCCTTCTTTGGCTGAGTGGCTCCATTGGCATCCGCCACAGAACTCTGCCATCGTGGAGGGGTCCCAGAAGTCCTTCACCCTGAAGACTTCTCTCTCTCCATCCGACCACGAGGCCAAGAGGATCGACGGGCTGGCCAAGAAGATCTTTGAGGCCTCGGCTCTTGGACTCAGGGTCTCAAATTACAATGCTTGCATGGGGGCATACATCCAGTATTTGATGGAAAGGATGTCCCCCTTGCTAGCTGATCTCCCACAAGAGAAGGCCCCAGCCGCCAACCAGCTCAGGGAGGAGGCCCACTCAGTTGCAGGCCTATTGATTACTTCAGCGAGACACACGGTGGACTGTTCGGCCAAATCCATGGCCTTGAGTGTCGCCCTCCACAGGCATGCATGGCTCCGTTCTTCGGACCTTACACCTCAGGCAAAGGCGGCGATTGAGGACATGCCATTCAATGGCGAAGGGCTCTTTGCCAAGGACACTGACGAGCGGCTGAACTTCAAGTACAGAATGAAGTCAACCGCTAAGAAACACGGCATGTCCATCTCTCAGCAGCCCTTCTCCAGGAGGCGTTTCGGCACCCATCGATTTTCCTTCAGGCAGTCCCAGACGCCTTTCGGACAGGAGAGACAGTACCAACACCAGGACACAAGGCAAAGGTTCTCCTCCCCGTCTTCCTCTTCATCGGGCAGACAACTGCAGTCCCGGTACCGGAGGCCGCTTTCCAGGAAGTCCAACTCTGATCTGGGTAAGAAGGGGCAATGAAGTTCTCCAGCATACTCCGTTGTGCCCCTGGCTTGCCCCTTCTTTTTGGACTTGCTAAGGCCCTTCCATAACATCTGGGCCCAAATCACCACCGACTCTTGGGCTCTCACCATCATATCCAGAGGATATGCCCTCAAGTTCGAAGAGCTCCCACCTACCGCAGCTGTTGTCTCCACTACTCCCTCATCTACCCTCCTCGACGAAGTACGCACTCTATTAGACAAGGGGGCTATCTCCCCATTGGACTCTGCCCAGGTTCCCCGGGCGTTTTTTCCCCGGTACTTCACGGTAACAAAGCCGGATGGAGGCTTCCGGCCCATATTGGACCTTCAGGACCTCAACAGCTATCTTGTGTACAAGAAGTTCCGGATGGTAACTCTCGCTTCCATCTTGTCCTTGTTATCCCAGGGACTCTGTTTTGCCACGATAGACCTCAAGGACGCCTACTTCCAGGTGGCCATTCGGGAGAAGAACCGAAGGTTTCTCTCCTTCGCCAACGGG
Source organism: Urosaurus nigricauda (assembly GCA_034509955.1). NCBI lineage: Eukaryota > Metazoa > Chordata > Lepidosauria > Squamata > Phrynosomatidae > Urosaurus > Urosaurus nigricauda. The sequence continues at coordinate 4,629,065 of JAOEGL010000014.1, forward strand.
ACGGAGATGTACCACTACAACGTCCTGCCTTTCGGCCTGGCCACGGCATTGAGGGTCTTCACCAAGTTCATGGCTCCGGTGGTCGCCTACCTTCACCAGCGAGGGCCAAGAGTCTTCCCTTACCTAGACAACTGGCTCTTCACGGCAGACTCCGAAGAGGGCCTTTGCCAGGACATCTCCTTCGCCATCTCATTGCTGCAGTCTCTCAGGCTGGTGCTAAACCTCGAGAAGTCCCACTTGACCCCGGTCACCAGGATCAAGTTCATCGGGGCTATCCTCGACTCCGACGCTTGCATCGCATACCTGCCAGAGGACCGCTTCCAGTCCCTCTCCAAGGCTGTCCAGCACTGTAGCGCCAACAGACGGGTTCGGGCGCGAGATGTCCAGGTGGCACTAGGGCATATGGCCTCAACCACCTTCGTCACCCCGTGGTCCAGACTTCACTTCAGATCCCTTGGTCTACCCTCCAACCAAGTGGCTGATGGTACCGAGACCAGTCGCCCGGTCCCTATCTTGGTGGCTAGATTCCCAGAACGTCTGCGCCGGCGTGCCGTTCGTCTCACCAGATCCACAGGTGATCCTCACCACGGACACATCCATGGATGGTTGAGGAGCCCACACCATGGGCCTCACCATAAAGGACAAGTGGCAGCTGTGTCACCAGGATCTCCACATCAACGCCCTGGAGATGCTGGCTGTGGAGAAGGCTCTGAAGGCCTTCGAACTCGAGCTCCTCAGCAAGGTAGTACAGCTTCTGATGGACAACACCACCGTCATGTACTACATCAACAAGCAAGGCGGCTCCAGGTCCCCAACCTTGCTGGAGATAACCCTTCGCATTTGGCATTGGTGCATCCCAAGGGACATCGTCCTCCAGGCAGTTCACCTCCCAGGAGAGGAAAACGTCTTGGCAGACCAGCTCAGCAGGTCAGATTCGCAGTGCCACAAGTGGACTCTGCATCCCGAGATGGTCACGGACCTCTTCTCGAGATGGGGCACCCCTCGAATAGACCTGTTCGCGTCGGAGACCAATGCACACTGCAGCCGGTTTTGCTCCCGGGACCGGTCCTGATGCTCTCTGGGGGATGCCTTCCTCCGCAGCTGGATGGGGGAATTCCTGTACGCCTTCCCACTGTTCCCACTCATCACGAGGGTCGTCTCCAAGATGTCGAGAGATCAGACGGACTCCATCCTGATCACCCCTTGGTGTCCCTGGCAGCCGTGGTTTCCGTCCCTGCTTCACCTGTCTTGGAACCGGTTCCTGAGGATCGAGCCAAGGCCCAATCTCCTCACTCTTCAGGAGGGTCGAAGTGTATATAGTTTACTCTTTGAGTATGTGGTTCTATTCTGCTCTGTGAGCAGTATTTCACTATTGCTTTTTCTATGCTTAAAAACATGAAACACACAAGGTTAGTTAAATTTGACAATTTTTTATTGTGGATCAATAAACTTTCTTTGGTTCATCTTACAACTGTTGTCATGACAATCCCTCCGCCGCTTACTTAAGCTCACTAGTCTAACCCATTTGTATGATTCGCAGAGACGACGAAGAAGAATATTTCTTCTAGTGGTCATCTGCGAATATATATAAGTCCCGCCCTTCCTCCCCTCAGTGTCCTGCTCAACATTGGTTCTGCTCCTCCGTCGCTTACGGCGGAAAAAAATTCGGAACTGGGAAAAAGAGCGGGAACAGGGCTTATATAGAGGAGGGGCAGAGCTACCGCCAAAAAGTTGCAAAAATTTGCAAGCCGCTTTTCTGCCCAGTGATTCCAGAGAGTTCCGAATTCTACTGTGCAGGCGTGGAAGAACCCATTTGTATGCATTCGCAGATGACCACTCGAAGAAATACTGTTACAGGTAAGCAACCTCTCCATCTAATCAGGAGTAAGAATTGTTTTGTTGTGAATAATATGTATAACCATTTTCACTATACAGATTCGTACATGCATCTTTCAGATTAAGTTCATCTATTAGTTTAAAGAAGGATTTGGGTAGCTTCCCCTTATTACTTTTATTTGACCTTCTGTCTCTGAGGGGGTCTAACACCCCGTTCCAGTCTCCCATTAGGATAAATTTGTCACGATTGCTTTTTTCAATTTGTAATTTTAGCGTCCTAAAAAAATATTGTTTATTTTTTAGAGGGGCATATATTCCCACAATTAGCCACTTGTGATTGTTCATTTCTTCTACTCCAAAGCAGTTACCATCGTTATCTTTAAATATTTCTTTGCTTATGAATTTTTCATTAATATATAGTGCTACCCCTTGTTTCCTTTTTCATTAAGTGAGTAGAAGAGTTTCCCTAGTTTGGTGTTATTTAGATATTTTGCCTACTCCTTTTTGATTTTAATTTCTTGCAGACATAGAACATCACAATGTTTTTTTTAAAAAAATGATGAATCTTTTTCCTTTTATATACTGAGTTTATTCCTTTAATGTTCCAAAAATAAAACATAGTGATATTTTCCATGTTCAATACTTACATAAAATACACAAGAGACAATTTGGTGATGTTTTGTGTTGCTAATTCTGAGCTTAATTGCTTCCTATCTTCTTTTATTAGTTTATCAGTCCCGTCTGTTCTGCTTCCTTTCCAAATCGGTATCTATCTATTTATCCTCTGTCTCTGCTCCTTTAGTTGTTATTTTTCCCTTTTCTTTTTTAAGTAAGGTCAAGACCTCTTCCACTTTTTCTTTTGAGTCTATCCTTTGCCTTTTTTGTTTGTATGTGTCATGAATCCTGTTTAGTTATTATGATCTAGGATTCCTGCCATGAGGATTATGGGGTTGAGTTGTTAGGGGGGAATAGATGTAGATTTAGATGGGGAATAATGGGTTAAGATAGACTAGGCTAGGACACACAGAGCCAGAGTGGAATGGTAATGCCTTGGGAATGTAAGCTCATTAGCCAGGAATGCATTGGAAGTTAGCTACCAGCGAGGCCTGGTTTTGAAATGGACATTTAGTGTGAGGAGGGGATATGATGGGATATATAGTCCATGATTGTTATGTAGTTATTTTATAGATAGAGTAACATAGGTATCTTACATAAATAATGGAGATAGTTATAGAGTTTATTGTACACACACTGTTGGTTGTTAAGATGTATAGACATAAACAATTTGAACTGCACAACCTCAAGGCCACAGGTGCCTGGGTAGTGATAAGGGTGCCTGGGAAACTTAATTGCTTGTTAGAGACTTTGCCAAGATCCGGGGACCAGAGGTCTGATGAATTGCATCATGGTTTTCACCCACGTGCGGGAAGAGAGATCCAATCCTGGATCATATTGACTCTGGGGGGAGGGAGGTTGGTAAAAGCCTATAAAAGTATTGTCTATGTAGTCCTTACTCAGTCTGGTTAATGGAAGTTTACTTTTCATGTCATATTCCTTATTTCAATAAAAGCTGTTTCTTTCTAAAAGTGCTGCTTGACTTGATTTGGAGTTCATATGCTGGGACGTCTGACACCCGGTCACTATCTTAGGCTTGGCATCGGAGGCTTTCGACTCGACAAGGCAAAGATGGCTGTTACTGCCAACACCATTTCAGCTTGTGTTAAGTTTTTATATTCTTGTCGTCTCTTCATTATAGCCTGGGGGATGTCTCTAAATATTTTTACATTAATTCCATCTATTTGTAATTGATGGTTATAGTTCTTTTGTATTATTTCGTCTCTGATTTTTGTTCTTATCAAGCACAATATTACATCCCTTGGTTAGTGTCTTTCTTTTGCAGTTTTTAAGTTTATCCTGAACAATTTATCAATCTCAAATTCGATTAAGTCCTCTGAGATGTCCAATAATTCTGCTAGTCCTAGTATTATTCTAGCGTATAAATTTTCATTCTCCAACTCTGGGACCCTTCTTAATTTAAGGCATCTCTCTCTGTATCTCAGCTCTTGTAATTGGTAAAGATTTTCTTTGATTTTATGTTTTTCTTCCAGATTGATCATTTTTGCTTCTAGCTTTTGAGTTTTAGTTTTAGAGGTTGTCACTTCCTTTTTTAGTGTAGTAATTTCACTAGTAATTATTTCTAAGTTTTTCTCAAGTTTTCCTAATCCTTTATTAATATTATCATTTACCTCTTGTCTGTGATCTTTTAGGTCTTGTTTTATTTCCTCTTTAAAATTCCTAAATTCTTCTGTTAGCATTTATGTCTGATTTGTTTCTTGCTGTAGGTCTACACTTTTACCAGTTTTATTTTAGTTTGTTTTAGCTGATTGAGCTCTTGTCCCTGATGCCATATCCTACCGAACCTTAAATTAAATTTTCCCCTTCCAACAAATATTACCAAATTAAAAACTGATTCGTAGCACTCCTAATATGTTTTTAAGATTAAATCTGGTAAGTAACATTTATAATGCTGACTATATCCACCTTATTTTGATTATCAAAATTTAACTTTGATTTCAGACATAAAATAATCAACAGAGGTTAAACCAGATACAACCGATCTTTGTCAATATCTGTGTTAAAGTAAAGCCCACTCTCCTTTCTTATTGAGTATGTAGGACCAATAACTATTAATCAATGGTTTCTTGTATCTATTAATGCCTATAATCCGACATAGACAACTACTTAATAATTCAAATATTTAAATCAAGCAAACAGTAAGTTACCATCCTATAAAGGCCAATATAATAATAATAACAATAATAATTTATATACCGCCTTTCCAAAAAAGATCAAAGCGGTTTACAAAAGTGGATAAACAAATACACAAAATACATAAAAGATTTACATAAGCAATAAATTAAATATCTAAATAATATCCTTCAGGCAAGCCCTGCTGGAACAGGTCCTGCCTCTTCTCTCCCTCCCAAGCCGGAGGATGGCAGTTGGCACGGAGGGAGGGTCCTTTCCTTCAGGCAAGCCCTGATGGAGCTGGGCCTGCCTCTTCTCTCCCTCCCAAGCCGGAGGATGACAGTTGGCACGGAGGGAGGGTCCTTTCCTTCAGGCAAGCCCTGATGGAGCTGGGCCTGCCTCTTCTCTCCCTCCCAAGCCGGAGGATGACAGTTGGCACGGAGGGAGGGTCCTTTCCTTCAGGCAAGCCCTGATGGAGCTGGGCCTGCCTCTTCTCTCCCTCCCAAGCCGGAGGATGGCAGTTGGCACGGAGGGAGGGTCCTATTATTATTATCACAGGGTAAAAGCTTTCAATTGCATTGAAAGCTTCCAAAGGAAGGGGTATGGTTGCTTGTGAGGGCATCCAGATGGATCCCCCTCGGATGAGCCCCAAAGGATTGCGAGGATCCTCAGAGAGCTGGGGTTGATGTGGCTCTCTGAACCCGTTCCCTTTGGTGAAAAGTGTGAACAAAAGAATGTAAGACTATAAATAGGCTGCTTTCGCTCTGAGTCAAAATGATTAAGGGACACACTTTTTTATTTACCCCTCGTGATACAATTAGAACAATTCTGTGATGGTGTTTCTTGCTTTCTCCAGTTACCTTAACATAGACAATAAAAGCGGTTACAGATCATGTAAAGTCTCGTGCAGTGCCTACAAGTAGATGATCCAGGGCTCTGCCATGGTGGATGTGCCTCTCCCTGCCTCTCTGCCTGCAGCTGGGGGAGGAGTTGGTCTGGGGCTTGGCTGTGGAGGCCAGCCCAAAGCTTTACCACCGCCGCTGCCATGTTGGTAGGGAAGGAGGTGGTCCGGGGCCTGGCCGTGGAGGCCGCACCCAAAGCCATGTGGCCACACTGAAGGAGGAGGAGATGGTGCTGTGGGATTGGCTTTATAGCCTCTCCCTGCCTCTGCCTGCAGCTGGGGGAGGAGTTGGTCCGGGGCTTGGCCGTGGAGGCTGCGCCCAAAGCCTTCCCGCCCGCGGCCACAGCATTGGTAGGGAAGGAGGTGGTCCGGGGCCCAGCCATGGAGGCCACACCCAAAACCTTGCTGCTGCGCCGAAGGAGCTCACTCTAATTTTTGAGATGCCTGCAGTCATGGTGCATGCACAAACACATGTTTAAAATGGCATTGCTATCACACTTAGGATCAAACCTTGCCACTTAGTAAATTTATTGGAGTTGCTATTACATAATTCCATAAAGCAACTTCAGCTTTATTCATTCAAGCCTGAACTCATGAGGTCTGTGCACTTGTTTTAGACCTTCTCAATGAGTTCATTTCTGTGCCACCAAAATACCTTACTTGCAGGTGGAGTATAACAATTAAAACAATGGGTAAGATCCTGTGGTGGAAGAAGGATGATGGTGCGATGAACTCTTCTGGTACCTTCCGGAGAAAAAGTGGCTACTTGGGGTGAGGAAGAATCAGGGCTGCACCATCCAGTTGCCATTTTGCAGCCTGGCAAAAACTGTTGCACAAGGATTCACAGGATAGCACTTGAGCAATGTCCCAATGAAAAATAGCATAATTCCTAGTTTATACCAGCGTAAGATGCCAAGAGGACTCCTGCCAGAGTTGCCAAATTTACCATATGATCACTTTCTTTAAATAAGAGACAGGCAACTCTCTCAAGTCCAGGAACCAATTTTCACCTTCTCTAGACTGCATTCCTACCAAGATGCCTTTTAATTTCACTCCCTCCCCTAATCCCTGAATGTCTATTTTGAGGGTGGAAAAAAACAGAAGATGCACCCTTTCACTAAAAAAGAGATGGGATTTGTACAGCCCTTCTGATGTTACACTGAACCTTCCAGCATTCTTCATTGATGGCTGTGCTGGCTAGAGTTGCAGGCAGTTCAGCAACATCTGGAAGGCTAAAGATTCCCAGAACAACACTAAAGATAGAAGTCAAAGGCTTTCATGGCTGACATCCATAATTTTAATGGGTTTTTCAGGCTATTTGGCCATGTTCTAGAAGAGTTTATTCTTGACATTTCGTCAGCATCTGTGGGTGGCATCCTCAGAGAATACTGGCAAGGAACAGAGTGGGTCTATATATGTGTGTGTGTGTGTGTGTGTGTGTTTGTGTGTGTGTGTGTGACCCTGGGTAGGGAGGAGTGATTCCCATGTTAACCTGTGTATTGTTAACCTGTGCAGGGCCTCAGGGTGGGAGGATATGCAAAGGAAGATTAGCATCTGCTTAATTAGAGACCATTGTCTGCTGGGAAAGCCCCTGACTCTGGGTGGTTACTCATTTCATTTGCTGAGAATTTCAGTGTCTTCAAACAGCATTTTATGCCCAGGATGGTTTATAACATGTTCTGCTAAAGCTGATTTTTCTGGCTGACCCAGTCTGCAGAGTCTTTCATGTTCCTTGATTCGTGGTCGGACACTGTGTTTGGTGGTCCCTATGTAGACTTGACCGCAGCTGCATGGTATGCAGTAAACTCGTGTGGCTGTGAGAGGGTCTCTCCTATCCCTCTCACAGACCCTCTCACAGCCGCAGGAGTTTACCGCATACCATGTAGCTCCAGTCATGTCTACATAGGGACCACCAAACTCAGTGTCCAAATACAAATCAAGAAACATGAGAGACACTACAGACTGGGTTAGCCAGAAAAATCAAATTCTGGACCTGCCAACAACTATCGGGTCAGAATGCATAAGGAAGCCATTGAAATCCACAAACACTTGGACAACTTCAACAGTAAAGAGGAAACCCTTAAATTAAACAAACTTTGGCTGCCAGTCCTGCAAAACAGCAAAATCAGGACTTAGCAAATGCAAATGAAAAACCACCCAGAGTCAGGGGCTTTCCCAGCAGACAATGGTCACTAATTAAGTAGATGCTAATCTCTCTTTGCATATCCTCCCACCCTGAGGCCCTGCCATCAACAACAGAACAATACACAGGTTAACATGGGAATCACTCCTCCCTACCCAAGGTCACACAGTATATATATATACCCACTCTCTTCCTTGCCAGTATTCTCTTAGGATGCCAGCAACAGATGTTGATGAAACGTCAGGAATAAACTCTTCTAGAACATGGCCACAAAGCCTGAAAACCCCACAAAAATTAAAGAAAGACTCTGCACCTTGTTTCAGAGGTGACTCCCTATTCCTGGAGACTCCCAGCTGTGATCATTATCCTTCTTTGTGCGTGTACACCATGCGTGTGCACACACAGAGAGAGAGAACTTGAACATTAGGTTTGAAAATGAATGTGATAATGTTAGAAACTGAAAACTGATTCACTGCTGTAAACACTAATAACTTAAATTGTTATCTTTAATTAACGAATGGTTCAAAACATTTGTGTTGAACCAGAACATGGGATTTACAGAGAATGACATTGCTGTTCTTACTGTTTGAACTCAGGGGTGCCCATTTTGTTGCTGGCACTTTTTAAAGTGCACTTTTTTAAGTTCATTGTGGCACCAGAGCTGTGCACAACAAACTATAATATCCAGAATTTCATAGCATTGAGCCATGGGTGTGAAAGTGATGTCAAACTGGATTATTTCTGCTGTGCGGTTCCAGCCTAACTTAATTATTCAGAAGCCTAGCACTATATGAGTAACACACTAAAGGAAGCTCTTCTGCTCCAGAAAGTTCTTCCCCTCCATTTTTCCAAAGAAGTCACAAAGATTAGCTTCCCTAACAGCATAACTCTGTGATGCATCTCCTCCAGTAGTAAATTCTTGATGCAGCAGGCCTTCCTGTTTTTCCTGAAGATGACAGAGGGATAGGCATTCCCCCAGTGGATTCTAATGCATTTTAATAACCTAATTCACTACAGGATATGTTTTTAACTTCAGCTTTAATTGGAGAGTCTAGAAAGATAAAATCACTAATCAATAATGTATCAAGTCAGTCAACAAGTTAATTCCAACAATCTCTGGTTCTTTCTGCAAGAGTGGAGGGACATGTTGCCCCTTTTGGTTTAAATGTTACTAGAGGTATATGGCTAAGAAGGGCTAAATATCCTAAAGAATATTCTATCAGATCACATTTGATCTTTGACGCTAAGAAGTGTCAGCCCTGGTTAGTACTCGGATGGGCTACCACCAATGAGTGGTGCTGTAGGCTATTTGGGAATAAATGATAAAATTATCTCTGAGTATTTCATGCCTCAGAAAACCCTGGAACATTCACGGGGTCACGGGGTCAACAGGTGACTTGAAAGCACATATATACATACACACAACTACTTTCAGAACTGGGCCCAAACTGCAAACATTTTGGAGTAAGGGCATAAAGAACCATACAAAGAGACACTGGAAGAAATGGATCTGTGGTATCAGAAAACCCCTATTATAAATCCTATTATAAAAAGATTTTGGTGCTTATTTCACATTGAGACACACACACACACTTTATAATAAATAAGCTGCTTCTGTTACTACTAATATACACCTATAAAATCTGGGCTGATGTATTTAGTTCATTTTAAGAAGTGCATGGAGCAGGTAGTTTAATATTTACAAATGAATGGCATAGTGATTCCACTAATTCTGCATTCCCCCCCCCCCCCAATTGCAGTTAAATGAGAGTGATTTGGCTTCTGTGAAGGAATTAAGGAGGAAGCAAAAAGAAAGAAAGTGTTGAGGAAATTCCTCAACATAAATCCAGGCCTTTGGATTAAAGATCCTTTCAGTGTGTGCTAATGAGCTCCCTGTACAATTAAGCAATGTGTCTTGAGGTGGTGATATTTTAAATAGGCGTTCCACTGGGAAAGAGGAGATGCCGTGCTGAATTAGCATGGAGTATAAAGATACTGCTTTTTTTTTCACATTTGCTAGCTAATGCCAATTGTTTTCAGCAGTTTTCAGTACTGGTCATAAACTTGTTTCAATTTGTATTGTTTTAATAGGCCATTCTTAGTGCCATGTACCAACCATCACTACCACTGCTTTTGTCCATGCTGTCCTTGCCCTCCTATTAGTTGTAAGGATATGTGTGATTTTATTGACTGGCCTAAATTGAGTTGCTGGTCCAAAGTAGACTAGAGCCATTGGCACTGTACAGACTGGCTGAAAGGTCTGACATTGGGGTGGAGTGGGGGCGTGGCGACTGCATGCTGCACGCCTCAACTACGCCTCCAAAGTGGAGTCACACTGCCTGCCCGGCCAGATGGCAGGTGGTTTCACTGTTTCTGCAATGGCGTGTTTATGTAAGCTGTGCCGAAGAAATGCGGGAGATCTGCAGTGGCAGTGGCAATGGCGGATATTTTCCACCCCAAAATGGAACAGCATTTTGCTGCTTCCTTTGGGGCTGGGAAAAAAAAAAAACACAGATCGGGGCTGGCACTCAAAGGGGCTGCATTAAGCTGCCCCTTACCCACCATCTGTTCTGTCCCATTGTTTCAGTGTAACTTATCTAATGTTGATTTACCAAGTTCTCATTGATTCATTGGGATTATTCTTATTTGGGATTAACCATTGGATTTAGGACCATGTAGTGGATTCTCCAGCAAAATTCTGTGGGTTTCCACAGTCAATTGAATTAAGTGACATCTTGGGGGAAGGAAAACAATTGAGTACTGCAAAGGCAAAGAAGGAATAAAGTGGTAGAACAAAAAGGAAGTGAGGGCTATTTCATCTTCTTTGTTGCTGTGTACCTTCAATTCATTTCCAATTTATGGAGACCCTAAGGGTTCTCTTGGAAAGATTTGTTCAAAAGGAGTTTGCCTTTGGCTTACTCAGAGCCTGACAGTCTGTGACTTGCCCAAGGTCACCTCAGTATGTTTCTACTGCTGTGAGGGGATTCAGACCCTGATCTCCAGTTTCCTAGTCCAACATCCAAACCACTCTCAAATATCATCTAAACTATGCAAATCTTTGGGGTGATGGGTATTCAGTCTAGGTCATTGGACCTGATTGAATATAGCATTTATTAATGTTGTTGTTGTTAACTACCCTCAAGTCAACAACCCTGTGGATGAGACATCTCTAAGCCTCCTTGTCCTCCACTGCTCAGATCCTAAAATTCATACCTGTGATCTCCCCAATTGAGTCTATTCTTCTTGTTTCTTTCAACTTCCCTGTAGCTTTCCTAGCATTATTGTTTTGTTTTGTTTTTTGAAGGAGTCCTGCCTTCTCATGAAGTGGCCAAAATACGACAGCCTCAGTTCAATCATCTTAGCTTCCAGCAGGAGTTCAGGCTTGATCTGTTCAAGGACCCATTTGTTTGTCTCTTGTCGGTAGTATCCTTAGCACTATTCTCCAGTACCACATCACAAATGAGTTTATTTTCTTCTTATCCACTTTCTTCACTGTCCAGCTTTTTCATCCATACATAATGATGGAGAATACAATGGCTTGGACAATTCTAACTTTCTGAGTTGCATATCTTTACTCTTTAGGATCTGTTCTAACTCCTTCATGGCTACCATTCCTATTCTGAGTCTTCTGATTTCTTGGCTGCAGTCTCCATTCTGATTGATGTTCAATCCAAGGTATGGAAACTCTTTTACTACTACAATTTCCTCATTGTATATTGTAACCCAAGAACCAGTCCCCTGTTACCTCTCCATGACCCTGATACCAATTTAATATCAGAAGGGATGTTTTAGGCAAGTAGACCAAGCAGCAGCTCCCCAGCACAGGAAACCAGCTGTGCCAGGTCGAATCAGATGGCCCAGACTGGGAGAAGCCTAAACTCAGCCATGATGGGATCTTTCAAGATTTGAATCATGATAATCCCTAGACTTTGGAGAAGGTGATAGTGAGCTGAACTTGGAGATTGTTTGTAGGTCCCAGACAACAACAACAACAACAACAACAACAACAACATTTATTTCTATTCCACCTTTTCTGGGTGGGGAATCAAAGCAGATTACAGCAGTTATTAAAACAGAATACTATAAAATCACAGTCTACTTGAAATCCCCTTGCCCTCCCCCCCAAGACATATACAATTTAAAACATTAAATCTAAAAAGGAATTAAACAATAGAAAGAGATAAAATATCAATACAAGGGATTTAAAATAGAAATAAATCTATGTACAAAGTCCTAATGTGGGAGGAGGAAATATATTATCCTTGGGGAAAGAGGCACAGAACGTCGTCGGGAGGAGGGAGGGGAAAACGGAATAGTGCTAGTCTGGAAAGGCCTGCCGGAAGAGATCCGTCTTGATGGCCTTTTTAAAGGCTTCTAGAGTGGTAATGTGGTGGATCTCGTCCAGCAGGTTGTTCCAGAGCCTGGGAGTGGCAGCCAAGAAGGTTCTCCTTCTGGGAATGAAACTTTTTTCATCTGAGAACATTTACACCGATTGCTCAGTCATTACTGCATTTCACTCTGTTCTTCTCTTTTGGGAAAACCATTTAGCAAAGAGGTAATCCATTCCTCCTGCAAATATTGCCCTGGGATATGATTTTGAGTATAAATATCAGTGCTTTGGCACTAGCTATTTGGTCTAGCCTGAAGCAGGACAGAACCTCTGTTTGACTTCTACTAGATTCCTCAATAAGCTGGCACCTCATTTGCCGCATCGGCTATCAAACCTTTTCCATTCCAGACACCCCTCTATTGGAACTATGTTTCAAGATTAGTACAGTATTACCATTAGCAAGGCCTTCACTTTTCACCTTCTCCCACCTTTGTTTCATTACATGTTGCTTGTATATGTGTGTGTGTGTGAGAGAGAGATTTGATTATTTTATAAACCCATTTGGAATTGGCTCTGGAGTTCTGTGTGGTTTGGAACTGATATACAAAGGGAAAGATCTCAGGCTGAATATTGCCCCAGCCAAAGTGTATGTACTTTTATTTGAACCAATAAAATTCACCTAAAATATATTAAATTGTGGCTTCCCTCCTGGAACCCCCAGCTTTTGGGTAACAAGATGTTGAACATATGCAGGTCCTCCATGGTCATTATTTTGTTTTCTTTATATTCATTGTTAAGTCTGTCTTTGCACTTTCTTCTTTGACCTTCTCAAATAATTGTTCCAAATTTGTGATGTTTTCTGCTAGTAGTATGGTGTTATCCATGTATCTTAGTTTGTTAATATTCCTTCCTCCTATTTTCACTCCTCCTTTTTCGAAGTCTTGGCCTATTTTTTGTATGATATTTTCTACATATAAGTTGAACAAGAAAAGTGTTAGAATGTAGTCTTGCCTGACTCCCTTGCCAATTGGGAACCATTATGTTTTCTCATATTCTGTCCTAACAGTATTCTCTTGTCCTAAGTATAGATATCTCATCAGGACTATCAGATTCAGTGGAACTTCCATATCCTTATGAGCCATCTATAGTTGTTTTTTGTTTGTTTGTTTGTTTGTTTGTTTTTTGTGATCTGTGAAGTCAAATGCTTTGCTATGGTCTATAAAGCACATGCTGATTTCCCCCCCTGGAATTCCTTTGTCTACTCCATTGAATTGTTTTAAACTGTTTACCCAGTCTGGTTTTATTATTTGTCCTGAGATCTTTTGATATAGGGCAGGATGTAACTACTTTCATTTTAAAAAGTTAACACAACCTTAACATGAACGGTGTGTCCTCTTCGCATGAAGAGTGAGGCTTCTTTATATAAACATAGCCAAGGTATTAAATTCATAAAAAATGTAGATTAATATTGATTATTCCTATACTTTGATTACTGTATACACACACACACACACATATAAGTCTAGAAATTTTAGTCAAAAAATTGACTCCCAAAAAACCAAGTCACCTTAACCATGGGTCAATGTAAGGACTGCACTTTAACTCTTATTTAAAAAGGAATCATCTCCTGGTGAAAGGCAAGAGCATAATCTGACCTGAAAGTACTGACTCCCCTCTGCATTCTTATCCATCTAGCCTTCAGTGTGAGTACAAACAGTTATGCCTCCTGGAATTTTATAAGTTAATTGGCATAGTTTTCTTTGCTATAGCCTTTATGTCCATTGTTTCATCCTTTACATCCTTTGTTACATGCCCCTAAATTTTACCCTTGACTTATCCAAGAGTCATATTAAAATCCATAATTTTGGCCCCAAAACCTGCCTTATACATGAGGTCAATTTATAGTAGAATATATATGGTAATTGATTTACCTGATAGTTTCTTACTGAGGCAAGCGTTTGTTGTTAACCTTGGCACATTTTAATTCCAAGACACCTTGAGTCTTAGAAAAAGACATCTGGTAAATAGAATTGATAATATACTAACAATACTAGAATCATAGAATCATAGAATCATAGAGTTGGAAGAGACCACAAGGGCCATCCAGTCCAACCCCCTGCCATGCAGGAACTCCAAATCAAAGCATCCCGACAGATGGCCATCCAGCCTCTGCTTAAAGACCTCTCAGGAAGGAGACTCCACTACCCTCCGAGGGAGTGTGTTCCACTGTTGAACAGCCCTTACTGTCAGGAAGTTCCTCCTAATGTTGAGGTGGAATCTCTTTTCCTGCAGTTTGTATCCATTGTTCTGTATCCTAGTCTCTGGAGCAACAGAAAACAAGCTTGCTCCCTCCTCAATATGACATCCCTTCAAATATTTAAACAGGGCTATCATATCACTTCTTAACCTTCTCTTCTCCAGGCTAAACATCCCCAGTTCCCTAAGGGAACTCATAGGGCATGGTTTCCAGACCCTTCACTATCTTATTTGCCCTCCTTTGGACATGCTCCAGTTTCTCCACATCTTTTTTGAATTGTGGTGCCCACAATTTGCAGTATTGCAGGTGGGACCTGACCAAAGCAGAATAGAGTGGCACTATTACTTCCCTTGATCTAGACACTATACGTCTATTGATGCAGCCTAAAATTGCATTGGCCTTTTTAGCTGCTGCATCGCACTGTTGACTCATGTTCAGCTTATGGTCTACTTGGACTCCTAGATCCCTTTCACATGTGGTCTCATTCAGCCAGGTGTCCCTCATTTTATATCTGTGCATTTCATTTTTCCTCCCTAAGTGCAGAACTTTACATTTCTCTGTGTTGAATTTCATCTTGTTAGCATTGGCCCAGCTTTCTAGTCTACTAGTCTACTAGTCTTTCTAGTCTACTAGAGTGGGGTAAAGCAGTTTGCAAGTCAGAGTTGGAGTAAAATGTCACTTAAGGGGAAAAAAAATCATAATCGAATGGGCAAATTTCTACTCATGCTAAAACTCTGAAAATCTTAGACAAGCTGAAGCAGCTTTGATGAGATTGAAGAAATGTACTGGGATGAGGTTCACACAGCTCAATTGCAATCTATATTTATAGTTGTAGGTTTGTACTCCCCTTCCAAGTTAATGAAGTTTGATTGTGCTTAACAGGGTCCACTGGGCACTCTTTGACCGGATTCATTACTTTCCCGGGTAGTAGACAGCATTCCCTGGCATTTGCAATAGTCTGCTACACTTCTGTAGTTCACTGTAAGCTTGCAGTACCTGACTGAAAATCAAAAGCAAGCCAGCTGTGTCTTCTCTAAGTAAAAACCAGCATTGTTATTTGTTGTTGTTAACTGCTGTCAAGTCAACGTTGACTTATAGTGACCCTATGATCCCCTGCAGCAGTGTAATTTTACTACTCTGCATAAAATTAGATGCTATTAAGCCTAACTGACTGGCACCACCAGCAGAGATGGCATGATGGCAGCTAAGAGACAGGAAGAAAAAGGTACCCAGTATTCCTAAGATGGTGCCGTGCTGAGGTTTGTGGTGGTCCGAGGCACTGGGGCTTTGCCGAGCATTGCTCCAGGTTTAGTGGCAGACAGAGGTGGGAGCTCTATGAATGGTAGGCCTCCAAGTCACCTGCCCTGCTCAACATCACTGCTCAGGTCTTGCAGACGCAGGGCCATGGCGTCCTTCATTGAGACAATCCATCTGGAAAGCAGTCTTCCTCTTTTCCTACTGCCTTCCTGTTGTTAACTGTCCTATGACAATTCTATGAATGAGAGATTTCCAAGTCGTCATTTCTTTAACTGCCCAGCTCAGCTCTTGCAGATTCATAGCCGTGGCTTCTCTGACTGAATCTATCCATCTAGTATACAGTCTTCCTCTTTTCCTATTTCACCTAACTTTACCAAGCATTATCATCTTCTCTAGTAAGTCCTTTCTTCTTAGGATATGGCCAAAACAACCTCAGTTTAGTCATCTTTACTACTAGGGAGAGTTCAGGCCTGATTTGCCCTAGAACCCATTTCTTTTTCTTTTTTACAGTTCACGATATCTGCAGAATTCTTCTTCAGCAAATCTCAAATGAGTTGATTTTCTTTGTATCAGCTTTTTTCACTGTCCCGCTTTCACAACCATACATAAAAATGGGGAATACTGTAGTGTGGACCATGCTAACTTTAGGATTCAATGATTTTTTTATTTTAATTTTTATTTTTTGCTTCAGGATCTTGCCTAGCTCCTTCATAGCTGCCATTCCAAGACCAAATTTTCTTCTGATTTCTTGATTTCAGTCTCTGCTCTGATTCATGATTGAGCCCAGGTGTGGGAAATCTTCAGTGTTTTCATCATCTGCAATCTACATTATGCAAATCATCTATGGTCATTATTTTTGTTTTGTTATAATGTTGAGTTGCAAACGTGCCTTTATGCTTTCTGCGTTGACTTTATTCAGTAATCTTTCCAAATTTGATATGTTCTAAAAGTAGTATGGTGTCATCTGCAGATATTAGATTGTTGATGTTCCTTCCTCCAACGTTCATGCCTAGTTCCTCTGAGATTTACCCTGCTTTAGGTTGAGAGAATGCAGCACTGCCTGACTCTCTTGCCAGGTGGAAACCATTCCATATCTCCATATTGTATTCTAACAGTATCCGCTTGTATTATGTATAGGATACTCATCAGGACTATCAAATTATTATTATTATTATTATTATTATTATTATTATTATTATCCTGCTCCTCTGGGTGAGCAATCGGGACAGGGTGCAACATTTAAAAAACAAGTAGAATAAAACCATAAAACATTAAAATGGCTCTAGTAAAAATGAATAAGCAGCCTCGAAAATATCTGATGTCTCAGTAGGTGAGGCTAGATGGACAATTTGCGATCACAGAGTTTAATCATTGTCTGGGAAGGCCTGCTGGAAAAGATGCGTCTTGGCGGCTCTCTTGAAGCTGTCCAAGGTTGTGATAAGGCACATCTCATCTGGCAGGCCATTCCGCAGCTTGGGAGCAACAGCGGAAAAGGCTCTTTGGGAGGTCTGCGCCAGCCTAGTTTTCTTAGGTTGTAGCAGGTTCCTCCCAGAGGACCGAAGAGTGTGAGGGGGCTCATATGGGGAGAGGCAGTCCCTAAGATAGGATGGACCTGAGCCATGTAGGGCTTTAAAGGTCTAAACCAGCACCTTGTACTGTGCCTGGAAACTAATTGGCAGCCAGTGGAGAGATTTAAGCACAGGTGTTATGTGCTCTCTCCTAGATGCCCCAGTGACTATTCTGGCTGCCATATATTTTACCAAATGTTGTGGGAAAACCTGTTTCTTTAAGAGCAATCTCATGTTCTGTACTATCAAATGCTTTGCTATAGCCTATAAAGCACAGGCTGATTTTTTTAAAAAAAAATACATTCCATTATTCAGTGTGTTTTCTATATGATCCCTAGTGCCTCTTCCTTTCTTGAACCCAACTTGGACATCTGGCATTTCTTGCTACAAGAAGGATGTTGACAAACTGGAGTGTGTCTAGAGGAGATCAACCAAAATGGTGCAAAGGTCTGGAAACCATGCCATATGAGGAGCAGATTAGGGAGCTAGGTATGTTTAGGCTGGAAAAGAAAATGTTAAAGGGTGACATGATAGCCATGTTTAAATATTTGATGTTACACTTAAGATGGAACAAGCTTGTTTTCTGATGCTTCAGAAACTTGGCTATGGAGCAATGGATTCAAGCTACAAGAAAAGAGATTTCACCTAAATATTAGGAAGAATGTCCTGATGGTAAGAGTTGGTTGAGAGTGGAATATGTTGCCTTGAAGTGTGGTGGTGTCTCTTTCTTTGGAGGTTTAAAAAAAAAGACTGGATGGCCATCTTTTGGGAGTGCATTGATCTTTGAGAGTGGAATATGTTGCCTTGGAATATGGTGGAATCTCCTTCTTTGGAGGTTTTAAATGGAGGCTGGTTGGCCATCTTATCAGGAGTGCGTTGATGCAGGACTGTCTTCCTGCGTGACAGGGGGTTGGACTGGATGACCCTTGAGGCCTCTTCTAACACTATGATTCTATGAGAACTGCTCACTTCCTTTTTCCAAGTTCTCACATGGTTGAGTTGGGTGAAAGCAGAGGCACCAAGCAACATGGCAGCCCCCGTCATCAGCAAAGCTAGAGCCTGAAATTGTGCTTCCTTTTTTCGGATATCTCTATGTTCCATATCTCTTCAACGCTGGTCAGGTCTGAGTGTCTCTCACTCAGTAATCTCTTAGTGCCTCCTAATGAAACTAATGCTGTTTTATCTGGTTGTGTTCTGTCATCTGGGTGCCCTCATATGCCTGCAGGCTTGAAGATGTGCTGCCAGGGAAAATGAACCCTTATCTCTAATAGGGTGGGAGTGTGGAAAATGTGGCATGCTTCCCCATGCTTAAAAAAAAAAAAACCCCAAATACTTTGATTGTACAAGCCTAAGAAATATGAATGGGTGCTCTGCAGATTGGCATGTGAAAACTACAGAGTGTCAATGTTGGTAATGCTTGGCTTCTGCAGGGTAATTATTGATCACACAGTAGAGTGACTGCACTACCAGACAGCTGTTGCAAGAAAAGAGGAAGCTTAAAAAAATGGAATATTTCCATGTGATTTGCACATTTGGCAACAATAATGGAATGCTATGTTTTTCTACACACGCATCTCAGTCACTGCTAACTCTGCAAACTTTTTTCAAGCAGCAACAAAGATAATCTAATCCTTTAAACAGCAGAAGTATGAATGAAGATTTTCCATTTGTTAAAAAAAGTATTTTCAAGGTATCTGACCTTATTTCTGTAACAAGTGGTCTACATGTAAACACTGCCAACATGATTTTTCTTGAAATCACTCTGTTGTTCTTCTTATCTAGAACATATCATTACAGGGTGAGTATTCTTTAAATCCATAGGATGGATAGAACATGAGAATTTAAAAAGTACAGGGGGGGGGGAATGAAATCTGAAGTCTCCAGTTGTTTAACTCTTACAAGTCTGGGTTCAACGTCTTGTATTAGTGCTGATTTAGGGTTGCTCTTCATATTTTACAGGTTTATAATTGGCAAGGGAGAACATGTTATGTGCATTTTGGGAATAGCTGGGCCTGTTGAAAATACATGTTGAGAATGAGGGAATCATTTGTTTCAGTTCATTCTGATAGATTTTCCAGAAATTTTCAGTACCTTCATATTTAGGCTGGAAAGAACTTGGGAGAAAAGTGAAACAAACACATTCTTTTCATGCCTAATGGTAGCATGTGATAAGCATATTATTATTATTATTATTATTATTATTATTATCTTATATCCTGCCTTCCTCCCTGCTAGCAAACAGCAGATTTCAAACAATACAATTTAAAAACAATACAACATTAAAATGTATAAATATACCATTAAAAAAAACTGAACCATTTTAAAAGTTAAAACAGTTATGAATTAAACAGAATATGTTAAAAATACAAATCTTAAAAATTAATTAGAACATTCTCAGCCCATATCAGTTTGCAAAGGACTGCCAGCACAAGACTGTCTTCATCTGCTGCAGGTAGGACAGCAGGGATGGAGCCATCCTGGCCTCTCTAGGGAGGGCGTTCCAAAGTTTGGGAGCAGCTACTGAGAAGGCCCTCTTCCTTGTTCCCACCAAACGCATCTGAGGGGGTGGTGGGACAGAGAGAAGGGCCTCTCCGGATGATCTCAATACTCTGCGGGGCTCGTACAGGAAAATATGATCCTTCAAATAGCCTGGACTATGGGGCTTTATAGCTCAAAACCAGCACTTTGAATTGTGCCTGGAAATGAACTGGCAGTCAATGTGATCTTTTTAAAGGAAATTATTTTTAATAAATAAATAAATAAATACATTGCAGTTTTAAAATTTTATTTTTTAAAAAACACCTGAGGCCACTGCTTTCTCCTCCCACTGAGCTTCTCCCCACTCAAACCATCTCGTCCATTGATCCCCGGCAAGCATTTTAAAGGGATGAAGGCAAATGCCACAGCCTGATTCTTCCAAAAGGTAGATGTTTGGGGAACAATAGTGTCATCCTTCCTTTAGAGTGTCACCTGGTGTGGTCTGCAGCACCCCAGTGATCCCCCTGGCTGCCACATTCCTCCCCTCCTCCTTTATCCCTTTTATGTTATATGTGGCTACTTATCTGAAAACTAATTAAAACATAGCAATCATTTCTTCTGTTTCCAATGTTTGGGTTTGGAGTGCCCTTCAAATTGTAGCCAAAATGGCATCAAACCAATACATGAGAAAGGTACAAGCAGGCTTGATATGAGGTATGATTGCTTGCAGAAGTACCAAAAATGCTTTGGGGTGGGGGAATGCCAACTGCAGCATGTATGTGCTTAATGGGTGCTGGGAGAGGGATGGGGTGAGGAGATGGAGAAGAATGGAACAGTTGTCTGGCTACCTTAATAGTAGCACTCCAGAGCTGCAACATTTTGTAGTAGGAAACCATGTGTAAGACCCTGAAATCACATTGCCGTAATAGTTTCTTTTTCACAGCATCTCAAACTAAGCCTGCAACAAGATTTACAGGAGGAGGAAATGAACAGGTTCCCTTTAAAATTTCCACCTATCCCTCTTGGATTGTGATTTTTTTTTTTCATTAATAGGCTTCATCATAGAAGCAATGGTGGATAAAGGTCTTCAGGTCATTCATAAATAAGAGAGTGTTCTGATGGAAATTGGAGTGGTTATTGATTTCCACCTGGCACAAGGATTTACAGAAAGCTAACCATTCATATTAATTTTATTTCTCATACACATACACACACACACACACACACATACATAAATGTACACACACACATATACACATATATAAAATCAGACATTGGAGGAGCCAGGCATAAGTAAGATGCACATTCTAGACTTTAGCAGAGCTGATTTTAGTAAACTTAGTGAAATATTGGGGGTGATCCTATGGTCAGGAATATTAAAAGAGAAGGGAGTTCAGAACGGATGGGAATTTCTCAAAAGAGATACTGAAGCACAATTTCAAATTGTTCCAACATGAAGGAAAAATAGGAGGTGTGTCAAGAAACCAGGGTGGATGATGAAAGAAGTTTCAACAGAGCTAAGTTTTAAATAGGGCATGCATGAGAAATGTCTAGATCAAAGGAAGTAATAGTGCCACTGTATTCTGCTTTGGTCAGACCTCACTTGGAATAATCCTGTGTCTAGTTCTGGGCACCACAACTCAAAAAGGATGTTGACAAGCTGGAGTGTGTCCAGAAGAGAGTGACCAAAATGGTGGAGGGTCTGGAAGCCATGCCTTATGAGGAGAGACTTAGGGAGCTGGATATGTTTAGCCTGGAAAAGAGACAATTAAGAGGTGATATGATGAGGATGGAACAAGCTTGTTTTCTGCTGCTCTGGAGAATAGGACACAGAACAATGGATGCAAACTACAGGAAAAGAGGTTCCACCTCAACATTAGGAGGAACTTTCTGACAGTAAGAGCTGTTCGATAGTGGAACACACTCCCTCGGACAGTGGCGGAGTCTCCTTCTTTGGAGGTCTTGAAACAGAGGCTAGATGTCCATCTGTCAGGGATGCTTTGACCTTGAGTTCTTGCATGGCAGGGGCTTGGACTGGATGGCCCTTGTGGTCTCTTCCAACTCTATGATTCTGTGATCCATTGGCACACACACAAAATATATATTGTGCCACTTTAGAAAAGTTTGTTTTTCTTTTCAACAGAAAGGAAGAAAATAAATGGAAGTCTGGTGCTGTTTCTGCTCCTGCATACATGTTTCATTCAGGTCCAGTGGTGTCAGGTGCTCAAAGGATTCTTTGCAGTGAGGGAAGGTGAGTTGAGATGTAGATCAAGAGGACTGAACTGAGCTGAAGTAAAGAGTACAGGCCAAGAGGCCACCTGAGGTCAGGACTGAGTGGATGTGGCTTGGGTGTGAAGAGGAGCAATCAATAGGGAATAAGAGATTAAGGAAATGGTGGTAAAGCTCTCAGAACCATAAAAAATTGCTGAAATAGGGAAGAGCAGGATATCCTGGCAGAGACTGAAAGCTGAACATAAACTCAGGAGCTAACTAGCAGGTGGCATGATTGGGTTAAGGCTAGTGGAATTCCCATTTTTAAGACATTCACTCTTCAAGAAGCGTGTTCCATTGAGCTTCAGCATTTGGTGGAGTAAGGTATCTACTTGGAGCTATATAGAGTCCTGTAACTCCAGGTTCCTACAGCCCTACTGGAGTGCCTCTACCCATTTTAGGGGTCCATTCAGCCCAATGGACTCTTACTTCTGTTCAAATCAAGATAGGTCCTTTCTTCGCCATTCTAAGAGAAGGATAACCATAACATCTGATAAGTAGGGCTTTGTACAGACCACCACATTACTTTAGAGCCTTATTCAGCCATTTGGATCTGGGTCTAATTTGAGTTGGATTGGTCTGAATCCAATAAATTCCAATCTGGCACCAGAATCAGACTGATATTTGGTAATCCAGATTGCCACTCCACCCCCCACCCCCAATTGGCTAGCATGGAGATCACAAAAGGCTTTAACCTCTCTCTCCCTCCCTCCAACATATGCTTAATACCTGACAGTCTAGCAAAACCTAAAGAAGAGAATAACTCAGCCCAATTTCAGAGAAGTAACACCTGGGCTTTTGTGCAAGATGCCTTCAATTTTTTGCTGTTTTTAAAAACATAGCAACAAGTTTTAAAGCTGATGCTGGCTATTCAATCTTGACAATTCATTTCACATTGCTTTTGCCTTGGCACAGTCCACTTAAAGCATCAATCAACTAAGTCTGTTAAAGTTTAACTAACACACATGGTAATGAAATGACAGCATATTTGAAGAGATGGTACTCCTCCCCTTTATTCTAACATCAAACCAAGAGAGAGATTCAGTGGTGGAAGATAAGGAAGGCATGCGCAACTGATTAACATATATAAGAGTAGGCAGTGATCAACTAGATCTTCTCTGATCTTGGAAGCTAATCAGGGTCAGCTCTCAGATGGAAAACCATCAAAAAATACCAGGTGCTGTGCTCTATATTTCAGGGGATGGAAGTGGCTTTGGGGGGGGGGGGGGGTGGCCTATGTGGCCATGTTCTAGAGGAGTTTATTTCTGATATTTTACCAGCATCTGTAGCTGGCATCTTCAGAGAATGCTGGCATGGAAGAGAGTAGGATACACACACACACACACACACACACACACACTGTATGACTGGGTAGGGAGGAGTGATTTCCATGTTAATCTGTGTATTATTCAGTTGATGCCAAAGCTTCAGGGTGGGAGGATATGCAAAAAGGCTTAGTGTGTGCTTAATTAGTGATCATTGTCTGATGGGAAAATCCCTGACCCTGGGTGGTTTTTCACTTGCATTTGCTGAGTCTTGATTTTTCTGCAGAACATGTTATAAACCAGCCTGGGCATAAAACGCTGTTTGAAAACACTCAAATTCTGGACCATGCCAACAACTATCATGTCAGAATGCACAGGAAAGCCATTGAAATCCACAAACACCTAGACAACTTCAACAGAAAAGAAGAAACTCCTAAAGTGAGCAAAGTTTGGCTACCCATCCTGAAAAACAGCAAAATTAAGACTCAGCAAATGGAAATGAAAAACCACCCATGTAATTCCACTTGATAAACACTGTGATTGGAGAGTGATCATGATATTTTATCCCAGATTGCTTGTAACAAAGCCTATTTCTCCACTTTTCTTTCTGCAACACACCTTGATGTTTTCATTATGGTCATTTTGGAGGCACATTTTCCAGCTTTGCCCCATTTCATTTTTCATGTGGAGATCTTTGGATTGATTTGAAGCATATCTGTAATTACTAATCAGAAGTAGCAGAAGCATGATCCCTGCATTTAGAAATGTGAAAATATCCAAGTACATGGGCAACAGTGGTGAGGATTAAATCCCAGCATTCTTTCAGTTTGAAATGACTAGAAAAGAAAACAAA
Source organism: Urosaurus nigricauda (assembly GCA_034509955.1). Taxonomy (NCBI): domain Eukaryota; kingdom Metazoa; phylum Chordata; class Lepidosauria; order Squamata; family Phrynosomatidae; genus Urosaurus; species Urosaurus nigricauda. The sequence goes on from JAOEGL010000014.1 coordinate 4,652,972, forward strand.
CAAACAAACAAACAAACCTACAACTTCTCACTCTATAGGCAGAGTGAGGAGGCTATTTCAACTGGCAGATTCTGGGGAGTGGCGGTGAAGTGTTGGGGGGCAGATCTGGGCATACCATATGCCCTGCACTCCACTGCATTATACCATCAGGTTATTGGAGACTTCTGTCCTATCATCAGTGTTGACATAAGAGTCAAATGCCAGACCATTGGATTTCTGTACAAGGAATGGGCAAGGGTTCCCCATTCTTGTCCTTCATTTCAGGCAGCAAAATGTGTTGGTTTGGCTGTAACAATGCATCCTTGGCAAGATTTCAGGTTTGTGATGAGAAAAACATGACATAGTCTGGAATTTCTGGCCTTTAATTCTACTTAGTATCTTAAGCCTCTGTGTGTAGGTGTGTCTGTTTGGGTGTGTTGTTGTTGTGTACCTTCTGACTTTACTACTAAATAATTTCTGACTTATGGTGATCCTAAGGCCAGCCGATCATGGGATTTTCCTGGCAGAATTTGTTCAGAGGATTTGCCTTTATCTTTCTCTGAGACTTAGAGAGTGTAACTTGCCCAAGGTCACCCATTGGGTTTCCATGACCAAGCAGGGATTTGAAGCCTAGCACCCTAGTTTCCTTGACCAACACTCAAACACAAACCATGCTGGTGGGTTTGTGTTGGTTATTGTTAACTGTCCTCAACTTGACCTCGACTCATGGCAACCCTGTGGATGAGACATCACCAAGACCCCCTAATCTCCGGCTCAGACCTGTGGCTTCTTTGAGTCTAATCATGTGGCCTTCCTTTCTTTCTACTGCTCTCTACCTTTCCTAACATCATTATATTTTCCAGTTATTAATGCCTTCTCATGATGTGGCGATTGCTTCAATTGGAACAACTGAAAAAAGATAACTGACAGTTTGTTTTCCATTCCTTGTAAGCATCTGGTCTCTTTCCTCATATCCATCTAGCTCTTGCTTATCATCTCCATGATGTTCTTTTGTTCTGAAAATCAATGGGGCCCTGGTGGTGCAGTGGTTAAATGCTGGTACTGCAGCCAAAATGTTATGAGTTTGGTCCTGCAGGGCTCCAGGTTGACTCAGAGTTCCATCCTTTTGTCACTTGGTAAAATGAGTACCCAGCTTGTTGGGGGCAATTGCTTAGCACTATAAAGCAGTATAGAAATGTAAATTCTATTGCTATTGCTTATGTTGTCATGTCATAAATTGCTAATGGTTTTTGCTTTCCACTCCTCTGTTCATTACTTCAGCAAATCAAATGCAGCAAAACAGTTTATAGGTGGCAGCAGGTATTAGCAATTGGGAGGATGACAGTTTGGCCTGGTAAAAGTAGCATTTGGTTGGGATGGTGGAACCAGTGTAAAGGTACCTATCATAAACTGGCCTGGGCCTGGGCCTGACTATGGGGCTGTACAGATTGCCCCAAAAGGGTGTCCTCCTGGTGCCTGTTTTTCCACTGGCAGGAAGCCGCAGCAGCCAAACTGTGCGGCTTCCCGCCAGCGGGAAAAGGACCTGCAAAAAGGTTCTTTTTAAGCTGCAGTGGCGCGCGGCGGTAGCGAAATGAGTGCATAACTGACATACTCATTATGTAAGTGCCACGCGGAACTATGTGGATGCCATGTGTTGCTTATATAATGATGGTAGCATCCATGTAAACAGGACGCTGCCATCTTAACACCCTAGTCACATGCTAGGGTTGCAGGGCATGTATAAGCTCTGCCCCGAGGCAACCCTAGCAGGTGATGAGAGTGCCACAAAGGGCCGGTCTGTACCAGTCCTTAGAGGCACAGTTAGCGGACTCAGACTCTGAAGACATGGAGGAGGTTGAGACAGGGGCAGATCTGCAGTTGACTGGATCTTCAGGTCCCAGGGGAGGCTCAGGAAGCTGCAGAGGAAGAAACAGACTCTATGGACTCTAGGATGCAGGTGCTAGGGCCTGTGCAGATAAAGCAGGTCAAGGAGTCTTTGAGGAGGTCTTCCAGGCTAGAAGCCAAGATTAGAGCTAATAGGTTTCAGCTGAGAGAAGCACAAGCCCTTTAAAAATACCTTCAGCTGCAGAGGTTCTTTGCAGTTAACAACCAGTCTTGTTCTTGTATTCCTTGCTCTTGGATTCAAAGTATCTGATCTTTGGACTTGCCTTTTGACTATGCTTTTGCCTCTGATCTTTGCTGTGACTGAATGACTGGTATTGTGTGACCCTTGGACTGGACTCTGGGCTACTCCTTTGCCTATTCTCCTGCTGTACTGCCCTCAGTAGAGGTAAGCAGGTCAGTACCATTAATACCATTAAGCTAGCTACAAAGATAGTTATATGCATGTATCACAGAAAAATATGGACACAGGTAAAAATAAAAAAAGCAGCCCTCATCCTTATTAGGGACCGTTGAATTCTCTGGGACAAAATGAAATGTAAGCAACCTGGGGACACAGATAAGAGAGAAAATTCAAAATATGCCAGAGACATCTGGGTCCATTTTATAGTAAAAATCTGGTGTTATTCACAAATAAATTCCATGTTACTTTTCCTGTATAAGCAAATGTATAAGCTTAGTTTTTGGGAACCCTTCAAACGGATTTACATTCAATTCACCCATAGGAAGAAGTATAATTGACTGTGATAATTAGTCCTGATCTCTTGAATTTAATTGCTGATTTTGAAATCTGCCAAAGAACTGAAAGTGATCATTTGCCGTATCCTCTAACATTAGTCACTTCAAAGGTAGAAGAACATGGTTTGACAAGAGTTGCCTTATTTGGAAAAGGAAACTAAGACAGTTATTCCAGCAGGCCATGGCCAATCCAGAGGCCAAATTTGGATGCTATTATAAAGCCCGTATAGAATACTCTAATTTAATTGAGGATAAAAGGAAGTCTTTTTTTCATCAAAATTGGGCAGCTCTGGATAAAGATTTGAAATCAAATGATGCTAAAACTTTTTGGGTGGGAGTTAGGAGACACTTGAATAATTGTCCAACATAGCATACCTCCTCAGATTTGGATTTTGAATTTTACTAATAAAATGGGAACTCAAATATCTGATAATAACATACTAATAAAAAATCTCCCTAACTCATGGGATCCAGTTTCACCTGATGAGTTGCATCAACTGATTATTAAATTAAAATCCAGAAAATCCCCTGGATATGATGGCCTCCCTGCAGAAATCTTGAAATGTCGTCCTGAGTTATGGACAAAGGCATTGGCCAATTTATTTACTCTTGTAAATAACTCTGGTGAGATTCCAGCTGGTTGGAAGGATTCTATTATAATTCCAATCTTTAAAAAAGGAGATAGACAAGATCCTGGCAACTATCGCCCAATAAGTCTTCTCTCAGTAGTGGGCAAACTTTATGCCAGTTATTTAGCTCTGAAATTACAGAGTTGGATGAATACTCAAGCTCTGTTAGGTCCTGAGCAAGCAGGTTTTAGAAGTCAGATGTCCACTCTAGATCATGTAATAGTGCTCTCATTTCTTATAAATAAATAATTGTCACGTCCTAAAGGTAAATTGTATGTGGCCTTCATTGATCTGAAGGTGGCTTTTGACTCAATCCATCGACCTTCACTTTGGGACAAGCTAAGGAGATTTAATATAGACCTATAGGGGCTTTCTAGATTGGCAGGAAAGTGTGACATGAAGTTGCCTTTTCCTTAATGCTTAGCAGCTGCACCACAGCCTTTAGATGGAGCTGCGCTGTTCCGCAGTTTTTAAAAAAGAAGCTGGGAACACCAGCACCTTTTTAAAGGCGCTTCTTCTCCCCTAAAACGCAAAAAAAGCATTTTCATGGCACACTTTCCCTTTTTCTCATCTAAAGGCTAGAGTTTCATGCAGCCATGAACACACTTCTTTTTGCCAATCTAGAAAGCCCCATAGTTTTTTGTGGAGCTTTCGGGCTATGTGGCATCTTCAGAGAATGATAGCCTGGAAAAGGATTGGATACATATATCCTGTGTGACCCTGGGAAGGAAGGAGTAATTTGCAAATGTTTTGTTCTGTTGCTAATGGCAGTTCTCAGGGTGGGAGGATATGCAAACAAGGATTAATGTCTGCTAACTGGTGCCCATTGTCTGCTGGGATTCCCCTGGCCTTAGGCTGTTGCTCATTTGCATAGGTTGAGTCTTGACCTTGCTATCCTTCAGAGTGGTAGCCAAGCCTTGTTTAAACTCAGGGTTTCCTCTTTCCTGTTCAAATTGTCTAGGTGTTTATGGATTTCGATGGCCTCCCTGAAAGGTCTATAGATATTGGTTTAAAATTCATTTTAGGCCCAATAGATCTAGTCTTTTATGGCTGCTGTTAACTGATAACTATTATACCTCTTGGGCCAAATTCTGTGAAAACAAAGCAAATTCTGTAGGTTTAAATTTTGATTCTCTCCTTTTATTATCTGAAAAGGAGAGCATAGAGTCTATTAAGGTCTGTCTTGTAGGAAGAGAACATCACCTGTCACACCCAAATCCTCCTAGAGTGTGCTCTCCAGCAATGTTTGGTATCCCCCCCTTTGCAGGGTAGAATTCTAGATTATTTTCAATCTCTCTCTTTGAGGGTGGCAAGGAAGGCCTTCCTGTTTGCAAGACTGAATGTACACCTCTCAAATGTAACCAGGGGTAGATATTCGAAGACTCCTTTTATGTGTTGTATCTGTCACTGTGGACAAGCTCCTGATGTTCTTCAACATATTGTACTACTTTGCCCTCTGTATAAAAATCCAAGGGAAAAATATATGTCCAGTTTCTTTATGAAATCAGCAGCCAGTACAAACTGTGCTGCCATAGAAGACTCTCCAAAACAGAGAGAGTGACCACCAAACTCAACAGGAAGGAGATCCCCACTGTCGAAGGGGCAAGCGAAGCACCAATAGCAGTTGGAGCAAATTAGTGGTGACCACCACCATGACAGTACATTGTGCCATCAACGGAAGGGTGGTGGTCACAAACCTTTGCGGTCTCCGAACCTGGCAAAGGTGGGAGCCATGGAGCAGCCTCATCTGGTCACGCTTTGATCTGTAGACAACTAGACACATAGGGTTAGCCTCAAACAATACACTTCCATAAGGAGAGCTTGCATGGAAAGAATGCACAGAGGAACTCACAAACCCACCAGTCCTCAGAGCCCAGAAAGGGCAATAACAAAGGGGGGTGGGTTCTGACAGACAGACTTGAAGAGGCAAGGAAAAACCATGGGGAGAATAACAACCTTGAACCAGTTAATTAAAAGATGAGGCCACCTGGCATCTCCCTGACCTTTTGAGCCCACAAATCAAACGTAGAGCAAGAATCAGAAAACCCCCACTATCTTTGACAAAGGAATGAACACAGAACAGACATGGTCTGGCTGGCAGCACCAGCATGATTCAAGCAAACCAAGGGTCAAAGGCCAAAAGCTTGAAGCCAGATGTGTCTGCAGTAGGACTGCTTGGAAACGGCTGTCGGGTAGGTCCTGGCAGAAGGAGCTCAATCGGTGTTTAGCCCTCTCTTTGCACGAAGAAGCAGCTCCAAACTGGAGGCAATGCCGCAGAACTCCTCTGGAGGGAAACTCAATAGGCGAAGGGCTATGTAGTGTCTGAACTAGGCGAAGATGGGAGCCCTAGAGCCATCTCAAAGCAATGCTATACGCCTGGTCCATCTGTTCACACTTTGATCTGTGGACCAGTAAACACACAGAGTTAGCAACAAACGATAAATCACCCAGACACAGTTCCAATCCGGAAGGAGTGGCCCGAACTCCTCTGGAGGGAGACCCCAGCTTGAAGGGGCATGTACAGCGCCTCATAAGCTGGAACATGTCAAAAAGATCACACTGAGAAAGGTAAAATCTCACCCACTCTTGGAGCATCACTAAGGCAGTAACAAACATAGCCCAAAATAAACAAGCTTAGAGGGACAAGGAATAAACAAGGGGGTTGGTTAACAATCTGGACCAACAGATGAAAGCAAAGGGGGTTTGGCTGGTATCCCATGAACCTGGTAGGAATGCCTCCAACCCTCCAAAGCCCTCATGACAAAGAAGGTGTAGCAGGGACACCAATTCCTCCATCCTAGGAAGGAAAGAAATGTTCGTCTGTTGGACCGGCTTTGTCCTGAGGGCTGCCAATATTAATAACCACACACCAGAAACTAAGGTCGAGAAGGAAACCATAGGCCATAAACCTGAATGTCAGAAACTTTGGGAAGGAGGACAGCTTGGCGATAGCTCTCTAGAAAGCCCAGAGGGAAGAAGGAGCCAGGTAGAAAAAAGACCTTTCAACACAACAGACATCCAACCTCTCCCACGACAGACATCCAACCTCTCACAGGTCATCAGGAAAGGGCACAAGTGAGAGATGAGAACTGCAGCTCCAAAGAGGAACTGATTGATGAAAGAGAGGTCACATAAGCAGTTGTCCTGTACCCAGTTGGGAAAGCAACGCAGGGCATCAGTGACCTCTCACAGTTCCTCAGGGAAGAGCACAGATGAGAGATCTGACTCCGGAGCCAGCTGACAGAACCTATTGTCTAAAAATCGAGAGATCGTGACTGTAATGTTAATTTGTAGACCAGGCACAAATTGTGCTGTGAAAAACAAGTTGTGAAGGAAGCAGGCAAGAACAATAGGCATACCAATAGCAAGGTTCTCATGGATGTGGACTTATGTTAACCACATTAACAGCATCCTGGTAGACACACCCAGATACACACTCAGCCACTCAGCTCCAGATGAGAACTAGCACCAAAGGAACTACATGAGGAAAGTAAGGCCACGTAGGAAGTTGTCCTATGACCCACAAAATAGCATTTAGCATTTACATTTCTATACCACTTATCACTGACTTAGCACTCTCTAAGCATTTTACAATCTGTAAGCCAATTGCCCCCAACAAGGAGGGTGCTCATTTTAGCGATCTACGAAAGGATGGAAGGCTAAATCAAGCTTGGGGCCCCTGGGATCGAACTCACAACCTTGTGGCTGCAGTACCAGCGTTTAATCACTGCACAAAGGTGGGAGATCTGAATCCTAAGCCAGATGAAATCAGTAGATCTAAAAATGAAAGATAGTGACTGTAATGTAAAATTTGGAGACCAGGCAGAAAAGGCTGGCAGGCAAGAACAAAATGGTGCACCGACAGCATGGCTGTATGTACACTGTATGTTGACCACATAAACAACAGCCTGGTAGACATGCTAAGACACACACTCTCCTGCTAGCCAACTCATCTCTAGATGAGAACAGAGGCGCCAAAGAGGAACTGCTGTTAGATATGGAGACCAAGTAAGGTATGTGCTGTGAAAGAAAAGTTGTTAAGCAATCAAGCAAGAACAAAATTGCACAGCTACAGCATGCCTCTCTCAGAATTGGACTGAATGATGAGCTGTAAAGCAGCACAGAACATAGGGACCCCTAAACAACAGTGGCTGGGCAGCAAAGGAAGCTGAATTAGAGACCAAGAGGAAATAGGCAAATGTGGTAAAACAAAGGCAGACCAATAAATCCTAAAACACCTGATATGCACCAGCAGACCCATCCAAATATTGTTCAGGAAGGACCCTGCTTAGCTTCCAAGATCAGACAGTATTTGTTGTCCTAGAGTAAAACACAATCAAGAAAATTATTGAAGAATATCTAAAAGCCCCAAAGGCACAATACCACTGAATTGGTCTCCATGTAATTGGGCCCAATGAGGCTGAGAGAGTGTGACCTGCACGAGGCTTCATTCAAAATGAACAGACGACTGAGCTCCGAGTCCAACAGGGGCACAATGAGGCATGGCCTATTTGAAAATTAAAGCTATAAAAATGGTGCAGCAACCTCAAAGACCACCCAAGGAAAATTAATTGCTATTAGATAATCTGCAGCCCAAGCCAGCCTCAAACTGGCAAGCCTATCAACAGAAAGGAAGCCTACTATGCACTGAGCCACCACCACCAGGCAATATTGCTGTCTTTTGAATGCAGAGTAAACTAAAGCAGCCAGCCAATCAGCTGCTGAGAACAAAACAAAAACAAACAAACAAAAAACATTAGGGAGCACAATGGGCTGTATGATATGAAACTAAAGTGAAAGGAAAAATAAACTCAGCAAAATACAGCCATGAGGCAGATGAAATATTAAACCAGGCCTCCAAGGGAACAAGGAAGAAAGGGAAAGGAGCCTAAAGTAATGCCTAATGTGAGTTGAAGGCCAGGAACTGGGGGAAAAGAAGCTGTGCCAAGAAAGCCCACTGGAAAAAACCCACCCAGCAGAGCAGGCCAGCAGGTAAGAGTCCTGAAAGGAACCCAGACAGAAGCACCACAGACCCAAATGGAGGCATTAAACCAACACCAAAGCTGAAAACTGTAAGAATCAGGCCCCCAAAAGTATGCCAGATTGGAAGGGAGAAAGCAGAGGAAGGGAGCTCAACAAGGAACAACGGAGTTGGAGCAAAAGTCTCCCCAGGCAGGCTGATGTAACCCCAAAAGAAGGGAGAACCCAAGCGGGGGCCCAGAAAAAGGAGTCATATCTCTAGTAGGCAGTTTCCTTATCAAATGTTAAACTATGAATATATGTGAATGTGCAAGTGAAAATATGCACACTAAATAAACAAAAGATTTTTATTCATACGCTATGTTGAGTTGGGGCAGATAACATCCGGATGTAGATGTAAAGGGGGTTCCCAAGGGTAAAAAATTTGAGTACCACTGGACTATAGTTTCTAGAGTTGTCCAACTAACATGGCTGCTGACTATACTACCTGGGAGAGACCAGGGGTCATGGTAAAAAGGTGGAACAAAGTGGAAAACATCTCCAAGATTAACTTTTTTAGCTGAGCAACTAGTTTTGGGAGTTGGCGCTATGTTTCAGTGACTTTGTTTAATGATGTAGATTCTTGTGGTGGCGGGGGGGGGGGATGAAATGTAATGTGTCTCCTGCTGAGATTGATTATCAATGCTGCAAGTGCTCTTCAGCTTGAATTAATCATTTCACTTTTTAAGTATATATATATATATATATTTTAAAAAAATTACACTACCTTTTGAACAAGGTAGAAGCTTCATAAATATTTTAATGCATGGAATTGGAGCAAATAAGATGACACTCATTGGATTCCAGCTGTGATCTTGTTGGATGAACCAAGGTCAAATTGCCCTGTGTCAATTATTGAATGGGGTTTGTCTCCCCCCTCACTTATTTGCAAAGAGAATGTTGAATTAGTTGTTATGCCCTCACAGGGCATAGATTGGGTAGCTGTGCTTAAAATCTCTGTACATTTTTGCTTTAAGCCAAACATGTATCGGTATGACTGTTTAAGATCACGATGGGTATCCTCAAGCTGTGAGACTGAATTTTCCCTCTGAGATCTCAATCTGTCTCAGAGGGTTTCCCAGATGTTCACACATCTTTTCACACATTACCATCATGTTATGGTTTTCCAGCCTTTGCCCATTCTAACTGGTGTAAACGCTTCTGCTAAAGCTTAGTTTCTGTCAGTCAGAAGGTAACGCTAAAATATGCTGGTATTTTGGACTCCACCTCTTTGCCTCTGGTTCTGCCCACTATTGGAATCTGACCCTGAGACTAGAAGATGCCCTACCATTGCATTAGGGAAAACTCTATAAAGTTTCCTTTCTTAGGTCAGGAAGAGCCATTGTCAATCTGGGGGAGAGCCTTAGCTCAATGGTAGAATGTATGCTTTCCAAGTTGAGGGTCTGTGACTCTGTACCCCGGAGAACCCCTACCAACCATTCTAGACAGTGTTTGAAACAGTTTCTTATATTCTCACATGGTAGGAAGTGTCAGATTAAAACTAGGGAGAGTTGAGTTCATATCCATCTACATTCTACCCTACCCAACAGGATTATTGTGATAATAAAAGGATGTGTCGGAAGCCATCAATATCATCTTGAGTTCATTGGCAGAAGGACAAGACAAAAATGTAAGATTCTGTTCCCAACATGGAAGGGCCATATTGTACAGCTGTTAAAGATGAGGATCCCATCAGGATGAGAAGAGGTGGCAACCTCAATTCAACATCACAAGCATGACTGAAGACACGAGAGTACAAGAAAAGAGATGCTACCTAAACATTAGGCATGACTTTTTAATTTTTTAATAATAATAATAATAATAATAATTTATTTCTAGCCCGCCCCTCTGAACAGGCAATCGGAGTGGGTTACAACAAAAAGATTAAAACAATATAAGTTAAAAACGTCCCATCCCTTCCCTCAGCGCCCCCCCTTAAAAAGAGAATTAAACCACTATATAATTAAAAACATAAAATAAAACAAATTACAACAGTAAAAAGCAGCAACAGGGAAGCGGGCCTGAAAACCTAGGCTGTAAAGGGGTGAAAAAGACACTGGAGAAGGACAGCTGGAGAGGCACTAAGGCCTAGGTTTAGAGCCAGGAAGTGTTCGCATTCTCTGGGAAGGCCTGCCGGAAGAGATGCGTCTTTAGAGCTTTTTAAAAGCTTTCTAAAGATGGAATGAGAGGCATCTCATCCGGCAGGTCATTCCACAGCCTGGGGGTGACTGCTGAAAAGGCCCTCTGGGAGGTCTGCACCAGGTTGGTCTTCATGGGCTATAGCAGGTTCCTCCCAGAGGACCGGAGTGTGCGGGGGTGGGGGTGTTCATATGGGAAGAGGCAGTCCCTAAGATAGGATGGACCCGAGCCATGTAGGGCTTTAAAGGTCAAAATCAACACCTTGTACTGTGCCCAGAAACTAATTGGCAACCAGTGGAGAGATTTGAGCACAGGTGTTATGTGCTCTCTCCCAGATGTTCTAGTGAGAAGCCTGGCTGCCATATTTTGGACCAGTTGAAGTTTCCAGGTTAGGCACAAGGGCAGCCCCATGTAGAGCGCATTACAGTAGTCCAAACGTGAGGTTACCAGCGCGTGTATCACAGTCTCCAGATCCCTCGTCTCCAGGAAAGGGCGCAGCTGGCGTATCAGCCGAAGCTGATAGCAAGCACTCCTGTCGCATTCACCTGACTAGTCATGTGGAGCGACAGGTGAAGGAGTACTCCCAGACTGCGAACAGAGTCGTTTAAGGAGAGTCTGACTCCATCCAGGACTGGAAGTTGTATTCCCAAACCTGTGAGCACCTCCGTTTTGTCTGGATTAAGCTTCAATCGGTTTTCCCTCATCCAATCCATTACCGCTGCAAGGCAGTCATTGAGAGGAGAGACGCCATCTGAGGTCTGAGCAGACGATCTGGTCATGGAGAAATATGTCTGAGTGTCATCAGCGTACTGATGACACTGAGCTCCATGCCTCTGAAAGATCTCTCCAAGCAGCTTCATATAAATGTTAAATAACATCGGGGACAAGATGGCGCCCTGAGAGACGCCACAGCTAAGCTCGATTTTAGAAGAGCAACTGTCTCCGAGTCTCACCCTCTGTGATCTGCCAGAGAGAAAGGACCAGAACCACCGGAGCGTGGTGCCACCAATCCCAAACTCTCTTAGCCGATCCAAGAGGATGGAGTGATCAATTGTGTCAAAAGCCGCCAAGAGGTCCAAGAGCACCAGAAGGGTCACACTACCCCTGTCGATGCTCAGGCGGAGGTCGTCAGTCAGAGCAACCATGGTAGTCTCCACTCCATATCCTGCCCAGAAGCCGGTTTGAAATGGATCAAGATAATCGGTTTCATCGAAGACAACTTGGAGTTGGGAGGCGACTGCTCTTTCGATCACCTTGCTGAGAAAAGGTAGCAAGGAAACTGGTCTGTAGTTGTTTCTGTCCAGGGGATCAAGGGAAGGCTTCTTCAGGAGGGGTTTGACGGCTGCCTCCTTCAGACAAGAAGGAGCGATAGTGTTGATAGCCCTGACAACATCAGTGTTCCAAGTGTCAACCAGAGCCTCAACAGAATCACCGGCGTTCCCAACCAGCAAACCCTCTAGGGCTTTCTGGAAACCGATTGGTTCCATGAGCCTTTGAGGGCGGACCATTCTAATGGGTCCGCCACCCCCGGGGGGACGGAGAGTGGTCTTTAGCTCCAACTTGATCAGGAAATGATCCTTCCATGACAGTGCAGAAGTCTTGAGTTACTTCCGCCCACAGATACTCCTGTTCCGTACTAAAAACTCCATCGAGAGTATGACTTGCACAATGTGTGGGTCCGTTCACCAATTGGGGAAGGTTCATGCCTGTCATGGAGTCCATGAACTCCCGAGTTGCTCCAGAAAGCTCGGATGGGCTGGTTTCAAGAGGAATGTTGAAGTCGCCCAGAAGTCTGGGCAACTCCAACAATAGCACAGAAACCAGCTGAGGCAACTTGGTTAGGGAATCTGTTAGGCAATGGGGTGGCCGGTATACTAGCAGAATCCCCAAACTATCCTTGGTCTTCAGGCTTAGGTACATGCACTCAATATGGGCTGTTTTCCGGACAGGTTTCCTGATCAAAGTTAGGTTGGTCCTATGAACTATGGCCCCCCTGCCCCCCCGCCCATTTTCCCTTATCTGCTCACTAACTGTGTAACCTGCTGGGAGAGCCTGCGCCCACGTCTCGGCCAGGTCTCGGTAAAGCATGCCAGTTCAGCCTGTTCATCCACGATGAGGTCATGGATGATATGGGTCTTCCCCTTGGCCGACCTGACATTGCAGAGAAGCAGATTAAGGGATTGTGGTGAGGTTGGTGTGCTCTACACCTTATCCTGGGAAACAGGGTGAACTGAAGAAGGGATAGATACTAAACATCTATCCCTACTTCTTTTGTAACATCTGTTCACTCTGTTACCTCCATACCTTCCCTGCCCCCACACAACCTCAATGTTCATCCCTTGGCTGTGTCCGGCTCCATGATCTAATAGGTGGTCATAGGGCTCCAGCTAATTCCACCCAGAGGTAACCCAGTACAGCAATGCAAAAGAGCAAAGTTTTCACAAATAGCAATATCAACCCGGTTCAATCCCTTAGTTGCTGTCCACGAGATATTACACAAAACGTCCTCCAATGATAAGAGAGGAAGGCGGTCATGGGGACGAATGGCCACCAAGAAGGGCAGTTTGACTCCAGCTGGTGTCCTCCTCCTCCTCCTCCCGATGGCGTGGGGAGGGTGGTATGGGATGGAGGGCCTAGTGTCGGCCCCAGGAGAGTCTGTGCTGCTCACCGCTGAATTCCGCCGCTCTGCTGCGTGGTCGTGGGAGTGGTGGTAGATCTTTTGGGAGCTAAAATAGGCCCCCCTGAGTCCTGGCTCCGCCTGACGTCCTCCTCCTCCTCCTCCCGATGGCGTGGGGAGGGTGGTATGGGATGGAGGGCCTAGTGCGGCCCAGGAGAGTCCGTGCCGTTCGCTGCCGGATTCCGCCGCTCTGCCGCGTGGTGCTTGCTGGTGCTTGTGTCTGCTTCCTTCTATGGCCCCTGGATGGAGTTTGGGGAAGAGAGAAGGCTGCTTCTGGGCTGTCTCAGCTTTTCTGCCTGCCTGGCTAGTCAAGTTTTACTGTTTGACAGTTGAATAGATTGCTTTGGAAGGTGATAGACTCTCCGTCTTTGAATGTCATCAAGTAGCAGCTGGATGACTATCTTTCAGGAATACTTAAGTTGTGTATTCTTGCATGGCAGGGGGTGGATGGTCCTTGTGGTCATGGGACCTGCAGTCCAGCAACACCTGTCTGACTGTCCTTCTCGGGGCTGATAGAGAGAATGAATTGGTTGTTTTTCAGAAAAAAATGTCATCTCTATTCCCAATTTATTTTTAACCAAATGAACCTTATACTGTCCATAAGTTTCAAAAGTTTTAAAACACCTTCATGGACAGGCAATCTTCTACAACACTAATAGTGAATGTATTCACAGGGCTGCTCATAATGAAACCTGGGTCACACGCTTATCGTTCTTTGCCTTGACAAGCTTTCAAACTAATGTATTAATAATCCTTCCCAGCCTTTTGTGAAATGGTGCAACTATTCCATAAGTGAGGGGAATCTGTTTGAGCACTATCATTAAAAGCATTGTCCTCGCCTGATAAGCTCCAATGCTTCACCGCGCAAATTCCATTGTGCTTTCTCAGGAAGCTTTTATGACCATGAAAAAGAGCTAAAATCTTAGGTCAGGCCACTGTGGCTTCATGGATATTTTTTTTCTCAAGGGAGCATTGTGGTGGCTGTGAATTGTTGCTAAATATGTGTTTTGCAACAGATGCAGTAACATAGTGGTAAATTTTGGAGTACAGATGCTCCTTGTAACACTCCACATAGCAACATCTCCCAGGAAGATCTAAAAATACAGGCAGCTATGTTAATCTTAATCAAAACCAAATATAGCTGTTTTCTAGGGACATAAAGAATATTTGTAAATTTTCTAGTTCTCGGCAAGAAAGAGTACAGTATCTCAAAATGTCAGGACACTCCATGAGAAAAATTGTCAACAACCACAAGGTTTTCTGCACCTGAATGAGAACAAAAATACACTCATCCCTCTATACTTGTGGCTTTGATATTTGCGGGTTTGATTATTCACGGATCTGATTAATATCTTGTCTCTAGGAATATCTAGGCCCTCCACTGCAACTCTGTGGTCAACCTTAACTAAAAGTTGCCCTGAAAGACCAAGAGATTCCTAGAGAGAATACTCTACTAGGCCTTTGTAGCTCCTCCAGTGCAGTTCTATGGTCAGTGTCTGTCGGACATTGACTACAGATATGCACTGGAGGACCTAGAGATTCCTAGAGAGGTGTTCTCTCAGATAAAAACATTGAGCTTTTGTTATTTACAGTTTTTTTTTCATATTCATGGGGGGGGTCTTGTGCCCCTAACCCTAGTGAATATGGAGGGACAAGCATACTAGAAATTTGGTACACCGGTGTATTTTTCACAAAACGTTCTAAGTTGCAAACAAAAAAGTTACAAAACCCAACATTTTTTGTGCAAAGTACAATTTTTTTGAGTCACATATGTAAAAAGGTTGGCTATTTTTTTTAGCCAAGATAATTCCTCAAATGCAAAACAAACAAACAGACAATTAGAAAATATGTATTGGTATCTTCTGCCACAGGGAGAATACAATTGGTTTATTGTATACGACAATGAAATAAGCGAAGTTTCACATTCCTACAGTTTTCACCTGTGCCAGGTGTAGGCCTTGTATAAAGCTAATAGGCCTTCCTTATCCATTCAAGAGCAAATCATCCTTAGTTACCTTGCATTATACAGGGACAGTTCATGACAATATAATTTTGCTGAGAACATCTACTGTAACTTCAGTTACTATGAGGCTTGCAGCTAAACTCATGGGGAACAAGGAACCCTGAGCAGAATGACAGGATAACATCCTCCTTGATGTTACCTCCAGCCTACCAGCACTGGCCTGGTACCTCCAGCCTGCCAACACTGGCCTGACAGAATGGTACAATGAAAAGGAATGGCCCAGCAATCAGAGGCAGAATATAGGACTTGTCATCTGCAGTTATCTAACAGATGAGATGGAGGCTTTGTACTGCCTTTTAAAAGAAAATCCAAGTGCCCAGCATGTATTGATAATCTTGAAGTACTTTACACCCATTGAGAGACCGAGAAGCAGTTTGAGCTAAATTAGATAATGCTTCCAGAGTGCACTTAAAAGAAAAAAAATGTGTAGACTCGAAGCATCTACATGCTATTCTTGTCATTTAACAAGGAGAAATTGCTGTAGGACGGGATGTAGCTCATCTGTAGATTATATATAGAAAATTTCATTTCAGCTTCAGCCCTGTGCACATGTCCTTCGGAGGAAACCACACTGACTGGCAAATGGGGGAGTGAAATGGTGGAGTGAAGTGCATTCATCATAATTAAGGTTTCCAGATCTCAGGGCTTGCCCCTTCTCCAGTTCTTAGGGTAAAGGAAGGAAATCTTAAGGTGAGAAAGCTTCCTTGAAAAGAAACCCCCCTTGCTATTGCTAGCCTCCTCTGCTGCAGGGTAATTCAGAGTGGCTGTTGTGGACTTTCCAGGCAGTTTGCCTGTCATCTTCTTCCCTCCCTCCTCCCTTCTCAAAGGTTCTCAAAAAAAGGACAGTTTGCACAAGGATTTGTTGGAAGATTTTTTGCATTTTCTTTCCTCCTCCTTAGATAGATAGAGGTTTCCTGCATTCAAACTCCTCTCTTTCAAACCAACCATGTGATGTAGGTCACTTCCCCCCTTTGGGAAGAGCTAACACTCTTATCAGATAGATTTTCAACTGAACTGTATGTTTTCCATCCTCCTCCTCTCTCAAATGTCTTTGGAAAGATGGTGATATAAAGATTTCATTTTTCCCCAATATGCTATATTAGGATATAGCATTTTATGTATACCTATCATTGGAGCACTATAAATTAAATCAAAAGTATTCAAGAAAATGTTGGAAAATGTGTTTCTTGTTGGGGAACCCTGGCCAGGAGAATGCTGGAGTTAGGAGACTTTTTGCAGTTCAGAACCTATTGTATGCTATTTTTTGCATTTTTTCCCTCCACAGTACAGCATTTTCTGAACAGGAAACAGGTTCTATACAGAAAATGTTTCTTTCTGCTCCCAAATATCACATGTATATTTTGCATAGAATAACTGCCAAGCTGTGAAAAGTCTTTGAAATCTCCTGGACCCGACAGATTTAATGCTAACTATTACAAAAATCTAGAGGATGTACTGAAAATACCTCTTATACGTTGAACTCCATTCTTAAAGATGGAATCCCCAAATCTGGGATATGCAAACATTACTCTGATACATAAAGAAAGGAAAGAAAAAACAAAAATAGAGAATTTCTGGCCGATATCACTTCTTAATCTCGACTATAAAATCTTCGTTGGAATCTTGTCTGCGACACTAAAAAATATACTAGGGAAACTAATACATGAGGATCAGGCAAGTTTTTTGCCAGGGAGATATGCAAAAACAAACATCTGAACTGTTTTGGACTTGATGGAATATTAAGAAAAGTCGAATGATAAAAAAAATTGCCCTGTTATTAGTCGATGCAGAGAAAGCTTTCGATAACATCAAATGGGATTGCTTGCTGGAAAGGCTATGAGAATAGGAGATAAATTCGTAGGCTGGGTGGAAAGTATATATAAACATCAATATGCTCAGTTAATTATCAATGGAAAAAACTCAACCATTTAAAATTCAAAAAGGGACCAGGCAAGGGTGCCCTCTGTCGCCACTCTTTTTTATTATGGTGCTAGAACTTCTGACAACTGAATAAGGAAGGAGAATATCAGACCCCAGATTAAGATTAAACATATACAGTGGTCCCCCGGGTTACGAAAGTAATCCGTTCCGGATTACTTTTCGTAACCCGGAAATTTTCGTTTCCCGGGGGGACCGCTTTCTTTGACGGACCGCGTGGCAAATTTAAAGGGGCTGCGCGGTTTTTCCGTTTCGGATCCCGGGGTTTCTTTCGGATCCCGGGGCCGTTTTTGCGGCCCCGGCTCTTTCATTCCCCGGGGGATTCGCAACCCGGGGGACCACTGTAATCTAAAGGCGTATGCTGATGATTTAGCAATTTATTTTAGACGATCCATTAAATAATATTAGCAAGCTGATGAGCACTGTTAAAACATTCGAATCAATTGCAGGCTTCAAATTAAACAAAGACAAAACAGTATTCATTATAAAAAATCTAACTCAACTGGATAAGACTAAACTTCAAGAGTTAACTAACTGCAAAATTGTCAAAAAAGCAAAATATTTGAGCATCTGGATCTCCAATAAGAACACAGAACTTTATGATAATAATTATAACCAACCTGGCATAAAATAACACAAGAGCTACATAAATGGACAAATCTCAAATTATCTTTTCTGGGCAGAATTGCATCCCTCAAAATGTCTACCCTCCCTAAATTAAATTACCTTTTCACCAACCTACCAATTATAATTACTAATAAGCCTTTCAAAAAATGGGAAAAAGAATTACAGAATTTCATGTGAGAGGGGAAGAAACCGAGAGTAAGGTGGAAAACCCTTCAGGACACTAAAATAAACAGCGGCTGCAATCTACCAGACTTATGGCTGTATTATCAAGCCAACACATTACACTGGTTGTCAGAATGGGTTAAGCTGGAAAATACCAAACTACTACATTTGGAGGAGTTTAATCTTTGCTTTGGTTGGCATGGATATCTCTGGTATGATAAAACAAGAATACATAAAGAATTCAATCATCACTTTATTTGAAGAGCGATCTTGTATATCTGGGAGAAAGTAAAAACCAAATTTTACTTTAAATTACCAGGGTGGGTATCACCTCAAGAAGCTTTTATTAGGAAGGACAAAATTTCAAAAAGACTGGATCAGATACAGAGATATATTAACCAAACAAGCACACAATCAATTTTCAATAAAACCAATAAAGGAAATACAAGTGTTTAAATAAGAGCATCACTGGCTTGTCTACAAGCAATTAATAGATAGATTCGAAATTGATTATAGAAACTTTTCTTTTGATACAGAAAAAATGATTTAGATAAGATCCTGGAGGGTAAAGATCCAAGACCGGTCTCCAGACTCTACAAACTTCTTCAGTCAAGAAATCACAAACAGGACATTATTAAAAATACGATGATCAAATGGGCCAGAGATGTAGGTAGACCAATAAACCTCAACAGTTGGGAACTATCCAGAGAAAAGACTTTAAAATTTACCAAATGTCAAAATATTAGAGAAAACTATTTAAAAATGGCTTATAGGTGGCACCTAACTCCATCCAAACTTGCAAAAATAAACAAAAAAGCAGAAAACAGGTGCTGGAAGTGTAAAAAAATTCAATACCTTTTGAATATAACAAATACAACTTTAGATAACGAGGCAAAAAAAATAACAACAACATACAAAGTCCACATGTGGTGGTCCTGCCCCCAAATGCAAAAATTTTGGGGAAAGATACACCGGAAAATTAACCTGATATTGGGATTAAATTTTAAAATGTGGCCTGAACTCTACCTTTTGAATATAACAAATACAACTTTAGATAACAAGGCAAAAAAATGTACAAAGTCCATTTTATATATGATTTCCTCAGCCATAATACTAGTGGCAAAAAATGGAAAACAGAGGAGATACCTTCAATAGATAATTGGTTACTAAAAATGATGGACAATATGGAAATTGACATTCTATCAGTTAGGTTACAAGGGAAAACACTTGATATCCACAACACAGATTGGAATACGATAAAAACTTTCGGTCAGGATAGATGGTCTTAAATATAAGATGTTGCTGTCGAGGTATTATTAATCTCCCATTTGATGTTTAAAGAATGCAGGAATAAAAGTTGGACTGCAATTATCAACAAACAGATAATTTTGTTAGGTACTGTTAAATGCATTGCCTTGTTATTTCTAACATCTCCAGTGAGAAAAGATATCTGTTGGAAGATAATGTTTGCTTTAGTTTCAGTTATAAGCTCAGAACGAACAGTCGTGGTTACTAAGATTCAGTGCAAAGACTCAAATCAATACAACTTGGGACCAAACATAAAGTATAAGAGCAACTCTGTAGATGTAAGATAGATAACATTTAAATATGAATTTTGGACAGTATATGACGTGAATCTACTGTGATTTTCTTAATAATAATAATAATAATAATACTAAAGTCTTCGAAAACTGCACATTTTTGAAGACTTTCTAACATCAGGAAGAAGAGTGCTAAAAGTACATATTGTTTTATTCAAGAACAAAATTAATTACATCCCTTCCATAACTCTTCTTTTCAGGGGCTACTTTCCAGAGGTGACATATTAGCCTTGTTTAAATATTTGAAGGAATGTCATATTGAGAAGGGAGCAAGCTTGTTTTCTGCTGCTCTAGAGAACAGGACTCAGAACAGTGGATGCAAGCTACAGGAAAAGAGATTCCACCTCAACATTAGCAGGAACCTCTTGACAATAAGAGCTGTTAGAGAGTGGAACACACTCCCTCGGAGAGTGGTGGAGTCTCCTTCTTTAGAGGTCTTTAAACGGAGGCTGCATTGCCATATGTTGATGATGCTTTGATTGAGAGTTCCAGCATGGCAGGGGGGTTGGACTGGATGGCACTTGGGGTCTCTTCCAACTCTATGATTCTATGATTTTATGATTCCAGTGGTGGGCAAGGGGGGAAAGGATGAGACCCAAAATGCCAGCATATTTTAGCTTACAGCTCTTCCTGCTAGTAACTCAAGTATTTGGAGAGGAATTTTCACCTTTTTGATTGGGAAAATGCTTACATAAGCTGAGAAGCTATCTGGTGATAAAGCCATAGGGAAGGGACCTGGGGAAATCTGTATAGGGAAATTTGGAATGGGTCCCTTAGGTTGAGCTTTGCCACCTGTGCCATGATCATTGAATTAGATCTGTTGCCACAAGGGATGGTGATAGCTGTACAAGGTGATTAAGGAAAATTTTTAAAAAGACAGGGAAAAGGTCTATCAGTTGTTGTTCGTCATGGTAGTTGTATGGAACCTCCATGTTCAGTGGCCTTATATCCCTGAATATGGTTTTTAGGAGGCGACAGTAAGGGAGGGGGATGATTTCTTCTCCGTGGTCTCTGTGCCTCACACAATAGGGTACTTCGCCTGTGCAGAGACTCCATTCGAATAGCTGAAAAGCTGAGCAGATTGGCGGTACCCCCCCCCCCCCCAATATACACTGAGCATGCCCAATCTTGCCAATCTAGCTCCTCCTTCCTTCAGTTCTCTTTCATCCACCGCAAGAGAAACATCTCCTTCGGGTTGCTGAACTTTTCTTCCAAATGGCTGAGTAGATTTCTCCTCTGGAGATTTTTATTTTTATTTTATCCTCCTATTTCTTTTTCTCCCTTTAGCTGTCCCCTTTTTCTTTGTTTTGATGAGTTTTTAGTGAGGTTTTCTTAGCCCGGATGGGCCCCTCACTACTCCACAGGCCTCTCATGGCCTCCATCTCTCTCTCTCTCTGTCAAAAAATGTGGCTAATAAGCTTGCCTTTATGACATAAGTGCCTCTTTACTGAGTAAACTCACATCCCTCATGGTCTATTCTAGGTTTTTACCCCAGTAACTCTCCGTTACAGGTTACAGGCTTCTGTGGGTTCCTAGCTCTCCTGGAAAACTTGCGCATCGACGTCGTCATCTATGCTCTTGACTTTGGCTCCATCGACATCGAAGTATCCATCTTACTCATTACTACATCGATGTCCCAGTCAGCTCCCTGCCGTGAGGCAAAGGAGACTGTTGCTACTGGCCTTGACACTGATGGCGGCAGCCCAGCTTGACTCTGCCGTGGTCTTCTGATGCCTCTCTCCACGTCAGCATCTGGCCTTCCTACCCCGATCCCAGTCACTGTCTTAGACTCGGCATCGGAGGTTTTCAGCCCAACAAGTCAATGGAGAGTGTTGCGACCGCACCATCCTGGCCACTCTGGCCCCGCTGTAGATGTTGATGGCCCAGTTTGACTTGGCCATGGACTTTCTGATGCTTCCCTCGACATCAGTGTCTGGCCTTTCTGCCCCGATCTGTCTTAGACTTGGCATTGGAGGCTCTCGACGAGGCAAAGGTGGCTGTTAATACCATCACTGTTCTGGCCGCCGCCCCGGCCTTGTTGTCGATGGCGTCCACCATGGCCTTTCTGATGCCTCTCTCGGCACCGACATCTGGCCTTCCTGCCCTGATCCTGGTCACAGTCTTAGACTTGGCATCAGAGGCTTTGACTCGACATGGTGAAGGTGGCTGTTAATATTACCACAATTCCAGACACTGCTCCAACCTTGATGTCGATGACGATGGCCCAGCTGACTCCGTCATTGCCTTCTTGCTGCCTCCTTTGACGTCGGCATCTGGCCTTCCTGCCCCGATCCTGGTGTCATGAATCCTGTTTAATTGTTATGATCTAGGATTCATGCCATGAGGATTATGGGGTTGAGTTGTTAGGGGGGAATAGATATAGATTCAGATGGGGAATAATGGGTTAAGATAGATTAGGCTAGGACAGACAGAGCCAGAGTGGAATGGTAATTCCTTGGGAATGTAAACTCATTAGCCAGGAATGCATTGGAAGTTAGCTACCAGCAGAGGCCTGGGGTAAAAAGATGTATAGACATAAACAATTTGAACTGTACAACCTCAAGGCTACAGGTGCCTGGGGTGATAAGGGTGCCTGGGAAACTTAATTGCTTGTTAGAGACTTTGCCAAGATCCGGGGACCAGAGGTCTGATGAATTACATCATGGTTTTCACCCGCGTGTGGGAAGAGAGATCCAATCCTGGATCATATTGACTCTGGGGGGAGGGAGGTTGGTAAAAGCCTATAAAAGTATTGTCTATGTAGTCCTTGGTCAGGTTAATGGAAGTCCACATTTCATCTCATATTCCTTCTTTTCAATAAAAGCCGTTACTTTGTTTAAAGTGCTGCTTGACTTGATTTGGAGTTCATATGCTGGTGAAGTCTGACACCTGGTCACTGTTTTAGACTCGGCATTGGAGGCTTTCGACTTGACAAGGCAAAGGTGGCTGTTACTACCAACACCACTTTAGCCGCCACCCCGGCCTCAGTGTCAATGACGTCAGCCCAGCCTACTCCACCATGGCCTTTCTGATGCCCCTCTCAACGTCGGCATCTGGCCCTCCTGCCCCGATCCTGGTCATTGTCATAGACTTGACATCGGAGGCTTTCAGCCCGACTGCGGTGTCAGCAATATTGCCTGCTCCGTCTCAGTTTGTGTCCCTCCTGACATTGACAGTCTCGCCTCGGCGACGGTTCGTCGGGAGATTTTGGCTGCTCCATTGAGAGCCTGGAGGTTGGGATTTTCATCTCCCCCTTGGCAGGTGCCGCCTCAGAGGTCACCTGTACCATCTGAAGAGTGTTTCTTTTGCTCGCCATGTTCCTCGGCTTTATATGCTGCTCGACATTGGGCTGGAGACTATTGGAGAGAGAGGCACCCTTCTTTACCACTCTTACTCTCCATCCTACAGAGGCAGGGTTTGCTACAGGGATTGACATTTTGAGTCGATGTCGCTCTCGATCCCTGATGAGAGACCATGAGGATTCAGAGCCTCCTCTCACCACCACTATGGTGTCAGGGCCACCGGACTCACTGTTAATGCTGATAACGACCTTGATGTCGACGCCAACGCGGACGCCTGTAGTGTTCACCATCCCTGTTGTCTCCTTGACATTTACGGCCCTGACCTTGGCAGTCCCGACGTTGATACCCTTGATGTCAATATCTCTCTTGTTACTAGCTGTGACTGAATGCCTGCCCTCACCTTTAGCCGCACTGACCCATCCCACAGAGGAATTGGCTTGTGAACCAGAGGGCTCTCCAGGTTCTTCTTTTCTGGTGTTTCAGTCCCCAAGGATGAGGTGAAGGACTCGGCTTCTCATCCCCCCTTTGAGGATGTCAATCCTTTCTCAGGCATTGTGAACAGGATGGCCATTGCGGTCAACTTTCGAACAGACAAGCCCCTGGCTGCCTGTGGACGTAACCAACACCATATTTGCGAGACTTGCTCTGCTGTCATCCTGTTCCTGGCTGGTTTCACAGGCCCTCTCTTGGACTAGCCAGCTTCCTGTCCCTCGGCCTCAAAGAAGTTGGATTCCATGTACAAGTCTGTCACTGCTCCTCTTCTTGTTCACTGGAAGGTTTATGGACATTTTCGGCAGAAGACTTTGCTCCCCTGGTGCTCCCAATGCCTAAGTTGCTAGCACACAGGCCAGCATGTCAGCTTATAAAGCCCCTGTGGGACAAAATGGCATTGTTCATCAAGTTCCTGCCCCCAGAACAGAAATCAACAGTTATTGGTTTCTGTGGTGAGGCCCCCCTCTTGTTGCTCAACAAGTTTTCTCAGCCAAGGTCATATCTGTGGCTGTTGCGCTCCATAGGTTCGCTTACCTGAGGTCCACGGACCTCTTGGAGGCTGAATCTGAGATTCAAGATAGGCCGTTTGACGGATAAGGTCTCTTGCTGCCAAGACAGACGACTCCTTGGTCTCTTTGGCCAAAGCTCACATTTATGTTAAATGCCTCGGCGTGACTTCCAACAAACAACAGCTTGGAAGACAATAGTGGCATGGGAGATCCACCTCTCTAACTACTCTCGCCCATGCTTGGGCATGTTTTCTGGTTACAGGGGTTCTCCCCATCAGTGTCCCAAGGGATCCTATAAACACCAAAAACAGATGTGCCAAGGCCAATATCATCAGTCCTCCTAGAAGTCTTTCTCCTCTGAATGTCAATTTTGACAGGTCTTCACAGACGACTCCAGTGTTTTCACCTGTCACCCCCTCTTCCCTCGAGGAGATCTTTCCCTTCTTGACAAGTAAGCCATTCAACACATTCCGATCAGCTGCAGACTGGGAGGCTACTTCTCTCAATACTTCACAGTTCCAGAGTGGTAGTGGTCTTTGCCCTGTATTAGACCTGGAGGTCATCAACCCCTTTGGCACACCTCACAGGTTCAAATGGGAGTGCTGAAGTCCATCCTTCCATTCCTTCATCAAAGTTATAGACTACATAAGCACCTCCTTTGATTCCCTCTTGGCACGGGCCTACTCACCCACCAGAAGGGCGGGAGCCCTGGGGGATCACCTCCATTACCCTCTCGCCACTATTCAGCTATCGGCGAGGGACATTCAACACCTTCTGGGCTGTCTGGCTTCTACGACAGTGGTCACTTATCTCGCACGTCCGAGGTTCAGGCCTTTCCGGGAGTGGTTTCTCTCTGCATTCAACATCTTTGCGACGTCCAGTCCATGAGGCTCCTCATCCCTTGCCACGTTCAGGATTCTCTCAGTTGGTGGATTGCTCCTTCCAGCGTCCTACAGGGATGCCCTTTCAGGCCCCAGAACCTTCCAGGGTGATCGCCAAGGATGGAGCGCTCATTATAAGACCTGCGCGTGCAGGATCAATGGTCCCTGGAAGAGTTGGAGCTACACTCTAATGTTCTGGGACTCTTGGCCATCATCAGGCCTTCCAAGTTTTGGATACCGCCTTCTCCACAGTGTGGGTCAGGTGGTGACAGACAATGCAACCACCGTTTGCTACGTCAACAAACAGGAAGGAACACGCTCTCATGTTCTCTTCTATCTATCACAGCAATTTGGAACGTGGTACTACCACCACTCTATCCATCTAATAGCAATTTGCCTCGCGGGCAAGGACAATATACCAGGAGATTCCCTCAACATGGACAAAGTCCTTCAGTACGAATGGACTCTATTGATTCAGGCCTTTCATCTCCTCAAACCTCGTTGGGGGACTCCCCCGGTGAATCTGTTTACCTATCTGGGGAGTGCTCAATGACAGCGGTTCTACACCAACATAGGCAGTGGCCTGGAATCCCTGGGAGATGCCTTCCTCTGCTACTGGAAGTGGGACTTCCTGTATGCCCTTCCTCCCCTGCCGCTGATGTCCAGGGCAGTGGCCAAGATGACCATGGATGGGTCTAATGCAATTCTCTTGACCTCCCTCTGGCCGGGACAGCCTTGGCTCTCCCTGCAGCTTCATCTGGCCAAGGGCCTATACTTCCAACTGGTCGGACCTTTCTGTCACTCTCCACTGGGCAGTCTTGCTTCCGGACCTTCACAGTCTACGCATGGCGGCTTGGAGGATCAGGCCTTTACCTCTCTTGAGGGTGTTGCCGACCTCCATGAAGGATTCTACTGAACTATCCTACGCCCACAAATGGGAGTGTTTCTGTGCCTTTGTGGAAGCTCAAACTGAGCCTTTCTCTCCAGTCCCTCTTCCAACAGTGCTGCAATTTCTGTTCCACCTTCGGGATCAGGGCCTGCCCTTCTCCTCCTTGAGGGTATACCTTTCTGCTATCATTGCTAATCTACCACCTGGTTCTGCTTCGGCTCTCCTCTTCACTTTGCTAACTCTTAAGAGATTCTTCAAAGGCCTTCGTCACTGTTGCCTCCCTTGGCCCTGGCCTGGTCTCTTTCCTTGGTGCTACGCAGCTCATGAGACCTCCGTTTGAGCCCTTGGGCTCGGCCTATCCTAGATTGAATCATAGAATCATAGAATCATAGAGTTGGAAGAGACCACAAGGGCCATCCAGTCCAACCCCCTGCCATGCAGGAACTCCAAGTCAAAGCATCCCTGACAGATGGCCATCCAGCCTCTGCTTAAAGACCCCTAAGGAAGGAGACTCCACTACACTCCGAGGGAGTGTGTTCCACTGTCGAACAGCCCTTACTGTCAGGAAGTTCCTCCTAATGTTGAGGTGGAATCTCTTTTCCTGCAGTTTGCATCCATTGTTCCGCGTTCTAGTCTCTGCAGCAGCAGAAAACAAGCTTGCTCCCTCCTCAATATGACATCCCTTCAAATATTTGAACAGGGCTATCATATCACCTCTTAACCTTCTCTTCTCCTGGCTAAACATCCCCAGCTCCCTAAGGCGTTCTTCATAGGGCAAGGTTTCCAGACCCTTCACCATCTTAGTTGCCCTCCTTTGGACATGCTCCAGTTTCTCCACATCTTTTTTGAAATGTGGTGCCCAGAACTGGACACAGTATTCCAGGTGGGGCCTGACCAAAGCAGAATAGAGTGGCACTATAACTTCCCTTGATCTAGAAACTATACTTCTATTGATGCAGCCTAAAATTGCATTGGCTTTTTTAGCTGCCGCATCACACTGTTGACTCATGTTCAGCTTATGGTCTACTTGGACTCCTAGATCCCTTTCACATGTGGTCTCATTCAGCCAGGTGTCCCCCATCCTATATCTGTGCATTTCATTTTTCCGCCCTATGTGCAGAACCTTACATTTCTCCGTATTGAATTTCATTTTGTTAGCACTGGCCCAGCTTTCTAGTCTATTCAGGTCATTTTGAATTTTGATCCTCTCCTCTGGGGTATTAGCTACTCCTCCCAGTTTAGTGTCATCTGCAAATTTGATAAGTATGCCCCCAATTCTGTCATCCAAATCGTTAATAAAGATGTTGAATAGCACTGGGCCCAGGACAGAACCCTGTGGGACCCCACTGGTCACTTCTCTCCAGGATGAAAAGGAGCCATTGTTGAGCACCCTTTGAGTTCGGCCAGTCAACCAATTACAAATCCATGTAACAGTTAACTTGTCTATCCCACATTTTGCAAGCTTGTTTTCAAGAATGTCATGGGGAACCTTGTCAAAGGCCTTACTGAAATCGAGGTATACTATATCCACAGCATTCCCTTCATCTACCAAGCTGGTAATTTTATCAAAAAAAGAGATCAGGTTCGTTTGGCATGACTTGTTTCTCTGAAACCAATGTTGGCTTTTTGTGATTATGGCATTGGCCTCTAAGTGTTCACAGACTCTCTGCTTAATGATCTGCTCTAGAACCTTTCCTGGAATTGATGTCAGACTAACTGGACGATAATTGTTGGGATCCTCTTTTTTTCCCTTTTTGAAGATGGGGACAACGTTTGCCCTCCTCCAGTCTGCTGGGACTTCTCCTGTTCTCCAAGAGTTCTCAAAGATTATTGCCAATGGCTCTGATATTACATTTGCCAGTTCTTTTAATACTCTAGGATGTAGTTCATCTGGTCCTGGAGATTTATATTCATTTAGGTTAACCAGGTATTCCTGTACTACCTCTTTACTTATTCTGTGCTGAATTTCCTCTATTCTGTCTCCTGTTCCATTATCCTTAGGTTGAGCACCCTTTGCCTTTTCTGAGAAGACTGAAGCAAATTGCTGACACTCAAAGTTTTTTTTCTTATGGCCATACCTCAGCCAGACATGCTCCTGAGCTGATGGCCTTGCAGTCAGATGAGCCCTTCCTTGTGTCCCACAGGGATAAGGTGGTCCTCAGACTGGACATCTCCTTCCTTCCCAAGGTGGTCTCCCGGTCCACCTTTCTCAAGAGATTGTACTTCCAAATTTCTATCCAGACCCTACCTCGCATCTGAAAAAGACATTCTTGATATTCACCGTGCTTTGCCATTTTATGTTCTACGTTCTGCTGTGTTCAGGTTGTCCACCAAATTGTTTGTTTGTTATGGTGGATTCAGAAAAGGTCAACCCAGCTTCCACCCAGAGGTTCTCCAAGTGGATTGCCCAGACCATTGCTTTTAGCCTACGATCTGGCTAAGCGCCCTCTTCCAGTTGGTGTGTGTCCTCACTCAACCAGGGCCATTGTTTCATCTGCCACCTTCTCCTGAGGTGTTTCCCTGCCAGAGGTTTGCAAGGTGACTACATAGTCACTGCCTTCCACGGTTATTCGGCACTACCATTGGATTACAGCTCCAGCCATGATGCCAATTTTGGTCTTTGTTGAACTTAGTGAATTTCTGGAACATTCTTGCCTCCAGTTTTATTCCTTAGGAGCCAGATACAGACAAAAGTTTGAATGAACAAACCAACCTTTGAGTGGGTGTATGGATAGGTATACACATTGGGCTGTGAGAAAGCACCTACTAAAGGGAAATTCTTCAAATTAACCTTCCCTGTGGCCTATCAATGAAAATTATGTCTTATTTATTTTTTCTTTGACAGATATGATATGCATTTATAAGCCTCTGTCTCATACATTATCTCTGAACGCTTATCACAAGTCACATGCAGCCCAGCAAAAGTAAAGTCACATAAATAATTATGAACATATAGCAACATAACCAGTGTGGTGAGGTGCTTTGAGTGTTGAACTAGGACTCTAAGAGCTCAAGGTTTATATATTCCTATCACAGAGAGAGAGAGAGAGAGAGAGAGAGAGAGAGAAACAGACAGACAGACAGAGGAATGCAATAAGTACAGAACCATTGCATTAATTTCATGTTCAAGCAAAGGGATAGTCAGAATTGTGCAACATAGGGGTGAAACAGATGAGTAGGAAAAAGTGGCTTATAGAATCATAGAGTTGGAAGAGACCACAAGGGCCATCCAGTCCAACCCCCTGCCATGCAGGAACTCCCAGTCAAAGCATCCCCGACAGATGGCCATCCAGCCTCTGCTTAAAGACCTCCAAGGATGGAGACTCCACTACACTTCGAGGGAGTGTGTTCCACCGTCGAACAGCCCTTACTGTCAGGAAGTTCCTCCTAATGTTGAGGTGGAATCTCTTTTCCTGCAGCTTGCATCCATTGTTCCGCGGGAAAAGAGAAACTGCCTTTTCTGAAGCCACATTGAAACCCCACCAACTGCACCACCAGCTCCCATGGCAGCTAGAGTGCTCATGTCATGATCACATGACATGGCTTCAAGCCAGGAAGAAGCGGGGAAAAGCTGCTTCTTTTTGAAATGGCTTTTCTCCGCATAAGGTACCTAGAGGACACTTTCCTGCTGGCTTCAAGGCATGTGTCATCTAAATGACATGCCTTCAAGCCAGCCTGAAAGCACCTCTTTTTGCCTGTCTGTTTAGCCCCAAAGATTCCTACCATATAGGGAGCAAGAAATTCCAGAAATGCAAGCTGGGTTCAGGAAAGGAAGAGGCACCAAGGATAATATCACAAACATATACCGGATTATGGAGTGAACCAGGGAATTCTAGAAGAAAAATCAGCATTTAACTGTATAGACTATGAAAAGCTATGGCTTGCTCTTAAAGCAGAGGGTGTGTGTACCATCACATCTGATTGTCCTAATGGGTAATCTGTATTTAGGACAAGAGGCTACCATCAGAACAGAATATGGAGAAAAAGAATGATTCCCAATTGGAAAGTGAGTCAGACTGCATTCCATCAGCCTATTTGTTCAAAATGTTGTTATGATGTTCTGTGGGCACAGAACCAACTTCTGCTGCCTTGTTATGGTTCTTTCAACACAGAAGCCACCATGTGAAGGTCCTCTGGGTCCCCCTTCGACTCCTGCTGAACTGGATGGGACCCCTTGAGACCACCTTTTCCAGATAACTGCCACCACCTGCTGAATTATCTTCTCCCCACCTTTAGCAACACATCAGGACTTTGCTGGGAGATCTACAGATCCTTTCCCTTGCCAACTTAGGAAAGATCTGGCTGAGCTAAAGTACATGAAAAAGGAGTGTGAAAGAGGCAAGGTATTTTAAAGAAAAGCTTTATTCTAACTAAGGAGTTAGAGCAAAATTTATCATTACATGTAGGACCTACAGGCACAAAGAGAAATGCAGGTTTCAAAGGGAAATGCAAGAATACAGTCCTTTCAGCCAAGGACTGAAAGTAAAATAAACCAAAAATCTAACACCACTGACGTCTAGTACATGTTCCTAATCTTACTTACAACTCAGATGGGAATTATAGTCCTTAAATGATTCTGGACAGCTGGGAGCCTGGACTTCATTGTCCAGCTGTAACAGCTCCTTGTGTTCTGCCTCAGGGCAGACAGTCCCCAAAGGCAGACAAAGGCAGACTCAGGCCTTGTGTTGCAAACTGTTTTTTAAAACCTTTCTCAGAAGCATCTTGAAGGTTCACAGTTCTCTCCCAACTCCCCCATCTCATTGGTCATTCACTATCTCATCAGCTGTGATGTAAACCCTCATTGAAATGTATCTCTCCCAACATTAAACCCTTTGTTATCTGGGAAGAAGTCCTCTGATAAATTGTGGAATGTGTACACACTCTTGACATATTATATTCCCTTTCTGTTTGTTTTATTTTTCCAAAATAGGCTATACCCTTCTATTGCTATTTTCTGTGTCGTACTCAAGTTCATGTGTTTTTGAGTGCATAAAACACCTTACGATATGTACAACTGCATGGGGGGGGGGGACGACGACACCACTATTGAATTCCCAGGAATATCCATACTTAACATGTTGTTGAAAAGATGCCATAGGTTTTGGTTGAGAGCCCAAGCTCATACAAATCTCTCTGGTTTTCTTACTAGCAGTTCTGGCTTTGTCATTGCCTGTGTTGTGATTATACCCTACTGGGATGAGAGCCCTATAACACAGAAAGTGATTTCCTTTCCAGTGACTGAAATGTGCAAGCAGGCCAAGGTCTGCTGCTTGGAATCTGTGATGATGGGGAGGAGAAGAGAGGAGAGAGAAAAAGAGGAGTTCTTAATCATTTTTGCTTTGGGAAGGTCTTCTGAGAATGGATTACCTGCTGACCTACATCTGTGTCTGCAAAACAACTTAACTTGAGAAGGCTCAACTGTGGAGATTTTGTGTCATTTTGAAATTATAGTGGGCCCTTGGTATCCACAGGTGTTTGGTTCCAGGATGCCCTGTAAATACCAAAATCTGTGTATGCTCAAGTCCCATTAAATACAGTGATATAGTAACCATGAACTATTTATATCAGAACTAAGAGTAAAAATGAAGGGAAAAAATCAAAACCAGTCATCATACCAAAATATGATCTGAGCAACATCTCAAGAAAATTCATAGGCCATATAAGAAACAGATTTGCACTATTATGCATAATCGACTGAGAACCAGAGGAACTATGGGTAGAAGCCATGGATGCAATAAAGGATGAATGCAGACGACACTTAACAGTAGTAAAAAAGAAAGAAGAAACAATGGATGACATATAAAACACTTCAAGCTGTAAAGGAAAGAAGAGAAGCAAAACAAAAGGGAGGCAGGAACAAAGTCAGAACCATGAATGCAACAGTAGAAAGACTAGTGAGAAAAGACAAGGACAATTACTACAGCGACCAATGCAAGGAAATAGAAGTCAATAACACAAAAGGAAGAAAACTTTTCCACAAGATCCAGGAAATTAAAGAGACTTTCAAACCAAGGACTGGGATTCTCTATGTTGACACAAATAACATAATTCAAGACCAGGAGGGAATAAAAAGTTGGAGGCAATACACAGAAAAGCTATATAAAAGAAGTGAAAAGAAGGATGCTTGGAACGTAGAGCCACATGAAGATGAACCACAAATTCTAAAAAGTGAGGTAGAAGTTGCAATAAGAGAAATGGGGAAAAACAAATCACCAGGAACAGATGACATTCCAATTGAACTATTATAACTCATACTGATTGAATCAACTCCAATCTTAACCAACATATGTCAACAGATATGGAAAACAAAACAGTGACCAGTGGATTGGAAATGATTAATTTACATCCCCATCCACAAAAAAGGAGGCACAAAAAACTGCAGCAACTATAGGATCATAGCGCTAATCTCCCACACAAGCAAAATCATGCTCAAAATTCTGCAACATAGACTCCAACCAAACATAGAGAGAGAAATCACAGAGGTCCAAGCAGAGTTCGGAAGAGGAAGAGGCACTAGGGACCACATTGCAAACATATGATGGCTAATGGAGCACACCAAGAATTCCAAAAGAAAATCAGCATGTGCTCTGTAGACTTTATACTGCCCCTTTGATGCCCGGATGGAGGCCACGGCAAGCAGACGCCACAGCCTCAGGAAGGATAAAAAAGAACCCGCTTCCTGGCGGGTTCTTTTTGTGTCCCAGAAGGGGCAGCACAAGCCGCTCACACGCCATGATGACGCCCCTTCCGCGGAGTGCTGTTTGGGCGCTACACTTGAGGGACATCATCATGGTGCCCCAGCAGAAAAACTAAGGCTTAGAGCATGTGGACGCTCAGCCTTAGCTCAGCCCTACCACGCATGCAGGCAGGCATAAACTGCCAGTCTGTACACCCTCTAAAGCAAAGCCTTTGACTGCATAGATCATGAAAGGCTATGAAATGCTATTAAAGACATGGGAAGGTCAACACATCTAATAATCCTGATGAGGAATCTGTACTTAGGACAAGAGGCAATGGTTAGTACAGAATACGGAGAAACAGAATGTTTCCAAATTGGCAAAGGGATCATACACGAATGCATCCTGTCATCCTATCTTTTCCACTTGTATGCAGAACATATTATACAAAGATCAGGATTGGACACAGAAGAAGGAGGAGTGAAAATAGGAGGAAGGAACATCAACAATCTAAGATCTGCAGATGACACCATACTATCAGCAGGAAGCATTGGAGAACTAGAGCAACTACTGAAATGGGTCAAGAAAGAAAGTGCAAAGGCAGGCTTATTGTTGAACATAAAGATAACAAAAATAATGACTATGGAGGATCTTCACAAGTTCAATGTAGACAATGAGGAAACAGAAATAGTAAAAGAGTTCCTATCCCTGGGATCAAACATAGATCAGATCAATTGTATTCCCCATGTATGTGTGTATGGCTGTGAGAGCTGGACAAAAGCTGGACAATTAAGAAAATGGACAAAAAGAAAATAAATTCATTTGAGATGTGGTGCTGGAGAAGAGTGTTGAGGATACAATGGACAGCAAAAAGAATAAATAGGTGGGTCCTACAGCAGATCAAGCCTGAGGCTGTCGTACTTTGGTCACATCATGAGAAGACACGACACATTAGAAAAGACAATAATGTTGGGGAAAGTGGAAGGAATTAGGAAGAGAGGAAGACCACTTCTGTTAGACAGATGGACTCAATTAAGGAGGTCATGGG
This sequence comes from Urosaurus nigricauda, assembly GCA_034509955.1. Lineage (NCBI taxonomy): Eukaryota > Metazoa > Chordata > Lepidosauria > Squamata > Phrynosomatidae > Urosaurus > Urosaurus nigricauda. Next base: position 4,686,204 of record JAOEGL010000014.1, read on the forward strand.
TATGAATCTGCAGAAACTGGGAAGAGTAGTGGAGGATAGAGGGTCTTGGAAATGGCTCATCTACAGGGTCGCCATGAGTTGAGATCAAATCAAGGGTGGTTAATAACAACAACAAATGGCAAAATGATGTCTCCTATATAAACTGGCAAAATGAGATTTTTTAAAAAATAGTTTCAAGCTGTGAATACAGACTCTGTGGATATGGAGGACCAAGTGTGTGGGCTTTGTCTGCTTATGTGCACTCATGGAGCAGTCTCTTTTAGTTTCTCCAATATTATAACCTCTTTCTCTGGTGGTATCATCCAATGCATCTTCATTTCAATAAGAAATATAGTACTTCAAAGCATTGGTGTAGTGGTCAATCTGGATGCATAGGCACTCACCATTACATGCTCTTGGAGAGAATCATAAAATGCAGATAGCTTTTTATTACCAATATCAACAGTCTAGCAGTTTTCCTCTCAGTCAGGAGCAGGACTTTTCTAAAGCTAATGGATCTTACTTGCCTGTCAAGGGCCGAGCCCTTACAAAATACTTTGTATTATAACAGGGATAGCTCACAGTGAGCCATTGTTGCTCAAGAAATTCACATCTTCTGCCCACATCTAGTGGGAGGATTGGAGCTAAGTTCAGAGGGAACAGAAGTCTGAGTCGGTGGTCAGTAATTAATAACTGTCAATGAAAATGACCCCTACCTTCAAAATAGGGATGCTAAAGGCTATTTGTACACAGCTCTAGTTAAAATAGGGGCTCAACAGACTGCTCAAAAAGAGCGGTCTGGAGCCCCCCCTTCCTGCTGTGGAGGGACGCCACAGCTGCCAAACCATGCGGTGTCCCTCCGCAGTAAAAAGAACCTGGTTCTTCCAGGTTCTTTTTGCGGCGCCTGCCTTATGTCACAAGTGCTCCATTGGTGCACTTGTGACGTCAGCGATGCACAGCAATGTGTGGATGCTGCGCAGTGGCGATGTCATCATGGCGCTGCCTGTGTGGACAGGATGCCTCCATGATGACATCCCTGTTACATACTAGGGTTCTGGACTGTGCAGTTGCTGTGCGGTCCAGAACCTTAGTATTGCCGCCGCCATGCTGCTTTTGGGCCATCTGTATCGGCCCTTACACAGGGCATTGGAGAGGGAAAAAAACCTCTAGCAAACTAAACCAGACGTTTAACTTCCAGCAGGAATCCTGGCGAAGAAGGAAACCTTCATTTTCTCACTTTCCCTCATTTCTACTAGTGTTTCTTTTTCTTTGCATTTCTTTAAAATGCATCATATTGCAAAATGTGATAGCTGCTGCCTTGTTGTCAGAACTAAGTAATGTAGCAGCACTGGTGGGGTGTTTCTGCCTTTGTGGTCAATCAGCCTCTCCTTTTGTGTCAGCTATTATATGTGTGCTTAGCTGCCCAAAGTGAGAAAAACGGAGTTTGGCACACAGGAAGGGGATTTCTGAAGTTTCTGTTTTGTACAAGTCAAAGCCATGAAAATCTCTCCCCCAACACATTTGGTGTCTTGGTCCCATGCCATATATGACATCTCTCAAGAGGTTGCTGAATGATTTATAATGACCAGCTTTCCAAATCTAGAGAACACAGATTGTTGTTGTTGTTTTTTAAATACACAACCCTAATAGTAACTTGTAGCTGTGATATAAGGGTCAGGCACCAGAGCCACATGGGAGCAGGTAGTTTGCTGTTTCTGATAAATGGGGGTAGATATAGTGTGTGTGTACATTTATAGGTACAATGAAAATGTCCCCTACCTTCAAAATAGAGATGCAAAACACTGAAGATGCACAGCTCTAGTTAACATGCGCAGGGCACCAGAGGAAAAAAAAATCCCTCTAGCAAACTAAACCAGAAGTTTAACTTCCAGCAGGGATCCTGGAGAAGAGGGAAACTTTCATTTTCTCACCTGGAGTGGTTGGAGGCTTCCATGTCAGTGTGGTGAATCTGCTCAGGGGTTTGTTCCAGACTTTAAAGGTACTATCTGAGGAGCTGGCTCTATTTTGGGAATAGATCAAAGTACCTTGGATAATTTATTGAAAGCCAGGACTAAAACTCAGAGCAGAGCAGAGCCAATCGGGTGCTTCTGAATACGTGCACATACGAGTTCATGTGTGTATACTTTCTGTGTGTATGTGGATCTTTCCTCCCCTTCTCTAAATTCAGAGACAAACAGGGCACATGTGTTTCATATCAATCTCTGTCATTATTTTATTAACTGTGCTTTCTTTTGCCTCAGTGACTAGATTGAGTGACACTGTTACTATTTGTTGATGTTGTGTGCTTTCAATTTGCTTCCCATTTATGGTGACCCTGGGGCAAGCTTTTCTAGGGCTGAGAGTGAGTGACTTGCCCAAGGTCACTCAGCAGTTTACCATGTCCGGACAGGGATTCAAACTCTGAGCTCCCAAGTCACTCAAACCACAATACCATGCTGGCTGTCACTGTTATTGTAGAGAATGTTTATTTGCTTATCGCCAGCATGGATGAGATGCAAAGTGCATCTAAGTATTTCAGGCTACCCACATGCATAGGGTGTGTTTAAAGAGGAGATAAAGTCTTATCAGAAATCATTTCCTATCTGAGCTTGAGCAAATTGAGTTAGGTGCATTTGGTAAGAATATAGACTCATGAAAAGGAGAAAGTAAACAGCCAAACTTGCCCCCCCCCCCCCGCATTGATGACCTGGTTGCAGTACAAATATCTCTGCTATCTCTCTCCACAGGAATTAATAGCAATGTAGTTTTGTAGAGAAGGCTTTGTCTGAAATTTCTTTTTTTAAAAAATATTTTTATTCAGATTTTTTTAATACATACAAACACTTCTTCAAATCATCCGATTTCTTCATTTCATACTACACATATATACATTTGTATTATTTCCTTACCCCCCATCCCTTCTATATGTATATTATAGTTTCCATATACATCTATTTCAAACCACTTCCTTTCCCTTTCCTTACCAAGAGATTCAAAGCTTACTAACATATATCTTTTGTTGTATGTGACACTGTTCAGTCCTTGTATCATTGTTATTCCCTTGCCTCCCACTCTAATTTCTTCAACAAAAAGTAGCTTCCATAACTGATGCTATAATGTGCTAAATTCAGATTTTGCTGCTTACTTCAATCATTTTAATTTGTATTTAGCACCTTACGTAAAAGAAAAAAAGAAAACAATTGCTCTACATAGGAATTACCTATATTTTCCTATTATTCTTTCTCTTTGTGTTACATCACACTTCCCCAGTTTCTTTTTCTTTAGCAGCTGAATTTCATAACCATCATTAGTTTTCCCATTTTTCTTTTTAGGTATTACTTCCAATATAAATTCAAATATAAATTCAAACTCAAATATAAACTCCAACTCAAACAACAACATTAGTTCTCCTTCCTATGTTCGCCTCCTTCCCCCATGTCTTTTCCATATATTTCCAGACCTTTTCCCATCCTTCTCTCCATTTACTCTTGCTCTCGTTTCTCAATTTATCCGATATTAAATCTAATTCCATCATGTCAGATATTTTAAACCACCATTCTTCTAGATTGATTATTCTGTCTGATTTCCATGATCTCGCAAAAACTAATCTCGCCGCTGTCAACATGTAAAATATAGTTTTACCATATTTTTTCTCGTCTTCATCTTCCAACATGTTCAGCAGCATTACTTCCGGTCTGAAGTCTAACGTTATTCCTAATGCATTTGGTATTTCTTTTTGTATTTGTTTCCAGAATATTTTGGCCTTGCCACACGACCACCATAGATGAAAAAAGGTTCCTACTTCTTTTTGGCATCTCCAACACTTATCATTAGCGGTGTTATACAATCTGGCTATTTTATGTGGTGAAAGATGCCACCTATACAAAATCTTATAATAATTTTCTTTGATATCCTGACACATAGAATATTTCATTCTTTTGTTCCACGCTTTTTCCCACTGATCCAACTCTATTACTCTACCACAATTCTGCGCCCATTTAATCATAGTTTCTTTTATGATTTCCTCCTCAGTGTACCATTCTAATAATTTTTTATAGACTTTGGAGAGTGCTTTTTTGTCTGTATGCAAGATAATGTTTTCCATTTCGGTATTAGAGTTGGCAAAACCTAATTGCTTTTTGTCTATTCTATATCTTTCATGGAGTTGCCTATAAAGGAACCAATTCATGTTCCAATTTTCTTCTTTTAGGGTTTCATAGGATTTGATTTCCCTATTTTCATCTAACAGGTCACTATATCTAATCCAGGTCTCTTCTCTTTTGGGGTCTACACTGTATAAGGCCTCATGTGGGGAGAGCCACATCGGAATTTTTGGTGAAATTCTGTTTTTATATTTATTCCATGTCCGGAATAACGAAGCTCGAATGAAGTGGTTATTAAACCTACTATTTGCCTTAATTTTCCCGTAGAACATAAACCCATGCCATCCGAATCTGATGTCCGTACTCTCTAACTTTAAAAGTTTTTTATCGTTCAAGTTCATCCAATCCCTCAGACACATAATAACACTCGCCTCATAATACAAACTTATCACAGGGAAGGCCAAACCGCCTCTTTCTTTAGCGTCGCACAGAATTTTCTGCTTGATTCTCGGCCGCTTGCCTGCCCAGACAAATTGTGCTAATTGTTTTTGCCACTCTTTCAAAATTTTCCCATTTTTAACAATAGGTTTACCTTGGAACAAATACAACAATTTCGGGATAACCATCATTTTAACAGCGGCTATTCTTCCCAACAGGGATAGATTGATTTCTGACCATTTTTTGATTTCATTTTGTATTTCAATCCATTTCTTTTGATAATTATTTTTAAACAGTTTTGCATTGTTGTTTGTTAAGGTTATGCCTAAATATTTAACCTTTTTACACACATTAATCCCAGATCTGGCCATTAGTGTAGCTTGTTCCTCCTGCTTCATGTTTTTTGTGATAGCTGCTGATTTTTCTATATTGATTTTTAAACCTGAAACCATTTCAAAGGATTTTAGATGATTGATTAAGCTATCTAAACTTTCTACGGGGTCCTCAAGTGTTATTACAAGATCATCTGCATAAGCTCTAACCTTTAGGCATTCTCCTTTGACCTTGACACCTTTAATTTTCTCCTCGTGTCTTATATTAGTTAACAAAGTTTCCAGAACAAGGATAAACAACAATGGTGATATGGGACAGCCTTGTCTGGTACCTCTATACAATGAAATAACATCCGTTCTTTGGTCATTAACAATCACTCTCGCTGTTTGTTTTCTGTAGATTGATCTTATCCAATTTATAAATTTTTGACCAGCTTTTATTCTTGATAGAGTTCTAATGATAATTTCCCAGTCAAGGCTGTCAAACGCTTTTTCTAAATCCAAAAAGATCAGTGCCAGTTTACTATCACTATGTGCTTCAAAGTGTTCGATGATATCCGTTACAAATCTTAAGTTTTCTTTTAGATGTCTGTTTGGTAGGAAACCGCACTGATCTCTTTTGATTATTTTTTGTACAACTTTTTTGAGCCTTTGTGCCATTATGTCTGCAAATAACTTATAGTCTATATTAAGTAAAGATATAGGACGGTAGTTCTTAAGTAGTTGTTGATCTTTCCCCTCTTTTGGTATTAGGCTGATGTTTGCTTCTTCCCATGTTGGTGGTAGTTCTTGACCGTTAATAGTGTTCATAAGTTCTAACAGTGGTTGATTAATTTCATTCTGGAAAACTTTGTAATATCTGGCCGTGAAGCCATCAGGACCTGGTGCTTTGTCCACCTTAGCTCTCTGTATTGCTTCATTAAGTTCTTTTAAAGAGATTGGTTTATTTAACTCTTCTATTTGTTCCTCATTTAAAGTAGGTATTGGGCATTTTTGCAAGTAATTTTCTAAGTCTTGTTTAGATATTTGTTTTGGTTGGAAGAGATTTTTGAAATATTTGTGTGTTATCTTTTTTAGGCTCTTCATATCTGTGTAAATATTGTTTCCGTCACTCAGTTTAATTATTGTCTTTTTTTCTTTCATTCTACTGATTCTTTGGGCTAACCAACGACCTGGTTTGTTTGCTTGTTGAAAGTTTTTGATGTTCAAGTTTTTCATCTTTTTTGCTAGGTCTTCTGCATTTTCGATGTTATATTGTTTTTGTAAGATCTTTATTTCTTTTATAATGCTTTCTGTATTAGGGTTTTGTTTTAATTCTTCCTCTTTTTTAACTATTTGATTGGTGATTTCTCTTGCTCTACTTTTCCTTTTTGCTATCACTTCACAATGTTTTTTAATGAAAAAACCCCTTACGACCGCTTTACTTGCTGCCCATACCATTCCAATCTCTGTCTCTTTATGCTGATTTACCAAAAAATAATTTTTGATGATCAATTTTGCTTGTTCCACTATTTCTGGTGAGGAGAGCAAATAGTCTTGGAGATGCCATCTGAATTCTGTATTTTCCTTTTTAATTGATAATAAGATTGGATTATGGTCAGAGTATGTTTTTATCAGATTCTCAACGTTTCTAACTTTTGAGGCCAGGGATTTGGAGATAAAGAACATATCAATCCTCGAGAAGGTTTTGTGACGGTCTGAAAAAAAGGTGAACTCTCGTTTGTCACCATGTTTTAGTCTCCATGTTTCAACTAAGTCCATATTATTTAGTATTTTAAAGAAGGAATTTGGTAGTTTACCTTGATTGAAAAGGTGATGGCAAAGCATTTCCCGTTAAATTGTTGGAGTGGGGTGTAACTTTAGAATTCATTATTTTGCTCATGTTTTAGATCTCATGGGGGAAGTTCACCTGATCCTCTGAAAGCTAAAGCTGGGGGCTCTCATGACTAATAGAATAACCATTTAGATATCAACAACCCACACACCAAAAGGGACAAAACAGTCACTGGTCTGCATCCAATATGCATATGCATATGTATAGATGCACATTAAGAAATTATGACAGTGCTTTGCATCACTGGTGGGTAATATTTTGGGGTCTGTGTACCAAAAATGACCCCCCACTCCACTTCAGGCTACAGCTCTTGTTACGATACCTCCATTTGATACAAAATTTTGGGAGACATGTGGACTGTATCATGACCCTTGCTTGACCTATTCCAAGGCCCTCCATAAGTCCCAAGTGAGAAGGTCACGTAGGAAGGCCCTGCTTGGAGGAATTGAGTTCATAGTAAGCAACTCTCTAGAGGAAGTCGGGAGTTGCCAGACTAGTTCTGCCACAGCCTCCGGAGTAAAGACAATAGCCTTGGCTTCACACTTAATGTGTCAGTGATTGACTTAACCACTCAGCCATTAAGCCAGCTTCCCCTCTTAATCGTGTCCAAACCTAAGCACATTGTACACAGATTATTTGCTCCTCAGTTTCAAAAAGAATTACTGCTCCTGGAAGCTTCCATTCCTTTTTTCTGATGAATAGACAAATAATAATGGAGAGTGAACAACTCTGGAGGCTTGAGGGGCTGCAAAAATGAATAGAGGCCACATGTGGCATGCTCTGGTTTACATTAAAACACAATCTGTCTTGTTGTGGTCGAGATGATGGCACCATAACCCTTCTAGCAACTCAGTCAGTTCTCTGCCTACTAACTGTTAATAGTTACAAACCCATCAACTGTTTACTCTTGATGGGCAACTTCAAGCCACCTGGGGCCCATTCTCATTACATGATTATAGTGCCATTATTCTATTTTAACTGCCATGACTATATCCTATGAATTATGAGAATTTGTAGTTTGGTGAGGCACTATTGCTCTCTGGCTGAGCATTCTAAATTTCCCTTCTTAAACTATCAATCCCAGCATTTCATGGGATGCTGTCATAGCAATTAAAGTGGAACGTAGTACTAATCTATGTAGTATGAATGGGCCCTGAATGCATATTTATATTTAAACCAAACTTTGACTGGACGTCATTTCAAATGGAGGATGGCTTCAGACAGAGCAGAGCTGAGGAATGTATGGCACTGAATATGTTGCTGGATGGCTTCTCCTACCATCCCTAGCCAGCATATACATTGGTGATGGTTGGTCAGCACTGTCATTCTGGAAGACCATGTGCCTGGTTGAGAAATAGAGGACTGGTGGTCCTTTTAAATAGATGGCTTCCCTCTAAGGCAGAGGTTCTCAACCGTTGATCCTCCAGTTGTTTTGGACTTCAGCACCCAGAAGCCTTTGCCAGCATGCCAGTGATGAGGAAATCTGGGAGATGAAATCAAAAACATCTGGAGGACCAGAGATTGAGAACAACTGCTCTAAGGAGTCAAACATGGGGCCAGTGTAGAAAGCCATGCATCAGCCAGTATTGTCGGCAACAGTGGAAGAAGCCGCGAAGCAAAGCCAGACCTTTGAAATTCCAACTTCCAGCTCCCAGCATCTCCTGTGCTGGTGGTTGTGATCCAAAAGGTAATTTTTCGAAGGTTTGTGCAGGAGTGGGAAATGTGTGACCCTCCAGATGTAGTTGCGCTGTAACTCCCATCAGCCCAAAACAAGCATAGTCAATGACAAGGAATGATGGAGCACTGTGTGTTCCCTCCTTCTGTTATGAAATGTATGGGTTCGTCAGACTAGTGACGACCTTATAAGTTAACTTGTAGCATGCGAAGGCTCTTGGGACTCTAACAGTGGAAGCCATAAACCTGGGTAAGTCTTATGAGGGCCTGTGGTTTCTTTTTCAATTCCCAGAGCCCCTGCTGTAGAAATGCACACTACAGCATCTGCCCAGCTCTTGAAACAAACATCTCCAAGAAACCTGCTTTATGTAACTCCAGCGTGCAAAGTTCATCTTCTGAAGTTTGCATTGGGCTTGTGCCCTTTTACTAATTAAATTTAATTAGAAAGGCTTGTGGGAATTTTTTAAAAAATCCCACTCTGTGAGAAGATGCTCGAATGTCTTGGTATTTTTCCCCCCTCATTTCCTCCTGAAATGTTAATTAGACAGAGAACCAGTTATTATTATAAAACTTTATTCGGTCGTTGACCAGCAGGATAGATACAAATATAATACAGATGGCAGTTTGTTCAGCGGAATGCAACTACATTGTTTGTGCACCGCTGACCATATCATAGAAAAAAAAATAAATTAAGATAAAATAAAATGAAATAGAGTAAAATAGAATAAAATAATTACAAGGATAAAATATGTATATATATACATGCTACCATGGCAGCAAGGATTGAATAATACAGTGTATATCTAGCGCCGAGGTTTTCCAAATATTGGCCTATGTTAATATACTATTCTGTTGACATTTCAAGGTTTTGTCTCATCATAAGAGGGCGTATTTTGCATATGATATAACAAAATTTAGCCACATTGTATACAATACTAGGTGACTGACTATTCAAAAGATTATAAACAACTGAAGTGTCTGAGCCTCCCGAGAATTTTTCCAAAAGTGGGGTAATCAGTTGGTATCGAATATCTTTAAAAGAAGAACAATAAAGGAAAGTATGTTCAAGGGTTTCAATATCACAATCATTACATGGGCAAAACCGTGCATTCAATGGAATTTTCTTGAACCTTCCTTCTAGGACCGCTGAGGGGAGGGCATTGAAGCGAGCTAGGGAAAAGGCTCTTCTGAATTTGGGTAGTGTAATTTGGAACAAGTATGGGGCGGGTGACAGAGAACCAGTTAGGTTTTGGGGAGAGAGGAAACCTGCCTTGCAAACTCTATGATAAACAGACTGATTTAATTTTAATCTGCTTTCATGGTGATGCATAATGATAACTGGTTTCTGTCTCACAGGGCTGGAAAAACCACAGACCTCAATAAGAATTTGTGGGTATATTACACAGGTTTAAATGGCTTATGTTTTGCTAGATCGCTCTCCATAAATTATGCCAAGCCTGCGAGAAACCCAGGGATTTTAGACTCTTTTACATTTAGACTTTCAGTCAAGAAAGCTGTTAGTGTTACTGGAAGAAACTTTAAGAGTCGAAACCTAATGATGATAATGCCCATGCAAGCCCTGCTGACTGGGGCATTTGGAGAGTTGTAGTCCAAAAAGTAACCCTTTCAAGTTCTTCATGTTTCCCATGTGCATTGAGCAAACATTTCTGTTTTAACATGGCTGCTCACCAGTTGTACTGTTCCCTGTGGTCCATTACAGGGGGTCTCCATGAGAGTTATGAGGCAGTGGGAGGAAGCTACTTTCTGCCAGGTCACTATGACCCAAGCTGAGAAACCTCAGACTCTTAGACTTAATCTGGATGTCTGGGGTTTCCCAGGACATTTCTCAATGATACTGTCATTTGGTGGTTTCCCACCTTTGTGTAGACTTTCTAGCTGTTTTAGGAGGCTGAAACAACTCTCTTAGGACCTGTTACTGGCAGTAAGAACTTTAGACTAAATGGGTTTTCTTCATCCTGCCATTTTGCTTTTGGCTCCCCACATACTGGAGGGCAGTGCCCAAGAACCTGTTTGAAATGGAATTTGGCTTTCATGCTGAAGGAGGTACCCTGCCATTTTTCTCTACACTACATTGTCTCTTGTGTTTTGTAATCCACCTTGATCCATAGGGAGAGGCAGAATATAAATCATCATCATCATCTCTCTGTTCAGCTTAGTTGGCCACTAGTTGTACAGCCACTCCAGCCATTTGCCTTTGGCAAAAGAGACCAGAAGAGATGACCATAAATCACAGTGACAGTGAGGTTGACAAAACTTGCCAAGCCTACTGACTGTTACCCCTTCCTCTTTGTCCATGTGGGAACTAATTATACTTCAAAGCATAGCCTTCAGAATATCAGAAGGGATTATGAGGCTCTGGGTAAGAAGCTGAAAGAGATAGATGCACAGGTTGTCATCTCATCTCTTCTCCCAGTTGAAGGACATGGTCCAGGAGGGGAGAGGAAAACAGCAAATGTGACTAACTGGATCCGCAAATGGTGCCACCGAGAACGATTTGGATTCTTGGATCATGACTTGCGGTTTCAGGAGAGGAGACTTCTAGCAAGCGATGGGTTTTACCTCACACCAGCTGGCAAAAACCAAAACAAAAAAACCCAAAACAAACAAACAAAAAACCCTTTTTGCCAACAGTCTCAAAAATTTGATCAGATGGGCTTTATGAGTATGAGGGGGAGGGAGACATTATTCTGGAGGGCAGGATTCAGGTCTGCAGATAATAGTCAAACTGTTTTTTTTAATAAACTTTATTGATTATTAAAAACATATTACATCCAACAAATATAACATCCAATCTTACAAACCATACAAACTACAACATTACATCCTTCTATAATCTTCTAGTTGCACCTTCTTCTTCTTACATTAACCAATTAGTCTCTTCCCCTTCTTCTATGTTGCTCTCTTCTTTATCTTCTCTATCTTTTCTACCTTCTTAACTACCCCTTCTAACTCTTCAACTAACTATATCTTTCTTCCTTCCTTCCTTAACTCACTCAATCACTTCTTCACTCACATACCAGTTAACTTCCTTCCTACCAATACAGTCTTAAAAGTGGATGGGTGACTTTCTTTATATAAATGGATCTGTAGATCTCGTCTCTTAATGGGATTTACATGGATCTTAGATACCCCTTTACTTTTACTTACATTCGAGAATTTATTTTCTTAATTGGTGAATTTTTCCCCCCTGATGTCTAGTTTGTTCTCTAGGAATTCAATTACTTTACTCCATTCGTTAATAAATTTATCTTCTGTTTCATCCCGTATTGCTTGAGTTAATTTATCCATTACCATCCCATCATATAGTTTCAACAACCAATCTTCTTTCGATGGAACTTTTTTATTCTTCCATTTTTGAGCATAGCACACGTGAGCAAGAGAGACCATATAAAATGCTATCTTCCTTTGATCACCTTTTATATCATCCCCAAACATACCCAATAGAAAAAATTCTGGTTTTAGGTATAGTTTGATATTCAACACTTCACTCATGAGGTCTCTTATCATTAACCAATACTCCTTTGCTCGTTTGCATGTCCACCAACAATGGTAAAAAGTACCTATCTCCTTCTTACATTTCCAACAAACACTATTTTTAGTCTTATATATCTTTGCTATTTTTTCTGGAGATAGATACCATTGGTAAAACATTTTATAAAAATTCTCTCTCAGATCTTGAGAAGCCGTGTACTTATATCCATTTTTCCAAACTTCTTCCCATTGGGACATTTGTATAGAGTGACCAATATTCTTGGCCCATTTAATCATTTGGACCTTAACAATTTCTTCCTCCATTTCGTATTTCAGTAATATATGGTAAATTTTCTTAATTAAATTGTTATCTTCATTTACTAGTACCTTCTCTAGTTCTGATTCATCTCCCTTCTCCACAAACCCATACTCCTTTACATCTTTTTTAAATCTTTCAAACAATTGTCTGTGTGCAAACCAGGTAATATTCCAACCTTCCTTCGTTAGACATTCTTTTGATTTTAGGGCCCAATTGTTCTCCTTCTTTTCTAGTAGATCTTTATAAGTATACCATTTGAAGTCTTTGGTCATCTCTTTTCTATGCATAGCCTCATGAGGAGAAAACCATACTCCTAATTTTGGGATTCTTCTTCTTTTATATCTATTCCAAATTCTAATTAGTGATTTCCTAATAATATGATTATGGAAGATTTTATTCTTTTTATCTTTCTCATATGCCAAGTAAGCATGCCAACCATAATTAGTCCCCTCCCCCTATAAGTCTAACAACTTTTCATCGTTCAAAGTTACCCATTCTTTTAGCCATAGTAATGTGCATGACTCAAAATATAATTTCAAATTAGGGAGATTGAGACCACCTCTATCTCTATCATCTTGTAAAAGGTTTAGTTTTACTCTTGGCTTCCTTCCTCTCCATATAAATTGCGCAATATCTCTATGCCATTCTTTAAATACTTTGTCATAGATCACAATAGGAATCATTTGGAAAAGAAATAAGATTCTTGGTAAGATATTTGTCTTAATTACAGACACTCTTCCCAACAGTGATAATTTCAGCCTATTCCAATTTAATAGATCTTTCTTTATTTTAGCCCATAAAGGTTTATAATTGTTTTCAAATAGCTCAGTAGGTTTTTTGTAATCTGAATTCCCAAATATTTGATCTTTTTAAAAACCTTTATTTTATGCGTTTCTTCTAGTTCTTTCTCCTCCCCTATTTTCATATTTTTTGTTATAATTACAGATTTCTCTTTATTGATTTTGCAGCCAGTTATAGAACCAAATTTTTCTAACAGATTTATAATCTTACCCAGATTTTCCTTTGGGTCTTCTATTATAATCAATACATCATTCGCAAATGCCCTTATCTTATAATCATGTTTTTTAATCTTTGTTCCTTTAATACTGGGATTCAGCTTTATTTCCTTTATAAAAAGTTCTATAATCAACAAGAATAATAGCGGAGATAATGGACAACCTTGTCGTGCCCCTCTTTGTATTTTTATGTATTTTGTTCTTTCTCCATTAATTCTAATCTGTGCTTTTTGATTATTATAAATTTTATCTATCCAATTTATAAAATTTTCTCCAGCCCCAATTTTCTTCAAGAGTTCTAATAATGTAGTCCAGTTCACTGAGTCGAAAGCTTTTTCAAAATCTAAAAAAAAAAAAGCCTAATTTTTTGTCACTATGTCTTTGGTAGTATTCCAGTATATTTATTGCTATTCTCACATTCTCTCTCATATGACGTTTAGGCAAAAAACCTCTTTGGTCGACATCAATCATATCCTGTAAGCATTTCTTTAGTCTTTTAGCTAGTATTGTTGCGAATATTTTATAATCCGTATTAAGAAGAGAAATCGGTTTGTAATTAGATGGATCTAGTACATCTTTCCCTTCTTTTTTAATCAATGTAATTTCTGCCTCTTTCCAAGTATCCGGTAGTTTCCCTCTCAGTGCCTCATTCATTACTTTCTGTAATGGTTCACTTAATTCCTCTGCAAATATTTTGTAGAATTTGGCAGTTAATCCGTCATTCCCTGGGGCTTTCCCCACTTTACATTGACTTATTGCTTCCTGAACTTCGTCTTTAGTTATCAATTGGTTCAGCTCTTTCTGTTGGTCCTCAGATAATACTTGAATCTTACTACCTGCTAAGTATTCTACAATTTCACTTTTTCCCGTTTCCTGGCTTGTATATAGGTTTGTATAGAAGTCTACAAACACCTCTTCGATATCTTTTTGCTGTGTCAATATTATATCATCTTTTTTGATTTTGTTAATTAACTTATTTTCTTTCTCTCTCCTTAATTTATAAGCTAACCATTTTCCTGTTTTATTTGCCTGTTCAAAATTTCTTTGTCTTACTAATTTTAATTTCTTCTCTATTTCAGCTACAGCTTCTAGTTCTAGTTGTTTTTGTAGAATTTTTATTTCCTTCTGTATGTTTTTACTCTGTGGGTCTCTTTTTAAGTCATTTTCTTTCTCTTTCAAAGCTTCATTTATCAATCGTACTTTCTGTTTTTTGTGTTTTTGAGAAATCATATTATGTTGAATAAAAAATCCCCTTAAGACTGCCTTTCCTGCATCCCAAATTGTTGCTAGTGGTGTTTCATTATTTGTCTTCATATTTTCTTTAAAGAACCATTTGATCGTGTCTCTCCCTTTATTAATTACCTCTTCATTTTCAAGTAGATCTTCATTTAGTTTCCAGTTGAATTTCTTATAGGGTTCTCTCAATTCTAATACTATCGGGTTATGATCTGAAGTTTCTCTATTCTGTACTTTCATCTCTTTAGTCAATTTAATCAATGAACTAGATACCAAAAAAAGATCGATCCTTGAAAGTGGCTCATGTCTTTCTGAGAAAAAAGTATAGCTTCTTTCATCATTATATAAATGTCTCCAGATGTCAGTTAGTGAAAATTTCTCTAACATTTGAAAGAAGCTTTTGGGTAACTTACCTTGCCCTTCTTTAATTGTTTTACATGATTTTCTATCTAATTTAGGATCAATAACACCATTAAAGTCACCTGTTATAATCATATGTTCATAATCAAATTTATTAATCTCTTCTTGCAGTTTACTAAAAAAAACAACCCTTTTTATTATCTTGAGGACTGTAGGAACAAACTACTAGAATTTTTTTGCCACTCCAACATATTTCCACACCAAGATAATAGCCATTTTTGTCTCTAAATATCTCTCTCGACTCTAAATGATGCTTTACATAAATAATCACCCCTCTTTTACTTTTATCAGTAGAATTAGAATATTCTTTACCTATCTTATTATTTTTAATTAGTCTTGCGTCTTTGGTTTTGATATGTGATTCTTGTAGGCTTATAATATCCGCATTACTTTTTCCCAAGTAAATAAAAACTCTTTTCCTCTTTTGGGGGGAGTTTAGGCCTCTAACATTCCAAGACAAGATCTTCATTGTCAATAAATATTATATTCTTTACGATATTGTACAAGTAAGGTCCTCCTTGTCAAATTGTTTATTATTTATTTAATACAGATTCCAATGTTTTAAACAGTTAGCTCTTTATTAAAAGGTATTGTTTACAACTATGTTGTAGCAGTATTGCAGGATAAGATTAGAATTATCAAGCTATGAACTATATGTTTAAGTAATTTTTTAAAAAAAGTGCTAAGAAGTTCTTTCAAATC
The DNA here is from genome assembly GCA_034509955.1 of Urosaurus nigricauda. Taxonomy (NCBI): domain Eukaryota; kingdom Metazoa; phylum Chordata; class Lepidosauria; order Squamata; family Phrynosomatidae; genus Urosaurus; species Urosaurus nigricauda. The sequence continues at coordinate 4,701,749 of JAOEGL010000014.1, forward strand.
TTTATTATATCTTCTCTCTCTTCCTTTATCTCTCTCAACTTTCTTACTCTACTACCTCTATTTCTTCGTTGACTTCACCTCCTCTACCTTTTTCACCTTCTTTGCCTTCTTTGCTTCTTCTTTCTAACTCTTTTTCAAGTCCATTCAGGAAGAGTTTTGCTTTTTCCACTGAATTTAATCTCACTTTTCTTTTTTTCCACGTGACTACCACTCCTTCTATCTCTTCCCACTTATATGGAATTCCACAAGATTTTAGACGTTCAAGCAAGAAATTGTACTCCTTCCTCTTTTTTCAAAATTTTCCCAGGTACGTCTCTCATGATTGTGATCTCTTTATCTTCTATTTTTAATTTCGTTTTAAAACTTTGTTGTATAATCAGATCTTTTGTTTGTTTCCGGACAAAATAAATCACGATGTCTCTTGGAAGTTGTCTCATTTTCGCTATACGAGAATTAATTCTATAAATACGGTTTACTTCCCATGGAAAGAGAGTCTCTGATTCATTAATAAATTTAGCCAAGATTGGCACTATGTAGGTGTACAAATTTTCATTCGGTCTCTCTGGGAGGCCGCGTAGTTTTATGCAATTTTCTCTTTGTTTTAGCTGGAATCTCAAGATTGCTTCCTGAATCTCCTGTTGTTCATTACATATAGTTTCTACCTTGGTTTCAGTTTTCTTCGCTTCAACTACCAATTTTTTAACTTTGTCACTAATTGATTTCAAATCGTTGTCAATTTTATCTAATCTGGACGTTATCTCACTTGTTTCGGTCTTTAGCTCTAATTTCAGTTCATCCTTAGATTTTTGAATCTCTAAATTTGTTTCCAAATGCATTCTTCTAATTTCTTCCATCATTGTTTCATTTAATTCATTAGCTTTCGTTGGGGTATCAATTGAAGGTCTTCTGGCTACAGCTGTTGTCAATTTAGATGTAGCTTTCCTTGTTCCTGCTGCCATCTTGATGATAAATAAGGAAACAGACACAGATAGTAAGATACGTATTCACCCGATCTTTTCTTTAGTACTCAACACGCAGTTAATTTTCCCCCTCCCTGATGATAAAGTCAGTGATCAGTTCTGTAGACCTAAATTAGAATTAAATTTAATGAATTACTTAAGTTTACTAACTTAAAATTTCTTCAAATTTAATTATATCAATTTCTCATTTATTTTATTTTAATTACTTAATTATTTTATTTTTTATTTTTTATTTTATTTTGTTTTGTTTTTAACTTATTTTATTTTTTAATTTGTTTGTTTATTAAGTTTAGAATAAAAATAAAGAAAAGAGCTCCCATAATTCTTCAAATTTCCCTTATTAATTTAATCAAATTTATTTATCAAATGTGGAAGTCTGAGCTTTTTAATCTAAATTCTAGTTCTAAAATAATCCCTTTACAGTTCCCTAATAGACTAACAAACTGTTATTACACTAATCAAAATTTCACCTTGATTAACTGTTTGCACACAAAATATCTTAACAAAAAGCAAAGAAGCCTAGAGTGTGGAAAGAAAGGAGGGAGAGAACCCTTCTGATCGATTTGAGAAGAAAAAAACTACAGTCTGTTTCCGTCCAAGTAAGTCTTATCAGTCAAGTAATAAAACTAGCCAAATCAATTAATTATAAGTACACGGTTCTACTTCTGAGCATAAAGATTAGCACACTTACTCAATAGATGTTTATAAATGATATAAAAGGAGAAAGTCGGGATCCACAATTGCCTATATAAAAAGAAATATATGAACTGTTATCTTCTATTCACAATAACTCTTAATTGTATTATACAACCAATCTGATGTCTTGCTTAATATATAGTAAACCTATAGTTAAGTTATGAGTATCTATATATCCTCAATTTGAATCTAAAGTTTATGTTGTTGTATAAATGAGTAATAAACACTAATGTATACAGAAAAAAAAGGAGCAGTAACAATAATAATAAGATGAAATATTAAGTACCTGCTATAATTCTATATGGTTAATATTCACTTACTTACAGTTGCAGTACCTCTAAACAGAAATAACATTTCCCTTTACCCCTCCCTTTTCCCTCCTGCTTTTTTGTATCAACCCAGACAATTAATCTGATCCACCTGTGTTCCACTAAGTCAGAACACCTGAATGTCCTTGGGTTTTAGTAGTTCTCTCAATCCTCACAATTTAATTTCCAAAAAAGAAAAAAAGAGAAGAAAAAACCTTATTGTTATTTTCCCAACTCTAGTCCATTAAGCCTCCAGTCTTGAAAGTAAATATATATATTTATGTATTATATATTCCGTGAAGTCTCCAGTATAAAATTTCCGGTTTTAAATTTCCACCGTTAACTTCTAGTAGGCTATAGTCCTCCAATCGTAGGCTTTGTGTCCTCCAAACTTCTCCTTCTCTGAGAGTGAATAACGTCTCCAGCCTCTCTACAGACACCACTCTCCGTCGATCTTCGTAATTTTGTAACAATTTAAGTAATAAAACAGTCAGCTAACCTTCATGTCCCAAAAGTTAGATAAATTGTTGTACAATCTTGGCAACCCAATAATAAGTCCGATTTTGTCACTATAATCCAATTTTTCAGTCCTCAATTTTATTCCTCGCAACTGGTAATCACCTCCCGGAGCGAATTTGTTTCCCAAGACAAATATCCTCTCAATTCCCCAATTCGCTTTCTATACGGAATTCCATACTTTCCATACTTTATCACCACTCTCCAGGGCTTTTTGCCTCGGTTACCAACTTCTCTTTAGTTATTATTGTCGTCTTGTTTTATTTTTTGTTTTATTTTGTTTTGTTATATTTATATTCCAATCAGACCATTTGACCATTAGTTTACTTTCTCTCCGCTTGTTCTATGCCTTTCTCTATCCACCGCTGTCAACCACCGACTCCTCTCTACTCCTCTCAACTGCTTTGTTATTCCTTTGATCACATTAAGTTCCCTAGACGGATCCTCTTTTTGAAGAAAGTATTTAGATTGGTAGGGTTCGATTATCCATCCGAATTGGAAGATGCATCTGTAGATGATGCATCCAGAGTTTAAAAATTTAAAAGTGGTTGCGGAGCCTCTGCCAGCAAGCCGCGGCTTGAGGCTACTTGTTGCGGATGTGGCTGCCCGGACTTCCCCCAACTCCTTTCCCACTTCTCTTGCCTTCAGTTCACTTTCTCTCTTCGCCACTTGTCAAGGGTCAGGGTTGTCTTCGTTGGGCCCCTCTGCTTCCCCCTGCTCTGGGGGGACACCTCCGATCGTCTGGACTGATCCCAATCGATCCCGTCTCCGCAACTAGTAGTCACCTCCCAGAGCGTGACTTTCACACCGCCATAACCACCGGAAGTCCAATAGTCAAACTGTTATAGAGGGAACAGGCAAATAGTGCAAGGACCCAACAGGGTTAGTCAATGAAACTGTTAGGTGGGTTTGTAATTGGCTGACTGGCCAAACCCAAAGGGTACTCAGCATTGACTCCTTTTCATCTTGGAGAGAAGTGACCAGTGAGGTGCCACAGGGTCCTGTCCTGGGCCCGGTGCTATTCAACATATTTATTAATGACTTGGACAAAAGACTAGAGGGCATGCTTATCAGATTTTCAAGTGATACCAAATTAGGAGGAGTAGCTAATACCCAAGAGCAGAGGATCAAAATTCAAAATGACCATAATAGTTTAGAAAGGGGGGGACTAACCAAATGAATTTCAACACAGAGAAATGTTTTTTTGCTTAGGGCAAAAATAAAAAAATGAAATACGCAGATATAGGATGAGGAACACCGTACAGTGGTCCCCCGGGTTACGAAAGTAATCCGTTCCGGATTACCTTTCGTAACCCGGAAATTTTCGTTTCCCGGGGGACCGCATTCTTTGACGGACCGCGCGGCAAATTTAAAGGGGTCGCGCGGTTTTTTCCTTTCGGATCCCGGGGTTTCGTTCATAAGCCAGGGCCGTTTTTGTGGCCCCGGCTCTTTCGTACCCTGGGGTTTTCGTACCCCAGGGTTTTCGTAACCCGGGGGACCACTGTAGATTGAACATGGGTCAACAGTGTGATAAGGCAGCGAAAAAAGCTGATGCGATTCTAGGCTGCAGCAATAGAAGTATAGTGTCTAGATCAAGGGAAATAATAGTACCACTCTATTTTGCTTTGGTCAGGCGTCACCTGGAATACTTTCAATTGTGGTGTTGTGGGTACCACAGTTCAAAAAGGATGTTGACAAGCTGGAATGTGTATAGAGAAGGGCGACTAAAATGGTGAAGATGCTGGATGGCCAACTGTCAAGGATGCTTTGATTGTGTGTTCTTTCATGGCGGGTGGTGGGTGGGTGGGTGGTGGTGGTGCACTGGATGGCTATGGAGGTCTCTGCCAACTCTGTGATTCTATGAAGTGAGAGACAGATGGGAACAAATGCAGCTATGTTTTCCTAAAGCTTTACACTCAGAATATCCACCTTCTGTTGAAACCTAGTTTCAATCTTCCTATAATCATAGAGTTGGAAGAGATGGTAAGGGCCATCCAGTCCAACTCCTAGCTGTACATAATGAAAAACATTCCTGACAGTTGGCCATCCAGCCTCTATTTAAAAACCTTCAAAGAAGGAGACTCCACCATCCTCCAAGGAAGCATATTCCACTGTCAGTCAACTTTTACTGTCAGGAAGTTCTTCCATATGTTTAGAGGAAATCTTCTTTACTGTAGTTTGCATGCATTGCTCCATGTCCTAGTTTTTGGAGCAGCAGAAAACAAGCTTGCTCCATCCTCAATATGACATCTGTTCAAATATTTAAACATGGCTATTATGTCACCTCTTGACCTTCCCCTCCCCTCCCCTCCCCCAGGCTAAACATACTGGCTTCCTGCCTCTTGTAGATTTTTTCATAAAGGAAAAAATATAAAGAAATAAAATATGCATCCCTTTTGTGGTTCAAACAAGACTCTGTTGAGATTGCAGGGTGGCCCTTTGTGGAATTTGGTGCTGAGGCATGGCTATACTTTCACCAGTCAGTTCCACTTTATACAACATTTAAGTAACAATTTCACAGCCATTACCAGCCTGCAGTAATGATGGAGGCTGGGGGGCCTGGGAGTTAAAGTTCTAACTGGCTGTAAACTACAAAGAAGTGGGGGAGAGTGAGAGAGAGAGAGAACCACTGGGAGATGCTAAAACAGAAACACAAGTAAATGAAAGGGGAACAGCCCCTGCATTTTAATTGTGTGATCTGAAGCTGCTTCTTATCACCCAAGTAAACATGGCGTTTAGCAGGTCAAGAAGAGAGAATTGGGAAATTACTATCTTTCTCTCTCTGGCTTTTCTTCGCTAACAAAGATTCAGAAAGGATGTATCCTTCGAGCCTGTGCAATGGATTTTTTTGGTGGAGCACAGCATGCACAGAACTGGCCTCACCCTTTAAACCAGAGGTTCGTCTTCTGAGGCCTGATTCATTCCATCTGTTTCAAGCATTCTTTCTTTCCAGGCATAGTAGTTTGTGTTCTAGTGAATATCTCCCCCTATTTATTTGCCTCTGATGGCATAGTAATTCAGTGGATTTCAAAGGGGCTTACTCCAGAGTAAGAAATGCATACATATGGAGCTACAATATATTTCTTTGGATGAGCAAAAGATCTCGGTTTAATCAAGGCTTGCAGATCTATGTTTGCCAAGCTCTCTTAGTTGTGGCACGCAGTCCAAAATAAAGCTGCTTTGGGTCACTTTAGAGGTATGCTGTTTAAATGCTGCATGTGTTCTAAGAGGCCGGAAGCCATGCCAAAGTCACACTCCAGCCCTAAGGACTGGAGCTCAGCTTTGGTCCAGCTTCTGGCATTGTCATGGCCAGCCAAGAGATGGAGTCAGAAGATGAGGAGGAGGACATGGCTCCTCAGGAGCAAGAGGAGTTGGAGGCTAGACCAAGTCCCAGTTCTGCCATGCCAGACCCCAGCCCTGACATTTCAGCCCAGGAGTGGGAGCCCAGCCAGGCTCTAGCACTGTGGAGCTCCTTTCAGAGGCTAAGCAGCTGAGTGAGGTTTCAAATGAAGAATCCAGTTTGGAGGTTCCCTCCTTTAAGGAAAGGAGGAATGAGAGTGCTTGTGTGCGTCGGTCCCGCAGGCTTGCAGAAAAGCAAGCTGGTAATAAAGCACAGCAGCCAACAGGGAGGGTGTCTCCTACTTAAGCACCTGTGGGACGCCATCCCTTTGCCAGAACTTATTGAAAGTCTCCTGGTGTGACGGTGTGTTGGCTATGGGGCTTTCTAGATTGGCAGGAAAGTGTGACATGAAGTTGCCTTTTCCTTAATGCTTAGCAGCTGCACCACAGCCTTTAGATGGAGCTGCGCTGTTCTGCAGTTTTTAAAAAAGGAGCTGGGAAAACCAGCACCTTTTTAAAGGCGCTTCTTCTCCCCTAAAATGCAAAAAAGTGTTTTCATGGCACACTTTCCCTTTTTCTCATCTAAAGTCTAGACTTCCATGCAGCCATGAACACACTTCTTTTTGCCAATCTAGATCAGGCCTTTATGTCTTTGGAACCCTGGTTTGCCTTTATCTTGGAACGACTTGGACTTTTGCGGTTTTCTTCTTGCCCTGACTTCGGACCGGACTGACTTCTGTAATTTCTCCAACCCTGACCTCGGCTCTGGCTTTTGGACTATTCTTAGGATCAACATTTAGGTTTGTGGAACTGCCTTATCAGATTTTGTTGGTGTGTGCTGGCCACAGTCCGGGACAGGCCTCTTAAGATGCATGTGTCATTTAAACAGCATACCTCCAAAGTGACCCGAAGCAGCTTTATTTTGGCCTGTCTGTTCAGGCCCAATATTACAGTGGAGGTGCAGCTGGTGTCTACATAGCAATTGCTTTCCAGTCTTTTGCTGTTTACCAAACATTTTAACAGGCTGATTTTGTTTGTTCTTTAGTATTTGCTGCTTTGCTTTGGTGTAGATTTATCACATTTATCTAACATCTTTTTTCTTTTTAAAAAATTTTTATCGACAAATCCTTAAAACACATATTTAATAACATACAAACACCCATACAAACATACAAACACTAAATATTAAACTTCCTCAGCTGCGCAAATGGATTTAAAGGGGGGGAAGAAAGAAAAGGAAAAAGAAAAAAAAAAGGAAAAAGTTAAAAAAGAGAGAGTAAAAAAAAGGAAACCCCAAAGACAGAAAAACAAAACCAAACACTGGTCAACTATTCCCTCCCCTCCCTCCCCTCTCCCTTCCTCCCCTCTCCCTTCCTCCCCCCTCTTCTCCCTTTCTTCCTCTGTCAGCCTCTTCTTTCTCAGTTACCAGTCTTCTTCATTGCAGTCTCTTTTCAATTCTGTCTCTATGTTATCTGTATTCTGTGTTGACTACTCTAGCTTCAGACAATTCCAGTCTTTACCAGTAGTAGTTTCTGTTTCTTTCGTCTCTCTGTATCTATATACTCTCTATAACTTCTTCCTCCAACTGTCTCTATGTTCTTATTCCAGTGGCTTCCCTTTCCTACTTTCTCTACAGTCTCAGTCCAACTCTATGGTCATCTTCTGTATTTCCTACTTCCTACTTCCGCTTGGTCCACTCCACTTCCTCTTCCACTCTATGATCACTTCTCCCAGTCTCCTCCTTTCTTCTCAACGTCTCCTCCTTCCAGGCTAACATATTTTTTTCTAACAAACTCATGGTGGCATACATAGTTTTCCTCCTCACCACTTGATTATCACAGCAACCATGTGAAGTAGGGCAAGTTTAGAGTGTGTGATGCCCACAAGTTGCTGAGCTTCATGGCTGACTTGAGATGAGAAAGAGCCTAAGTTAACATGCCAACCATTACGCCACATTGTTTTTATTGTCTTGTGTATTATTTTATTCAAAGTTGTCCATCTTTGCGCTATCTACAAGGATGACTGTCAGTTTACAATTTTAATAAATAAATAATTGTGTTGCTATTTTCATAGTTATGGTATGTCAATTTCCTAGTTATGTCAAAAGGCCCCAATTGGATGGCAGGGTTGAAAGCAGGGTTCAAACAAAAGAGTACATATCCATGCAAAGATAAGGCCAGATACAGAAACCAGACACTCCTATGTTAGAACCTGCACTGTGTCCAGCCAAAAAGGAGAAGAGGCAGCTGGTCATGGACCATACAAGCAGCATCCAGGGCTCATACATAGACATCCAATGACCCTCCCTAAAATAGAGGACAACATGCCTTAGCTCTTGAAACACTGCTCATGATTCAGTTGCATTCTCTCAAGCAGAAGATGTACTTCTGAGAAGGATCTTACTTATGAAGAGTCCATTTCCTAAAAACAACCTTCCTCTGCAAGCAGGCAAACCTGACCTAGCCTGCGTCTCCAGACATTGGTCCTCATTGAATGCATCTGACCCAGTATAGCATATCCTGCATCAACAGATGTTTTGGATGACATATTGCAGAATTCGTTAGGGCTTTTCAAAATTGAAATCCAACATTTGGGGCCCCCACGTTGGGAAGCACTGGCAAACACTGGCTTGGAATATTGTTTACAATGAGCCCCAAGGAAATGGGGTGCTTGTGGGTGAATCCCATGTACATATGGCTTCAAGAGTCCTTCCACTGCGCCTGCTGTCCTTTTTATGCCTTCCACAGCAGAGCCCAAGATCAGACTGCTACTTTAATTCAAGCATTACACAAATATGATGTACTGCTGGAGCATGCAGGTGGTTTTCTGCTGACATATGTGCAAGGTTATCAAGTTCTCTCTGCATGCCTGCAGCAAACCCATCTTTTGATAAATAGGAAAGGACTTGCAAGATTGTGTAGAAAAGCCCTGGGGAAAATGTGAAATAGACAGACCTGAAAATCTGTACCTGACAGGAATCTCATGCTGCAAACTCTCAGTAGGGCTGTGAGTCCCCAAAACAACACTCATGTTTGATCCTGTGCTGTTCCCTGATCTACAAGAGAAATTCAGGTGCACATATAGGAAAGGACTATGCTTTTCTGGAAGAGGATATTGGTTGGGTGGTGAATCTGAGGATGCCGGAGGAAGGAATGGAATGAACATTGAGGTGATAGATTCTGTGAATCCTCTCTCTCAATTTTTTTCTTTCTGTATGCCTCCAAGTTGTTCTCACTTATGGTGATCCTAAGGCAGGGGTTCTCAACCTGTGGGTCACAATCCCTTTGGGGGTCGAACAACCCTTTTAAAAATATTTGTCTTTATTAATATCATGATCACAAACAACCCTTTCACAGGGGTCGCCTAAGACCATTGGAAAACACACATTTCTGATGGTCTTAGGAACCAAGATATAAATTAGGAACCAAGAACCAATAATTTTATGGTTAGGGGTCACCACAACATGAGGAACTGTATTAAAGGGTTGCAGCATTAGGAAGGTTGAGACCTAGTGCCCTAAGGCAAATCTTCACAGGGTTTTCTTGGTAAGATTAACTCAGACGAAGTTTGCCATTGCATCCCTCTGAAGCTGACAGTGTGTGACTTGCCTAAGATCACCTAGTCGCTTTGCATGTCTGAGTCGGGATTCAAGCCATGGTCTCCAAAAATGTAGTTTGAGGCTCAAACAACTATATCACACTGTCTCTCCAATTATGGAGAGCAAAATCCCGGTGGATAGATCATATTGCCAACACACTTTTAAACTACTTTAGTTCCACTTGCAGCTGCACAGCTCGACTCTGTGGTGGCTTGTTTCTGTGTTCTTGCTGTGAACATACACATGGGCTCACTGTGGGGAAGTTGAAGGGTGTCATGGCCAGAGCTTGCTAGCATTTCTTCTCTAAATATGCTGGATGACAGATTTTAGGTCCAATGTAAGGGACCCCAGTGAGAACAATCTCACCTTCAGGGATGTATCATAATAAAGTGCTTTGACAAGAAAAAAGAAGCAGTGGTCAATGTTAGTGTTGGATAACCTGAGCCTAAAAGCTCTTTATCAAAAGCAGCTTTCAGATCAACAAATGCTGCATAAAGATGTGTTTTCCTGTGTCGTGAGTATGTATATACTAGATGGTTCAGAACCAAGCTGTTATCTAAGGTGGAATATCCACTCCTGAATCATGCCTGTTCTTCATTAAAGACATTATTTTCTGTGTCCCAGTTCTCTAACTTGTCTAAAATATACCAGACACATATAATATCTGTCAGACTAATTTGTCTGTATTTTGATGGAGAAGACCTGTCACATTTTTTATATACTGGTATGATTATACTTTGATTCCAGCCCTCTGGGATGTTTCTTGTCAAGCTGATGTAGTTGGAGACTTCGCAAAGTAAGGAAGCCACCATCTTAGATTTTTCTTAAAAACCTCTCCATAAATTCCATCTTCTCCTAGGGCCTTGCCTCTAGGCAGTGATGATATTATGCATTTTATCTTGTCTCCAGCAATTGGTGGCCATGGATCTAAATGGTTTAACTGAAGGTGGTGTTCTGGGCCTGTAGTACATTTGGAGACAGATCAGTATTGTTGGGCTTCAGAGCAAAATTGACAATAGACCAGAATTTCTTATGACCTTTAAACTCCATTGCCTGGACTAAAACTGACCAAATTTTGTTCTGAAAAGCAATTTTCCCCCTTTCAAGAGTATTTTGTATTCCTTTTTTGCAATCAGAAATGCTTCCAGATTTTGGGAGGTGAAATGTATTTTTAGTTTTCTTACCATTTGATGAATATATTTCTTTTTAAGGTGACATTTCTTTTTGAACCAAGAATGGTCCTTTTGCGTGTTAGTTTCTTGCCTACTGGAATCTCAAGATTAGATCTAATAGTTTCAGTTAATGACCTAAAGGTGTTTAAAGTCTGGGGTGATTCATAGATGATCCCTCCACTGCTTACAGAGATTGGGAGTCAGGAGGGAGGATATCATTGTCATCCCATCAAAGTCTCTTGAAGCTATTAATTGCAAACTTTAAAACATTTTAATCAGGGGCTGCCAGGGATCAGTTTTAAGTAAGCAGATTTAGGCTGATGATAGAGAAGTTAACTGTTACATGGATTTGTAATTGGTTGACCGGCCGAACCCAAAGGGTGCTCAACAATGACTCCTTTTCAACCTGGAAAGAAGTGACCAGTGGGGTCCCACAGGGCTCTGTCCTGGGCCCAGTGCTATTCAACATCTTTATCAATGACTTGGATGACAGAATTGGGGGCTTATCAAATTTGTGGATGACACTAAACTAGGAGTAGCTAATACCCCAGAGGACAGGATCATAATTCAAAATGACCTGAATAGACTAGAAAGCTGGGCCAAAGATAACAAAATAAAACTCAACACGGAGAAATATAAGAGTTAACTTGTCTAGCCCACATTTTACAAAGTTGATTGCAAGAATGTAATGGGGAACCTTGTCAAAGGCCTTACTGAAATCGAGATATACTATGTCCACAGTATTCGCTTCATCTACCAAGCTGGTAATTTTATCAAAAACAGAGATCAGGTGTGTTTGGCATGACTTGTCAGACTAACTGGATGATAATTGTTGGGATCCTCTTTTTTTCCCTTTTTGAAGATGGGAACGTTTGCCCTCCTCCAGTCTGCTGGGACTTCTCCTGTTCTCCAGGAGTTCTCAAAGATTATTGCCAGTGGTTCCAATATTACATTTGCCAGTTCTTTTAATATCCTTGGATGTAATTCATCTGTTCTTGGAAACTTATATTCCTTTAGGTTAACCAAGTATTCCTGTACTATCTCTTTTCTTATTTTGTGCTGAAATTCTCCTATTCGGTCTTCTGCTCCATTATCCTTAGGTTGAGCACCCTTTGCCTTTTCTGAGAAGACTGAAACAAAGAAATTGTTGAGCAATTCTGCCTTTTCTCTTACCCCTGTTAGCATTTTGCCATCTTCTGCACGCAGTGGCCCAACCATTTCCTTCTTCTTCCTTTTGCTGCTGACATATCCAAAAAAGCCCTTTTTATTGTTCTTAACCTTTCTAGCAAGCCTGAGTTCATTCTGTGCTTTAGCTTTTCTGACTTTATCCCTACACTTGCTGGCTATTTGTTAGAATTCCTCTTTAGTGATTTCCCCATTTTTCCATTTCTTATACATGTTCTGTTTAAAACGTAGCTCAGTTGAAAGTTCCTTAGTCATCCATCCTGGCTTCTTGAGACATCTTCCATTTTTCTTCCTCATTGGAACTGTTTGAAATTGCGCCTTCAGTATCTCCTTTTTGAGAAACTCCCATCTGCCTTGAACTCCCTTCTCTTTTAGTATTCCTGACCATGGGATCACCCCCAGTATATCCCTTGTTGTGCCAGGAGTTCAAGTTCATCTTGCTTATTTCCCATGCTCTGTGCATTAGTATACAGACATCTAAGACCATGTGTCCCCTTCACTTGCTGCCTGTGCACATTTTTTTGCCTCCTATTGTTGGGTTCTTTCACTGTTTGCCTTGTTCCGTCTATGACAGTATGACTATTTTCTCCAGCACTTTTGTTTTCCTCCCCCACATAACTCAGTTTAAAGCCCTCCTGTTCAGATTCTTGAGACTGTTGGCAATAACGTTTCTGCCAACTGGCATGAGATGCAGCCCATCCCTTGCCAGAAGTCCCTACTCATGGAATTGCAGCCCATGATCCAAGAATCCAAATTGTTCTTGGCGACACCATCTGCGGAGTCAGTTGTTGACATCTGTGATTTTCTTCCCCTTTCTTGGACTGTGCCCTTCAACTGGGAGAAGAGATGAAATGACAACCTGTGCTTCCATCTCTTTCAGCTTCCTTCCCAGAGCCTCATAATTCCTTATGATATTCTGAAGGCTGTGCCTTGCAGTGTCATTGGTTCCCACATAAACCAAAAGAAAGGGGTATTGATCAGTAGGCTTGAGCAGTCTTGTCAGCCCCTCGGATCTTTGCCCCAGGGAGACAGCACACCTCCCGAGACATCTTGTCATTCCCACAAACCACTGCTTCGGTACCCCTCAGCAAGGAGTCCCCCACCACGACCACATGCCTCCTCCTAGGCTTAGCAGCAGCTGTTCCCTTTGGTGCTATTCTCAGGTGGTATTGTATTACCATTGTATTTAGGTGTTTACCGTTGTATTTAGGTGGTAAAATAGGTTTTGCCACTGGGTAGCCTACTTGAATGATCAGATCATGAGTGGTTGAAAGTAAGATCCAAAACACTGCAAAAATAATCCTGTTTGAGACTGTTTTAACTGCCCTGGCTCAGTGCTAGGGAAGCTTGGGAATTGTAGATTTTTGTGGCACCAGAGCTCTCTGACAGAGAAGGCAAAATGTCTCACAAAACTACAGTTCCTTGAAACCCCTAGCATTGAGCCAGGGCAGTTAAAGCAGTCTCAAACTGGATTATTTCTGCAGTGTGTTTTGGACCTAAGATGCTACTCCAGATCTCCCTGCTGGTTTTAGTATTTAGGGCCAATGAAAGAACCCATAATTGGACTTTTTGGACTAGAATTGAACTAATAAAGTCCAAAAAGGAAATTCCCCAAGCTCTCCTGAAAGCAAGCCAGGATCGCTCAAGGCTAACGGATACATTTCTCATTCTTTTCTCAGCTGCTTCACTAGTGCCAGAGTGTTCAGCCAGCACCCAAGGCTTTACTACTAGATTTGGGACTTACTGGAGGGTCAAGAGAATTACAAGCAATGATGGCTGCTGGCTGTTCTGTTCATGGATTGGGTCTAGATTTGGAAAGAGCTAATCACTGAACCTGGGGGAGGGGAATTGTTCACGCTCTTCACTAGATCCTTGAAAGTCCAAGTTTTTATTTATTTATTAAAAAGATTTCTATCCCACCTTTCTCCCACAACGGGATTCAAGGTGGGTTACAATATTTAAAAAAAACCCAGAACTACAAAAGTTAAAAAAGATTAAACATTATTAATATTAAAATGTAAGTTAAAAACATCCTGTATATACTCATGTATAAGTCTAGAAATATTAGTCAAAAATTAACCTAAAAACCTGTGTTGACTTATCCAATATAAGTACTGTACTTTAACATTTATTTAAAAAAGTGACCTCCCCTGGTGAAAGGCAAAAGCATAATCTGTCCTAGAAGCACTATTCTCTCATCCAGCAGCCTTTAGTGTGAGCACAAGCAATATCTGCTGGAATTTTGTATGGAATTTTGACATTGTTTTCCTTTCCTTCATCCTTTACATCCTTTGTTACGTACCTCCAAGTTTTACTCTCGACTTATCCATGGGTCATATCAAAATCCCTAATTTTGCCCCCAAACCCTGCCCTTGACTTATATATGAGGTCGACTTATAGTTGAGTATATAATAATAATAATAATAATAATAATAATTTGTATTTATAACCCGCCCATCTGAATGAGCAATCGGGGTGGGGTACAACAAGTTAAAAAGATAAATACAGTTAAAAATAACAGCCCAATCCCTACCTCCCACCCCTTAAAATGAAATTAAACTATCACAGAATTTAAAACAATCTCAATAAAACAATGCAAAGTATTAAAAACATCATTCTTGGGCAACCTGAAAATAGTGCAAGATATATGGCCAGGAAAGCTAAGTGAGTATCATTGGAGACTGGGAAGATTAACCACTATCCGAAGTTAAATGCCACTATATGGTAGTTAAAACTAGTGAAACTTTTTAAAAAGCATCTACAGTTACATGGATTTGTAATTGGTTGAGTGGCCGAACTCAAAGGGTGCTCAACAATGGCTCCTTTTCATCCTGGAGAGAAGTGACCAGTGGGGTCCCACAGGGTTCTGTCCTGGGCCCAATGCTGTTCAACATCTTTATTAATGATTTGGATGACAGAATTGGGAGCATACTTATCAAATTTGCAGATGACACTAAACTAGGAGGAGTAGCTAATGCCCCAGAGGACAGGATCAAAATTCAAAATGACCTGAATAGACTAGAAAGGTGGGCCAATGCTAACAAGATGAAATTCAACACAGAGAAATGTAAGGTTCTGCACTTAGGGAGGAAAAATGAAATGCACAGATATAAAATGGGGGACACCTGGCTGAATGAGACCACATGTGAATGGGATCTAGGAGTCCAAGTAGACCATAAGCTGAACATGAGTCAACAGTGCGATGCGGCAGCTAAAAAGGCCAATGCAATTTTAGGCTGCATCAATAGAAGTATAGTGTCTAGATCAAGGGAAGTAATAGTGCCACTCTATTCTGCTTTGGTCAGACCCCACCTGGAATACTGTGTCCAGTTCTGGGCACCACAATTCAAAAAGGATGTTGAGAAACTGGAGCAGGTCCAAAGGAGGGCAACTAAGATGGTGAAGGGACTGGAAACCATGCCCTATGAGGAACGCCTTAGGGAACTGGGGATGTTCAGCCTGGAGAAGAGAAGGTTAAGAGGTGATATGATAGCCCTGTTTAAATATTTGAAGGGATGTCATATTGAGGAGGGAGCAAGCTTGTTTTCTGCTGCTGCAGAGACTAGGACGCGGAATAATGGATATAAATTGCAGGAAAAGAGATTCCACCTCAACATTAGGAGGAACTTCCTGACAGTAAGGGCTGTTCGACAGTGGAACACACTCCCTCGGAGCGTAGTGGAGTCTCCTTCCTTGGAGGCCTTTAAACAGAGGCTGGATGGTCATCTGTCAGGGATGCTTTGATTTGGACGTCCTGCATGGCAGGGGGTTGGACTAGATGGCCCTTGTGGTCTCTTCCAACTCTATGATTCTATGATTCTATGATTCTATGATACAGCACACAAGACAACACAAGTAAAATTCATCCACCGAAGGCCTGCCTAAATAAAGATATCTTCAGCTGCATAATCATGAACCCATTAACACAGAAGCCACCAACCACTGTTGGTCTCAAGGCCCATGCTTCTGAAGAAGCCCTCTCTTCACTACCTTGAAGAAGTAGTCCCCTATTGTATTAGAAAGGCATCAGACCAATGGCTCTTTGTTAATCTGCATAAACAGAGGTCTAATTTGGATTTTAATTAATCTGGATGTTTTGCATTCATGTCAGATTGCCCAGTTTATCTCTTTGCAGTTTTTTTTAAAAACTGACATTTGTACTAGACTAGGCTTGCTTTAGATTTGATTAATGTTCCTGATCTTTGCTTATTTTCTGTGCTTTAAACATTTTGCAGAATCTCAGGTCAAGATCTATCTATTTATCTAACGTATGCAACTAAAACTAGAGGAAACATATTTTTGAAGTGATGTCTTCATCACTAGGGAGACAGTGTACAAAGATTTCTCTTGGTTTAGAAACATTTAAGATCAGGCTGTGCATGTGTCAGTCTTTCACTGGGTATTGTAAATGTCAAGGGCAAAAAAGTTCATTTGTGGTATGTGTGTGTGTCCATGTCAATCTTTTCTGTTCATATGGCAGCATTTACTTTGGATCTCCAAAAATAGCATAGCAGGATGGTCGCAAGAGTGTGGCTGTAAATATAATGACTTCAGGTCCAAGGGATTTAACAAGCATTGCAACCATGTGATATACTGTACTCATGTATAAGTCTAGAAATTTAGGTCAAAAAACTAACCTAAAAAACCTGAGTCGACTTATCCATGGGTCAATGTAAGTACTCTATCTTAAGTGTTATTTACAAGAAGGAACCATCTCCTGGTGGAAAAAAAGAGTATAATATGTGAGGCACCAACTCCCTCTACTTTCTCATCCATTCAGACTTAAGAATAAACACAAAGAGTTATGTCTGATGGAATTTTGTAAGTTCTTTGACACTGTTTTGCTTTGCTTCATACTTTAGATCCTTTGTTATATGCCCCTAAATTTTACCCTTGACTTATGCACGGGTCATATCAAAATCCATAATTTTTGCCCCAAAACTTGGCCTCGACTTATACATGAGGTCGACTTATAGTTGAGTATATACGGTATGCAAGATATTCAACACTGAAATTTCCAAACATATTTACTGTGCCCCAAAAGACAAGTAAAAAACAAACAAGCTAGCAAACACTGCCAGTTAAATACATTTTCAGTTCCGGGTTATAATGCAACACAATGTGGAAAAGTCAAGGAGTACTGATGGTGGAAACTTCTGCAAGGCACTGAATATCCATACATGTACAGTATACACATATACCCAAAGTCACCTGGGTGGCTATCCTCTGTGTTTCTCCATACATAGGCTGGTCTTTGGGGACAACAGGCAAACAGTCCACCTCCAGGGTCTTACCAACCAGGTAAGAAAGTTCAGAGCTTATGCTTTTCTGGCATAGCCTTTGAGAACCCAGAGTCTCCTCCATGGCGTACTTGCAGCCTTTTTCAAGAACTCACGTCGAACAAGTCTCAAAGAGAAACGACAATGCAGAAAGAACTACAACTTGGAAACATCACCCAAGGAAACTTTCTGCTATGCATTCTGTAACCGGACTTGTTTATCTCACATCAGCCTTTTTAGTCATCAACGTGCTTGTAGAAAGCATGGGATGAGTCTTTCCTGCATCTTCGTTAGCGAAGAAAAGCCAGAGAGAGATACATATACCTTGATAGACATAATGAAGATATAAGATATATTTGAGCCTCCAGATGTAATGGGGTTCAGCTCCCAATAGCCCCAGCAAACATGGCTAGTAGTGAGGGATTATGGAAGCTGTCACCAAAATATTTGGAAGCCCAAATGCTTTTGACCTTCCTCTAATCTTTTGTGGTCCTTTATATTTTGTCCTCTCTTTCAGGTTTAGTGTCAGTGCACAGCAGCCTACCTTGGCAGGGTTACAGTGGCACTTGCCCCTACCTTCCATTCTCATGTAGCTAAATTTGCAAGCCTTCATTTTGATTTCTTACAGTGCCACAAAATGGTAATATGCTCGGTGCTCTGGGGTATTGTTGGGAAACTGAAATGGCATCTTCCAGGTTCCATTGGAGGGATTTTGCCATCAGCATAAGAAGAGTCCACCTAGAGCCCCTGTTACATACACTGCTCTGGAAACCATCCCCCCTTACTTTGCAATTAGGGTTGTCAGGTGTTCTTTATTGTAGACAGTGCCCTTTATTTAATGGTTAGAAAGCTTAGCCCGTATGAGCATTAAACGGGATGTTAGAAGGCCTGTATTTTGAAGTATAGAGGCAATATACAGCTCTCAAGTTATGTACCAAATGCTGGGGGCAGAGGTTGTGGAGAGTGCGGCTGCCACACATTCTTTCCACTCAGCAGAAGACTTGGCCTGATAGAAGTATAATTCCTTCCCTCATGAAGGCTGCTGTCCTCATATCTAAGTTCCAAATGTCCTGGGACAGTCCTGATAAATACTCTGTTTGTCCCACTTTTCAGCTGCTTTTAAAATGTCCTATTGTTCCTCCTCCTCCTCCAAATTCCCCTCTTTCTCCTCAGCCTCTTCCAATAGTTGCAAATGCAATTCAAATGCATAAACAGTTTGCATTCGATTGTACAGAGGAAGAGGGGGCAGAATGTTGCCCTTCCCAGTCAACTCAGGCAAAAGCAAACAACTGCAGCCTCTCCTAGACCTGATTCCCACTACCTTTTAAACTGGTTCTCAAATCAGTTTGAACTGGTTCAGACAACCCTGTTCCCACTTAAACTGAATTGCTGAAGCGATTCCAAGAAAAGGGCCATGTACTAGATCCATTTAACCTGTGTCTTTTTGATGCTGTTGTTTTCTGCGTCTTTTTTTGATAAATCAGTTCCATGCAAGCACGAACCAGATATGGATCGAATCGATTTAAATTTGCCCATTGGCTGGCCAGAGCAGGTCCATTTTGAATCGATTCAGGCATGAATGTGAACCACAAGTGGATTATTTTAGAGGGGAAAATGGGATCAGGTCAAATGTAGTGGGAACCACACTCCGCTGTCGAATCTATCCATCAATTCAGATCACACACCAATTTATCTGTAAGTGGGAATGAGACTTTTCATTCTTCCTCATTGGTAACTTTTGCCATCTTGACAACACTCTGTTGTTGCTTGGCTATATGTCTCCTGGATGTCATCTGTGAAATGTTGGAGGGTATGTTTCCGGTCATCAGGATACTTCTAGGGGTTTGGAGGCTGCTGCAGGCTTTGACCTATGTAAGGTCTGCTTGTAAGACTTGATTTGGGCTGTACATAGGCCTGCCTCACATTTCCAGCCACTCTTATGCTGGCTGGCAATAAGATTACAAGGCTTCCAGATTAGTTTTCTCCATGTTGCCTGGCCACTGATTTAACCATTATTGGGCAAGATTCCTAAAGGAATCATAGAATCATAGTGTTGGAAGAGAAAAGAAAGACCATCCAGTCCAACCCCATTCTGCCATTTAGGAACTTTCAATCAATGCATCCCTGACAGATGGCCATCCAGCATCTGCTTAAAGACCTCCAAGGAAGGAGACTCCACCACAGTCTCCAAAGGAGTGTGTTCCACTGTCAAACAGCGCTTACTGTCAAGAAGGTCCTCCTAATGTTTAGATGGAATCTCTTTTCCTGTAGCTTTCAGCCATTGTTCTGTGTTCTAGTCCCTGGATCAGCAGAAAGCAAGTCTTCTCCATCCTCAACGTGACACACCTTCAAATACTTAAACAGGGCTATCATATCACCCTTTAACCATCTCTTCTCCAGGCTAAACCTATCTGACTACTGAAATCTTTCCTCATAATGTATGGTTTCCAGAACCTTCATCATTTTCTTTATCCTCCTCTGAACACACTCCAATTTATCAACATCATTTTTGAATTGTGCCCAGAATTGGACACAGGATTCCAGGTGAGGCTTGACCAAAACAGAATAGAATGGCACTATTACTTCCCTTGATCTAGACACTATACTTCAATTGATGCAGCCTAAAATCACATTGGCCTTTTTAGCTGCTGCATCACGCTGTTGATTCATGTTCAACTTGTGGTCTACTTGGACTTCTAGATCCCTTTCACATGTAGTCTCATTAAGCCAGGTGTCTCCCATCCTTTATCTATGCATTTCATTTTTCCACCCTAAGTGCAGTACCTTATTTTTCTCTGTGTTAAATATTATTTTGTTAGCTTGGATCCATCTTTCCAATCCATTCACATCTTCTTAAATTTTGATCCTGTCCTCTGGGTATTAGCTAATCCTCCTAATTTGGTGTCATCTGCAAATTTGAAGGGAAGGGAAAATGTATGCAATAACACCTGCTTGCAACTTGACCAATAACTTGATCCTAAGTTGAAACACTCAGGCCATGGGAGAATGAACTCAGCATATGGGCTGGCAGTTGTAAGCAACAGTCCCCTGGCACCTGAAAGACTAATCAATTTTATTATCATCACTTCCTTATTTTCAGCCCTGCATATCATAAATTTCAGCAGTCCCTTACTGGTACTTTTAAAATCTGGCAACTGTATCTTGATATATGACTGGCCCAATTGGGGACAGTTAGGGGGAAAGCTGGCAGAGGAATAATTGAGGCAGAATGGTGTTTCTGTGTGTTACATGGCTAGTCCTTACCTACCTTATACACCTAAATTGGATTAGCATATCACTCAAGACTTGATGGAGGACACAATCTTATAGGGGAATGATGTCCATACTATGTACTATGACTCAATAGATGTAAGCCTACTTTTCCAGGTATTTTTTTTTTAATGTAAAGAATAAGTCTTTCTTTGATCTACTTTGAGACTTGAGTGGCTGGCTGTATTTTTAAAAAGCTTTATGATGTTACTGTTTTTATTATGGTATTAAGAGTTAGTTTTGAACTGAGGGAAATATCAAATAAAATTTTTAAATGTGTAAGAAGGTCATGCTGAAAACTAGAAATTGACAGATCTATCAGTTCTTGATTCTACAGTTCTATGATTCTATGATCATTTGTCTAGCCTTAAACTCACTTCATCCCTTTTTTTATGATAGCAAGAAAATTTGTATATATTTTGTGCACTTTGCCCCTAAATTATATGAATTGTGTACAATTTTTGCTTAACGTGCTCATTTTTGTGAGCAGTTTTCTTTATGTACAGCCGTGGATCCAACATAATGATAGTTAAGAGAAAACCCTCACTAGTGTTGGATTGCACTATTGCATGCACAATTGTGTAACTAGTTGTATAGGATGCTGCACAACTGTTTGGACAGCAAAAATTGGATATAGGACAGCAAAAATTGGTATTGGATAGCACTCTTGTACTAGCTTTGAAAATATGCAACTGCTAGCAGAACATTATTCTTTGTACTTGTTGCAACATATTGAAGGGTACAAACCATTGTTTTTAGAATATACCGTATATACTCGACTATAAGTCAACCTCATGTATAAGTTGAGGGCAATTTTCGGGGGCAAAATTATGGATTTTGCTATGACCCATGGATAAGTTGAGGGTAAAGTTTACGGGCATATAGGAAAGGATCTAAAGGATGAAGCAAAGCAAAACAATGTCAAATAACTTCCAAAAGTCCATCAGACATAACTCTTTGTGCTTATTCTTAAGACTGGATGGATGAGAGAGTAACGGGGGTCAGTGCTTCCAGGACAGATTATACTCTTGCTTTTCACCAGGGGATGGATCCTTCTTTAAATAAGAGTTAAGATACAGTACTTACATTGACCCGTGGATAAGTCGACTCAGGTTTTTGGGGTCAATTTTTTGACCTAAATTTCTAGACTTATACATGAGTATATACAGTAACTGTTATTAGGTACACATTTGTGTGTGTACTTTCCCATAATTTACACATTTTTCTTCTGCATTTTTTAAAAAAACTGGATAATTCTATTATGAAATTAGGATAAATTGAGCTTTCAAAGAATAATTGAGTTTTGGTTCCAATACTGGGAAGTTTTGGTCTCTATTGTGGTTTGCAAGTAGGTAATTGGGCACATTCACATTGACATGCACCTAATATTTTAAAAATGTGATCATCTTTTTCTGAGATCCTTCCTGAAAACCGATTGAGCTGCTTCTTGGCAATGAAAAATCCAATGGCACATACTCTGTTCTTCTGTGTATAATAATTGTTCAAGACAAGCAGTGACAACAGCTGAAGGGAAGAAGCTGCAGGCCAGCTAGACAGATGAATCTAATATATGCAAGTCTTTTAATCCAAATTGGTTGGGAAACTAATCCCATCTCCTTTGTTACAATGCTTTGGCACCATTCCCACTATTTAAGTTGTAAAGTGTCTCAGGGGACACTGCCAAGTGTGTCTTCCCTTGTGTCTTCCCTTGTAATAATGACATCTCTTCTGGATTTGGCACTTGCAAAATGCCTCATACATATTCAGGGCTGTGTGTGACCTGCTTTTAAATATATATATATCAGAATGTATACCACAGTAATTCAAATTTTGCATCCAGAAAGTTGGATTCTGAAATCTGCATACAGTGTGGAAAGGTGCTGTTTTGCTTATTTTTTACCATCTTCCATTTGTGCCACTTTCCTGCAGTTAATTTTGATAGCAGGACTCATGGAAAAGGTTCTAGATACTTGCTCACAGCCCTTTCCAGTTCATATAATTAGACTGGAAAGGAGAGAGGTGGAAACTGTGGTTCTCCAGATTTTGTTAGACTCTACTTTCCATCACTTCTTACTGTGCTGGTTACCACTGATGGGAGTGTTTGTAAGCCAGCAAATAATAATAATAATAATAATAATAATAATAATAGTAATAATACAACAAAATTTTTATTTATATCCCACAACTCCCATAAGATCGAGGCAGCTTACAACTACAATAACAATACAATACAATAATAGAATACAATGCATAAATAAAAATACAATACAACTACAATAAAATTCCTACAGTATAAATAAACCTCACTATTCCTTCCCTCTTACATGTATAACATAGTATATAATATAATAATATATATAATATATATATAATATAAAAATAATAAAATATAGATTAATCATTAAAACAACTAGTTAAATCAATCAGTTAAGATATAGAAGGCTAGAGGTTCTATACTCTGGTTGTAATGGGCTAGTCAACTTGGTCCCATTCTCTCAAATGTTATTCAGAACACTGCACTCCACTGGGAGGGAGAATGGTGTGCAGTGGATTCCCCATAATTCTCAGCCAGTGGAGAAGGAGCCATCCAAGAAAGTCAATTCTTGGCATTGACCAGGCAAGGCAAGGCAAAGGGCCACATGTTCATTTGAGTGATTCAATATCCTGATCCCTATCTTCTGCTTGTCCTTAGTTCTTTTCCTTGCCTTACCCAGGAAAGATCATAAGCAAGCTCCTACATTTTTCATGCATTTAATAACAACAACAACTATGTATTAAGAACCCAAGCCCTCCCTCCAGTCCATCTGCCTTGGTCCAGGCCCCAGAGCGAGAGAAGAACCACTGGACCTCACCCCCTTCCCACCACCTTTCCCTTCTCCTTTTGTGTTGTCTCTTCTAGATTGTAAGCCTGAGGACAGGGATCCATCTAACTATAAGATTGTATGTACAGCACTGTGCAAATTTACAGCACTATATAAATAAATAATAATAATAATTTCCAGTCTCACTTTATTTGCGCAGTTGTGTGTGATAATCACTCACCATTTTGCTTTATCTGCTAGATGCTTTCAGTGTGCTTTAATCTCTCTTTAATGCCGAAATTAGCGCCTGTGTGATAAACTCCTTTCTCAGTGTTTCCTCATCCTCTCTTTCTTTTGCATGCTCCCTTGCTTTAAATTATTCACATTGTTTCTTCCATGCCCTTCTCCCCTTTCTTTCCCTCATGCCTCCAATTTTCATCACATCTTCAGCCTCTTCTTCTTGCCTCTCACCTCTTCCCCTTTTGTACCTTTTGCAATTTGGTTATTTTGTGTTTTTGGGGGGGCTGAGTGGGGATATTCGGGAAGGCTAAAGCAAAATTGAAAGCTTCCTTGTACACCAGACCTTTTCTGGCTAGCAAAAGAGGTTTTGAAAGAGAGGTTAGAGGGCTCCCAGTTTACTCCTATGGGAGTTGCAAGGATGTACACTTGTCCCTCCATATTCACTAGGGCTAGGGGCACAAGACCCCTGTGAATATAGAAAACCTGCAAATAACTAAAACACCATGTTTTTACCTGAGAGGACGCCTCTCTAGGAATCTCTAGGTCCTCCAGTGCAACTCTGTGGTCAACATCCAACAGACACTGGCCACAGAACTGCGCTGGAGGAGCTACAAATGCCCAGTTGAGTATTCTCTCTAGGAATCTCTAGGTCTTTCAGTGCAACTTTTAGTTAAAGTTGACCATAGAGTTGAACTGGAGGACCTAGATATTCCTAGAGAGAACACATTAATCAAATCCATCAATGTTCTAATCATCAAATATCAAAGTTGCAAATACGGAGGGAATGTGTGTACATTCAATGCCACCACCACCCCACTGCCTCCTCCAGAGCCATTGCTTCAAGGGAGGTTGATGTGAAAGAAAATTCTCTCCAGGGAGAAGACAGTTCTGCTTCTGACCCTGACTGGGTTGAGGCATCTGATCTCTCCGCTTAACTCAAAGATCAGGTCCTGAAAGCCTCTCCAGCACTGATGAACAAAGGACAGAGGTAGTCATTTTGGAGGAAGTTATGTTAATATCCAAGCAGAGAGCAGGTTCTACTGCTGAGCTCTCCTCCTGAACTGCCAAAGGGGAGATTAGACCTAACTGGCCTTTACAAATAGGGTTTATTCCCAAACAATGAAATTCCAGAAAGCTATCACTGAATGTGGATAACTAAAGGAAGTAATGAGTGTGTAGTAGGAAGGAGGAGTATGTGTAGTAGGAAGAATGTAGAACGGATGAATTCAGACACGTAAGGATGATATGAGGGAGGAGGAGTAAGTGAAGTGTTTGGGTTCTTTTTTAATGTATATATCTTAATAAATGCAATAAATAAAGTATTAAAAAATAAAGGCCATTTTGGAATTCCTCCTAGATCCATGGACGTAAGATTGAAATGTAGAACATCTATGGGAAAAGGTAGACCTCTGGTCACCCTGGACATTAAGTATCACACTGCTTTAAATTGTGCACTATTGATATGCTCTCTCATGTCTAGATGCCTTGGATGGCCTTAGGCTCAGAAAATACAAGGTGAGGGTACGGTATTCAGCCTTTGAACTCCCTCTGTGTGAAATTTTGATTTCATTTTTAGCAGTAGCTACAAATGCGCCTTGCAACCTAGCTGCTTTTACTGTGCCCTTCTTTCTGGATAATATAAGCTATCAATCTTGAACTGCAGACTTTTGGAAAGACCAGTAATGAGTAATGCAATGAAGATGAATGGAATAGTTAGAGATGACAGTCTCTGTCTAATTGTTAACATAGGCTCTTGCTTCCTTAGGGCAAAGGTGAAGAAAGGTGTGAGTGTTTTCAGCATCAGAGCCAGCGATCCATATACATGGGATGTGCAAAAGAGTGTGGATTATATTGGGAAATATGCACCGGCGGTTATATTTTGTCGAAGGAAATCAACTCCCTTGGGAAAAAGGTAGGCCCATGGTTTCTCTACATTACTTACTAAGTATGTCCAAATAAATCTGCAAGTTACTTCTAGAAAGTGAGTTACAGGGGACAGACTTTTCTGGAGGGGAAATATTGGTACACTACAACTGACTTTCCTTTCGAATTCAAGTTTTTTGGGGGGAATATGTGCTGCATTCCTAGGGTGACTGCTTGGCACATGTGGACAGTGGCCTAATAGAGCTGGCTGTGCATATCCATAGTTTGGATTGAACATATTACAAATAGCAATGCCAGCTGAAGCATGTTACTTTTCATGAGAGGAAACAGTTACTTATTTTCTTAAAATCATGTTGCTGTCGTTACTTATTTTTGTTAACATTTACTCATGATATCCAAAATGTTTTTGGTGGGGATAATTTTGGCAAGTTTGAGTCATTTTTGTATTATTTTTTTAAATCAAAAACTAATGCAAAAGTGAGACATTAGTAACATCTGACTAATGCTTTGTTCATAAAACAATCCATAATTAATAATAATTACTAATCTGTTAGCTCTGAAAACATTTCACTAAGTAGCTCCTAACATTTTACATTTGCAAAATAACAAGCCAAGTTTGGATGATGTCTGATATATCAGTGGTGGTGTGTTTGGAATTGGAGGAGTTGGAAAATAGAACTTCTCCCAGTTTATGAATATTGTCCTCCAGTTTCAGCCAAGATCTCAGCCTTGTCCATTGTCAGCACTGAAAAGTTCAGAAGTGGTTTTTCAAGGTGATGATCAGTAAGTGCTTATAAGCCTTGCTGAAAGTAGTGCTGTTGTTCTTTTGCTTATAATGACAGCTTAACGTTGTAAATTCTATTATTATTATTATTATTATTATTATTATTATTATCCTTTATTTATATAACGCTGTAAATTTACATAGTGCTGTACATACAATCTTATAATTAGACAGTTCCCTGCCCTCAGGCTTACAATCTAAAAGACACAACACAAAAAGAGAAAGGAAAGGTAGTGGGAAGGGGATGAGATCCAGTGGTTCTTCTCTCCCTCTGGGACCTGGACCAAGGCAGATGGACTGGAGGGGGGGGGGGGGCTCGGCTTCTTAATACATAATTAAAACTAGGCATCCTGGGGCAGATGGGATAATCCTGGGAACGCTTCCCTAAACAATATAGTCTTTAACTCAGTTTTGAAACTGGTTAGGGAAGTGATGAGGCACACATGTGGGGGAAGAAGGTTCCAGGAGTGAGGAGCAGAAAGTGAGAAGGGACAGGGCAGTGGAAATCCTAGGCTGGGACAGGACACCATGACTACCAGAATGGAGGGTACGAGAAGGAGTGTGAGGAGAAAGAAGTTCAGACAAGTAAGGAGGGGTCAGTCCGTGGAGGGCTTTGAAAGTCAACAACAAAAGCTTGTACTGTACTGGATGCGGAAGGGGAAGGGGAGCCAGTGGAGGGAGGATAAGAGAGGAGAAACATGGTCAAAGCGGTGAGCGGATGTGATAATATGTGCAGCTGAGTTCTGGACAGAGGTTAAAGGATGGAGGTGAGCAAGAGGAAGCCCTGTCAGAAGAAGGTTACAATAATCTAGTTGTGAGACCACTAGGGCATGGACCAGAATTCTGATGTTTCTTTGTTTAGTTTAAATTGGTGTAAACCATTGTGATGACTCTGGCAGGAATGTAATATAAAAACAGAACAAATTTTTAAAAAATGAGAGCTGGGCAGTCCTTAGAACACATAGCTAATATGAGTTCCCTGGATTCCTCCAGAGTCTCGGGGAAAAAATAAATCCTGGAAGCCTTAAAGAATGGTGATTCTCATCTAAAGCAAGGCACAGAGGCTTGATTTACTATGGAGGGTGGATTCTGGTTTTTGCTTCCTAAACCAGAAGTAACGGTCACTTGCACATTTGAAAACAATAGCAATCCCATAAAAATAAAGGTAAGTCAGATCATTTTTTGGTGAGAGAGAACAAAATTGAGCCTAGACCTTCTCAAGATGCCTTTTCCCTGCTTTGCATTATGAAGAAATATATTTACATTTCATGTGGGGTTACGTTGAAACTAAACTGGTCTCACCATGTGAACTGAACATGCACCATAAGGCTTCCTGAGCAGACAAGTTCATGTGGAAGTGATTGCTTCAACACTTTGGGAAGTTAATTTGAATTTTATATGCCAGAAGTACAATTTTGTTTCAATAGAAGTATAGTTTCTAGATCAAGGGAAGTTATAGTGCCACTCTATTCTGCTTTGGTCAGGCCCCACCTGGAATACTGTGTCCAGTTCTGGGCACCACATTTCAAAAAAGATGTGGAGAAACTGGAGCATGTCCAAAGGAGGGCAACTAAGATGGTGAAGGGTCTGGAAACCTTGCCCTATGAAGAACGCCTTAGGGAGCTGGGGATGTTTAGCCTGGAGAAGAGAAGGTTAAGAGGTGATATGATAGCCCTGTTTAAATATTTGAAGGGATGTCATATTGAGGAGGGAGCAAGCTTGTTTTCTGCTGCTGCAGAGACTAGAACGCGGAACAATGGATGCAAACTGCAGGAAAAGAGATTTCACCTCAACATTAGGAGGAACTTCCTGACAGTAAGGGCTGTTCGACAGTGGAACACACTCCCTCGGAGTGTAGTGGAGTCTCCTTCCTTAGGGGTCTTTAAGCAGAGGCTGGATGGCCATCTGTCAGGGATGCTTTGACTTGGAGTTCCTGCATGGCAGGGGGTTGGACTGGATGGCCCTTGTGGTCTCTTCCAACTCTATGATTCTATGATTCTATGATTCTATCCTCTTTTATTCATAGCAGAACATTACTTTGCTTTAATAACATTTTATATTATGTTTTCTAAATATACACAGCAGAATGTGCCCATACAAAAGGAGTGGAAGGCAGATTTTGATGCTATCATTTTGAGTTGGTTTATAATACTCTGCTTATTGTGTTACATGTGCTGTAGATCAAAGAGGATATTTTATTATTATTCTTTGCCATCTTGATTGCCTAAAGGAAATGGGGAAAGGAAGAGAAAAGTATGAGTTTAAAAAAAGAAATATATAAAGAACAGAAAAAGAAGAAAGAAGCTTTGAATTTTGTCCAACCCTCTTGTTCTGTTTCTTCAAATGAATAATCTTGCTAATTATCATCCTTGGTTCATGTCCCTGAACTTTCCAGAGGGAATTAAAAAAAATACTTTCCAAGCTTCAATCCACCATTCTCATTAGTGAATATTTAATCCAGTGAATTTTAGTGAATCAGTGAATTTTAAAATAGGCTGCATCTGCACTGTAGAAATAATGCAGTTTGACAGCACATTAATTTCCAAGGCTCCATCGTACAGAATCCTGGGATCTGCAGTTTTGTTGTGGCACCAGAGTTCTTTGACAGAGAAAGCTAACTGTTTCACAAAACTGCGGATCCCAGAATTCCATAGCATTTAGCTATAGCAATTAAAAGTAGTGTCACACTACATTATTTCTGCAGTGCAGGTGCATCCTTACAACGTTTAAAAAACAAAACCCTGAAGTATAATTGCTATTGTAGAACCCTCAGCCCTAAAACAATAAGCATCTAAGAAGTGAGTTATTATTTTGTTTTCTCCTTGTGAGAGAAGATTTGTGAGAATGATCACATTTAATTCTGATTTCTTAACAGGAAGGGCTTGTTTGTTCACAAATTTGCTGAGACACAATAGTCTGCATTTAGAGATTGTACACATTCTGTTTCATGGGATTAAGTTGAGTGAATTGCCCAGACTAAGGGAGTGTGGCAAAGTGGCACTTTATTGGTTCTTTTGGATCATTGGATGCAGATTCTGGGTTGAAGTGCAAGTGTCCAGATACAGACTCACACACTTCTACCTGCTAACCATTGGTCCTAGTAGAATGTATTGAAGGGAGGGACTGAGAGTCCTCAAGGGCTTTTGGTTCAAGACCCTGGGACACTTCACTACATGCGGCTGTTCTTACTCAGAGCTCGAAAGAGTTATGGAGTGTGGTCTGTTGTTCCCAGAGTCTCCTGATCAATATGGTAAGTAGCCATGCTGGATGGAGAATTTGAGTAGTTTCCCTTCAAAAAAGGCTTTGCTCACTTCTTGTCATATGATGGAGAGGTTGTCATTTTCAGGGTCTGCTTGGGTGCGGTAGGCTAGAAAGACAGAGCGGCCATTGGTATAGTGGAGGAGTGGGCAACTCTTGGGGGTAATAATAGTAATAATAATAATAGGATTTATTTCTGTTCCGCCTTTTCCGGTGGGGAATCAAAGCGGATTAGAATCATAGAATCATAGAATCATAGAGTTGGAAGAGACCACAAGGGCCATCCAGTCCAACCCCCTGCCATGCAGGAACTCCAAGTCAAAGCATCCCTGACAGATGGCCATCCAGCCTCTGCTTAAAGACCCCTAAGGAAGGAGACTCCACTACACTCCGAGGGAGTGTGTTCCACTGTCGAACAGCCCTTACTGTCAGGAAGTTCCTCCTAATGTTGAGGTGGAATCTCTTTTCCTGCAGTTTGCATCCATTGTTCCGCGTTCTAGTCTCTGCAGCAGCAGAAAACAAGCTTGCTCCCTCCTCAATATGACATCCCTTCAAATATTTAAACAGGGCTATCATATCACCTCTTAACCTTCTCTTCTCCAGGCTAAACATCCCCAGCTCCCTAAGGCGTTCTTTATAGGGCAAGGTTTCCAGACCCTTCACCATCTTAGTTGCCCTCCTTTGGACATGCTCCAGTTTCTCCACATCTTTTTTGAATTGTGGTGCCCAGAACTGGACACAGTATTCCAGGTGGGGCCTGACCAAAGCAGAATAGAGTGGCACTATAACTTCCCTTGATCTAGAAACTATACTTCTATTGATGCAGCCTAAAATTGCTTTACTGATTACAACAGTCAAACAAACAGCTTCATTTATATACCACTTCATACCACCTAAGCAGTGTCTAAGCAGTCTACAACTGTAAGCTACTTGCCCCCAACAATCTGGGTACTCATTTTAGCAACCTCGGAAGGATGCAAGCCTGAGTCGAGCTTCAGCCCTTTTGCTGGTATTGAACTAGCCACCTCATGGTTTTGAGTGAGTGGCTGCAGTACAGGCATTTAACCACTACATCACCAGGGCTCTATTACAGTGATGAGGCTTTATTGCCCCCATAAGGAATCTTAGAGGAATGTAAGCCCTGCCACATTCCTGGGTGTGTAGGGAGCAATTTATCCATAGTCTTGCTTGGTCTTGGCATTTTTTCCCAAGACAAAGTAGAAAATAGTCCAGGGAACCAAAAACATAGCAAAATTGCTACCCAAACACCCCGAGCGAACTTTGGAGGGCATTATGGTTGGGGATCATTTACCCCTTGTGTAGTTTGCATATATGTGACTTGGTTGAGACATGCAGCAATACTTCTCGGTCATGGGTTCCCAGATATTATTGCTAAGCCCCCAAGATTCCTGACCATGTGGTTGGGGCTGCTGGGGGTTGAAGCTTGACAAATGCATAGATATAGGATGGGGGACACCAGGCTGAACAAGACTACACGTGAAAGGGATCTAGAAGTCCTAGTAGACCACAAGTTCAACATGAGTCAACAGTGTGATGGGTCAGCTAAAAAGGCCAATGCAATTTTAGGTTGCCACTCTATTCTGCTTTGGTCAGGCCCCACCTGAAATACTGTGTCCAGTTCTGGACACCACAGTTCAAAAAGGATGTTGAGAAACTGGAGCGTGTCCAAAGGAGGGCAACTAAAATGGTGAAGGGTCTGGAAACCATGCCCTATGAAGAATGACTTAGGGAGCTGGGTATGTTTAGCCTGGAGAAGAGAAGGTTAAGAGGTGATGTGATAGCCCTGTTTAAATATTTGAAGGGATTTAAATATTTGAAGAATATTGAGGAGGGAGCAAGCTTGTTTTCTGTTGCTTCAGAGTACAGGACCCGGAACAATGGATGGAAGCTACGGGAAAAGAGATTCCACGTGAACATTGGGAGGCACTTCATAACAGTGGAACACACTTGAAAGTGGAACACACTCCCTCAGAGTGTAGTGGAGTCTCCTTCTTTGGAGGGCTTTAAACAGAGGCTGGATGGTCATCTGTCAAGGATGCTTTGATTGAGAGTTCCTGCATGGTAGGGGGTTGGACTGGATGGCCCTTGGGTGTCTTCCAACTGTACAATTCTATGATTCTAGGGAATAAGTGACCTAGATATAGAAGCAATAGTTTATCTTTCTGCTAGCAACAAAGGCATGCATCATGAGTGACCCACCACTTATTCATTGTAGCCTACAAGATACTTTGCACAATTGAAGCCAAGCAGCAAAACCAGGAGGCTTTGGATGCAGTAGGTCACCATACATGACTGGTGGACTAGGCTTCTCTTGGCTTGCCGGGTCAAAGTGGTTCAGGCCTAGCCGATTTATTTCTTTTTATTACCCTTATTGTCATTTGTAAGCATCCATTTCTAGTTAGTGGTTTCATTTGTAATCTTCTGGAAGGATTTTGACAACTTGGCAATATTGCTGAGCCACACTCTGAGCTAATTGCAGAGATTTCCGTTGTGAATCTAGGACAGCAGTGCTTTCTTGAAGTGTGGGAGACATTCCCTAAAGGAAGATACAAAGTCCTCTCTGACCTCATCAGATGAGTAGGAATAGAAAGAATATGCACTGCTATTGATTTTCCAACAGAATAATGGCTTTCCTAATGCTTAGGAAATCCCTACCAAGAAGAAAAGTGCAGTGGAGAGGTTCTTGACACATCGTGAATTCTCTTGAGGAGACTGTGTCCAAAGTAAATGTTATGCACAGAAAACAATTTCTGGCCCAGGAAACATGTTTTCTGAAGAAGTGGAGTTAAAATCATGTGGGCCCTACATACCCTCCAACCATTCATAGATGAAAACAGGGACAAATATGGCCAAGCAGAATTAGAGTGTGGTCAAGATGGTGACAAATGATTAATAAAGAAAAGTAGACAAGCTAGGAAAATTCTGCAGCTGTTAGTTTTTGCCTAAGTTTACAGGGCACCCCTCCCTCTCTTCTCCCTGCTGAGTTAAATCACTGCAAATTACTTTGCACTTTGAACTCAGTTTCCACCAACTGAAGAAAAATGGGAGAAGCAGAGACAACCTGGAGTATTTTTAAAAGCAGCTGAAAAAATTGGACAGCAGAGGATTAACTGAGACTGTGCATGTCCAGAACTGGACACAGTATTCCACATGAGGCCTCACCAAAGCAGAATAGAGTGGCACTATTACTTCCTTTGATCTAGACAATATACTTCTATTGATGTAGCCTAGAATCACATTGACATTTTTAGCTGCTGCATCACACTGTTAATTCATGTTCAACTTGTGGTCTATTAGGACTCCTAGATTCCTTCCAGCGTAATCTCATTAAACCAGGTGTCCACCGTCCTGTATCTATGCATTTCACTTTTTCGCCCTAAATGCAGTACCTTACATTTTTCTGTGTTGAAGTTCATTTTGTTATCTTTGGCACAGCTTTCTAATCTATTAAGGTCATTTTGAATTTTGTTCCTGTCTTCTTGGGCATTACCTATTCCTCCTAATTTGGTGTCATCTGCAAATTTGATAAGTATGTCCCCAATTCTGTTATCCAAGTCATTGATAAAGATGTTGAATAGCACTGGACCCAAGACAAAACACTGTGGCACCGCACTGGTCATTCCTCTCAGGTCAGTTGGAGCTAGAGAGAGAATGAAGAGCAGCTTCTCAGCGGCCATTTTAAGTGGTGAGTGTTTGGATTTTTAAAATCTCTTGGGGAAGTGTGCTTGTTGCAGAGAAGGAGGAGCTTTTTTTCCAAACAAGGCAAAGTACAACACAGGGATCAGGGGAGCTTCAAACTTTGTTTTTAGAGGTTCTCCTTTAAATCTTTTCCTTTTAAAAAGTACTTTTGAGGAGTTCCCCCTCACAGAGGAAGTGAGTACAAGTTAGCAGCCAGGAGATCGCCATAAAGTTATATTCCCAGTAGACTGAGCTCACTGACAGACATTTGGTGAAATGGGCCAGGCCATCAGGGACCTTTGACATTGGTGTTTACCGGGGGATTTTCTTTGAGGAGGAAGCCTGCAGTCCTGTTTCAGTGATTACATAACACTTCTTGGTATGGACGCTGAGGAAACTGCTGCAGTCACCAGCAACACTTGTGGGATGTTTGTCTTCTTGCCTACCAATGTGGGAAAATTCACATGCCCCAGGTGTAAGTTGGTAGCCCTCTTAGAGGAGAAAGTACAGCAACTGGAAACCAGGGTAGCTACACTTCAGCATATTATGGAGCAAGAGGTTTTCCTGGACAGAACAAAAGGAATGATCTTGGAAGGGTACCACACAGAGGAAGTCACTGGACAGGAGAAGGTCACTTCATGTAAACAGGAGGCAGACAGCTGGAGGAATGTCACACAGAGAAGCAGGGAAATCAGAGATAGTTCTGGGAGCTTGCAGCTACAGAATCGTTTTGAAGCCCATTCCCTTATCAAGGAGGATGAGGAAGACCAGCATGGACAGCGTTCAGGGACAGAGCAAGGAAGCCTGAAAGTTCCACCCCAAGGAACAGTCGCTGCTAAGTCTTGGAGGAGGCGTGTGGTCGTGGTGGGGGACTCCTTGCTGAGGGGTACAGAAGGAGTGATTTGTGGGCCCAACAAGATGTCTTGGGTGTGTTGTCTCCCTGGGGCAAAGATCTGTGATGTGACAGAGAGTCTGACAAGACTGGTAAAGCGTACTGACCAATACCCCTTCCTTTTGGTCCACGTGGGAACAAATGACACAGCAAGACACAGCCTTCAGACTATCAGAAGGGATTAAGAGGCTCTGGGTAAGAAGCTGAAGGAAATGGATGCACAGATTGTCATCTCATCTCTTCTGTCAGTAGAAGGGCATGGTCCAGGAAGGAGAAGAAAATAGCAGATGTCAACAACTGGCTCCGCAGATGGTATCACTGAGAACGATTTGGATTCTTAGATTATGGGCTGTGGTTCCATGAGGAAGGACTTCAGGCAAGGGATGGGCTGCATCTCACACCAGTTGGCAGAAATGTTTTTGCCAACAGTCTGAAGAATCTGATCAGGAGAGCTGTAAACTGAGTTATGTGGGGAAGGGAGACGTCATTCTGGAAGGCAAAAGGGCTGGAAAAATAGTCAAATTGACATAGAGGGAACAAAGCAAACAGTGCCAGGAGCCAACAGTAGGAGGCAAAAAAATGTGCACAGGCAGCAAGTAAAGGGGACACATGGTCTCTGATGTCTCTACACTAATGCACAGAGCATTGGAAATAAGCAAGATGAACTTGAACTCCTAGCACAACAAGGGAAATATGATATAATAGACATCACTGAAACCTGGTGGGATGAGTCTCATGATTAGAATGTAGAAATAGAGGGATATAACCTTTTTAACAGAAACAGCCCAAACAAGAAAGGAGGAGGAATAGCATTATATGTGAGGGATAGTTACACCAGTGAAGAGATCCAGGACATCAATACTGGAAGCCAAGTGGAGAGCATCTGGATAAAAATTAAAGGGGAAGGAAACACCAAGGCTGTTACTGTGGGAGTCTGCTACAGACCTCCAACTCAGGTAGAGGAATTGGATGATGTCTTTCTAGAACAGATAACCACTCACTCAGGAGAAATATGGTAATGATGGGTGACTTCAAGTATCCTGATATTTGCTGGAATTCAAATTCTGCCTAATCCTCAAGGTCTGAAGACAGTTTCATTGTGCAAAAGGTGGAAGAGGCAACAAGGGAGTCAGCTATTTTGGATCTGATCCTAACCAACAGAGATGACCTGGGGTGCAAGTGGTTGGATCCTTAGGTGGCAGTGACCATGTTTTCCTGGAGTTTGTTATACAGTGGAAAGGAGAAGTCAGGCATAATCAGACAAACATTCTAGACTTTAGGAAAGCTGATTTTAGTAAACTTAGAGAAATACTGAGGGTGATCCCCGTTGATGTAAACAAGCAGATGTGCGCAGTTCAAGCAATCTCTGATGCCTTTGGAACTACCGGCAATCTTGGAGCTGTTCAGCTTTATCAGGATTCCTCCTCCCAGTTGTTGATGAAACAGACTGGAGTCAAAACTCTCTCCTCAGAGGTTTTATTCTTCAGTTGCTGTATTTAAAAATATACACACGCTTGTCCAACAAAACTCTCCAACCAACCATCCACCAACTGCACCGACTAACCAACAACTACTCAACAACTCACACTGCGGTGTGCAGGCTATTTATGGACTTGTGCAATGTGGCCATTATACCCAGCCTCTTCCGATGACTTTGTTCCTTGTGCCACCTGCAATGCTGTCCCCTCAGTCAGGAAGACTCGTGTTGTTTACATTAGGCCCATGTGCCAGCAAGCACATACTGACCTTGAGAAACAGTTTGCTTCCAGCTTTCAGCTGCAGACAATTCTAGGCAAGCAAACAGTAAATCACTCATAATTCCCGTTTTACCTTTTGTGCACAGCTGTACATTTTAAATTCGGGCCTCAAATCCTAACAGTCCCATGGTGAGGAATACTAAAAGAGAAGGGAGTTCAAGATGGATGGGAGTTCCTCAAAAAGGAGATACTGAAGGCACAGTTTCAAACAGTTCCAATGAGGAGGAAGAGTGGGAGGTGTCTCAAGAAGCCAGGATGGATGACTAAGGAACTTTCAACTAAGCTAAGTTTTAAACGGAACATGTATAAGAAATGGAAAAATGGGGAAATCACCAAAGAGGAATTCAAAGAAATAGCCAGCATGCTTAGGAATAAAGTCAGAAAAGCTAAAGCGCAGAATGAACTCAGGCTTGCTAGAGAAGTTAAGAACAATAAAAAAGGCTCTTTGGGGTATGTCCACAACAAAAGGAAGAAGAAGGAAATAGTAAGGCCACTGTGTGGTGAAGATAGCAAAATGCTAACAGGGGACAGAGAAAAGGCAGAATTACTCAACACCTTCTTTTTTTCAGTCTTCTCAGAAAAGGTAAAGGGTGTTCAACCTAAGGACAGTGGAGCAGGGGACAGAATAGGAGAATTTCAGCACAGAATAAGTAAAGAGAGAGTACTGGAATACCTGGTTAATCCAAATGTATACAAGTCTCCAGGACCAGACGAACTACATCCAAGGGTGTTAAAAGAACTGGCAAATGTAATGTCAGAACCATTATCAATAATCTTTGAGAATTTTTGGAGAACCGGAGAAGCCCATGATCCAAGAATCCAAATCGTTCTCGGTGACACTATCTGCGGAGCCAGTTGTTGATATCTGCGATTTTGTTCTCTCTTCCTGGACCATGCCCTTCTACTGGCAGAAGAGACGAGATGACATTCTGTGTGTCCATTTCCTTCAGCTTCTTACCCAGAGCCTCATAATCCCTTCTAATATTCTGAAGGCTGTGTCTTGCTGTGTCATTCGTTCCCACGTGGACCAAAAGAAAGGGGTATTTGTCAGTAGGTTTGACCAGTCTTGTCAGCCTCTCTGTCACATCATGGATCTTTGCCCCAGGGAGACAACACACCTCCCGAGACATCTTGTCAGGCCCACAAATCACTCCTCCTGTACTTTTCAGCAGGGAGTCCCCCACCACAACCACACACCTTCTCCAAGGCTTAGCAGCAACTGTTCCCTGTGATGGAACTCTTAGGCTTTCCTGCTGTGTCCCTGAAGTCTGTCCATCCTGCTCTTCCTCATCCTCCTTGATAAGTGACAGAGCTTCAAATCGATTCTGTAGCTGCAAGCTCTCAGAGCGATCCCTGGTTTCCCTTCGTCTGTGTGTGACATTCCTCCAGCTGTCTTCCTCCTGTGTACATGAAGTGACAGTCTCCTCCCTAGTGACTTCCTCTGTTTGGTCCCTGTCCAAGACCGTTTGTTCCGTTCTGTCCAGGAAAACCTCTTGCTCCCTGATACGTTGAAGTGTAGCTACATGGGCCTCCAGCTGCTGCACTTTCTCTTCCAAGAGGGCTACCAACTTGCATTTGGGGCATGTGAATTTTCCCACATTGGTAGGCAAGAAGACAAACATCCCACAAGTGTTGCAGGTGACTGCAGTAGTCCCCTCAGTGTCTATACTGAGAAGTCTTAGTTAGTCCCTGAAATAGGATTATGGGCTTCCCCCTGAGGAAAAAAATCCCCTGATAAACACTAAGGTTAAAACCCCTGGAGGAAAAAAAAATCCCCTGTTAAACACTAAGGTTAAAAGTCCCCTGGTGACCTGGACTTTTTCCCAATCACTACTAGTGATAAAAATTCTGAGACTGCTAGTTCCACCCCCTAGTGACTCACATGTGTGACTCACAGAAGCTCCATTCACCAGCAACAACACACTCTCCCAAGAGTTTTCAAAAATTCAACTCTCACCCACTTAAAAATGGCCACCCAGGAACTACTCTACTTCTCCTTCTCTCCAGCAGGAACTGGTCTAGAAAGGTCTAGAAAGGCTCTCTGAGACTGCTAGCTCCACCTCCTGGTGACTCACAGGTGTGACTCACAGAAGCTCCACCCCCAGCAACAACACACTCTCCCAAGAGTTTTCAAAAGTTCAACTCTCACCCACTTAAAAATGGCCACCCAGGAACTACTCTACTTCTTCTCTCCAGCAGGAACTGGTCTAGAAAGGTCTAGAAAGGCTCTCTGAGACTGCTAGCTCCACCTCCTGGTGACTCACAGGTGTGACTCACAGAAGCTCCACCCCCAGCAACAACACACTCTCCCAAGAGTTTTCAAAAGTTCAACTCTCACCCACTTAAAAATGGCCACCCAGGAACTGCTCTCCTTCTCTCCAGCAGGAACTGGTCTAGAAAGGAGTAGGTTCCAGTCAGCGGGGGGGGGGGGGGCTCCCACAGATCCTGGCTGGAGAGGGGAAGAAACTCCTCTATAAAAGAGGACATCAAACTCAAATGGGGGTGCCTAGCTGTGGGGCACAAGTTCAGGGTTCTGCTAAGTGACTACAGAGGGAAGGAACCCCTCTTAGGACAGCTTCCCTGAACTCCCACAGTGAACAGACTCAGTTAAGGGAACAGATCGGTTGCTGGTGCCCTGGGTCTAGCTTCAGTTGAGGTGGTAAACTGCATAGTGACCTTCAGCTGTAAGTGATTAACAAAGGAGAAAGAAAAGGAGGAGGCTGTAGTCCATGTGCTTGGGTGAGATCTAATCTAATTTACACTTGAGCCATTGCATTCTGGGAGCCATTGCTTGGAGGCTACTTAAGGCTACTCAAGGCTAGCAGAAGCTTCATTTCCTTTAACAAAGGAGAAAGAAAAGGAGGAGGCTGTAGTCCATGTGCTTGGGTGAGATCTAATCTAATTTACACTTGAGCCATTGCATTCTGGGAGCCATTGCTGGGAGGCTACTCAAGGCTAGCAGAAGCGCTTTTTATCTAGTCAAGGAGGTGTTTAGAGAATAGAAAGGAGCTGGCCTGAAGCATCAGAGGAAGTGAATCAGAGACTTGCCTTTGGAAGGAGCTTTTAGCCAGGAGCTCTCTACCTAACTATAGCCCCCGTGACTTGAACTCAGTGACAGAGCTTGGGAATAAAGGCCAGGTCTAGCAAGGGAAGCCCACAGTCTTCTTTCAGTGCCTCCTTAAGACTTCTCAGTATGGACACTAAAGGCCCTGCTGCAGTCACCTGCAACACCTGTGGGATGTTTGTCTTCTTGCCTACAGAGGTGGGGAACTACATCTGCCCCAAGTGCAAGTTGGTAGCCCTCTTGGAAGAGAAAGTACAGCAGCTAGAGGAGCAGATATCTGCACTCCAGCATCATAGAGAGCAGGAGATTCTCCTGAACAGATCAGACCAGAATGTCTTGGGTGGGACACAGAGAGAGGAAGTTGTTGGGGTGGAGGAGGTCACTCCACATACAACAGAGGTAGATGCTTGGAGGAAGGTCACACACAGAAGTAAGGAAACCAGGGAACGTTCTGTGAGCGGCTTGCAGCTACAGAATCGCTTTGAATCTCTCTCTGTTGTCAGAGATGATGAGGAAAAGCAGCAGGGACAGACATCAGGGACAGAGCAGGGGAGCCTGAGAGTATCACGAAAAGGAACAGCCACTGCTAAGCCTCGGAGGAGGCGTGTAGTCGTGGTGGGGGACTCCTTGCTGAGGGGTACCGAAGCAGTGGTTTGTGGGCCTGACAAGATGTCTCGGGAGGTGTGTTGTCTCCCTGGGGCAAAGATCCATCATGTGACGGAGAGGCTGACAAGACTTGTCAAGCCTACTGATCAATACCCCTTTGTTTTGGTTCATGTGGGAACCAATGATACTGCAAGGCACAGCCTTCAGAATATCAAAAGGGATTATGAGGCTCTGGGAAGGAAGCTGAAAGAGATGGATGCACAGGTTGTCATTTCATCTGTACTCCCGGTAGAAGGGCATGGTCCAGGAAGGGAGAGGAAAATAGCAGGGGTGAATAACTGGCTCCGTAGATGGTGCCGCCAAGAACAGTTTGGATTCTTGGATCATGGGCTGCGGTTCCATGAGGAGGGACTTCTGGCAAGGGATGGACTGCATCTCACGCCAGTTGGCAAAAACGTTTTTGCCAACAGTTTGAAGAATCTGATCAGGAGGGCTTTAAACTGAGTTATGTGGGGGAGGGAGATATTATTCTGGAAGGCAAAAGGGATGGAGAGAATAGTCAAAGTGGCATAGAGGGAACAAGGCAAACAGTGCAAGAACCCAACAGTAGGAGGCAAAAAAATGTGCAAAAGCAGCAAGTAAAGAGGACACATGGTGTTGGATGTCTCTACACTAATGCACAGAGTATGGGAAATAAGCAGGATGAACTTGAACTCCTAGCACAACAAGGGAAATATGATATAATAGGCATCACTGAAACCTGGTGGGATGAGTCTCATGATTGGAATGTAGAAATAGAGGGGTATAACCTTTTTAAGAGAAACAGGCCAAGCAGGAAAGGAGGAGGAATAGCATTATATGTGAGGGATATTTACACCAGTGAAGAGATCCAGGAAGTCAATACTGGAAGCCAGGTGGAGAGCATCTGGATTAAAATTAAAGGAGAGGGAAATAACAGGGATGTTACTGTGGGAGTCTACTACAGACCCCCGACTCAGGCAGAGGAATTGGATGATGCCTTTCTAGAACAGATAAACACATACTCAGAAAGGAGAGATGTAGTAGTGATAGGTGACTTCAACTATCCTGATATTTGCTGGAAGTCAAACTCAGCCAAATCCTCAAGGTCTAGCAAATTCCTCACTTGCCTGGAAGACAAT
This sequence comes from Urosaurus nigricauda, assembly GCA_034509955.1. Lineage (NCBI taxonomy): Eukaryota > Metazoa > Chordata > Lepidosauria > Squamata > Phrynosomatidae > Urosaurus > Urosaurus nigricauda. The sequence goes on from JAOEGL010000014.1 coordinate 4,742,237, forward strand.
TTCATTGTCCAAAAGGTGGAAGAGGCAACAAGGGGATCAGCCATTTTAGATCTTATCTTAACCAACAGGGAAGACCTAGTTGAAGGGGTGCAAGTGGTTGGATCCTTAGGTGGAAGTGACCATGTTCTCCTGGAGTTTGTAATACAGTGGAAGGGAGAAGCTAGGCATAGTCAGACACGCACTCTAGACTTTAGGAGAGCTGATTTCAATAAACTTAGAGAAATACTGGGAGTGATCCCATGGTCAGGAATACTACAAAAGAAGGGAGTTCAAGACGGATGGGAGTTTCTCAAAAGGGAGATATTGAAGGCACAATTTCAAACAGTTCCAATGAGGAAGAAAAATGGAAGATGTCTCAAGAAGCCAGGATGGATGACTAAGGAACTTTCAGCTGAGCTAAGTTTTAAACGGAACATGTATAAGAAATGGAAAAATTGGGAAATCACGAAAGAGGAATTCAAACAAATAGCCAGCACATGTAGGGGTAAAGTCAGAAAAGCTAAAGCGCAGAATGAACTCAGGCTGGCTAGAGAGGTTAAGAACAATAAAAAGGGCTTTTTTGGATATGTCCGCAGCAAAAGGAAGAAGAAGGAAATGGTAGGGCCACTGCGTGCAGAAGATGGCAAAATGCTAACAGGGGACAGAGAAAAGGCAGAATCACTCAACACCTTCTTTGGTTCAGTCTTCTCAGAAAAGGCAAAGGGTGCTCAACCTAAGGATAATGGAGCAGAAGACAGAATAGAGGAATTTCAGCACAGAATAAGTAAAGAGGTAGTACAGGAATACCTGGTTAACCTAAATGAATATAAATCTCCAGGACCAGATGAACTACATCCTAGAGTATTAAAAGAACTGGCAAATGTAATATCGGAACCACTGGCAATAATCTTTGAGAACTCATGGAGAACAGGAGAAGTCCCAGCAGACTGGAGGAGGGCAAACGTTGTGCCCATCTTCAAAAAGGGAAAAAAAGAGGATCCCAACAATTATTGTCCAGTTAGTCTGACATCAATACCAGGAAAGATTCTAGAGCAGATCATTAAGCAGAGAGTCTGTGAACACTTAGAGGCCAATGCCATAATCACAAAAAGTCAACATGGGTTTCAGAGAAACAAGTCATGCCAAACGAACCTGATCTCTTATTTTGATAAAATTACCAGCTTGGTAGATGAAGGGAATGCTGTGGATATAGTATACCTTGATTTCAGTAAGGCCTTTGACAAGGTTCCCCATGACATTCTTGCAAACAAGCTTGCAAAATGTGGGATAGACAAGTTAACCGTTACATGGATTTGTAATTGGTTGACTGGCCGAACTCAAAGGGTGCTCAACAACGGTTCCTTTTCTTCCTGGAGAGAAGTGACCAGTGGGGTGCCACAGGGTTCTGTCCTGGGCCCAGTGCTATTCAATGTCTTTATTAATGATTTGGATGACAGAATTGGAGGCATACTTATCAAATTTGCAGATGACACTAAACTGGGAGGAGTAGCTAATACCCCAGAGGACAGGATCAAAATTCAAAATGACCTGAATAAACTAGATAGCTGGGCCGATGCTAACAAGATGAAATTCAATGCAGAGAAATGTAAGGTTCTGCACTTAGGGTGGAAAAATGAAATGCACAGATATAGGATGGGGGACACCTGGCTGAATGAGACCACATGTGAAAGGGATCTAGGAGTCCAAGTAGACCATAAGCTGAACATGAGTCAACAGTGCGATGCGGCAGCTAAAAAAGCCAATGCAATTTTAGGTTGCATCAATAGAAGTATAGTTTCTAGATCAAGGGAAGTTATAGTGCCACTCTATTCTGCTTTGGTCAGGCCCCACCTGGAATACTGTGTCCAGTTCTGGGCACCACAATTCAAAAAGGATGTGGAGAAACTGGAGCATGTCCAAAGGAGGGCAACTAAGATGGTGAAGGGTCTGGAAACCATGCCCTATGAGGAACGCCTCAGGGAACTGGGGATGTTTAGCCTGGAGAAGAGAAGGTTAAGAGGTGATATGATAGCCCTGTTTAAATATTTGAAGGGATGTCATATTGAGGAGGGAGCAAGCTTGTTTTCTGCTGCTGCAGAGACTAGAACGCGGAACAATGGATGCAAACTGCAGGAAAAGAGATTCCACCTCAACATTAGGAGGAACTTCCTGACAGTAAGGGCTATTCGACAGTGGAACACACTCCCTCGGAGTGTGGTGGAGTCTCCTTCCTTAGGGGTCTGTAAGCAGAGGCTGGATGGCCATCTGTCAGGGATGCTTTGATTTGGCGTTCCTGCATGGCAGGGGGTTGGACTGGATGGCCCTTGTGGTCTCTTCCAATTCTATGATTCTATGATATGATTCTATGATCGTGAGCAGCAAAGGGTGCTGTCTCTGACCCACGAGTTTCATTAGCAGGCAGGAGAAGGAATCCCATTTTGAAGCAATGCAGGGAGAAAGCTCCCTCTTACACACACGCATAAACTCCTTTATCTGGTGGGAAGAGGTTTTCCCCTTTTAGTCCAGGAGGAAAGAAGTTCCTCATCCCATTCCCCCAAAATAAAAACGCTGGTGGGTAAGTTCCTCCAGTGGAGCTGGAATGTGTGTCCCGCTGTGGCGGGGAGGTCCTATCTGAGTGATAGCGAGGATGAGGTGGTCCTCGCCAAAGAATTAAAAACTGGGGCAAGGTGGCCCCTGATAGCAAGAGAAAGCTTCCACAGGAAAGACTTTGCCATTGTTCTCAGTGTCTTGGAGGACAGTACAAGGAGGGAGAGAGCAAGGCCAGTTCCCTGTGTTGAATAATAATAGAAGAGCCGCCCTCTCATGACCAGATGGGTTAGGAGAGGACAGATAGACTATTAACTGGTGTCATTGTCCTCATCGTTCTGGACCATCAGAGCATGTCCCCTGAAGTCAGTTAGACAAAAACCCCTTTTACGTCCCTGGGAGCAATTTTTCTGTCTCAGGAGGAAGAGGTTCTTGTCCTCTGTGCTTTGGATGACTTAAAGTAATGGGAGGGAGAGGGTGGCTGATTCTCCCTTTGCATTCAGGGGAGCCCACCTTTCCTCGCAGCCAGGATTTCTCTGAGGATAGAGAGATAGCTTAAAGACACCCTTTTTATAGGTAGGTAGGTAGGAAGGTAGAGGGACTCAAAATCGAAGTAAAGAGGTCTTTAAGGAGGCTGCTCTCTGCTTCTGGTCCCCTGCCCTCCTAAACCGTGTAGGACAATCTGGTTTTGCTAGCCTTCCACAGTTTGGAGGACAATTGGCTTTGGAGACTAGTTCACCCCAGACAGAGATTGGTGGGGGTTGATTTTGAGGTGGACACTTCCCTCTTGAAAATCCCCCACGCCCCTTCCACCCAAAGCTGTGAAAGGAGTTTAGACTCCCATCCTAAAGCGAAATTGGCTTTTCACCCAGGCTCCAAACACAGTTGGGAAGAGAATCCTCCTTTTTGTCATCCAGAGGCAAGCAGTTAAATTCTGGAGTTCATTTCCTCAATTTCCCTTTTTTGGGAAATCCCAGTACATCAGAAAAAGAGAACGGAGGACAACGGACTAGAACCAAGACATGCTTTGATAATCTACATCCATCCTGAAGAAAGAGAAAGGAAAGTGAGAGAGGATGGAGAAGAAAGGAAAGGGAGGGAAAAAGAAGAAAGAAAGAAAGAAAGAAAGAACATGAGGAGTCACACTGTCTCAGCTCTCCTCCGTCTCCTTTCCCCCTGACAAATATCCTGAAAGATAACTTGGAAAAGGAGTCCGAAAACCCTTCAGGCCATGGACAGAGGTTGTCTGCTGAAATCCTAGAAAGCCAGATCATGGGCAAAAGGGAGTTGCAAAGCCCAGCATCCTGATTACAATGTGACAAAGGACCCTTGTTTTCATTTTGGACTTACCACTCCCTAATGTGATTTTAAGGGCTGCAGAAAAGGGAGAATGGAAACACAAGACAGTGTCCTACATTTCCTGATCCTCCTAGGATAGGAAAGTAGATGTTATCTCTTTCAAGGTGGCTGGCTTTCAGCAGCTACTTCTGCTTTAATTCGGATGTTAAATGTCCTCTCAGGATTTACAAAGTAGGAAAAGAGTTTAAAGAGAACTTTTGCTGGATTCGGATTGGTCAGCTGGTCATTGTGTTAGTATTGATGTCATGTGTTTTAGATTTAAGTTAGAGTTGTGGAATTTCTGTTGTCTGTTTGTCCTGGAATTTTTAGTCTTCCTTCTTGGACTCCAAATCTAGGTTAATTTGCTGCTATTCTGGGGTGATAAAATATCGTCTGGTTCCCTTGGATGCACAAATCTTATGGGCAAGGAAACCTTCGCATTTCTTTTGAGTTATGTCTTCTTTCTCTTTCATTGGCTGTTAGTAAAACTGGTGGGTTTGAAGAGTGTTTGTTTTGTTTTGCTTGTTTTGTTTTGTTGTTTGCCCCAGTCCATGTGTGAATTTGAAGAGAAGGTGTGATTATGGATTCAAAGGTAGAATTGTAGAGTTGTGTTTGTCTGCTTTTTCCAGAAATTTCTAGCTTCCCTCTTCTGAGCAAAATCTGGATTGGTCTAATGCTATTTTTGGATGATAACATTTGGTTAACTTTCTTTAGGTACCTCGACCACACAGATAAGGAAACTTTAAAATTTCCCTTAAGTCAGAATCTGTACTTAGTGGTACGTAGAAGTACTATTTCTCATTTCTCATTCTTCTCCTCTGCCTGGTCACACCCCAGAACTCTCTCTCCCTGTGAAGTTTGATTTGCATAACACAGCAAGCTGTGAGAGAGACTGGGCCAGCTAGGCAGATCTTACCAGTGGTGAAGGACTGCATGTTCCATCGTCTCCAGTGAGGAGACCCAGATTTTGCCATCTTGTTGGGTAGTTTGCTTCTTCATGTGTGTCTTGGGGAGTTTGGCCACCTCCTGCTGGAAGCAAGAAGAGCCCTCCCTTCAACCACCATCTTGAGGGGAGAGAAAGGCAGGCCACCTCCTGCTGGAAGCAAGAAGAGCCCTCCCTTCGACCACCATCTTGAGGGGAGAGAGATGCAGGCCACCTCCTGCTGCAAGCAAGAAGAGCCCTCCCTTCAACCACCATCTTGAGGGGAGAGAAAGGCAGGCCACCTCCTGCTGGAAGCAAGAAGAGCCCTCCCTTCAACCACCATCTTGAGGGGAGTTAATTGTCTAATTAACAAATTGTAAGCCGCTCTGATAGCTTTGGCTGAAGAGCGGGGTATAAATAAAATTTATTATTATTATTATTATTATTATTAGTTTGAGGGACAGGCACCCCCTCTCTGTTCCTTATGCTTATTTCTTTGTTTCGTATTTGGTTTTTTTTTCTTGCACTGCATAGCCCATCATCCTGAAAATGGCAGTGTGATTATGCTTCGCTTTTGAATGTTTCTGGGCAAGATACAGGAGCTTGTTGGGAAAAGGACTCCCATCCTTCTCCTCTGCTTTCAGACTTTCATGGTTTCTGTTAGAGGCACCTCACTAGCAGAGTGCAGTCTATCTGAGTAAATCTCATGTTCTGTTCAAAGGGGATAGGCAGACTCACTTCCATTGCTTTTTGTCTCCTGCTGTTCTATCTTTCACATGAAATTAGTTTTGTCTTCATATCTCATAGTTATTTTGTCTTGTGTGGTTGAGAGAGTGTGACTTAACTGCACTTTCTGGCTTCTCTTGCATCCCAGAGAGTGTAACCAGTCACTCTTTCTGGCCTCTAAATTGTTTCTTGTGGAGGACTGTGATTCAAAATGATAGCTCTCTCTCTGTTGAGATGCTAATTACTCTCCTCAGGTCGGACTCAAGAGGTTTCGTTTTACAAACTTTTCCTGGTTCAGGTTTCAGAGAAAGTAATAATAAGGATAATTTTCCTTTTGCTCTGTCCCCATGCACCCCACTCTGTGTTGCACCCAAAATATCATGTTCAAGGGTTTTCTCTTCTGAAATTTGATTTTGAGGAGAACAGATTTCCATCTTTGTTCGGTCCATGGCTGTGAATATGTGACTCTGAGTCACACCTTCTAGCCCAATGTCTTTGGTCATGCTTCAAAGACAGAGTCTCCCTCTCTGGCCCTGAGAGGTATTGCAAGATTTGCTTAGTCCAAGTAAATAATAATAATAATAATAATAGCAACAACATGTTTTCCTTCTACAGTGTGTTTAAAATTTGTCTCTTTTTGTGTTTCTGGTATAGATTGAAATGGATGTCATTTTGGTGTGTTTCAAAGTCTTTATTCAGGTCCCTTTGTCCTTTCGTTTGCATTGGTTTTACTCTCTTTTCTTTTGTCATATCAATCATGTTCCCCTACTCCCCTGCACAGCCCAAAAGAGTTCTTTCCTTCCTTCTTGACCTTGCTGTCTTTTAATGAGCCTTGTGCTCCATTTTCCTTCTGATCCAGAGAGTGTGACTCAACAGAGAATAATACTGGAGTTTCTCACACGACCAATTTTTTACTGAAAAACTGAACGCAATCATGGGGTTTCGCGCAATTGCGTGATTTCTCATTACATGTAATTGCTGGTTTTGCAAATGCAATCATGAGGTTTCGAGCGATTGCGTGATTTCTATCACATGCAATTCCTGCTTTTTGCAAATGAAATGGGAGTTTTCACGTAATTGCGTGAAAGATTATTACATGCTTTTCCTTGATGTGCGAACGCGATCCGAACGCAATCAGAACATAGGCAAATTTGGTGAACTAGCGGACTTACAATTCCTATTCCCTGACAATTTCGTATTTATTTCACTTTTTTGGGGTGTGATAGGCATTTGTTGATCCCCAATTTCGCCATCTTTACTACAATTCCCATGATCCCTCATGGCACTGGCTTTTCCTTTTTACTTCCTTAGTCCCGAAAATGTTTTGCCATGCATGAATAGATGGTCAGATAGAGGAGGGAGCACTTTTATGCTCATCTAGTGCTTTGCATATGTTTTGAGTGATTGCTGGCTTCCAACAGTTGCCACAGCAATGCCTCCTTCACCTGCCCAATTCTGATGAGGTTCCCAAGGGCTATCCAAACAGACCCCCCATCTGCCCTGGTTCCCAGTCATTCCATAGAATTTGTGCATGGCACCACTTGTCCGGGTAGATAAGAATTGGCACTGTTACAGTGATTTCAAGATGACACTCACATCATGGGGCATTGGGTCCTGAGAGTCTTCTATTCTGACCCATAACATGCAGCATGCTTTCATGGGGAATTCCTGCATGGCACACCAACTTCTCAGCGCACATGCGACTTGGGGCACCAGTCCAACATGCACCATGCTTTGATGGGGAATTCCTGCATGGCACACCAACTCCATGGGGCTTGGGGCACCGGGCCAACATGCAGCATGCTTTGATGGGGAATTCCTGCATGGCACACTAACTTCTCAGCGCACATGGGGCTTGGGGCACTGGTCCAACATGGAGGATGCTTTGATGGGGAATTCCTGCATGGCACACCAACATCTCAGCGCACATGGGGCTTTGGGCACTGAGCCAAAATGGATGATGCTTTGATGGGGAATTCCTGCATGGCACACCAACATCTCAGCGCACATGCAACTTGGGGCACTGGTCCAACATGCAGCATGTTTTGATGGGGAATTCCTGCATGGCACACCAACATCTCAGCGCACATGGGGCTTTGGGCACCGGGCCAACATGCATCATGCTTTGATGGGGAATTCCTGAATGGCACACCAACATCTCAGCGGACATGGGGCTTTGGGCACTGGTCCAACATGGAGGATGCTTTGATGGGGAAATTGCGGAGGAAATACCCAAAATCATTGACCTGGAAGTACATGAGGTCACCATGGCATCGGCTCAGAAGTGGGCATGCGCAGGAGAGCAATTTCACATTCAAAAATCCACTGGTGTAATAACATATTCCTGAATGTGTTCGAAATAAGCAGAGATAACCGCGAAAATGCATAATAAGCTTTCACGTAATCACGTGAAAGCGCAATTTGCCTTGCGTAGTCAATTTGGAATTTTGCGTGATTGCGTGAAAGATTACCCGGGCATGTAATTGTGGGATAATCTTTCATGCAATCATGCGAAATTCCGAATTGACTACACAAATTACTATTGCGAAATTAAAGAGAAATTCCTCACATGAGATAAACTCCACTGTCTCAACCCAAATACTGTTTTGTTCCCTTCCCTATCTTGGTTTTTAGAATACTCTGGAGTCTGGAAACCCTGTTGCCTAAAACTCTCAAGATTCGATATCTAAATTTGTTCTCAAAGGAATGTTGTGCTTGGCATAACATAGGATTTTTGCTAAAAACTAGGCAGTGAGGTTGTCTCCTCCATGTGATCCACTTAGCTTGCATAGTTAATGGAACAAAAACAAAAGGTCCCGACTCCCCTTTTCCTTTGAGATGGCTAATTTACATTGAGGACTGGCTGATCAACGTGATCAAGTGTTATAAAATTTTTGTTTGTTGGCTAGCCATTTTCTGATTGACTATTTGTGGTTAGAGAGTTTGAAGGCAGCCCCCTGAAGATCTTTGCTACAGTATATTGTCTTTCTTTGGTAAGCCCCATGTGATCAGCACAGTCTACCTGAGAAAATGTCTTGGCTGCTGACTCTCAACCTCAATGGAATTATTTTGTTGCCTAATGCATTTGTTAACTGCATGCTTATTACAAGCCATAAATCCTATCTCTCAGTCAACCAGTAGTTTATTCTGTTTTTGTTTGAGATTGGGAGTCTAAAGAGAACTCCCACCCTAAGGCTTTAAGCAGCTTTCTTTGTTCTCATTGCTGGATGCGAGACTGCAACATCATGGGGTCTCACCAGCGCCCCCTATCTGACTCAGACTATCGTTTCTCATGAATACACTCTTTACATGCTCAGAGGTCCTCCTCCTTAGAGTTTAAGATAGCTTTTCTTCCTTTTCTTCTTCTTTTGCTAAAGCTCACCCAGTCTCTCTCACAAGCTTTTCTTGGTTCAGGTTATTATTGTTAGCCTTTATTTATATAGTGCTGTAAATCAGTGCTGTTGTAAGGATAATAATAATAATAATAATAATAATAATAATAAGAGTTTCCACATGCTATGTCTTAGGGCATCTTTCCTATGCTTCTGACCTCTCGAAACGCTCAGGAATTCTGTCTGTCTCCCCTCCTACAGATGGGCCTTGAAGGAAATAATTTTCCATAATACTTTTGTTCTTTGTTCCTTCCTGTGGCTATGAAAATGTGACCTGAACACTCTCTGGCCTCAAGGACAAAGAGAGTACTCCTCAAATGCTAAACAGATCTCCCTCTGGTGGTCCATCAGAGGTCCTACACTTACTGCCCCCTCCTCGTGGTCAAAGTGATTTTGTTCTTGTGTTAGCAAGGGGGGGGGGGGAATTAAAACACTTTCCCTTGTAACTCATGAGGTTTTAAGGTTTGTTTTCCATATTTTTGGCTGTTAGATTGGTTTTTTAATTCAAGCTTGATTTTGTTTTATTTTTGTTTTATTTTGACACATCACCTTTTGTTTTGTTTCAAGGTTACAGAGATGTTAACAAATTTTCCAAAATTCTTTTGATGTTAGTTGGAAGTTCCCATGCTTCCAATATAATTTTTTTTTTAATTGGAAAATTCAGTTTTAATGCTGCATCTTGTTTTAATTTTGGTTTTATATTCCACATTCGAACACTAGTCCTGATTTTGAGTTTTGACAAATTGCTTTGGTAGCCACGGATGTTCCTTGGAAATGCTCTAGTTATCCTTTATTTTTATTTTTAATAGTGACTTGTTTTTAAGGTTTTTCTCCTCCCTTTTGTTGGTTTTTGGGTTTTTCTTCTCAAGTTTTGATCAATCCAGAAATTGTGGTCTGACAGTTTTGTTATTTTTTTAAAAAAAATTTACTACCAGTTTTAATAATGACCAATTTATTTTCACTGAATTTGGGTGCCCTTAGTTCCATAGAAGAACACCCTAAATGGCTTGAAATTGATGCAAACCAGTAAATTGGGTTTCTGGGGAGGAATTTTAGAAGAATTTTAAAGAAGAATTTTAAATATGCTTACAGTCTCTTAGACCAGCCTCCATAGTTCTACTTAACAATTTGGAGCCCAAAACAGAAGGTTGGGCACACTCTGTCAGCCTCTGAGAGATCTAAAAGAGGTTCCACCTCAACATTAGGAGAAACTTCCTGACAGTAAGGGCTGTTCGACAGTGGAACACACTCCCTCGGAGAGTAGTGGAGTCTCCTTCTTTGGAGGTCTTTAAGCAGAGGCTGGATGGCCATCTGTCGGGGATGCTTTGATTGGGAGTTCCTGCATGGCAGGGGTTGGACTGGATGGCCCTTGTGGTCTCTTCCAACTCTATGATTCTATCTTTTGTTTTGTTGTTGTTGTTGTTGTTGTTTTGGTGCCGCAAGACAGAGCCCCTAGTGGTGGACGCAGTGGTTAAATGTCTGTACTGCAGCCACTCACTCACAACCATAAGGTGGCGAATTAAAGACCAGCAAAGGGCTGAAGCTCGACTCAGGCTTGCATCCTTCCGAGGTCGCTAAAATGAGTACCCAGATTGTTGGGGGGCAAATAGCTTACAATTGTAAACCGCTTAGACACTCCTTAAGGGTATGAAGTGGTATATAAATGAAGCTGTTTGTTTGTTTGTTGTTTGTGGAACGTGTGTACGCCATTTGCGGTTTTGTGTTGACAGCCTATAGCCCTCACCAGTCTCTTGGGTTGATAGGGTCTATAGAGAGCACCAGTCATATCAGCTTCATGTATATATGTGTGTGTGTTATTAATGATAGCTAGTTTTACTAATCTGTTATATGTGTATGTTTATACTTATTCTAGTCTTGAGTTCTTACTGACATGTTACTCTTGCATGAGTTTCAGTTCCTTTAAAAGTTTCTTTCCAAGACTTCCTCAGCCCATGGACACAGGTTGCAAAGCCTGTCTTTTTCATTAATGTTATAGAAGACTGGGTCTTTAAGAGGACCCAGGAGAAAAAGCATACTGTCTTTGGAAATATGCTGTTCTCTTTCCCATCTTCCCACATGCATGAAAATAGTCAAACCTCTATCCTTTTCACACTTCATTACCTTATCCTCTTTTTCTAAGAATATTCTGGGAAAGTAAGCTCAGATCTTGGTTCCAGACTTAAACCTGATCAACAGAAGTATCTGCAGCGATGTGGAGATGCCCAGCTATACCAGAAGACATCCTGCTTTCCCCACCATGGTTGTTGTGACATCCTCCAGAGAATCCTCCAAGGTGCACTCCTTGTTCTCCTTTAGAGTGTTTCATCCAGATGGTGCTTTGAAAGCTATGCATCCTGATTGTTCCTAGTCTGTACCCGCATCCCTGCTCTACTGCATACTGCATTTTCTTTTAGATGAACTCCACAGGTGACAGTGTGTCTGTTCATCAACACACCAGTATGAGACCACTGGTATATATGCTTGCATGCCAAAAGACCAAGCAGCATAGGGCTGCAACTTTATGGTAGTTCATGCTACCTGGAAAAGTATGAGCATAGCTTTGATTCCTGGTTCCTGTAACAATGTTTTGGTTCCTGTGAGACAACAATAGGCTCTCTTACCCAGACACTTAAAATGCCTACAATCTCAGCAGACTTTGGCTAAATCATAGACACTCTTATGCAACCACGCAAGGCATGTACATCTCAAGTTCCAGTTCCTGATGCAATGTTTTGTTCCTGCAACCTTAACATTGTTGTGTTGTACTTCCACAGACATTGGTTATGCATACCAAGTGCCTAACCCAGATCTCAGTAGATGCTAATGTGTTCTAAATAGCTTTGGTACAGCACCATACACAAACCAGTGGAAAACCCAGGTGCCACTTCCCGAACTTTTGGTTTGTCCGTTCCGGAACAAAGTCCCCAATTCTGTCATCCAAATCATTAATAAAGATGTTGAATAGCACTGGGCCCAGGACAGAATCCTGTGGCACCCCACTGGCCACTTCTCTCCAGGATGAAAAGGAGTTATTATTGAGCTTGTAAAATGTGGGCTAGACAAGGTAACTGTTACATGGATTTGTAATTGGTTGACTGGCCGCACCCAAAGGGTGCTCAACAATGGCTCCTTTTCAACCTGGAAAGAAATGACCAGTGAGGTGCCACAGGGTTCTGTACTGGGCCCAGTGCTATTCAACATCTTTATTAATGACTTGGATGAAATTATTGAGGTCCTAGTTATCAAATTTGCAGATGACACCAAATTAGGAGGAGTAGCCACTACTCCAGAAGACAGGATCAAAATTCAAAATGACCTGAATAGACTAGAAAACTGGGCCAACACTAACAAAATGAAATTCAATGCGGAGAAATGTAAGGTACTGCACTTAGGGCACAAAAATGAAATGCACAGATATAGGATGGGAGACACCTCGCTGAATGAAACTACGTGTGAAAGGGATCTAGGAGTCCAAAGAGATCATCAGTTGAACATGAGTCAATTTTAGGCTGCATCAATAGAAGTATAGCATCTAGATCAAGGGAAGTAATAGTGCCGTTCTATTCTGCTTTGGTCAGGCCCCACCTCGAATACTGTGTCCAGTTCTGGGCACCACAATTCAAAAAGGATGTGGAGAAACTGGAGCGGGTCCAAAGGAGAGCAACTAAGATGGTGAAGGGTTTGGAAACCATGTCCTATGAGGACCGCCTTAGGGAACTGGGGATGTTTAGCCTGGAGAAGAGTAGGTTAAGAGGTGATATGATAGCCCTGTTCAAATATTTGAAGGGATGTCATATTGAGGAGGGAGCAAGATTGTTTTCTGCTGCTCCAGAGACTAGAACGTGGAACAATGGATGCAAGCTGCAGGAAAAGAGATTCCACCTCAACATTAGGAGGAACTTCCTGACAGTAAGGGCTGTTCTACAGTGGAACACGCTCCCTTGGAGTGTAGTAGTGTCTCCGTCCTTGGAGGTCTTTAAGCAGAGGCTGGATTGCCATCTGTCGGGGATGCTTTGATTGTGAGTTCCTGTATGGCAGGGGGTTGGACTGGATGGCCCTTGTGGTCTCTTCCAATTCTATGATTCTATGATTTTACATATTCTGTGCCATGTTTCCTGTATTGCATCCTCTGCTCCATTTTCCTCAGATTGTGCACCCTTTTCCTCTTTTGAGAAGCCTGAGGTAAAATAGGTGTTCAGTAGTTCTGCCTTTTCTCTGTCCCTGTTAGCATTTCACTACTTTCTCCTTCTCCATGCAATGCCCCTACCATTCCCTTCTTCATTTTGCTACAGACATAATAAAAAAGCCCTTTATTGTTCTTAGGAAGCTAAATCTCATCCTGCACTTTTATCCTTTCTGACTTTCTTCCTACACATGCTAACTAAAGGATGTGGAGAAACTGGAGCGTGTCCAAAGGAGAGCAACTAAGATGGTGAAGGGTCTGGAAGCCATGCCTTATGAGGAGCAACTTAAGGAGCTGGGGATGTTTAGCCTGGAGAAGAGAAGGTTAAGAGGTGATATGATAGTCCCAGTTCAGTCCCTATCTGTTTAACACTGGATTAATTTTTGAAGTCCCAGTGATGTCCTCTTCTTCAACCATTCTTAATGAACCCCTAATGAACTAGACTTAGAGGAATCCTATTGCTAATATTTATAGATGTTTAACACCCTAAAAGCATGAGATCCCATCTGATCTTGGAAACTAAGCAAAGTAATTTCCTGTTTAGAAATTTACTAAGCTTAGTCCATGGATGGAAGCCCTGGTTAGTACTTGGATGGGAAACCACCAACAAATCCCAGATGCTGTAGGCTATAATTGAGAGGGAAAAACTGTCAAAACCACCCCTGAGGATTTCTTGCTTAAGAAAATCCTGTGAAATCCATGGGGTTGCCATAAGTTGACAGGCAAGCTGAGGGCACATATATACACACGTACATAACAGTAGAACAAATTGTGGAGCCACTACGTTGCCTCTTTGTTCAACTTTACTTGAGTTAGTTCTACTATGTACTGTGTTGTTCAAGCTGCTTCTGGAAAATGGGTTTCAGTTCTGGATCCATATTTTACAAAGGGCATTGACAAAGTAGAACATAAGCAACTACACAATATAACCCAGCAAATGCACATTGAAAATATGTAACAGGTAAATGAAAATGAACCTAAATATGAGAACTTGGAATGACTTAGCAGGCTTGTAACAGGAAGGAGAAGCAATGCTGAATCTAGAATTCTGTCCTTTAAACACTGCTTTGTACAGTTTCTCCTTAACACTGATATCAGGTTGAACCACTGAATCCACTTGGCCTCCTTAATCTTACTTCTGTGAAGTTTTGGCTCACAGCAAAACCAGAGTACATTATTGGAGCTGCGCTAGAAGCATGTTTATCTATCATGTGTAATGAGCTTGGTGTCAGTTGTGCGTTATTATGCTGAAGCACCTGCTAAATGTTTCTTATATCTTGTCAGCAGGATTTTCCAAGTTCTCCATATGTTAGAGTGTATGTAGAGAGGTGCAGTCCATTTGTGTGTGTTACTTTGGGGGTAGGAGAGGTGATAATATGCAACATGTCTCTAGTCTCTAATGCAGGTGTGTATGTATATGAGCCTTCAAGTCACATGTTGACTTATGGATGTCCCATGAATTCCATAGGTTTTCCTTAGGTAAGAAGCACTCAAAGGCACTTGCTATTGCCTTCCTCTGAAACATAGTCTACAACACCAGGTATAGCTCGCCAGTCCCCCATCCAGGTACCAACCAGGGCTTACCCTGCTTAACTTTCAAGATCAAATGGGATCTGGTGCCTTTAGGGTATTCAGGCCTACCATATTGTACAACATGAGTTGTAAGCTGTCACGCAATCTATAGCTCTTCAATACCAGGGGTGGGAATCCAGAAACCTCAGTTCCCAACTTTCCTCCCATTGTTTGTGTCAACTTTGGCAGATGGAGCTTGGAATTCAACAATATCTGCAGGATCACACAATTCCCACCCCTGTTTTACATGCTGCTGATACCAATTTGGACCATGTCTTGGGAAGGGCAACCACGATTCTAAAGAGGTCTGGAAACTAAGGGCCCAAACAGACAGGCCAAAATAAAGCTGTTTCGAGTCACTTTGAAGGTATGCTGTTTAAATGACACATGCATCTTAAGAGGGTAGAAGCTGCACCAAAGCTGTGCTCCATTTCTTAGGACTGAAGCGTGGCTTTGGCGCAGCTGGCCTCTTAGGATGCATGCAGCATTACAGCATACCTCCAAAGTGACCCAGAGCAGCATTATTTTGGCCTGTCTGTTCGGGCCCTAAGTTCAGGGGTGATCTATTGAAAAAGCTGGGTAAATTAAACCTGGAAAAGAGAAGGTGAAGAAAAGTGATAAGAGACGATGAAGAGGAAATGTGGCAGCTGTCTTCATATATCTGAATGGCCGTCTTAGAGAAGCCAGAGGGGACGTGCTTCCACTTGTTCCAGCAGCGAGAACTAATAGGGTAAAAAATGTAGGGGAGAGAATGTTGGCTAAACATCTAGAGAAAATTCTTAAATGTAGGAACAATTAGGCAGTAGAACAGACTGTCTTGGGTAATGGATAGCCATCTGTCAGGGATGGCATAGTTGCATCCAGTGTTAAGTAGCCGATCGGACTAGATGATGCTCAAGCCCCCTGCTCCAGTTCTCAAATTCTGTGATCTATGGTATGCATGGTCAAGATTGCCCAAGAAACTGGCACTTATTAGCTTTCATTGAAAAACAATTCTCTGTTTTTCAGGTTTAATGTCAGTAAATAGCTAGAGTTGAAAACGTTAGAGCAGTTCATTCATTTAGTTTTCCCCTGCAGTTTGTTTATAAATTAATTTCAAACTGCCCATCTCCCCCATTTGCATATTGTTTAATTACCCTCCTCCTCCTCCTCCTCCTCCTCCTCCTCCTCCTCCTCCTCTTCTTTTTCAAACTCAGAAACCTGATTGCATGAATGCAAAGGTGGCAATGTTAATTAACTGGCAATTCCACACTTCTGTGTGTTCTGATATTTTTTGGTGGATTGGGAAGTAGTGTTAATAAAGCTAACTCGCTGTGACAGGTGTAATTTCACGGATTAAGGAGACGCCCGTGCCAGTGACAAACAGGCAGGAAGGGTAAGCGTTACTTTTATCAGAATTTTGAAATGTATCACTCTTTTTTTTTTTTTTTTGGAGAGGTTCTGGGACCGAAACCGTTATCGCAACAGGATTAACATACAAATATTATCACAGGCAGCAGGGTGTTTTTGAATGAATATTAATCACAAATATTATGCCTTTGTATCAGAATAGCTAATTAAACCCATCTGTCAAGTAGCATTTGAAGTTTCCAAAGCCTTACTTGTTATCAATTTGGGACAATGTCCTGGATTTAAAGCAACATTTTTGTTTTCTCATCCTTCTGCTGGTGGGGCTCCAAATTTGGGAGTTGCCCATGGTACTATAAAAACTACAAGGGTAAAATGTGTGAAGAAAAGGTTCCAACGAATCCAGCGACCATTCATGCTGTATTTAAAATGCATTTTATTCCATTTTATTTAAAATATTTATCTTGCGTCTTTGAGCAAAGCAGTTTCAAAAGCAGCCAATAACAAGATCTGTTTAAAACATGAGCCCTATTTTGGATAGTCTCTCCAGTACAATTACGGTAACAATTTTGTGGGGAGGTGTGAGAAGAGGATTGTGACTGTACATTTTTGCACTAGTTGTTGCACTCACATTGGCTCAGTTCTCCACTGGCCCTGCCTTGGGGACAGCTAGCTGTGTGCACGTGCCACCTCCTTGGGAGAGAACAGACAGACACAGCTTCACCATGTCTAGCCTATGGACAGATGAGAACTTCTTCCTTCATTCCAACTGCCATCACCCTGGCCTTGGAGAGAGAGAAGAACTGACAGTATCTGCTGGACTTGGTCCCCATTCCCTTCTTCTTTTGTGTCATGTCTTTTTTAGATTGTAGGGCATGGGGCTGTCTAATTAACAATTTCTAAGTGCTCTGAGAAGAGCTGGGTATAAATACTCGGAATGAATGAATGAATGACACTGACCTAATGAGATTTGGATTCTCTAAGTAAGGGGCTGTGCTGCCCTAGAGCAGCACTATGTGTCTGGTGAGCCACTCAACTGTGATTATTTTTCCTTACAAAGTTGGTTTGGCTGTAGTTTAGAGGAGGGTGATCTTTATTGTGGCACCCACCATGTGGAATGATCTCCCCATTGAGAAAAGGTGCGTCCCAATACAAGTGGTTTCTTTCACTAGCTGAAACTTTATATTCTTTTAGGTTTTTTGTGAGTTTTTGTTTTTGTTTTGTTTTTTTGTTTTTTTGGCTATGTGGCCATGTTCTAGAATGGTTTATTCCTGATGTTTCGCCAGCATCTGTGGCTGGCATCTTCAGAGAATGTTGGCCTGGAAGAGAGTTGGGTATATATATACTCTGAGACCCTGGGTAGGGAGGAATGATCTCCATGGTAATCTATGTATTGTTCTGTTATTGATGACAAGAGAGAGAGAGAGAGAGAGAGAGAGAGGGAGTCTATCTATCTATCTATCTATCTGTCTATCTTTCTATCTATCTAGATATATCTGTCTGTCTATCTATCTCCACAACTCTTTTCCATGCCAACATTCTCTGAAGATGCCAGCCACAGATGCTGGCAAAACATCAGGAATAAACTCTTCTAGAACATGGCCACATAGCCTGAAAAACTGACAAAAACTATGGATGCCGGCCATGAAAGCCTTCGACTTCACCTTTGTATTCTTTTGCCACCTGAAGCCTCTTCCTGCATAGTTCCCCTCCCTCCCTCTGACCAAGGAAGAAAGCCTGGGCTCCTGGCTCTGCATTGCTCTTTAGACTCTGGCCATCTATTAAATCCAGCCGTGTCAAGTGCTTGTTGAACAGGGGCTGTCCCCTCACTATTTTGAAAGCTTCTTAGCTACTTAGATCTCTGCCAACGAGAGGCGCCCGCAGCGCTTGTTCTCCTGCTTCAATTCACTGCTAAAACCTTCTTCTCCCCCTGTCTTTTCATCATTTTCCCCCACTGACTTCGCCAACTACTTCCTCACAAAAGTCAGTATTACTCGATCTGAAATTGTTCCTCCTGATTTGCCCCCTACCACTACTTTCCTGGTACCTTCTACTAATAAACTCTCTGTGTTTCCACCTGTATCTCTGGATGAACTCTCTACACTGCTAAATTCTTCCAAACCTACAACTTGTTCTCTTGATCCTATCCCCTCCCATCTTCTAATCTCTATAACCCCTTCTTTTCTGCCCTCGCTCCTCTATATCTTTAATCTCTCTCTCTCTTTGGGATCCTTCCCTTCGGATTTCAAACATGCTCTCGTTTCCCCAATTCTGAAGAAACCCTCTCTCGACCCCTCTTCTCTGTCTAGCTATCACCCGATCTCTCTTCTTCCTTTTCTCTCTAAGGTTCTGGAACGGATAGTTTATTCTCGCTGTCTTGAGTTTCTTGAAGCCAATTCCATCCTGGACCCGTTTCAGTCTGGTTTCCGCCTACGGCACTCTACAGAGACAGCCCTCACCAAAATCTCAAATGATCTCTTGCAGGCCAAGGCAAATAGCCTCTACTCTATTCTCATTCTTCTAGATCTGTCTGCGACCTTTGACACCGTGGACCACTGTCTCTTGCTTGACTTACTTTCTGACCTCGGGTTCTCCGACTCTGTTCTCAACTGGTTCAAATCTTACTTGTCAGACTGATCCTTTGCCGTGGTCACAGGTGGTCAGACTTCCTCCTCTGTCCCCTTATCTTTTGGAGTTCCTCAGGGCTCTGTCTTGGGTCCCCTTCTGTTCTCTCTGTACACACTGTCCCTTGGTAAACTCATCAGTTCTTTTGGTTTCTCCTATCATCTGTATGCCGATGACACTCAGCTGTATCTTTCAACCCCTGACCTTTCGTCGGGGCTCGAACAACAAGTCTCCTCTTGTCTGGCTGCCATCTCTCAGTGGATGCGGCATCGGCGCTTGAAGCTCAACATGTCTAAAACACAGCTTCTCGTTTTCCCACCTAAGCCCACCCTTCAATACTCCTTTTCTGTTTCTGTTGACAGCATTTCTATTCAACCGGTTCAGCAAGCCCGCAGTCTTGGCTTCATTTTTGATTCCTCGCTGTCATTTACTCCCCAGATTCAGGCCACCGCCAAGACCTGTAGATTCTTTCTTTACAACATTGCTAAAATCCGTCCTTTCCTCTCAGCCTCCACCGCCAAGACTCTGGTCCATGCCCTAGTGGTATCACGACTAGATTATTGTTACCTCCTTCTGACAGGGCTTCCTCTCTGTCATCTCCATCCTTTAATCTCTGTCCAGAACTCAGCTGCACGTATTATCACATCTGCTCGCCGCTTTGACCATGTTTCTCCTCTTTTATCCTCCCTTCACTGGCTCCCCTTCCCCTTCCGCATCCAGTACAAGCTTTTGTTGTTGACTTTCAAAGCCCTCCACGGACTGGCCCCTCTTTACTTGTTTGAACTTCTTTCTCCTCACACTCCTTCTCGTACCCTCCGTTCTGGTAGTCAAGGTCTCCTGTCCCAGCCGAGGATTTCCACTGCCCCATCCCGGATTCGTCCCTTCTCACTTGCTGCCCCTCACTCCTGGAACCTTTTCCCCCCACATGCACGCCTCAGCACTTCCCTAACCAGGTTCAAAACTGAGTTAAAGACTATATTATTTAGGGAAGCTTTCCCAGGACTGTGCCATCCGCCCCAGGATGCCTACTTTTAACTTTGTACTAAGAAGCCATGCCCTCCCTCCAGTCCATCTGCCTTGGTCCTGGCCCCAGAGTGAGAGAAGTACCACTGGACCTCACCCCCTTTCCCATCACCTTCCCCTCTTCCTTTTGTGTTGTCTCTTTTAGACTGTAAGCCTGAGGGCAGGGATCCATCTAATTTAAGATTGTATGTACAGCACTGTGTAAATTTACAGTGCTATATAAATAAAGGTTAATAATAATAATAATAATAATAATAATAATAATAATGTGTTTAAAAGATTATAGGGTATCAGTAACTGGATAAAATTCAAGGGAGGCTGAGGCTGTTGGGTTTTGTACTTTTTAAAGCCCTCCTTACGGTTTTGACATTATGGGTGGAGGGATGGACATACGGTTTTTCTTGGTGTAAAGTAGAATCATGAGGTGAGGAGATGAGCAACATGCCATCAATACTGGGCTGCGAGCAAGAGTCTGTAGCAAGCCAAGAGCAATGGGAGAAAGAAAATCTTCTGAACTGAAGCATAAATCTGAACCAAAGGGCGGGTAGGACAACTGAGGACCAAGCCAGAACTTAGCATGAAGAGTAACAAAGAATACAGACACACATTAGATCTCATAGAATCATAGAATTGGAAGAGACCACAAGGGCCATCCATTCCAACCCCCTGCCATGCAGCATCAAAGCATCCCCGACAGATGGCCATCCAGCCTCTGCCCAAAGACCTCTAAGGAAGGAGACTCCACTACCCTCCGAGGGAGTGTGTTCCACTGTTGAACAGCCCTTACTGTCAGGAAGTTCCTCCTAATGTTGAGGTGGAATCTCTTTTCCTGCAATTTGTATCCATTGTTCCGTGTCCTAGTCTCTGGAGCAGCAGAAAACAAGCTTGCTCTCTCCTCAATATGACATCCCTTCAAATATTTAAACAGGGCTATCATATCACCTCTGAACCTTCTCTTCTCCAGGCTAAACATCCCCAGCTCCCTGAGGCATTCCTCATAGGGCATGGTTTCCAGTCCCTTCACTCTCTTAGGGCCCATTCCCACTGAGGTTTAAATCAGATCATGTGGAAGCATGATCCGGTTTAAACCAGTCTAGTTCCCATTGGCAAATGGTTATGGAATCGATTCGCCAAGGGGGGTTGGGGTTTCCCCCCATTAAACCCGTGTCAAAAAGGAGCTGGTTTTTACCACTCCTTTTTGGGCTGAATCAATTTATTTGAGAATAAATCGATTCAGCCCAGTGGGAACTGCTGATGACCGGGAGATGACAGGGGCAGCTGCAAAGGCCTCTGCCTTCTCCTGGTCACCAGCCTCCCTTTCTTCCTCCCCCTTCCTCCTCCTCCCTCACTCTCCCTCCCCACTGCCACCCTTGGATCGCGTGATCCACCAGTGGCAGTGGCCCCAGAGAGACCTCATGGGTTCCTTCCCCTCCTCTCTCTCCCTCCGCTGGCCCTCTCCTACAGTCCTCCTCGTCCTCCATCCTCCCCTCCTTCCCTCCCTCCCTCCCTCCCTCCCTCCAGTGGCCTACCTGACAGGGGGCTGGTGGTCTTCTCCTCCAGTCTTCCTCCTCCTCCTCATCCAGGCCGGACCGTCCTCCGCTGCCAGCCCAGCCACCTTCTCCAAGATCTCTGCCCTGGGAGGCCTCCTTAGAAGGAGGCCTGGGCAGAAGGAGAGAAGCAGGCAGGCAGGAACCGAGGATGCAGGGCCAGAGGACTGGAGGACGTGCGTCCGTTTAGGAGGACGCAGGCACACACACCATAGAGGCAGGGATGCACGTCCTCCAGTACTCCAGTCCGGTGGCCCTGTGTCCTCCATGCTTCCTGCTTGCCTCCCTCCTTCTGCCCAGGCCTGCTTCTAAGGAGGCCTCCCGGGGCAGAGATCTTGGAGAAGGACTGGCTGGGCTGGCAGCGGAGGAAGGTCCAGCATGGAGGAGGAGGAGGAAGACTGGAGGAGAAGACCACCAGCCCCCTGCCAGGTAGGCCACGGGAGGGAGGGAGGGGAGAAGAGGATGGAACAGGAGGAGGAGAAGGAGGGGGAAGAAGACCAGAGTAGAGGACTGCTGCTGCTGCTACACCACCAGCCTCCTGCCAGGTAGGCCAGTGGAGGGAGGGGGGAGGGAGGGAAAGAGAGGAGGGGGAGGATGGAGGAGGAAAGAGGGAAAGAGGGAAGGTTTTCCCCTTTCCTTTCCTCCTCCTCCTCCATCCATTCTCTCTGTGGCCGTTTTCCCCCTTTTCTCTCCTTAATGTGAATGACAAAGGGGAGTAAAAGGGGAGTAAACAGGCCCGGAGAGAATTCGCTTTCAAAATAATACAGTTTCGAACTGGATTATTTTGTAAGTGGGAATGGGCCCTTAGTTGCCCTCCTTTGGACACGCTCCAGTTTTTCCACATCTTTTTTGAATTGTGGTGACCAGAATTGGACACGGTATTCCAGGTGGGGCCCAACCAAAGCAGAATAGAGTGGCACCATTACTTCCCTTGATCTAGACACTATTTCTTCTATTGATGCAGCCTAAAATAGCATTAGCCTTTTTCGCTGCCACATTGCACTGTTGACTCATGTTCAGTTTATGGTCTACTTGGACTCCTAGATCCCTTTCACACGTACTTTCATTCAGCCAGGTGTCCCCCATCCTATATCTGTGTATTTCATTTTTCCGCCCTAAGTGCAGAACCTTACTTTGCTCTGTGTTGAATTTCATTTTGTTAGCATTGGCCCAGCTTTCTAGTTTATTCAGGTCATTTTGAATTTTGTTCCTGTCCTCTGGGGTATTAGCTACTCCTCCTAGTTTAGTGTCATCTGCAAATTTGATAAGTATGCCCCCAATTCTGTCATCCAAATCATTAATAAAGATGTTGAATAGCACTGGGCCCAGGACAGACCATGGTCTCAGGAAGACAATAGGGCTTTCTAGAATGGCAAAAAGAAGTGTGTTCATGGCTGCATGAAACTCTAGCCTTTAGATGAGAAAAAGGGAAAGTGTGCCATGAAAACACTTTTTTTGTGTTTTAGGGGAGAAGAAGCACCTTTAAAAAGGTGCTGGTTTTCCCAGCTTCTTTTTTAAAAACTGTGGAACAGCGCAGCTCCATCTAAAGGCTGCGGTGCCGCTGCTAAGCATTAAGGAAAAGGCAACTTCATGTCACACTTTCCTGCCAATCTAGAAAGCCCCATTGTTTCTTAAAGAAGGTTCATCTGGAACAGCTGGTAATTTTATATTTCTTCCTGTCCAATGGACAGCCAAGGTGGGTAGAGTAAATCCTAAATGCTATGCTGAGAAGCTGCTACCTGCAATTCTAAGGTTCAATGCAGTTGGGATGCTGTATGTAGATCTATCAGTGCATGACACACAGTGGCATTGTAACAGAGGATCAGAATTAATACACACAAGAGAGGTAGAGAGTTTGACATGGGAATGAAATTTTGGTATAAGTCTGAGTGGCTATCTGTAGGGCCTTAGAAAACTTCACTTTGCAAACCTTGGAGAACCCAGCTATAAAAGGCAGCAGGGAGTGCCAGGCCATGGGAAATGTATGGCTTGGTTGACATAGTCTTGATTTACCCTCACCATCGTTTATTTTTATTGCTTATGTGGTTAGCAGTGTGTATTTCTCATTTCCAAACCTTGCCTTTAAATTATTTAACATCCATCACTGAGTGGGGAGAAGAACTGTGAGTTACGGCCCTGTTCTTTAACCTGTTGCAGCTGCAGTTACATGCCAACAGGGATCTCTGGAGCACCATAATCCCCTAAACGGAGTACCAGTTTGTGGGCTTGGCAATTCATTCAGTATAAATAAAAGCCTAATGGCACCAATAATCATATTATGTGGCTTCCTGATGTTCATTAAAACGTTTCATAAAAATAGGCTCATATCGTACATCATAACTAATGTTATTGGGTGTTTTTTTTTCTCCTGCAGTTTGAGCCCTCACGCAGTTATGCCCACAATATATCACCACCAAAGGAGAGACAAATTCCCAGTCTAGTAGAAATGTATAGAAAATTGTCCAAGACAGATGAACACACTATTTTCTTCCAAAAATCATTTTAGCCAAAAAAAAAAAAAAAAGTGTATGTGTTCCAAATGCCAAAAAAGAATGAAAATCAACAATTCTTGTAATCTTGTCCAGGACAGGGAGTAAAAAGAAATTACTTGGTTTTGTATATCAGAATAAAACAGCCAAATATTTACATCCCTATGGGAGATCCCTTCTTCCTGGACAGAGTTTGAAACAATTACTTTTTTGGAGTGCAGCTGATAGAATACATACTAGCTGGAGGTTTATGGGTGAGGTAGTTCAATGAGAATTGTTTCCAGGCTCTGTTCTTGGATCTATGGAGTTTGCATCCCAGTTGAAATCTCTCTTTGCTTCGCTAGAATGCAAAAGTCTGCCTGCCAAACTCAAGACTTAATGGCCCGATATCGACCGCCCAAAAGGGGCAGTCTCCACCCGCCTCCAGAAGCAGCGGGATGGGGCCAATGCAAACTGCCGGTTCCCCGCGGCCTCATAGAATCATAGAATCATAGAGTTGGAAGAGACCACAAGGGCCATCCAGTCCAACCCCCTGCCATGCAGGAACTCCAAATCAAAGCAACCCCGACAGATGGCCATCCAGCCTCTGCCCAAAGACCTCTAAGGAAGGAGACTCCACCACATTCTGATGGAGTATGTTCCACTGTCGAACAGCCCTTACTGTCAGGAAGTTCCTCCTAATGTTGAGGAGGAATCTCTTTTGCTGCAATTTGCATCCATTGTTCCACGTCCTAGTCTCTGGAGCAGCAGAAAACAAGCTGTCCCCTGTTAGCATTTTGCCATCTTTTGCACACAGTGGCCAAACCGTTTCCTTCTTCTTCCTTTTACTGCGGACATATCCAAAAAAGCCCTTTTTATTGTTCTTAACCCCTCTATCAAGCCTGAGTTCATTCTGCGCTTTAGCTTTTCTGACTTTATCCCTACACTTGCTGGCTATTTGTTTGAATTCCTCTTTAGTGATTTCCCCATTTTTCCATTTCTTGTACATGTTCCGTTTAAAACTTAGCTCAGTTGAAAGTTCCTCAGTGATCCATCCTGGCTTCTTGAGACATCTTCCATTTTTCTTCCTCATTGGAACTGTTTGAAATTGCGCCTTCAGTATCTCTTTTTTGAGAAACTCCCATCCGTCTTGAACTCCCTTCTCTTTTAGTATTCCTGACCATGGGATCACCCCCAATATTTCTCTAAGTTTATCAAAATCAGCTCTCCTAAAGTCTAGAGTGCATGTCTGACTATGCCTGGCTTCTCCTTTCCATTGCATAACAAACTCCAAAAGAACATGATCACTGCCACCTAAGGATCCAACCACTTGCATCCCATTGACTAGGTCATCCCTGTTGGTTAAGATCAGATCTAAAATAACTGATCCCCTTGTTGCCTCTTCCACCTTTTGGACAATGAAATTGTCTTCGAAGCAAGTGAGGAATTTGGTAGATCTTGATGATTCGGCAGAGTTTTACTTCCAGCAAATATCTGGATAAAGTCCCCCATCACTACTACATCTCTCTTTTCTGAGTGTGTGGTCATCTGTTCTAGAAAAACATCATCCAATTCCTCCGTCTGACTTGGGGGTCTGTAGTAGACTCCCACACTAACATCCCTGTTGCTTCCCTCTGCTTTAATTTTTATCCAGATGCTGTCCACTTGGCTTCCAGTATTGATGTCTTGGATCTCTTCACTGGTGAAGAGATCCCTGACATATAATGCTTTTCCTCCTCCTCTCCTGTTTGGCCTGTTTCTCTTAAAAAGGTTATACCCCTTTATTTCTATATTCCAATTGTGAGACTCATCCCACCAGGTTTCAGTGATGCCTATTATATCATAGGCTTTCAACTTTCTCTTTCAACTTTCAAAAGGCTGTCGACTTTCTCTCAGCTGCAGAGCTAACTCCCTGCTGAGCTTTCTTATCAGCTTGTGTTGGTGTGTGCTGGCCACAGTCCAGGACAGCAAGCTACAGCAAGAGAGATTCCAGGTCAACGTTAGGAGGAACTTCCTGACAGTAAGGGCTATTTGACAATGGAACACACTTTCTCAGATAGTGGTGGAGTCTCCTTTGGAGGGCCTTTAAACAGAGGCTGGATGGCCATCTGCCAGTGATGCTTTCATTGAGAGTTTCTGCATGGCAGGGGGTTGGACTGGATGGCCCTTGTGGTCTCTTCCAACTCTAGGATCCTATGATTCTATGACCTGTAGCTTGCTAGTCAATCCTGCTGCTAGTTTTGTTCTAGAGCAGTGATTCCCAAACTTTGGTCTTCCAGGTGTTTTGGACTTCAGCTCCCTGAAGCCCCAGCCAGCTTGGTCTGGAATTATGAGAGAGGAAGTCCAAAACATTGGGAGGGCCAAAGTTTGGGAATCACTGTTCTAGAGTTCTGATGGATTACTCAGTTCTGGCATCTAATTCTTACCTCTTGGCTAAGCTCAGACTGCTGTCCATCGCCTGGCCATGACAACTCCTCATCCTTTTTTGGAGAGTCTACACAGTTGGCCGTGAAGGCTGAAAGTACAATTCATGCATCCATCTATCAAATTTGATAGATGTCCATCTACTTCCATATAATCCGCCCCGTAAACTCAGATTCCTCTGGGAGAAATGTATTACAACCAATGAGGACTAGATTAGCTGCAACCTCCCAGAGGATTTTTTCTGCAGTTTCACCCACTCTGTGGAATGACCTGCCGGACGAGATCCATCTAATTTCCAATTTGGACAGCTTCAAGAAAGCTGTTAAGACTGGCACACCTTCCCAGAGCAGCCCCCGGCCACATAAAAGAACCCCATACTGCTTGTATTGATGTAACTTTGGTTACAATAATTCTGCCCACCATTAATTGTTAATAGTTTTATTGTGATTTTAACGAATGTTGGATTTTAATTGTACTACTGTTTAATTCTGTTTTAGGGGGGATATGGTGTGTATTTGTATTTGTATTTTATCTTTGTAAGCCACTTTGATTGTTCCCACAAAACGTAGGGTAGAAATTAAAGTTTTATTTTTATTATTTATTTATTCATGATGTTTCGATAGCATCTGTGACTGGCATCTATCATATTTGATTTTGTTTATTGTAAAGCACCATTATCCTTTACTGTGACCCCTCATACACAATGGGGCACATCCCTCATGTCAACAACAGGAGCCCAAGACATTTTGCAGCCTGAGATGAAGGACAAGATGGCCCATTCAAGGCAAAAAAGTCATATAGACTGGAAATTCAGTCTTCAGTACTGATGTTGAAAGAAAGTACAGAAAAGTTGAGTGGAGGAATGGAAGAGCCGTGGAATCCAGAAGGACAGGCAAGGAGTTGCCATAAATGCTTCATAGCGTCTGCCCACTGAGACAATTGCTGCCTTCTCCCTAATGTTAGGGCTGATCCCAGCGATCAGAATCCTCTTTGACGTTAATAAAAATTTGTATTCAAAATCCCTCTGGTTCATTGGGCTGAATCAAATAGGCCACAAACTATACCTAATTCTTTTGAGTTTGAAGGCCCTTTCGAGGTTCTCAGGACTCATGTGCATCAGTCAGTGCATGGTGATCATGACTGTGTCACAGAGGTAGCTGTTATGCAATTAAATTAACCAGAGTGAGATTTGCTTGTGGAAAATACTGTATATGTTCCTCAAGCTACTGGCATAATCAGAACTCTATTCTGTAGTATAAAGGCTGAATTCATCTTCTGTGTTTCTACAAGACAGCCCAACTTCCCCATAGTGCAGAGAATATACTAATAAAAGAAGGAAAGTACATCTGTGGCTCCCTAGAATAATGCAAGAGACCCCTGGATGATCCAGGAATTCTTCTGGTCTTGCATCCTGCTAAAGGGGAATACATTGGTTTTAAAGATGAATGGAAATGGAAACGGGTGCACTTTTATGAGCGTACATTAGCTTTAAAATAAAATTAATGTAAAAAACCAACATGGACACATTTGTTTTGTTTGTTTCATTTTTTACACATGTTTAAGGGATAAATGGACCTCACTGTTTTGTTTTCTATAATGTTCATACCTTTTAAAGCACATTTGCTTCTATTTCATTTTGTTATAGTGTGCAAATGTTTTTAACACATGTTTTTATGTAGTTTTTTGTTCACACTTCATATGCTCAAAATTACACAGCCTCTTTTTTTTTTTTTAAATGCCCTAATGTATGCAATTTGTGTGCTTTGTAAGTCAACTGAGTGGTCCAGTTAGCTCAGTATTGTCTGCTCTCATCCCAGGGCAGTTTTTCCAGTTTGAGGACTGAATTCATTTTCAGATAAGTTCTTGTGGGCTGTTTTCTTGTGATGGCTTGAGCCGAAGACAAAAAACTGGAACCAAAACAACGGACATATTTTAACTCTTACACTTAAATGCCACCATTGCTCCCAACTGGAATAGAGTCCCTAAAACAACAGAATGTAAATAAGTGTTGACTTGCCATCTTTTTTGCTACATCTATGATCTACACAAATTGAGATTAATAATTGGATTTAGGCCTTGCTACCGGTAACTGAGGTGAGAAATTTCAACCTTTTTGAAATTGGGGGAGGGAATATATACCTAGGAAAATACAAAGAGTGATGGAGTGGTGGAGTCTCCTTCCTTGGAGGAGGCTGGAGGCCATCTGTCGGGGATGCTTTGATCAAGTGTTCCTGCATGGCAGGGAGTTGGACTGGATGGCCCTTGTGGTCTCTTCCAAATCTACGATTCTATGATTCTATGAAAGATATGACTTTCCATAGGGAAGAGAGTGTGGCTATTTAGAGAACCTTAGTGGGCCATATTGCTATCATAGAAAGATTGGATTCAACTACTTGTCTTAGCTGCCTGGCAACTGCCTGGGAGAAGTTGAGACATGAACCTAGGGCCTTTGGACAAACTCTGCTGTGCCACTGAGCAAAGGTATTCACGGGTGTCTTCAGCTTTTCAAAAGTAATAGACTATAAATCTTTTGGTTTGGTTTGCCCTTTGTCTTTAATCCTCTTGTTATTCACTTCACCCAGTGTCCTTGATCGTCATGTTCACTGTTGCAACATCTGAGCTCTGTCAGACCTGGTTGTCTCCCCCTTCCCCCTCCCCCTCCACCTTGTCTCCCCCTCCCTTTACAACAGTCTGCTTGAAGCTCTCCCAGGGCCTGCCCAGGTAGGGACGTAGCTGGCGTATCAGCCGAAGCTGATACCAGGCGCTCCTGGCAATCGCCTCCACCTGCGATGTCAATTGTAGAGATGAGTCCAGGAGCACCCCCAGGCTACGAACCTCGTCCTTTAGGGGAAGTGTGACCCTGTCCAGGACTGGTTGATGAATCTCCATCCCCTGGCCTGGAGAGCCTATTACGAGTATCTCCCTTGTGTCTGGATTCAGTCTGAGCTTGTTTTTCCTCATCCAGCCCATTACTGAGTCAAGACAGGCATTCAGAGGAGAGATGCCATCCTCAGTCACTGCAGCAGTCGGAGACATAGAGAAATGAATTTGGGTGTCATCAGCGTACTGATAACACCGTGCCCCATGTCTCCAGATGACCTCTCCCAGCGGTTTTGTGTAAATGTTAAATAGCATGGGAGACAGAATGGCGCCTTCGGGGACGCCAGATGTCAGTTCCCTTTTACGGGAACAGCTGTCTCCCAGCTTCACCATCTGGAATCTACCTGAGAGATAGGACCGGAACCACTAGAGCGCAGTGCCACCGATACCTAAATCTCTCAGGCGATCCAGAAGGACACCATGGTCGATGGTATCTAAAGCCGCCGAGATGTCCAAGAGCACTAACAGGGTCACACTTCCCCTGTCCACCAAATGGAGGTCATCAACTAAGGCGACCATGGCAGTCTCAACTCCGTAGCCCACCCTAAACCCAGTTTGAAATGGGTCTAGATAATCGGCTTCTTCCAAGACTGTCTGGAGTTGATGGGCAACTATCCTCTCGATCACCTTGCCCAAGAATGGTAGTAGGGAGACCGGTCTGTAATTATCTCTTAACAGGGGATCTAGGGAGGGTTTCTTCAATAGAGGCTTAACAACAGCCTGCTTGAGTTGGTCTGGAAATTTCCCTTCCCTGAGAGATGTGTTGATGACCCGTTGGAGTAGTGTCACCACTACAACTCCTCCTTGTACGGTCATCCAAGATGGGCAGGGATCAAGAGGACATGTCGTCCTTCTAACCGATCCAAGCAGCTTGTCTGCTTCCGCGGTACTCACAAACTCGAACTGATCCAGTCTAACTGAGTCCACGGAGTCGCTGAACACCTCTTTTACAGTTTCTGTTTCAATGTTGGCATCCAGATCAGCCTTTATCCGAGAGATTTTATCGGCAAAAAAGTCGTTAAAAGCGTCACAGCAGGCAATAGTAGGTTCTAGCAATAAGTTCAGGGTGGGAGAAGGATGTGTTAATTCTCTAACCACCCTGAAAAGCTTAAAGAGGTCTTTAAGCAGAGGCTGGATGGCCATCTGTCGGGGATGCTTTGAGGGAGAGTTCCTGCATGGCAGGGAGTTGGACTGGATGGCCCTTGTGGTCTCTTCCAACTCTATGATTCTATGAAAGACCTCTAAGGAAGGAGACTCCATCACATATGATTTTATGAAAGACCTCTAAGGAAGGAGACTTTCCAACATCTGCCAGTGAAGACTGGCTGAGAGAGTGTTTGTTTGCCCTCATTCCACCTGGGCTCCTCCCATGCCTTGGCTCCTGGACTTAAGGAGGAGTCTTGTCCCCCCCCCTTTTTTTTTCGTTTTCTTTTTTAAAGATTGTGTATAGTTCACATTGTTTCTAGGATTGGGATGGGGGTTGATAACGGGGATTATTTTCTCCTTACTTGTTTTTGTATGTTAATTGTTATGTACTTTTCTCTGTTAATGTTATTTTTTGTTATAATTACTATGTATTTTTGCTGCTGCTATAACTGTTATGTATTTTTGCTTTCTTAATTGTTATGTATTTTGCTTTGCTAATTTTACTGTTACTAAAATAACTATGTATTTTTGTTGCTATAATTATGTATTTTGTTAGTTATTGTTATTGTTAATTGCTATCTGATTTTATTGTTATTGCTTAATGCATTGCCATTTGTTTTTTAATTCATGTATATTACTATTGTGTGTATAATCCCCTCTGTTGTAAGCCGCCCAGATTCCCAGTTGATTGGGCGGAATATAAATATTATTATTATTATTATTATTATTATTATTAATTATTACAATCTCCAAGGGAGTGTGTTCCACTGTCCAACAGCTCTTACTGTCAGGGCATTCCTCCCAATGTTTAGGTGTAAGATTGTAAGCATGAGGGCAGGGAACTGTCTAATTAAATGATTGTATGTACAGTGCTGTGAAATTTACAGCGCTATATAAATAAAAGTTAATAATAATAATAATAATAATAATAATTGGAATCTCTTTTCCTATAGCTTGCATCCGTTGTTCCATGTTCTAGTTTCTGGAGCAACAGAAAACAAGCTTGCTTTATTCTCAATGTGATAACCGTTCAAATATTTAAACAGGGCTATCATATCACCTCTTAACTGTCTCTTCTCCAACCCAGCTGCCTAAGTCTTTCCTCATAAGGCATAGTTTCCAGACCCTTCGCCATTTTGGTGACCCTCCTCTGGACACACTCCAACTTGTCAACATCCTTTTTGAACTGTGGTGCCCAGAACTAGACACAATGTAATGGCACAGTGTGCAATATACTTACAAGGTATTTTTTCCAAAGTATTCCATTTCATTTTATCATTTCCTTTACTTTACTTTCCTCCACTTCAATAATCAGCCAGCATTCCATGGCCACCAAATATGTGGGCTGCGTTTGGGAGGCATGTTCTTCCTTTTGATTTTCCCCTGAAAGTTATGAGCTGGTATCCTGATAGAATGGGCTGGAATCCCAACTAGAGTAGCACCATTGAATTAATTAGTAAATGTCAATTCAACATAAAGGTAAATCCAGTTCATTCAATGGTTCTACTTGGGACCAAAAATAGAATTTAGACCATTGTTTGGTTAGTTCTAAAAACATTGGCTGCCCCAAAACTACTGATGATTTCTGGATACATTAGGAGCAAGACATGGAGAAAAGTAGTATTTTTACTAGTATATATGACAAAGCTTGTGCATAATCAGGTACAAAAATGAGTTATCTTTCTTTTTTCAATAAATTAATTGTATTATGCTGGTATCTTGATAAGAGATGACATTGTATTTTGTTGAATAACTGTAGATTTTAAAGTTACTTTTGTAGTTGCAGTGACATGGTCCATGAAAAGTTGGAGGAATATCACACAGTACAAGTGCTTGCTGGTGTGACTACCTCCTGCTCTGTTGTGGGGTGTTGCGGCTACAATAAGGAGGAGAATGTCTTGTGTACTGCAGGCCACTGGCTTGTAGAATTCAGTTGTTTTATTTTAAAAGTACTTACAAGCAATGGTGGGTGCTAGCTTCCATGTCATTGGGGTTGGGAACCCACTTTGGAACTTAGTCCGAACTTCCAAGGTGCTGAACCTATTGGGGAACTAGAATTTAACACCTTGCACAGCTCTTTTAAAGTTTGGAACAGATTTACAACCAAACTGACATGAAAGCCACCAGACACCATTATTTTAGTTACTCTTGGCTAATAGGAAAATGCAGTGTTACTTTTTAAAAATGAGAATAAAAATGGTACGTAATTTTTAGCGGTCCATTAGAACAGTAGCTGAAATGAATTACTTCTTAAAAGTAATTTCTCATGCTCTGAATAGGACCAGATCTCAAATAAATCAGAGTGTGGATATGGTAGGATAAGTCTATTTTTATAATGAACCGAAGGACAGGATTCTACTTTTGCAGAATCAGGTGACATGATATCTTCTTGAGTACAACATTGTATGTCCCAGCAGATTCTCTAGTTTTGCTCTGTTTTCTCCTTCTTTGCAAAAAAAAAAGAAGTAATTCTGTCTACCTATATCAACTCTGTGCAAGCATACAATCAGACATAAAGAAAGCATTCATAAACCTTGCTGAGTAGATGGAATTCAAATATGAGAATCGCAGACCTTTGGATGGGGGAGAGAAAAAAAAAGGTGAAAATTGACGTGAGAGGAACATCACACAGGAAAACTCATATCTGAAATTACACCTTAAAGCTGGAACTCATTCTCCAGAGTCAGAATTGAGCAGGAGTGCATAAGAAATATTTGTTGGAATGCATCAAGGAAGTGTGCCCAGAAGGGGTGGGGGAGACACCTGAAATTGTGAATAGTGTAGAACTGAAAGAGTTGGGAACAGTGAGGAAAAGAGACTCTTAATTGGATTTGTTGTTGTTGTTTGAACTTACTCAGACAATTTTTGATTTCCATTCTTCATATTTTAACCCCCATCCCCACCCTAGCTGCTTAGAGACCACTGGAATAGTGAATATCCTCCAGATTTTAGAGGAATTTTAAAAGAGCTATCTAGTGATGAAACCTATCCCCCCCAATGTGTTCAGGACCTTGGAGAGATCCTTTAAAATGAAGATGCAAACCTGGCATGAATTAGTTTTCCCACTTAACAATGGCACCATCAGACATTATTACCACAGCACAATCCTCTAAAGGTCAGGCCAACAAAGCTGATGCTGAAAGATAATGGGAACTTTACTCCAACAACATCTGGAGGGAGAGCCAGTGAGGTGTAGTGAGTTGAGCATTCAAATCCCTACTTTGAATGAATACTCATTGGGTGAACTTGGGAAAATTACACACGCTCAGCCTCAGAGGAAGTCAAAGGCAAACCTCCTCTGAATGAATCTTGCCAAGAAAACCCCATGATAGGGTTGCATTAGGGTCTCCATAAACTGGAAATGACCTGAAGGCACACAACAACAACAACAACATTTGAAAGCCTTCACTTGGCCCACCGCGGCTGCCTGGAAAATACACAAAATGTGTAGATCTGTAATACATGTCTACATTTTAGTGTACACATCATATAAAAGAATTTGCTTTCACCCGCTTTGAGGGTATGGTGTTTAAATGACGTACGCTACCAAAGTGGCCAGAAGCCACTATTTAATATTTAAACAGGGCTATCATATCACCTCTTAATTTTCTCTTCTCCAGGATAAGCATCCCTAGTTCCCTAAGTCGTTCCTCATAAGCCATGGTTCCAGACCCTTCACTATTTTAGTCGCCCTCCTTTGGACATGCACCAGTTTCTCCACATCCTTTTTGAATTGTGGTGCCCAGAACTGGACACAGTATTTCAGGTGGGGCCTATCCAAAGCAGAATAGAGGGGCACTATTATTTCCCTTGATCTAGAGACTATATGATGCAGCCTAAAATTGCACTGGCCTTTCCAGCTGCTGCATCATACTGTTGACTCATGTTCAACTTGTGATCTACTTCGACTCCTAGATCCCTTTCACATGTAGTCTGGTTCAGCCATGTGATTTATGTAGTTCCTTGAGAATTTGTAATCTGGAGTGAGGACCATCTTGGCTGCCGTGTTGGGAGAAAGGGACTATGTGGATGTCTGCTCCTTGTCCATGGCAGGTTGTGAGGGGAGAATATTGGAGTTTAGTGTAAACCTTGATACACCTTTGGTGAAGGGTAGGGGTTTGGAATGGCTTCTGCGGCTCCGGGATGCCTGGTGGGTGGGGAAGGAGCCTCCCTTTGGGAGTGTAAAGTCTCAGGACCTGGGAAGGAGTGCCTAGGTTGGCCTTCCGGTAAATGACTGGCTAGAAAGCAAACCATGGTATTGGATTGCCCTCAGGAAAGCTAAGGATGTGGTCACAGGTTGATACCTGGCCTCAGCTGGACCAACATCGCATTGCCCCCCCCTCCATTTTTTTGTTCATCACCAGATTTAATTCATTTAAATAGATATTAGGTTAAATA
The DNA here is from genome assembly GCA_034509955.1 of Urosaurus nigricauda. Taxonomy (NCBI): domain Eukaryota; kingdom Metazoa; phylum Chordata; class Lepidosauria; order Squamata; family Phrynosomatidae; genus Urosaurus; species Urosaurus nigricauda. Next base: position 4,776,754 of record JAOEGL010000014.1, read on the forward strand.
AAGTGACCCTTGTTAACTCAACATTTTGTGCCTGATTCTATTTCATGGTTGGTCATCAGGCCAGACTTCTGAATATTCTAGAACCATATGGAAAAAGTCTTAAGATTTCCTTGATGTTAAACAAGGCGGGAATCTGCTTTTCGTTAAACTGTGTTGTCATTGGGATGCTTTTCAAGTAAACTCATAAACACAATGGGTTGAATGTAGACTTAGCTGAATTTAGGATGTATTGAAGTTAGCGGGACCAGAGTCAAGTTATAACTAATGTCTTCCTTTGATTTCAATGGAGTCTAATGCAATCTTATAGTATGATCATCTTCTGAAAGTTAGTAACAAATAGATGGTATATTACACCAGTAAGAATTTCCAAAATGTACAATTTAAGTGAAAATAAACGTTGGAAATGCCAGAGAGAGGGGGGATCTTACTATCATGCTTGGTGGACATGTAGTAAAGTTAAAGAATTTTAGAGAAAAGCACATAATATAATACAATATATATTAAATATAAAATTTCCAATGGCACCAGAATTATATTTACTTAATATGAGCTCCTTTTTGGGAAAAGAGAATGAACGAAAGTATTGGCAATTATTGTTATATTTCATAACTGCTGCTAGGATACTTCTAGCTAAAAATTGGAAGTCAAAAAATATACCGAAGACAGATGATTGGATACAAAAGGTATGGGAGATAAGAGAAATGGATAAATTAACCACAATATTACAGGGCAAAAACAATAAAAAACAGAGATGGAGACCTTTTGAAGAATACGTAAATTTGGTTTGGGAAGTAAGAATGTAAAGAATAAACAATATAAAATTGAAATTATTGTATATGAGAGGAAAAGATGAAATAAGATGACAAGGGGGTTTAAAATGCTTCATTCAATTTGTACTTGAGACTATTGAGAATATTGAATAAGAAGATATTAAAGGATGAAGATGAAGATATATGAAGAATCAATTTGTCACTACTAATTGTTATAATGTTATAATATATTGACTGTTATGTATTGTTATTTTATGTATATACGCAAATAAAAGTTGCAAAAAAGGGGAAAAAAGAAAGTTAGTCAACCTGGCAGCTCCCTGTCAGTGAGGCAATGATTCTTCTCTGGCTTTTATTCTAAATTTTTAAAGTACCATCCAAAGTGCTGAACCTATTGTGGAGGATGGGGATTCACCACACCTGCTAGTTCAAACTAAAACCCAGAGATTATTTATTGCCCCACTGACATGGAAGTCACTGGTTACCACTGAAACAATTTCCTCTCATATTTACTGAGAGGAGCCTGGGAGAGTCAGTAATATGGCTTTGCTAAAGTTTTCTTTAAGACAGCAGAGCACTGTCTTCTTACTGTTTTGTTTTCAGGCACAGAAAGATAGGGGAGAATGACAACAAACAACCTGGAGGGGAGGAAAAGCCTTCTCCCTCAGCACTCCTCATGATGTTTATTAAACTGGATAACTATCCAGGTAAAAATAAAAATGCAGATATTAAATATTCATACGCGTTCAGGCCTCTCTGAAATGTCCTTTTGTTACCTGCTCCCAATTTAATCAGCAAGAACCCTGTAAGATAGGGAAAAAAGATAGGAAAACAGGGAGGAAAATTTTTAAAGGCTAATGTCTAAGGTAGAGGTGGCCACATTTTCTTCGCTTGGGAACACATTTCTTAGGGGTCATCTGTTAGCCATTGCATTCTGATAATAGATGAAAATGGAGGACTCTCTTTCTCTCTCTTTTCTTATTACTCCTTTCTCTCACTCTTTCTGACACCCTTTTCTCTCTTCCAATCCCTTTCTCTTTCCTTCTGCTACTCCTTTCTCCTTATGTATCTTAGGACCTTACCGCACAGCCCCCAGAGACAGGATCAGGGCAAGATGGAAGGGGTGGGATGGGAACAGAATGGGTGCTATCACACATTTCATCACCTGCTGGAATGCCGCCAACACTGCTGGAAGTTCCCATTCCGTTCCTGATCTGTCCCAGAGGAGGCAATGTTCAGGAGCGCTTCTGAACCATTCCTGAAAATTGCCTCTTCTGGGACTGGTATGGAATGAGAAGTTCCAGCAGCATCGGCGGCGTTCCGGCGTGTGGTAAAATGGGTGATAGCACCCATTCTGTTCCCATCCTGCCCCCTTCTGTCACACCCCGATCTCGTCACTGGGGGTTGTGCAGTAAGGTCCTTACTATCTCTCTCTCTCTCTCTCTCTCTCTCTCTCTCTTCTCTCCCTCTTTCTGAACCCCCTTCTCTCTGTTTGTGATATTCCCCCCTTTCTCTCGCCACCCTGTAGGCTTCTGAAGATACACAAGTTTCATTTGCCAGATATTTAAACTGGTCACTTCTAGAGGGATTTAAAACTTGGCTGAGGACCACATGCAATGATGTCTGAGGGCTACATATGGATCAAGGGTTGGTGACTTCCCACTGAAGCCTTTTGTTGTAAGTACAGGGCAGGGCCTATCAATCTAAATCCAACCAACACTAGGGTTAAATCCATCCATGTTGTGATGGATACTTAACATGACAAATGCCGGAAATGAAAATCTAAGAAGAAATGGGGTGGCAATAATAGTGAGGAGAGACGTACCAAAAGCAGTCAGGGGATATGGTACAAAATCTGACTGAACAACACTAGTAAGATATAATAGAAAACCTAAAAATTAATTCATAATTCAAGTTTATTCTTAATTACAGAGGCAGAAGAGGAATAAAAAGAGGCATCCTATGCAGGTGTTCAAGAAGAAATTAGTCATGTACCAAAACAGAAAATTCTGATAATCATAAGTGATTAATGGGAAACAAAAGCAATAAACAAAGTAGAAGCAAATGGCAGAGTTATAGTTGAATATTAAGAAAACAAAAATAATGACCACAGAAGATTTACATAACTTAAAGGTCAATGATGAAGATATCAAAATGGCTAAAGATTTTCAATACCTCGGCTCAGTCAAAACAGAAGCTGTAGTCAAAAAAAATCAAAAGAGGACTAAGAGTTCGAAGGGCAGCTATGAAAGAATTAGATATGATTCCTTCAGTTTTAAAGACATATAGTGGAATATCAAGTCAGGATCATCCATGCCACAGTGTTTCTCATTTCTGTGTATGATTGTGAAATCTAGATAGTGAAGAAAGCTGACAAGAAGAAAATCAACTAATTTGAAATGTGTCACTTAAGAAGAGTTTGGTGGGTACTGTGGACTGCCAAAAAGAAAATCAAATAGGTCTGAGAGCAAATCAAACCTTAAGTTTCCCAAGAAGCCAACATGATTAAAGTGAGACTATCATATCTTTAACATATCAGGAAACAATATATTTCACAGGAAAAGACAATAATGTTTGGTAAAGCAAAAGACAATAGGAAAAGAGAAAGACAGTATGACAAGTGGATTGACTCAGTCAAGGAAGACATGGCCCTGAGTTTACAACCACAGAATAAAAGAGCTGGAAGAGACCCTAAGGGCCATTCATTATAACCTCCTGCCATGGACATAATGAAAGCATTCCCGACAGACAGCCATTCAGCCTGTTTAAAAACCTCCAAATGAAGAGATTTCACCACACTCCAAGGCAGTGTGTTCAACTGTCAAACAGCTCGTAGCATCAAGAAGTTATTCCTAATGTTTAGGTGGAATCTCTTTTCTTGTAGTTTGAATACACTGCTCCATGTACTAGTCTCTGGAACAGAAGAAAACAAGCTTGCTCAATCCTCAATTTGACATCCTTTCTAATAGTTAAACATGCTTATCATGTCTTGTCTTAACATACTCTTCTCCGAGCTCAACATACTCAGCTCCCAAGCCCATCCTATATCTCTGCATTTCAATTTTTCTGCCCTGTTGAAATTCATTTTATTAGTTTTAGCCCAGCTCTCTAAACCGTCAAGGTCATTTTGAATTTTGATCCTGTCTTTGGGGATATTAGCTACTGCTCCTAATTTTATGTGATCTGCAAATTTAGTAAGTATGCCCTCTGTTCCATCATCCAAGCCATTGACAAAGGTGTTGAACAGCACTTGGACCAAGGTAGAACTCTATGTCACCTCACTGGTCACTTCTCTCCAGGATGAAGAGGAGCCACTGCTGAACACCCTTTGGGTTCCGCCAGTCAAGAAATTACAAATTCATGTAACAGTTTCATTGTCTAACCCATATTTTAGTAGCCTTTTGCAAGAATATCACAGGGAACCATGTCAAAGCCCTTAGTGAAATCAAGATATGCTACATCCACAGCATTCACGTCATCCACCAAGCTTGTAACTCTGTCAAAAAAGAAAAAGATATTAGATTTGTCTGCCATAACTTGTTTTTGAGAAACCCATATTGCTTTCTAAATGCTTATATATAATGGTCTGCACTAGAATCATTCCTGGTGTTGATTTCAGGCTGACTGGGAAGAAATGATTTGGATCCTCTTTGTTCCCTCCCCTTTTTGAAGACGGGGACAACATTTGCCTTCCTCCAGTCTGCTGGGACTTCTCCTGTTCTCAATTCTCAAAGATTATTGACAGTGGTTCTCAAAGAATTCCCAAAGATTATTCTCAAAGATTATTGACAGTGGTTCTGAGATTGCATCTGCCTGTTCCTTTTATACTTTTGGATGCAGTTCATCTGGCTCTGGAAACTTGAAATTGTTTAGAGTAACCAGGTATTCCTGTACTATCTCTTTACTGATTCTGTGCCGCATTTCCCCTACTGTACCATCTGCTCCATTTTCGCCAAAGCACTATTCTCCTTTGGGGGAGAATACCAAAGTTGTTGTTGTCATCATCATCAAATAATAACAAAAATTGTTATAATGATGAGGAGGTTGGAGGAGATGGGGGGAGGTAATAATGTTCCACTTACATCTGTGTTCAAAGGCATCCACAGCCTTTTACAAATTAATAGTATATTTTCCATTGTTACATGTGAAGCACAGTGATTGAGAAAAAAATCCCCTCGGTTCAAATGAAAATCAGACTGATTTATATAAAAATAAAGAAATACCTTGCTTTTCTTGAAGCACAATCCCATCTTTCAAACTGTTATTCTCCCAGACTCATGAACCTGACTGAGCATAGAGGGAGGTCAGAATTCCTTTCTCATCCCAACTAAGATTTCCCACTTTTCTTAAGAACCCTGTCTGACCTGTGCTCCCTTGCTCCTCAAACATCACAGAGATCTACACAGATTGTTCTGGAATAATCTTGATTTCCATGACAACTTGGCTTCTCTAACCCTGTTGGAGGAGGAACAATAGAAACCCTAGAAAAGAGAGTTCACTTGTGGATTATGTAGACATGTTTGTTTTAAATATTTTAAATATTTAAATAAAAAATAAAGTTTAATAAAAAGAAAAAGAAAAAAGATTTCACCACCAGATTGGGTGCCTTTATATCAGGCTTTGTATCAATTTGTATCAATTTTCTGCATCCTAGTCTCCGGAGCAACAGAAAGCAAACTTGCTCCCTCCTCAATATGACATCCCTTCAAATATTTAAACAGGGCTATCATATCACCTCTTAACCTTCTATTCTCCAGGCTAAACATCCCCAGTTCTCTAAGGCGTTCCTCATAGGGCACGGTTTCCAGACCCTTCACCATCTTAGTTTCCCTCCTTTGGACACACTCCAGTTTCTCCACATCCTTTTGGAATTGTGGTGCCCAGAACTGGACACAGTATTCCAGGTGGGGCCTGACCAAAGCAGAATAGAGTCGCACTATTATTTCCCTTGGTCTTGACACTATATTTCTATTGATGCAGCCTAAAATTGAATTGGCCTTTTTAGCTGCTTCATCACACTGTTGACTCATGTTCAACTTGTGGTCAACTTGGTCTCCTAGATCCCTTTCACACGTAGGGGCCATTCAGACTACATTTTACCTTGAATCTCAAACCGGATTAGAAGAACTTACTTGCAGGAGCAGGCTCCAGGTTCCCCAGATACTGAGCCTCCAGGTTCCTCCCTTCCCCTTGGGGGATATAAGGAGATGTCTGGGTAGTGGGCCCATCACCATTTGGAGTCAGGATGAAAGTCACTGGCTTTTCTAGTGCATATTATTAATAGGTTTTCTTAGTCTTAAAATAGCTTTAAAATGTTGGTTTTTATTGTACTCACAGAGGAGTGGGCTAGAAATAAAGATGATGATGATGATGATGATTAAAGTTAATTTGATAGAGGAATATTTTAAGTATTCACCTTAACATTTTTCTTTCCCTTCTTTTAACTGTGGGTGTTTTTCCCCCTTATTTTTAGTTTTGCTTTTAAATGGTATGCTAGTTATAATTTTAATCATTTACTTTTTCTATACGGACCACAATGGTTTTTACTACACTGGGTTACAGAAATTTGGGCACTACCCCAACTTCTGTTTTTTTGTTTTTGTGTTTAAATAGTATGCTTGCTATAATTTTAATTACAGCAAATTGAGATAATTTTAATTGGAGGAAATTGACATTTCATTTTTCCTGCACAGATGTAGGATGGCGGACATCTGGCTGAAAGAAACTACGTGTGAAAGGGATCTAGGAGTCCAAGTAGACCATAAGTTGAACATGAGTCAACAGTGCGATGCGGCAGCTAAAAAGGCCAATGCTATTTTAGGCTGCATCAATAGAAGTATAGCATCTAGATAAAAGGAAGCAATAGTGCCACTCTATTCTGCTTTGGTCAGGCCCCACCTGGAATACTGTGTCCAATTCTGGACACCACAATTCAAAAAAGATGTGGAGAAATGTGGAGACTCTGCTGCATGGGTGTGATTGTAGGTAAATGAGAAAGAAGCGAGCAGTTGCAGTGGTAGAAATCCTAAATGAAAGATTCTCAACCTTTGTGTCTTCAGATACTTTGGATTTAAACTACCAGAATCCCTGGGCACTGGCAATGCAAGATAGGGCTTCTGAGAGCTTAAATCAAAAGTATCTGAAGAGCCAAAGGTTGAGACCCACTGTCATAAAGTGACTATGAGCCAAACTAGAACTTCATTGAAATCTGGGCTGCTTTCTTAACTAGCCCATGGGATGACAAAATTATTATGAGCTTCAGCACTGTTGAAAGGAAAGCATTCTTTCAACCTCTGTTTTTAGAAGCACACACCAGCTATTTAGGAAACATTAATCTAAGGCTAGCAGAAAGACTGCCCCAAGCCTTTTTCCACCCTGACATTTCATTCTATTCGAGATGTCATTTTCCATAGTGCTGCACAAACAAGAACATTGGCAGGGGTGGCCACAGAGCGATGGAGGTTGGTTTTTCCTGCATCAAGACAGTTCATCTGGGAATTGGCAAACTGTAACCTGTCAAACAAAGCACTCAAGTTTTCAGCAGATTGAGTCAAGGCTTCAAGTCCTTTCCCCCAAATTGCTCATCTCGTAGCTTCATTGCTTGTGACAAGGCCTGTCAGAGCAACACGTTGTCAGAGATAGTGGCAAATGTAAACATTTAAAGGGGGGCAATTGGCCTAACCTAAGCATGGGCTTATACTTTCTGGTGCTTCTGAGGTGGCTCTTTCTATGGGAGGACTTCTTCATATCCTCCCGCTTCCCATATATAACCAACTATTTTTACTCTGCCAGCTATCACAGTTACAGTGGGGGAGGCAGGTAATCTTAGCCTCTTTCTCATTTTGAAAAATTGGTATTTTCCTATGTTAAATAGTGTAGGTGCCCTTGATGTTGCTCTTGTGTGCCTTCAAGTCATTTATCAATCAATCAATCTCCATTGTACAGTCACAGACCATTAAAACACATGAAATCCAACATACAAAACATTATTATTATTATTATTATTATTTTAAAAAAGGCTAAGCAGTATAAAACAAACCAGGGTAATAGCAAGAGTTCTTTAAAATATATATATATTAAATTTGTACATTTTTTATCATTTAGTACAATTAAAAGGAGACAAACCCCAAGTATTAGGTATGTGTCTGAGTCATAATTTTATGAGTCTTAGCAGCAGAGAAAAGAAACTTTGCAACAGTTTCTGTAACACATTTTTAGTATCTTCTAAAAAATACATCAAATCTTCTAAAAAATAAATAATTCAGAGGGTCTTCCATGGAATTTACTTAAGAGGAGTGTAATTAATCTTGATCTGTCATCTTTATAAAAATTGCAAAAGAACAATACATGAGGTAAACTCTTGTTGCCCATCTCCGCATTTTTGGTAAGGGTTTCCACAAACAAATTTTTGTAAAGGATTCCCTGATAATGACCATGCAGTACAGCAGAAGGAATGGTATTAAGTTAATCTTATAGTAAAAAATGGTATTTAGAGATGGTAAAATTTCATGATACCACCCCTATTTGTGTTAAAAGACAGCAGCAGCCTGACTAGAAAACAGTATGAGCAGCAGATAGGAAATATTGTATGTCTATGGTCCGAAACATACTGCAGAAATAATCCAGCTTGAGACTGCTTTAACTGCTCTGGCTCAGTGTTAGGGAATTCTGGAAATTGTAATTTATTGTGACACCAGAGGTCTCTGACAGAGAAGGCTAAATATCTCACAAAACTACCATTCCCAGAATTCCTTAGCATTGAGCCAGAGTAGTTAAAACAGCCTCAAACTGGATTATGTTCTGGACCCAGTGCTATTCAACATCTTTATCAATGACTTGGATGACAGTATTGGGGGCACACTTATCAGATTTGCAGATTACACCAAAGTAGGAGGAGCAGCTAATACCCCAGAGGACAGGATCAAAATTCAAAATGACCTGAATAGACTAGAAAGCTAGGCTAAAGCTAACAAAATAAAATTCAACACAGAGAAATGTAAAGTTCTGCACTTAGGGCAGAAAAATGAAATGCACAGATATAGGATGGGGAACACCTGGCTGAATGAAACTATGGCCCCATTCATACTAGCCCATTTGCCCTGGTTAGATCCGGATGAGATCATGCATGCCATTACCAAATCTCTCTGGAAAGAAGTTCATACTACCTTTTGCCCCCCCCATCGATGCTCCCCAGTGTATTTTTCCCCACTTAAGTTCACACTTTGCAAAGTAACGATTTAAGATGGACCCTCCTGGTTGCCAATCAATGATGTCAATGGTGATGTGTCATACAGCCATTCGTCAACAGCATGAGTGTCCCCCCCCCTTTTTAAAAAAAATTTAGTGGCAAGGTTGGCATATTCTGTCAGATTGTGAAACCCCAGATGCCTCTCCATGGGGATTCTGCCCCAATGTGCCCCCAAACCCCAGATGCCTCTCCATGGGGATTCTGCCCCAATGTGCCCCCAAACCCCAGATGCCTCTCCATGGGGATTCTGCCCCAATGAGCCCCCAAACCCCAGATGCCTCTCCATGGGGATTCTGCCCCAATGTGCCCACAAACCCCAGATGCCTCTCCATGGGGATTCTGCCCCAATGTGCCTACAAACCCCAGATCCCTCTCCATGGGGATTCTGCTCCAATCTGTACTCAGACGGGGGGGGGGGGGGAGGGGAATCCCTGGCTATTTTCCATATAGGGGCTTGCCGATTATCCATATATGTTCCTACCTGGAAACTGGGATATATAGGGAAAACATATAGGGATATATAGGGAAAACATATAGTCCATATAGGGAAAACAGCATCACTGCCAGGGATATCCCAAAGGAAAACCTTCTCCCCCCTTCTTCCTCGGGCAGGAAGAGGTGGAGGAAGAGGAAGGGAGTCTCGCTCTCTCGTGCTCATGGTCCTGGGGGCTGGGGTAAGGCGCAAGGAGGAGGAGTAGGAAGGGGGAAGGAGCCCCAGAAGCCCCCTCATGTCTGGCTTCGTTCCCAGACCCATGCAATCGCATAAGCTGTCAAAAAAAAAAAAAAAAAGGTGAAGTGCTCAATGTGAAAGGAGAGGCATGTTCTGCCCTCTGCCCACCCTCTGAACTTGATCCCTCCCAGTAAATGACCTGAACATGACCGGGGCCAAGTTCACATTGGCCTGGCCCCGGTTTTTCTGAAAAGAATTGGAAGATTCCCCGATTTTGGATATCCCGCGCTGAGGGAGATTTACCTCGGACCTGAAGTGCAAAGCACTGATCAGATTGTGCAAACCCCAGTGCCAGTATGAACTTTTCATTTTTAATCCGGTTTGAGATTCAAGGTAAAATGTAGTCTGAATGGCCCCTACGTGTGAAAGGGATCTAGGAGACCAAGTTGACCACAAGTTGAACATGAGTCAACAGTGTGATGAAGCAGCTAAAAAGGCCAATTCAATTTTAGGCTGCATCAATAGAAATATAGTGTCAAGACCAAGGGAAATAATAGTGCGACTCTATTCTGCTTTGGTCAGGCCCCACCTGGAATACTGTGTCCAGTTCTGGGCACCACAATTCCAAAAGGATGTGGAGAAACTGGAGTGTGTCCAAAGGAGGGAAACTAAGATGGTGAAGGGTCTGGAAACCGTGCCCTATGAGGAACGCCTTAGAGAACTGGGGATGTTTAGCCTGGAGAATAGAAGGTTAAGAGGTGATATGATAGCCCTGTTTAAATATTTGAAGGGATGTCATATTGAGGAGGGAGCAAGTTTGCTTTCTGTTGCTCCGGAGACTAGGATGCAGAAAATTGATACAAATTGATACAAAGCCTGATATAAAGGCACCCAATCTGGTGGTGAAATCTTTTTTCTTTTTCTTTTTATTAAACTTTATTTTTTATTTAAATATTTAAAATATTTAAAACAAACATGTCTACATAATCCACAAGTGAACTCTCTTTTCTAGGGTTTCTATTGTTCCTCCTCCAACAGGGTTAGAGAAGCCAAGTTGTCATGGAAATCAAGATTATTCCAGAACAATCTGTGTAGATCTCTGTGATGTTTGAGGAGCAAGGGAGCACAGGTCAGACAGGGTTCTTAAGAAAAGTGGGAAATCTTAGTTGGGATGAGAAAGGAATTCTGACCTCCCTCTATGCTCAGTCAGGTTCATGAGTCTGGGAGAATAACAGTTTGAAAGATGGGATTGTGCTTCAAGAAAAGCAAGGTATTTCTTTATTTTTATATAAATCAGTCTGATTTTCATTTGAACCGAGGGGATTTTTTTCTCAATCACTGTGCTTCACATGTAACAATGGAAAATATACTATTAATTTGTAAAAGGCTGTGGATGCCTTTGAACACAGATGTAAGTGGAACATTATTACCTCCCCCCATCTCCTCCAACCTCCTCATCATTATAACAATTTTTGTTATTATTTGATGATGATGACAACAACAACTTTGGTATTCTCCCCCAAAGGAGAATAGTGCTTTGGCGAAAATGGAGCAGATGGTACAGTAGGGGAAATGCGGCACAGAATCAGTAAAGAGATAGTACAGGAATACCTGGTTACTCTAAACAATTTCAAGTTTCCAGAGCCAGATGAACTGCATCCAAAAGTATAAAAGGAACAGGCAGATGCAATCTCAGAACCACTGTCAATAATCTTTGAGAATAATCTTTGGGAATTCTTTGAGAACCACTGTCAATAATCTTTGAGAATTGAGAACAGGAGAAGTCCCAGCAGACTGGAGGAAGGCAAATGTTGTCCCCGTCTTCAAAAAGGGGAGGGAACAAAGAGGATCCAAATCATTTCTTCCCAGTCAGCCTGAAATCAACACCAGGAATGATTCTAGTGCAGACCATTATATATAAGCATTTAGAAAGCAATATGGGTTTCTCAAAAACAAGTTATGGCAGACAAATCTAATATCTTTTTCTTTTTTGACAGAGTTACAAGCTTGGTGGATGACGTGAATGCTGTGGATGTAGCATATCTTGATTTCACTAAGGGCTTTGACATGGTTCCCTGTGATATTCTTGCAAAAGGCTACTAAAATATGGGTTAGACAATGAAACTGTTACATGAATTTGTAATTTCTTGACTGGCGGAACCCAAAGGGTGTTCAGCAGTGGCTCCTCTTCATCCTGGAGAGAAGTGACCAGTGAGGTGACATAGAGTTCTACCTTGGTCCAAGTGCTGTTCAACACCTTTGTCAATGGCTTGGATGATGGAACAGAGGGCATACTTACTAAATTTGCAGATCACATAAAATTAGGAGCAGTAGCTAATATCCCCAAAGACAGGATCAAAATTCAAAATGACCTTGACGGTTTAGAGAGCTGGGCTAAAACTAATAAAATGAATTTCAACAGGGCAGAAAAATTGAAATGCAGAGATATAGGATGGGCTTGGGAGCTGAGTATGTTGAGCTCGGAGAAGAGTATGTTAAGACAAGACATGATAAGCATGTTTAACTATTAGAAAGGATGTCAAATTGAGGATTGAGCAAGCTTGTTTTCTTCTGTTCCAGAGACTAGTACATGGAGCAGTGTATTCAAACTACAAGAAAAGAGATTCCACCTAAACATTAGGAATAACTTCTTGATGCTACGAGCTGTTTGACAGTTGAACACACTGCCTTGGAGTGTGGTGAAATCTCTTCATTTGGAGGTTTTTAAACAGGCTGAATGGCTGTCTGTCGGGAATGCTTTCATTATGTCCATGGCAGGAGGTTATAATGAATGGCCCTTAGGGTCTCTTCCAGCTCTTTTATTCTGTGGTTGTAAACTCAGGGCCATGTCTTCCTTGACTGAGTCAATCCACTTGTCATACTGTCTTTCTCTTTTCCTATTGTCTTTTGCTTTACCAAACATTATTGTCTTTTCCTGTGAAATATATTGTTTCCTGATATGTTAAAGATATGATAGTCTCACTTTAATCATGTTGGCTTCTTGGGAAACTTAAGGTTTGATTTGCTCTCAGACCTATTTGATTTTCTTTTTGGCAGTCCACAGTACCCACCAAACTCTTCTTAAGTGACACATTTCAAATTAGTTGATTTTCTTCTTGTCAGCTTTCTTCACTATCTAGATTTCACAATCATACACAGAAATGAGAAACACTGTGGCATGGATGATCCTGACTTGATATTCCACTATATGTCTTTAAAACTGAAGGAATCATATCTAATTCTTTCATAGCTGCCCTTCGAACTCTTAGTCCTCTTTTGATTTTTTTTGACTACAGCTTCTGTTTTGACTGAGCCGAGGTATTGAAAATCTTTAGCCATTTTGATATCTTCATCATTGACCTTTAAGTTATGTAAATCTTCTGTGGTCATTATTTTTGTTTTCTTAATATTCAACTATAACTCTGCCATTTGCTTCTACTTTGTTTATTGCTTTTGTTTCCCATTAATCACTTATGATTATCAGAATTTTCTGTTTTGGTACATGACTAATTTCTTCTTGAACACCTGCATAGGATGCCTCTTTTTATTCCTCTTCTGCCTCTGTAATTAAGAATAAACTTGAATTATGAATTAATTTTTAGGTTTTCTATTATATCTTACTAGTGTTGTTCAGTCAGATTTTGTACCATATCCCCTGACTGCTTTTGGTACGTCTCTCCTCACTATTATTGCCACCCCATTTCTTCTTAGATTTTCATTTCCGGCATTTGTCATGTTAAGTATCCATCACAACATGGATGGATTTAACCCTAGTGTTGGTTGGATTTAGATTGATAGGCCCTGCCCTGTACTTACAACAAAAGGCTTCAGTGGGAAGTCACCAACCCTTGATCCATATGTAGCCCTCAGACATCATTGCATGTGGTCCTCAGCCAAGTTTTAAATCCCTCTAGAAGTGACCAGTTTAAATATCTGGCAAATGAAACTTGTGTATCTTCAGAAGCCTACAGGGTGGCGAGAGAAAGGGGGGAATATCACAAACAGAGAGAAGGGGGTTCAGAAAGAGGGAGAGAAGAGAGAGAGAGAGAGAGAGAGAGAGAGAGATAGTAAGGACCTTACTGCACAACCCCCAGTGACGAGATCGGGGTGTGACAGAAGGGGGCAGGATGGGAACAGAATGGGTGCTATCACCCATTTTACCACACGCCGGAACGCCGCCGATGCTGCTGGAACTTCTCATTCCATACCAGTCCCAGAAGAGGCAATTTTCAGGAATGGTTCAGAAGCGCTCCTGAACATTGCCTCCTCTGGGACAGATCAGGAACGGAATGGGAACTTCCAGCAGTGTTGGCGGCATTCCAGCAGGTGATGAAATGTGTGATAGCACCCATTCTGTTCCCATCCCACCCCTTCCATCTTGCCCTGATCCTGTCTCTGGGGGCTGTGCGGTAAGGTCCTAAGATACATAAGGAGAAAGGAGTAGCAGAAGGAAAGAGAAAGGGATTGGAAGAGAGAAAAGGGTGTCAGAAAGAGTGAGAGAAAGGAGTAATAAGAAAAGAGAGAGAAAGAGAGTCCTCCATTTTCATCTATTATCAGAATGCAATGGCTAACAGATGACCCCTAAGAAATGTGTTCCCAAGCGAAGAAAATGTGGCCACCTCTACCTTAGACATTAGCCTTTAAAAATTTTCCTCCCTGTTTTCCTATCTTTTTTCCCTATCTTACAGGGTTCTTGCTGATTAAATTGGGAGCAGGTAACAAAAGGACATTTCAGAGAGGCCTGAACGCGTATGAATATTTAATATCTGCATTTTTATTTTTACCTGGATAGTTATCCAGTTTAATAAACATCATGAGGAGTGCTGAGGGAGAAGGCTTTTCCTCCCCTCCAGGTTGTTTGTTGTCATTCTCCCCTATCTTTCTGTGCCTGAAAACAAAACAGTAAGAAGACAGTGCTCTGCTGTCTTAAAGAAAACTTTAGCAAAGCCATATTACTGACTCTCCCAGGCTCCTCTCAGTAAATATGAGAGGAAATTGTTTCAGTGGTAACCAGTGACTTCCATGTCAGTGGGGCAATAAATAATCTCTGGGTTTTAGTTTGAACTAGCAGGTGTGGTGAATCCCCATCCTCCACAATAGGTTCAGCACTTTGGATGGTACTTTAAAAATTTAGAATAAAAGCCAGAGAAGAATCATTGCCTCACTGACAGGGAGCTGCCAGGTTGACTAACTTTCTTTTTTCCCCTTTTTTGCAACTTTTATTTGCGTATATACATAAAATAACAATACATAACAGTCAATATATTATAACATTATAACAATTAGTAGTGACAAATTGATTCTTCATATATCTTCATCTTCATCCTTTAATATCTTCTTATTCAATATTCTCAATAGTCTCAAGTACAAATTGAATGAAGCATTTTAAACCCCCTTGTCATCTTATTTCATCTTTTCCTCTCATATACAATAATTTCAATTTTATATTGTTTATTCTTTACATTCTTACTTCCCAAACCAAATTTACGTATTCTTCAAAAGGTCTCCATCTCTGTTTTTTATTGTTTTTGCCCTGTAATATTGTGGTTAATTTATCCATTTCTCTTATCTCCCATACCTTTTGTATCCAATCATCTGTCTTCGGTATATTTTTTGACTTCCAATTTTTAGCTAGAAGTATCCTAGCAGCAGTTATGAAATATAACAATAATTGCCAATACTTTCGTTCATTCTCTTTTCCCAAAAAGGAGCTCATATTAAGTAAATATAATTCTGGTGCCATTGGAAATTTTATATTTAATATATATTGTATTATATTATGTGCTTTTCTCTAAAATTCTTTAACTTTACTACATGTCCACCAAGCATGATAGTAAGATCCCCCCTCTCTCTGGCATTTCCAACGTTTATTTTCACTTAAATTGTACATTTTGGAAATTCTTACTGGTGTAATATACCATCTATTTGTTACTAACTTTCAGAAGATGATCATACTATAAGATTGCATTAGACTCCATTGAAATCAAAGGAAGACATTAGTTATAACTTGACTCTGGTCCCGCTAACTTCAATACATCCTAAATTCAGCTAAGTCTACATTCAACCCATTGTGTTTATGAGTTTACTTGAAAAGCATCCCAATGACAACACAGTTTAACGAAAAGCAGATTCCCGCCTTGTTTAACATCAAGGAAATCTTAAGACTTTTTCCATATGGTTCTAGAATATTCAGAAGTCTGGCCTGATGACCAACCATGAAATAGAATCAGGCACAAAATGTTGAGTTAACAAGGGTCACTTTATTTAACCTAATATCTATTTAAATGAATTAAATCTGGTGATGAACAAAAAAATGGAGGGGGGGGCAATGCGATGTTGGTCCAGCTGAGGCCAGGTATCAACCTGTGACCACATCCTTAGCTTTCCTGAGGGCAATCCAATACCATGGTTTGCTTTCTAGCCAGTCATTTACCGGAAGGCCAACCTAGGCACTCCTTCCCAGGTCCTGAGACTTTACACTCCCAAAGGGAGGCTCCTTCCCCACCCACCAGGCATCCCGGAGCCGCAGAAGCCATTCCAAACCCCTACCCTTCACCAAAGGTGTATCAAGGTTTACACTAAACTCCAATATTCTCCCCTCACAACCTGCCATGGACAAGGAGCAGACATCCACATAGTCCCTTTCTCCCAACACGGCAGCCAAGATGGTCCTCACTCCAGATTACAAATTCTCAAGGAACTACATAAATCACATGGCTGAACCAGACTACATGTGAAAGGGATCTAGGAGTCGAAGTAGATCACAAGTTGAACATGAGTCAACAGTATGATGCAGCAGCTGGAAAGGCCAGTGCAATTTTAGGCTGCATCATATAGTCTCTAGATCAAGGGAAATAATAGTGCCCCTCTATTCTGCTTTGGATAGGCCCCACCTGAAATACTGTGTCCAGTTCTGGGCACCACAATTCAAAAAGGATGTGGAGAAACTGGTGCATGTCCAAAGGAGGGCGACTAAAATAGTGAAGGGTCTGGAACCATGGCTTATGAGGAACGACTTAGGGAACTAGGGATGCTTATCCTGGAGAAGAGAAAATTAAGAGGTGATATGATAGCCCTGTTTAAATATTAAATAGTGGCTTCTGGCCACTTTGGTAGCGTACGTCATTTAAACACCATACCCTCAAAGCGGGTGAAAGCAAATTCTTTTATATGATGTGTACACTAAAATGTAGACATGTATTACAGATCTACACATTTTGTGTATTTTCCAGGCAGCCGCGGTGGGCCAAGTGAAGGCTTTCAAATGTTGTTGTTGTTGTTGTGTGCCTTCAGGTCATTTCCAGTTTATGGAGACCCTAATGCAACCCTATCATGGGGTTTTCTTGGCAAGATTCATTCAGAGGAGGTTTGCCTTTGACTTCCTCTGAGGCTGAGCGTGTGTAATTTTCCCAAGTTCACCCAATGAGTATTCATTCAAAGTAGGGATTTGAATGCTCAACTCACTACACCTCACTGGCTCTCCCTCCAGATGTTGTTGGAGTAAAGTTCCCATTATCTTTCAGCATCAGCTTTGTTGGCCTGACCTTTAGAGGATTGTGCTGTGGTAATAATGTCTGATGGTGCCATTGTTAAGTGGGAAAACTAATTCATGCCAGGTTTGCATCTTCATTTTAAAGGATCTCTCCAAGGTCCTGAACACATTGGGGGGGATAGGTTTCATCACTAGATAGCTCTTTTAAAATTCCTCTAAAATCTGGAGGATATTCACTATTCCAGTGGTCTCTAAGCAGCTAGGGTGGGGATGGGGGTTAAAATATGAAGAATGGAAATCAAAAATTGTCTGAGTAAGTTCAAACAACAACAACAAATCCAATTAAGAGTCTCTTTTCCTCACTGTTCCCAACTCTTTCAGTTCTACACTATTCACAATTTCAGGTGTCTCCCCCACCCCTTCTGGGCACACTTCCTTGATGCATTCCAACAAATATTTCTTATGCACTCCTGCTCAATTCTGACTCTGGAGAATGAGTTCCAGCTTTAAGGTGTAATTTCAGATATGAGTTTTCCTGTGTGATGTTCCTCTCACGTCAATTTTCACCTTTTTTTTTCTCTCCCCCATCCAAAGGTCTGCGATTCTCATATTTGAATTCCATCTACTCAGCAAGGTTTATGAATGCTTTCTTTATGTCTGATTGTATGCTTGCACAGAGTTGATATAGGTAGACAGAATTACTTCTTTTTTTTTTGCAAAGAAGGAGAAAACAGAGCAAAACTAGAGAATCTGCTGGGACATACAATGTTGTACTCAAGAAGATATCATGTCACCTGATTCTGCAAAAGTAGAATCCTGTCCTTCGGTTCATTATAAAAATAGACTTATCCTACCATATCCACACTCTGATTTATTTGAGATCTGGTCCTATTCAGAGCATGAGAAATTACTTTTAAGAAGTAATTCATTTCAGCTACTGTTCTAATGGACCGCTAAAAATTACGTACCATTTTTATTCTCATTTTTAAAAAGTAACACTGCATTTTCCTATTAGCCAAGAGTAACTAAAATAATGGTGTCTGGTGGCTTTCATGTCAGTTTGGTTGTAAATCTGTTCCAAACTTTAAAAGAGCTGTGCAAGGTGTTAAATTCTAGTTCCCCAATAGGTTCAGCACCTTGGAAGTTCGGACTAAGTTCCAAAGTGGGTTCCCAACCCCAATGACATGGAAGCTAGCACCCACCATTGCTTGTAAGTACTTTTAAAATAAAACAACTGAATTCTACAAGCCAGTGGCCTGCAGTACACAAGACATTCTCCTCCTTATTGTAGCCGCAACACCCCACAACAGAGCAGGAGGTAGTCACACCAGCAAGCACTTGTACTGTGTGATATTCCTCCAACTTTTCATGGACCATGTCACTGCAACTACAAAAGTAACTTTAAAATCTACAGTTATTCAACAAAATACAATGTCATCTCTTATCAAGATACCAGCATAATACAATTAATTTATTGAAAAAAGAAAGATAACTCATTTTTGTACCTGATTATGCACAAGCTTTGTCATATATACTAGTAAAAATACTACTTTTCTCCATGTCTTGCTCCTAATGTATCCAGAAATCATCAGTAGTTTTGGGGCAGCCAATGTTTTTAGAACTAACCAAACAATGGTCTAAATTCTATTTTTGGTCCCAAGTAGAACCATTGAATGAACTGGATTTACCTTTATGTTGAATTGACATTTACTAATTAATTCAATGGTGCTACTCTAGTTGGGATTCCAGCCCATTCTATCAGGATACCAGCTCATAACTTTCAGGGGAAAATCAAAAGGAAGAACATGCCTCCCAAACGCAGCCCACATATTTGGTGGCCATGGAATGCTGGCTGATTATTGAAGTGGAGGAAAGTAAAGTAAAGGAAATGATAAAATGAAATGGAATACTTTGGAAAAAATACCTTGTAAGTATATTGCACACTGTGCCATTACATTGTGTCTAGTTCTGGGCACCACAGTTCAAAAAGGATGTTGACAAGTTGGAGTGTGTCCAGAGGAGGGTCACCAAAATGGCGAAGGGTCTGGAAACTATGCCTTATGAGGAAAGACTTAGGCAGCTGGGTTGGAGAAGAGACAGTTAAGAGGTGATATGATAGCCCTGTTTAAATATTTGAACGGTTATCACATTGAGAATAAAGCAAGCTTGTTTTCTGTTGCTCCAGAAACTAGAACATGGAACAACGGATGCAAGCTATAGGAAAAGAGATTCCAATTATTATTATTATTATTATTATTATTAACTTTTATTTATATAGCGCTGTAAATTTCACAGCACTGTACATACAATCATTTAATTAGACAGTTCCCTGCCCTCATGCTTACAATCTTACACCTAAACATTGGGAGGAATGCCCTGACAGTAAGAGCTGTTGGACAGTGGAACACACTCCCTTGGAGATTGTAATAATTAATAATAATAATAATAATAATAATAATAATATTTATATTCCGCCCAATCAACTGGGAATCTGGGCGGCTTACAACAGAGGGGATTATACACACAATAGTAATATACATGAATTAAAAAACAAATGGCAATGCATTAAGCAATAACAATAAAATCAGATAGCAATTAACAATAACAATAACTAACAAAATACATAATTATAGCAACAAAAATACATAGTTATTTTAGTAACAGTAAAATTAGCAAAGCAAAATACATAACAATTAAGAAAGCAAAAATACATAACAGTTATAGCAGCAGCAAAAATACATAGTAATTATAACAAAAAATAACATTAACAGAGAAAAGTACATAACAATTAACATACAAAAACAAGTAAGGAGAAAATAATCCCCGTTATCAACCCCCATCCCAATCCTAGAAACAATGTGAACTATACACAATCTTTAAAAAAGAAAACGAAAAAAAAAGGGGGGGGGACAAGACTCCTCCTTAAGTCCAGGAGCCAAGGCATGGGAGGAGCCCAGGTGGAATGAGGGCAAACAAACACTCTCTCAGCCAGTCTTCACTGGCAGATGTTGGAAAGTCTCCTTCCTTAGAGGTCTTTCATAAAATCATATGTGATGGAGTCTCCTTCCTTAGAGGTCTTTCATAGAATCATAGAGTTGGAAGAGACCACAAGGGCCATCCAGTCCAACTCCCTGCCATGCAGGAACTCTCCCTCAAAGCATCCCCGACAGATGGCCATCCAGCCTCTGCTTAAAGACCTCTTTAAGCTTTTCAGGGTGGTTAGAGAATTAACACATCCTTCTCCCACCCTGAACTTATTGCTAGAACCTACTATTGCCTGCTGTGACGCTTTTAACGACTTTTTTGCCGATAAAATCTCTCGGATAAAGGCTGATCTGGATGCCAACATTGAAACAGAAACTGTAAAAGAGGTGTTCAGCGACTCCGTGGACTCAGTTAGACTGGATCAGTTCGAGTTTGTGAGTACCGCGGAAGCAGACAAGCTGCTTGGATCGGTTAGAAGGACGACATGTCCTCTTGATCCCTGCCCATCTTGGATGACCGTACAAGGAGGAGTTGTAGTGGTGACACTACTCCAACGGGTCATCAACACATCTCTCAGGGAAGGGAAATTTCCAGACCAACTCAAGCAGGCTGTTGTTAAGCCTCTATTGAAGAAACCCTCCCTAGATCCCCTGTTAAGAGATAATTACAGACCGGTCTCCCTACTACCATTCTTGGGCAAGGTGATCGAGAGGATAGTTGCCCATCAACTCCAGACAGTCTTGGAAGAAGCCGATTATCTAGACCCATTTCAAACTGGGTTTAGGGTGGGCTACGGAGTTGAGACTGCCATGGTCGCCTTAGTTGATGACCTCCATTTGGGCATGGACAGGGGAAGTGTGACCCTGTTAGTGCTCTTGGACATCTCGGCGGCTTTAGATACCATCGACCATGGTGTCCTTCTGGATCGCCTGAGAGATTTAGGTATCGGTGGCACTGCGCTCTAGTGGTTCCGGTCCTATCTCTCAGGTAGATTCCAGATGGTGAAGCTGGGAGACAGCTGTTCCCGTAAAAGGGAACTGACATCTGGCGTCCCCGAAGGCGCCATTCTGTCTCCCATGCTATTTAACATTTACACAAAACCGCTGGGAGAGGTCATCTGGAGACATGGGGCACGGTGTTATCAGTACGCTGATGACACCCAAATTCATTTCTCTATGTCTCCGACTGCTGCAGTGACTGAGGATGGCATCTCTCCTCTGAATGCCTGTCTTGACTCAGTAATGGGCTGGATGAGGAAAAACAAGCTCAGACTGAATCCAGACACAAGGGAGATACTCGTAATAGGCTCTCCAGGCCAGGGGATGGAGATTCATCAACCAGTCCTGGACAGGGTCACACTTCCCCTAAAGGACGAGGTTCGTAGCCTGGGGGTGCTCCTGGACTCATCTCTACAATTGACATCGCAGGTGGAGGCGATTGCCAGGAGCGCCTGGTATCAGCTTCGGCTGATACGCCAGCTACGTCCCTACCTGGGCAGGGAGGACCTAGAAACAGTAGTACATGCACTGATAACCTCTTGTTTAGATTTCTGTAACGCACTCTACATGGGGCTACCTTTGTACCAAGTTCGGAAGCTTCAATTGATTCAAAATGCAGCAGCCAGATTGCTGACAGGGGCTTCAAGGATAGAGCACATTACCCCCATTCTCAAATCTCTACACTAGCTTCCAATTCGCTTCCGGGTGCAATACAAAGTGTTGGTCGTTACCTTTAAAGCCCTATATGGCTTGGGCCCAGGTTACTTGAAAGAACGCCTCTCCCTACACAATCTGCCCCACATCCTGCGAACAACAGATAAAAAACTGCTAAATTATAAACACACAAGGCTGATATATACATCTCACTCAGCATTTTCTGCTGTGGCTCCAAAGCTATGGAACGACCTGCCGGAAGAGATCCGTCTGATATCTACATTGGAGGCGTTAAAAAAAGCACTGAAGACGGTTCTCTTCCGGCGGGCATATCCATCTAACCTCATTTAATTCCTTATAGAACCAGAACTACCCCAGTCTATTGACTGTATGTTGATATGTAATGTTGTAAGTTGATTTTGTTGAGAGATTTTAATGTTTATTGTATTGGATTGGATTTTAATATGCTGTGAGCCCGCCTTGATCCATAGGGAGAGGCGGGAGATACAAATAAATTATTATTATTATTATTATTATTATTATATATCCATTGTTCTGTGTTCTAGTCTCTGGAGCAGCAGAAAACAAGCTTCCTCCCTCCTCAGTGTGACATCCCTTCAAGTATTTTAACAAGACTTATCTTATCACCTCTTAACCTTCTCTTCTCTAGGCTAAACATTCCCAGCTCCCTAAGGTGTTCCTCCTAGGGCATGGTTTCCAGACCTTTCACCATTTTAGTCGCCCTCCCTTGGAAACGCTCCAGTTTCTCCACATCTTTTTTGAATTGTGGTGCCCAAAACTGGACACAGTATTCCAGATGGGGCCTGACCAAAGCAGAATAGAGTGGCACTATTACTTCCCTTGATCTAGACTCTATACTTCTTTTGATGCAACCTAAAATTGCATTGGCCTTTTTAGCTGCTGCATCGCACTGGTGACTCATGTTCAACTTGTGGTCTCGTTGGACTCCTAGATCCCTTTCACATGTGGTCTCATTCAGCCAGATGTCCTCCATCCTATATCTGTTCATTTCATTTTTCCTCCCTAAGTGCAGAACCTTACATTTCTCTGTGTTGGGCCCAGGACAGAACCCTGTGGGACCCCACTGGTCACTTCTCTCCAGGATGAAAAGGAACCATTGTTGAGTACCCTTTGGGTGCAGCCAGTAAACCAGTTACAAATACATGTAACGGTTACCTTGTCTATCCCACATTTTGCAAGCTTGTTTGCAAGAATGTCATGCGGAACCTTGTCAAAGGCCTTACTGAAGTCAAGATATACTATATCCACAGCATTCCCTTCATCTACGAAGCTGGTAATTTTATCAAAAAAGAGATTAGATTTGTTTGGTGTGACTTGTTTCTCTGTAACCCATGTTGGCTTTTTGTGATTATGGAATTATCTTCTAGATATCCGCACTCTTTCTGTTTAATAATCTGTTCCAGAATCTTTTCTGGAATTGATGTCAGACTAACTGGGTGATAATTGTTGGGATCCTTTTTTCCCCACTTTTTGAAGATGGGGACAACGTTTGCCCTCCTCCAGTCTGCTGGGACTTCTCCTGTTCTCCAGGAGTTCTCAAAGATTATTGTCAATGGCTCCGATATTACATTTGCCAGTTCTTTTAATACCTTTGGATGTAGTTCATCTGGTCCTGGAGACTTGTATTCATTTAGATTAACCAGGTATTCCAGTACTGTCTCTTTACTTATTCTGTGCTTAAATTTTCCTAGTCTGTCTTCTGCTCCACTGGCCTTTTCTGAGAAGACTGAAACAAAGAAGGTTGTTTCGCCCACCACCTATCTTCTACTGAGGCACTGATATCTTTGGTAGCGTGTTTCAATTGTTCAACAGAGGCCAAGCAGTACTTAACAAAGTTTATTTGTAAAATATAAAATAAATTATAAAATATAATTAAATCTTTGTTTGTTTTATTCCTTAGTTACAGAAGTTCCTTAAAACAATAATACTACAGCCACTCAGGCAACCTTATCACCAGTATTAAGGCCAAAATCTTCCTTAAAACTTTTGGCTTGTTCTGAGCCTCCCTTTCCTAGACTCCCTCAAGCCTATCTAGTCCCTACTGGACTTCTCAGACCCTTCCCTGGTCTATAAACTAACCTGTAAGTGTTCCCACAGGAACCCTAAGAGCACACCCTCCCTCCGAGTTGTCTCTTCCCCTCAAAATTCCACAAAATAAAAACCCCTTTCACTCTCTGTCAAGGCTCTTTTCTAGCCCTGCCCAGCCAGCGTCTCATTGGCTGGACTCCTGGAGCTCTGTGATTGGCTGTTTCCACGGCCTGCACACTACAATTGTCTTGCAGGCAAGTGAGGAATTAGCTAGACCTTGAGGATTTGGCAGAATTTGAATTCCTGCAAATATCAGGATAGTTGAAGTCACCCATTACTACTGTATTTCCCCTATCTGAGCATGTGGTCATCTGTTCTAGAAAGGGATCATCCAATTCCTCTGCCTGAGTCGGGGGTCTGTAATAGACTCCCACAGTAACATCCCTGTTGCTTCCCTCCCCTTTAATTTTTATCCAGATGCTCTCCACTTGGCTTCCAGTATTGATGTCCTGGATCTCTTCACTGGTGTAAATATCCCTGACATATTCCTCTCCTTTCTTGTTTGACCTGTTTCTCTTTAAAAGGTTATAACCCTCTATTTCTGCATTTCAATCATGAGACTCATCCCACCACGTTTCAGTGATGCCTATTATATCATATTTCCCTTGTTGTGCTAGGAGTTCAAGTTCATCTTGCTTATTTCCCATGCTCTGTGCATTAGTGTAGAGACATCTAAGACCATGTGTCCCATTTACTTGATGCCTGTGCACTTTTTTGCCTCCTATTGTTGGGTTCTTGCACTGTTTGCCTTGTTCCCTCTATGTCAGTGTGACTATTTTTTCCATCCCTTTTGGCTTCCAGACGGCTGTCTCCCTTCCCCACTTTAAACAGAGACTGGATGGCCAAATGTCAGGGATGCTCTTATTGTGATTTCCTACATGGCAGGGGGTTGGACTGGATGGCCCTTGTAATCTCTTGCAACTGTGATCCTATGATTCTACTTGTCAGTGGTCAGTAGAGTTTACAGAATAATCCTATACATATTTCTTTAGAAGTCCCATTATGGTCATAGCAGCTTGCTCGCAAGTTAGCATGCCTAGCTGCAGTCCTGTGCACATTTGCTCACCTGAGAGTAAGCCCCAGGACATGGCAGGTCTTCTGTCTGCAAATTACATGCTATACCAGTGAGCTGTTGTTCCTCAGACTTCAAGCAAGAGAAACTTTCATTTTGATAACCAGTTCAGCATTGAGCTTCCTGACAGCAGATCAGGGAGAACAGGTTTTTATTTTTTTGAACAAAGAGCTGCAGCATAATTTATTACTTCCCTGTCTCATAAACTGAAATCTTTCTTCCTGTTGAGTGCAGAAATGCCATCATTTTAAAGTTATCAGAGACAAAGGTCTCATCATCATCATCATCATCATCATCATCATCATCATCATCACCATCCTTCTCTTCTTCTGCTGCTTCTGCTTCTTTTTCTGTTTCTTCTCCTCTCCTCCCCCACTATTGAAAACACTGGGGGGAAAAAACAGAAGTGAAGTTCTTTTGTGTGTAATTTTCATTCCAATTAGGCACAGTTGAGGTAGCAAATATTGTACCTGGAAATGGACTAATTGCAAAATGTCTCCTCTGGGACTCAACTTCTTGTTAATTGCTGAAGGCAATTAGTTTTCATCTGAAAAGACACACAATGACAGGCTCCATTGTGTATGAAGCTACAAATTCAAGTGAGCCTGATACTACAAATTCGAAGTAGTAGGATGCATTTAAAAAAAAATTGAATAAAAATTATATACTTAGGTATCACCTCAGAATTTTTCAAGTCTGTATATGTATGCATAAAAGTACAGATGTAATGTCAGGGAACAGAGAAGTAGAATAAATTTTCAGCACCAGATGTCCTGGAATATATAATATTCTTTTCAAATAAGGAGCATGCCTGTCTCTCATTCCAGGGCTTGCACCTGCACAGGCCTTCTGTCCATATGTAGCAAAGGTTTGGGCCAGGCAACACATCATCAGTCAGTCTTTCCATCTCATGAACTGGGGGTGGAATGAATATTCATCATTATTCCTTTCCAGATCAAAAATTGTCTCTGGTGCCACAATAAACTACAAATCTCAGGATCCCATAGCATTGAGCTAGGGCAGTTAAAGCGTTCTCAAACTGGGTTATTCTTGCAGCATGTAGTCACTATCTAGATTTATACATGTTTCCCAGCGTATCTTGACCCTTCACATACCTGATATTGTATAAGTCTGCAGATTGCACCTTATGAGTGGGTATTGTAAAGTAATAATTATCACCCAGAAGTTATTACGGCATACTGATGAAATTTTGTCAGTGTCATCATTGGTCCCTAAGTGCACGTTGCTGAGAAAAATCATTGAGTCCTTTATTTTTGTGACTGGCTCTGCCAGAAGTGACTAAAGTGTAAAATCCTTGTCAGGCACAATCTGCAGACTTCTACAATAATGGTATTCGGAGGGTCAAGAAACGCTGGGGAAAATGTGTAAATCTGGA
Source organism: Urosaurus nigricauda (assembly GCA_034509955.1). Classification (NCBI taxonomy): domain Eukaryota; kingdom Metazoa; phylum Chordata; class Lepidosauria; order Squamata; family Phrynosomatidae; genus Urosaurus; species Urosaurus nigricauda. Next base: position 4,803,169 of record JAOEGL010000014.1, read on the forward strand.
TTGTAAATACATAGAGATAAGTTAATAACTACAAATCAAAATAAACTTTCTGTCCAATTTTTAAAAGGTGATAATTAAAACTTTATGATACACCCTCGTACATTAGCAATCTTCATAATCATTTTGTATCTTTTGTGGGGAATGTTACCTCTTATTCAAAATTGCTTCTTTTATCGTAAATTTTATCGTAAATATCTAGATAGTAGCAGGTGTGCACATCTGACTTCCAAGAGCAAAACAAGGATTTAATTTTAGTTGCCTCATCAATGCAAAAATAATGAACAACCTTTTTTTAAAGGGATGGGGAGCAGGAAAGCAACCTGAAGTTTGATTTCTTTGAAATTTTTGCTCTTGGCAATAGTTGGTGTCAGTGTTCATTCTTTGAAGTTGGTTCTGCACTCCTTGGTTGTGATTACATAAGTTATTAGTGCCTAAAAACAGCTCTTCAGCTAAATGTTTTAAAGGATTAACCTCCTTTATAAAAAAAATTGAATCATTTTCTAGCATAGAGGAAAAAATAAAATAAAATTCTTACTCAGCAACTGTAAGAATCTGTAGCTGAGCTGAAAGAAGATCGAATGAGCAGCTAGGAAGACTCTCACTATTACATTATTGGCTCTGGAAACTCAGTAATAGGGTTTGAAGAGTTGAAAGGCACCTCAGAGGTCATCAAGCCCAACCAGCATCTATAACAACCTCAGCAGACAACAGTCCAGCCTCTTCCTAAATGCTTCCAGTCCTCCATCTCTCAAGAAAGTCTCTTCCAGTGTTACAATTTAGGAATTTCAGCCTGTTGTTGAAGTGATTCCTCAAATTTTTGCTGCTTGATTCTCATTTAATCTTGGAATTCAGTTATAGATCTTAGGATGTAGGCTTAGATGAAAATATAGGGGAAATCGTGGGCCAGCCTTACACTTCATGTTCCTTAAAAGAACTGGCAAATGTAATATCGGAATTACTGGCAATAATCTTTGAGAACTCCTGGAGAACATAAGTCCCAGCAGACTGGAGGAGGGCAAAGGTTGTCCCCATCTTCAAAAAGGGAAAAAAGAGGATCCCAACAATTATTGTCCAGTTAGTCTGACATCAATTCCAGGAAAGATTCTGGAGCAGATCATTAAACAGGGAGTCTGTGAACATTTAGAATCCAATGCCATAATCACAAAAAGTCAACATGGGTTTCAGAGAAACAAGTCATGCCAGACAAACCTGATCTCTTTTTTTTGATAAAATTACCAGCTTGGTAGATGAAGGGAATGCTGTGGATATAGTATATCTTGATTTCAGTAAGGCCTTTGACAAGGTTCCCCATGAAATTCTTGCAAACAAGCTTGTAAAATGTGGGCTAGAAGTTAACTGTTACATGGTTTTGTAATTGGTTGACCGGCCGCACCCAAAGGGTGCTCAAAAATGGCTTCTTTTCAACCTGGAAAGAAGTGACCAATAGGGTCCCACAGGGCTCTGTCCTGGGCCCAGTGCTATTCAATATCTTTATTAATTATTTGGATGACAGAATTGGGGGCATACTTATCAAATTTGCAGATGACACTAAACTAGGAGGAGTAGCTACTACCCCAGAGGACAGGATCAAAATTCAAAATGACCTGAATAGACTAGAAAGCTGGGCCAATGCTAACAAAATGAAATTCAACGCAGAGAAATGTAAGGTACTGCACTTAGGGCAGAAAAATGAAATGCACAAATATAGAATGGGGGACACCTGGCTGAATGAAACTACGTGTGAAGGGGATTTAGGAGTCTAAGTAGACAACAAGTTGAACATGAGTCAACAGTGCGATGCGGGAGCTAAAAAGGCCAATGCAATTTTAGGCTGCATCAATAGAAGTATAGTTTCTAGATTTTTTTTTTTTTGTAAATTGATTTTTATTTGAAAAATTTTTCCATAAAATTTTTTTCCATAAAAAGATACATATATCTCCAATCATTCAAACTCCTTGGATTACAAAACATAAACAAAAAATACATACATATAGACAAATAAATCAGGTGAAAAAGACATAAAACCAGTTTTACAGTAGTGACTAAGTCTACACCTCTAACAGATAACCCCGTGACGGAAAAAAAAAGTCTGACTACAAACACTCTCGCATACAGATAAATCCATTCCCTTCTTGTCATTTAAACTTAGAATGCCTTACAGATTTCTTTACTACTCAGACTGATTTTTTCCATTAATAATCATATCCCTTTTCATTATTACTTCATAACTTTCTCTTAAGGAATCATAGAATCATAGAATCATAGAGTTGGAAGAGACCACAAGGGCCATCCAGTCCAACCCCCTGCCATGCAGGAACTCCAAGTCAAAGCATCCCTGACAGATGGCCATCCAGCCTCTGCTTAAAGACCCCTAAGGAAGGAGACTCCACTACACTCCGAGGGAGTGTGTTCCACTGTCGAACAGCCCTTACTGTCAGGAAGTTCCTCCTAATGTTGAGGTGGAATCTATTTTCCTGCAGTTTGCATCCATTGTTTTGCGTTCTAGTCTCTGCAGCAGCAGAAAACAAGCTTGCTCCCTCCTCAATATGACATCCCTTCAAATATTTAAACAGGGCTATCATATCACCTCTTAACCTTCTCTTCTCCAGGCTAAACATCCCCAGCTCCCTAAGGCGTTCTTCATAGGGCAAGGTTTCCAGACCCTTCACCATCTTAGTTGCCCTCCTTTGTTAAAGGAGAGCCCTTTAACATAAGATAGATGTTTATCTATTACAAATCAAATTTCTTAGATTGTCAGTCTTATAATAGAAATATTTACTTCATACTTAGCAGATTAAATCCCCTTTCTGACATAGTTTATTATTGAATTCCAATCTTCTAAGTACTTGTCCTTCTCTTCAAATTCTAATTTTCTTACTAGTTTATCCTGTTCTAGGAGATCCAGCAATTTCGTTCTCCATTTTTCAATAGTTGGATTTTCCTCTTTCTTCCAAACTTGTGCATACACACTTCTTGCAGCTGATAGCATATAGAACATAATTTTACCACATTTTTCCAGACTTTCATCTAACATATTCAACAAGAAAATGAAAACAATATTTTTATTGGTAATAACCTTAATTTCCTGATAAATTTGCATCCAAAAATTATATGCTTTTTCACAGGTCCACCACATATGATACAAAGAACCTAATTGCTTATTATATTTCCAACAGTGAAGGTTGTAATTTTTACACATCACACATAATCTTTGCGGAGTGAGGTGCCACCTGTATATAATTTTATAGTAGCTTTCTCTCAAACTCTGACACTTAGAGTATTTTAGCCTCTTTTTCCAACATATCTCCCATTGGGATAGTTCTAAATTGTAGCCAAAATTTTGTGACCATTTGATCCTATTAGTTTTTACTATCTCTTCTTCTAAAACGATTTCCAGAAGGCAATTATATATTATAGACGGTGGATGTTAATATTTGACAATAATTCTTTTTCTAAGTTTGATCCACTATTTCCAATTCCTGTGAGTTTCATATCCATCAACATCCTTTCTCTTAGTTGCCTATATAAGAACCAGCTGCACTCCCACCCTTTTTCCTTTTCATTTTTTTTAAATAAATAAAAAAAACCCTTTTTCCTTGAATTCTTCTTGAGATTTTAACTTGATTATTTCATTACTGATTACAAGTAAGTCTTTTTACCTTATCCAGTTTGGTTCTATCTTCTGGCTACTACTAAATAAAGCCTCATGGGGGGAAACCCACAGAGGAATTTTAACTCCTATTATGTTTTTATTCTTAAGCCAAATTCTATATAGGGAGCTTCGGATGAAGTGATTTTTAAAGTCCAAATTGGCTTTCAGCTTGTTATAAAATAAGTAGGTGTGCCAGCCGAATCTTAAATCTGGACCCTCCAATCTTAGTATGAGAGGTATAGTGTCTAGATCAAGGGAAGTAATAGTGCCACTCTATTCATAGAATCATAGAATCATAGAGTTGCAAGAGACCACAAGGGCCATCCAGTCCAATTCCCTGCCATGCAGGAACTCTCCATCAAAGCATCCCCGACAGATCATAGAATCATAGAAATTTAGAGTTGGAAGAGACCACAAGGGCCATCCAGTCCAGCCCCCAGTCCAGTCCAGCCCCTCTCAATCAAAGCATCTCCGACAAATGGCCATCCAGCCTCTGCTTCAAAACCTCCAAGGAAGGAGACTCCACCACCCTCCGAGGGAGTGTGTTCCACTGTCGAACAGCCCTTACTGTCAGGAAGTTCCTCCTAATGTTGAGGTGGAATCTCTTTTCCTGCAGCTTGCATCCATTGTTCCACATCCTAGTCTCTGGAGCAGCAGAAAACAAGCTTGCTCCTCCTCAATATGACATCCCTTCAAATATTTAAACAGGGCTATCATATCACCTCTTAACCTTCTCTTCTCCAGGCTAAACATCCCCAGCTCTCTAAGTCGTTCCTCATACGGCATGGTTTCTAGACCCTTCACCATCTTAGTTGCCCTCCTTTGGATCCGCTCCAGTTTCTCCACATCCTTTTTGAATTGTGGTGCCCAGAACTGGACACAGTATTCCAGGTGGGGCCTGACCAAAGCAGAATAGAGCGGTACTAATACTTCCCTTGATCTAGACACTATACTTCTATTGATGCAGCCTAAAATAGCATTGGCCTTTTTAGCTGCTGCATCGCACTGTTGACTCATGTTCAACTTATGGTCTACTTGAACTCCTTGATCCCTTTCACACATAGTTTCATTCAGCCAGATGTCCCCCATCCTATATCTGTGCATTTCATTTTTGCGCCCTAAGTGCAGTACCTTACATTTCTCCTCATTGAATTTCATTTTGTTAGCGTTGGCCCAGTTTTCTAATCTATTCAGGTCATTTTGAATTTTGATGCTGTCTTCTGGAGTATTGGCTACTCCTCCTAATTTGGTATCATCTGCAAATTTGATAGGTATGCCCCCAGTGCTGTCATCCAAGTCATTAATAAAGATGTTGAATAGCACTGGGCCCAGGACAGAACCCTGTGGCACCCCACTTGTCACTTCTCTCCAGGATGAATAGGAACCATTGTTGAGCACCCTTTGAGTTCGGCCAGTCAACCAATTACAAATCCATGTAACAGTTAACTTGTCTATCCCACATTTTGCAAGCTTGTTTGCAAGAATGTCATGGGGAACCTTGTCAAAGGCCTTACTGAAATCGAGGTATACTATATCCACAGCATTCCCTTCATTTACCAAACTGGTAATTTTATCAAAAAAAGAGATCAGATTTGTCTGGCATGTCCTGTTTCTCTGAAACCCATGTTGGCTTTTTATGATTATGGCATTGGCTTCTAAATGTTCACAGACTCTCTGTTTAATGATCTGCTCCAGAATCTTTCCTGGTATTGATGTCAGACTAACTGGATAATAATGGTTGGGATCCTCTTTTTTCCCTTTTTGAAGATAGAGACGTTTGCCCTCCTCCAGTGTGCTGGGACTTCTACTGTTCTCAAGGAGTTCTCAAAGATTATTGCCGATGGCTCCGATATTACATTTGCCAGTTCTTTGAATACCCTTGAATGTAGTTCGTCTGGTCCTGAAGACTTACATCCATTTAAGTTAACCAAGTATTTCTGTACTATCTGTTTACTTATTCTGTGCTGAAATTCCCCTATTCTGTCTTCTTCCCCATTATTGTTAGGTTGAGCACCCTTTGCCTTTTCTGAGAAGACTGAAACAAAGAAGGTGTTGAGTAATTCTGCCTTTTCTTTATCCCCTGTTAGCATTTTGCCATCTTCTGCACGCAGTGGCCCTACCGTTTCCTTCCTCTTCCTTTTGCATCGGACATACCCAAAAAAGGCGTTTTTATTGTTCTTAACCTCTCTAGCAAGCCTGAGTTCATTCTGCGCTTTAGCTTTTCTGACTTTACCCCTACATGTGCTAGCTATTTGTTTGAATTCCTCTTTGGTGATTTCCCCATTTTTCCATTTCTTTTACACGTTCTGTTTAAGGCTTATCTCAGTTGAAATTTCCTTAGTCATCCATCCTGGCTTCTTGTGACATCTCCCAGTTTTCTTCCTCATTGGAACTGCTTGAAATTGTGCCTTCTGTATCTCCCTTTTGAGAAACTCCCATCTGTCTTGAACTCCCTTCTCTTTTAGTTTTCCTGACCATGGGATCACCCCCAGTATTTCTCTAAGTTTATTGAAATCAGCTCTCCTAAAGTCTAGAATGTGCCTGGCTTCCCCTTTCTGCTGTATAACAAATTCCAGGAGAACATGGTCACTTCCACCTAAGGATCCCAGCACTTGCACCCCATCAACTAGGTCTTCCCTGTTGGTTAAGATCAGATCTAAAATAGCTGATCCCCTTGTTGCCTCTTCCACCTTTTGGACAATGAAATTGTCTTCCAGGCAAGTGAGGAATATGCTAGACCTTGAGGATTTGGCTGAGTATGACTTCCAGCAAATATCCGGATAGTTGAAGTCCCCCATCACTACTACATCTCTCCTTTCTGAGTGTGTGGTCATCTGTTCTAGAAAGGCATCATCCAATTCCTCCGTCTGACTTGGGGGTCCGTAGTAGACTCCCACAGTAACATCCCGGTTGTTTCCCTCTCCTTTAATTTTTATTCAGATGCTCTCCACTTGGCCTCCAGTACTCATGTCCTAGATCTCTCTAATGTCTCCCTCCCCCATACAACTCAGTTTAAAGCCCTCCTGATCAGATTTTTGAGACTTCTGGCAAAAACGTTTTTGCCAACTGGCGTGAGATGCAGCCCATCCTTTGCCAGAAGTCCCTTCTCATGGAACCGCAGCCCATGATCCAAGAATCCAAATCATTCTTCGCGGCACCATCTACGGAGCCAGTTATTCACCTCTGCTATTTTCCTCTCCCTTCCTGGACCATGCCTTTCTACTGGGAGAAGATGACAACCTGTGCATCCATCTCTTTCAGCTTCCTCCCCAGAGCCTCATAATCCTCATGATATTCTGAAGGCTGTGCCTTGCAGTATCATTGGTTCCCACATGAACCAAAAGAAAGGTGTATTGATCACTAGGCTTGACAAGTCTTGTCAGCCTCTCTGTTACATCACGGATCCTTGCTCCAGGGAGACAGCACACCTCCTGAGACATCTTGTCAGGCCCACAAACTACTGCTTCTGTACCCCACAGCAAGGAATCCCCCACCACCACCACGCGCCTCCTCCGAGGCTTAGCAGCGGCTGTTCCCTTTGGTGCTATTCTCAGGCTCCCATGCTCTGTCCCTGATGTCTGTCCCTGCTGCTTTTCCTCATCATCTCTGATAACAGAGAGAGATTCAAAGTGATTCTGTTGCTGCAACCTCACAGAACAAACCGTGGTTTCCCTAATTCTGTGTGTGACATTCCTCCAACCATCTACTTCTGTTGTGTGTGAAGTGACCTCTTCTTCCCCAGCAACTTTCTCTGTGTGTTTCCTGTCCAAGACCGTCCGGTCCATTCTGTTCAGAAGAACCTCCTGCTGTCTGTGATGTTGAAATGTAGACAGCTGGGTCTCCAATTGCTGAACTCTCTCTTCTAAGAGGGCTACTAACTTGCACTTGGTGCAGGTGTAGTTCCCCACATCTGTAGGCAAGAAGACAAACATCCCAGAAGTGTTGCAGGTGACTGCAGCAGGACCCTCAGTGTCCATAGTGAGAAGTCTTAAGGAGGCACTGAAACAAGACTGTGGGCTTCTCCTGTTAAACACCAGTGTAAAGGATCCTTGTGTTGCTGTTAGTGAGCTCAAACAACTGAGCCTATAGTTATCTAGAGAGCTCCTGGTTGCTAGCTCCTTCCAGAGGCACTACCTCTGAATATCCACAATCCCTGAAGGGGAAAGTGAACAGACAATTGTTAAAATTGAATAAGTTGCCTTCTAACACTGTGCCTAGGTTACCTTCACCTCTGTATTCACACCTCTCCTTCCCTACTAAAAAAAAATTCAAATGAATTAGAAAAGAAAAATTTGCGCGCCATCAGGCGCGCGCCTCTCCAAGCAGTTGTATAGAATGAGGTTTTCTACTTCCTCCTCCCAGTGAGCCAAATGAAATGGCCCACTTTTAAATTTTAAGCTCTTACCCAATCCAAATGGAGACAGAGAATCACCAGGCCTCCCTTAGCAAGGGATCTCCCAGAATAGCTCTCCAAGCAGTTGTATAGAATGAGGTTTTCTACTCCCTCCTCCCAGTGAGCCACAGGAAATGGCCAACTTTTAAATTTTAAGCTCTTACCCAATCCAAATGGAGACAGAGAATCACCAGGCTTCCCTTAGCAAGGGATCTCCCAGAATGGCTCTCCAAGCAGCTGTATAGAATGAGGTTTTCTACTCCCTCCTCCCAGTGAGCCACAGGAAATGGCCCACTTTTAAATTTTAAGCTCTTACCAAATCCAAATGGAGACAGAGAATCACCAGGCTTGCCTTAGCAAGTGATCTCCCAGAATGGCTCTCCAAGCAGCTGTATAGAATGAGGTTTTCTACTTCCTCCTTCTATTCTGCTTTGGTCAGGCCCCACCTGGAATACTGTGACCAGTTCTGGGCACCACAATTCAAAAAAGATGTAGAGAAACCGGAGCGGGTCCAAAGGAAGGTGACTAAAATGGTGAAGGTTCTGGAAACTGTGCCGTATGAGGAACGCCTTAGGGAGCTGGGGGTGTTTAACCTGGAGAAGAGGAGGTTAAGAGGTGATATGATAGCCCTGTTTAAATATTTGAAGGGATGTCATATGGAGGAGGGAGCAAGCTTGTTTTCTGCTGCTCCAGAGACTAGAACACGGAACGATGGATGCAAATTGCAGGAAAAGAGATTCCACCTCAACATTAGGAGGAACTTCCCGACAGTATGGGCTGTTCGACAGCGTGGTGGAGTCTCCTTCCTTAGAGGTCTTTAAGCAGAGGCTGGATGACCATCTGTCAGGGATGCTTTGATTTGGAGTTCCTGCATGGCAGGGCGGTTGGACTAGATGGCCCTTGTGGTCTCTTCCAACTCTGTGATTTTTTTATTTATCGGGGACTATCTCTGTACTTGGAAACTTCTCTGTGGTGGACTGAGCTCCAAACAAATATGCTGCTAGATATTTTTAGTGCTCTTTTTAAATAACTGAGTGAGGGGCTAGTTTTAGTTGGTGGAGTGGTTTGACTGGGCAAGGAGTGTTTAACCCAATCCATCCTGTTCCTTCAGTCTAAATCACACATATACACAGGCCCACAAACACACTTACACTCACAGCTGCTATGACACCCAAAGCAAAACACAGACTGATATGCTGGCACAATACAGATATCTGTGGCTGGATTTCAAGGCAGGAGGTTTGGGTGACCATCTGAGCTCCTGGGTTTAGCTGGTGCTTGGGGAGTGGCAGATGGGATCTCTGATGTCCATGAATCCTCACCAGGTTTTAGTCCACACTTGAAAGCAGCTCTCAAAAATACTAGATTTCAGTGGGTCTTTTAAAATTCAAACTAAAACCTAGAATGTATTTACTGTTCCATTGATATCAAAGCCACCAGCCACCGTTGTTCCTGTATGGTTTACTGAATAGTTACATTTTAAGAAAATAATAATTTATTCATAAAACTTACAACTGTATGAATTGTATTATCCAAAAAGTTGGGGATAGGGTTTTACATCCCAATTAGCTCAGTTAAAGTTTTGCTGGTTTGTTGCCCCAGTCAAATGGAAGCTATTGGCTGTCACTTTTCATTGCTAACCTAGCCAACTGTTGACTTTCAGTTAGTCTGTGAAGTCAAAGGCTTTCATGGCCAGCATCCATAGTTTTTTATGGGTTTTTGGGGTTTGTGGCCATGATCTACAAGAGTTTATTTCTGAAGATGCCAACCACGAATGTTGGCAAAAGGTCAGGAATAAATTCTTCTAGAACATAGCCCCCCAAACCCACACAAAACTATTTCAGTTAGTCTCTTCTTTCAGTTAGTCTCAAAGGTGCTACCAGATCTCTATACGTACTGATTCTACAGACTAACATGGCTATATCTTTGAATTATTGACTTGATTTGAGGAGATGTTCTTGGTTGAACCCTCCTTGTCTTGATTCCCAATCTGACTGACAATTTGTGTCAGATAACCGTGGAGCTGGGTGTTCTCCACATTTGTCCCCTCTGCACATCAGGTGGCTTTCTGGAGAGTTTTCTGGGGAGCTTTGTGGGTTGGTCCAAGCTGTAGGCTGTTCGGGTTCCCCTTTCCTCCACAATGCTCTGAAAGTGGAGGAACATATAGCAAATCCTACAATAGGAATAAGCTCTTTAAAATTCTGCACAGACTGGCCCTTGATGAAATCTGGGGCTCTTACCACCTCCAGGTTGTTACGATTTAGAGGAAGGTTACTAGTGCTGAGCAAGCTAAACTCTCCACAAGAATCTATGTATAAAAGGTACACATTTCAAAAAATCTATCCACAGGGTTTTGGTTTTGGGTATTAGTTTTTAAGTGTGTATGTGTGTGTCTGGAGAGTGTTTTACTTCTGAAGCTCAGAAAGGGTTTTTGAAGCAGGGACTCCTAAGTGTGCATGGTGTAATATAAATCGAAAACAGAAAAAAACAGGTGAGGGAGAGAGAGATGGAGAGAGCGAGGGAAAGAGAGAGAGAGAGACTATAAATCCCTGCTAAAATTAGAAAGCCAATTTGTCTGTTAAGCCTGGGGAACAAGAGACACTACATGCCCTTGGAAATTAGAGGCAAAACAAGCTATGCTGAACTCATCTGCTACTCTGCACCTCAGGGGCAGTGGAGAGAATGGAGACAGACAGTATTTCTCCAGACTGTCACTGCGCTCTCATAAGAGAGAGGGAGGGAAAGGGATGGATGGGTAGATAGATAGATAGACAGATGAAGGATGCAGGGGAAGAGGTTTCTAGCTGAGTGAGTTTGCTGTGCTTTTTTTTTTTAAGTTAGAACAAAATATTAAAGAGAGGGCTATTTAAGCAGCCAAACCAATGTAAGTTCTCTCTCTCTTTCTTTCTCTCTCTTCCTCTTTTGCCCAGAGGCATCCTCTAAAGGCCAGTGGTGTACAGGCAACCCTCTTTTTGTAATTCCCTGATGGCCACTCCAAGAGGCATTTTGACTATGGAGTCTATTGCACTTTGGGAAAATTGGACTTATCCTGGGAATAACCAGGGAAGAACCAGCAACATTCCCGTGAATGATTTGTTGCTGATTATTCCCTGGTTATTTCCTGGATAAGTCCTCTCTAATTGTGGTGTGTGTGTAAATCTTCACCTCGATTGTGCGACTTTCCTGGGAAAATGACTGTTTAAACCCCTGATTTTCCCCCGTTTTCCCTGCGTGATAAAGTCCTATGTGCCCAGGAGGGAATTTGGGAGGGATGTGGTGAAAATTGCCTCCCTCTTTTGTTTTTTAGTAGATTTGAGAGTGTCTGTTTTGAGAGTGAGGTTTGCAATACTAGCTGGTGGTTCCACCACCAGCCTTCAGTAATCCAGGGTTTGGAAAAAGTTATTTTTGGACTATAATACCCAGCATCTCACAGACAGACAGCAGCCATGCCAGCTGTGGGATTCTGGAATCTGTAGTCCAAACAAATGTCTTTTACAAGTTCTGCTACACTGTCCCCATTTTACACTGTCCTCCCATGTGTAGAAAGCCAGTGCAGAAAGCTGAAAGAGATTCTTACATTTTGCATCTTCTCGAATAACAGCACAACTGGCCATAAAATGATAGGAATGGCAGAAAGTATAGAATTTCCATTGGGCCCAACAATAACTAAAAACACTACTACAAGTCCCAGGTGTTGCAATAAAATAATCGTCCAGGTGGGTCCTTCCATGTATTTGGGCTACAAATCCCATCACTCCCATCACTGTCATGTTGGCTGGGACTGAAGAGAGCTGTAATCCCAAACATCCATAAAATGCAGGTCTGGCGGAGGCTATTGAGAACTCTTGCATACAGGTATGAAAACACTTCTAATATTCTTTACTGTTGTATAAAACCGTATCCCAATAATGTATTGAGGCAGCAGTCTTCACATTTCAGTTGGAGAAGCAATTGTTATTTGATGTTGTTTTGGGAAGATTTTTTTTTTTTTTAAATAGAACCAAGAGAGGTATTGTACGGCTGCAATGCTGACAGGCTAAATTTCTGTGCTGTGGAAATAATCTCTAGCTTGCTTGGAGCTTTCGTTAAAATGATTGGAGAAACAACACTAACCTGGGCTGGGGAATATATTTTATTTTCTTTCTTTCTTTTTTTTTGGGGGGGGGGGATGGAAACTTAGCTGGGTTTTTTGATGGAAGCAAAAGTGGAAATTCTAATTAGAGCAGAGGCAGCATTTTCAGTATGCATACACACACACATAGGACGTTCTCACATGAGAGGAATTTCTCTCAATTTCGAAAAAAATGAAACTGGGGCCAGTTCGGAATTGAGTGAATTCGCTAGTTCAGCGAATTTACGTGATTGTTTATTGACACTGCATTGTGTTCAGAACTGCCCAAAATTGCCTCCCAGTGTCCATAGAATCATAGAATCATAGCGTTGGAAGAGACAACAAGGGCCATCCAGTCCAACCCCCTTCCATGTAGGAACTCCAGTCAAAGCATCCCCGACAGATCATAGAATCATAGAAATTTAGAGTTGGAAGAGACCACAAGGGCCATCCAGTCCAGGCCCCTGCCGTGCAGGAACTCTCAATCAAAGCATCTCCGACAAATGGCCATCCAGCCTCTGCTTCAAAACCTCCAAGGAAGGAGACTCCACCACCCTCCGAGGGAGTGTGTTCCACTGTCGAACAGCCCTTACTGTCAGGAAGTTCCTCCTAATGTTGAGGTGGAATCTCTTTTCCTGCAGCTTGCATCCATTGTTCCACATCCTAGTCTCTGGAGCAGCAGAAAACAAGCTTGCTCCTCCTCAATATGACATCCCTTCAAATATTTAAACAGGGCTATCATATCACCTCTTAACCTTCTCTTCTCCAGGCTAAACATCCCCAGCTCTCTAAGTCGTTCCTCATACGGCATGGTTTCTAGACCCTTCACCATCTTAGTTGCCCTCCTTTGGATCCGCTCCAGTTTCTCCACATCCTTTTTGAATTGTGGTGCCCAGAACTGGACACAGTATTCCAGGTGGGGCCTGACCAAAGCAGAATAGAGCAGCACTATTACTTCCTTTGATCTAGACACTATACTTCTATCGATGCAGCCTAAAATAGCATTGGCCTTTTTAGCTGCCACATCGCACTGTTGACTCATGTTCAACTTATGGTCTACTTGGACTCCTAGATCCCTTTCACACGTAGTTTGATTCAGCCAGATGTCCCCCATCCTATATCTGTGCATTTCATTTTTGCATCCAGTGCAGTACTGTATATTTCTCCGCATTGAATTTCATTTTGTTAGCGTTGGCCCAGCTTTCTAGTCTATTCAGGTCATTCTGAATTTGAATCCTGTCTTCTGGAGTATTGGCTACTCCTCCTAATTTGGTGTCATCTGCAAATTTGATAAGTATGTCCCCAATTCTGTCATGCAAGTCATTAATAAAGATATTGAATAGCACTGGGCCCAGTACAGAACCCTGTGGGACCCCACTGGTTACTTCTTTCCAGGTTGAAAAGGAGCCATTGTTGAGCACCCTTTGGGTTCGGCCAGTCAACCAGTTACAAATCCATGTAACAGTTACCTTGTCTAGCCCACATTTTACAAGCTTGTTTGCAATTATGTTGTGGGGAACCTTGTCAAAGGCCTTACTGAAATCAAGATATACTATATCCACAGCATTCCCTTCATCTACCAAACTGGTAATTTTATCAAAAAAAAGAGATCAGATTTGTCTGGCAAGACTTGTTTCTCTGAAACCCATGTTGGCTTTTTGTGATTATGGCATTCCCTTCTAAATGTTCACAGACTCTCTGTTTAATTATCTGCTCTAGAATCTTTCCTGGTATTGATGTCAGACTAACTGGATGATAATTGTTGGGATCCTCTTTTTTTCCCCTTTTTGAAAATGGGGACAACGTTTGCCCTCCTCCAGTGTGCTGGGACTTCTCCTGTTCTCCAGGAGTTCTCAAAGATTATTGCCAATGGTTCCGATATTACATTTGCCAGTTCTTTGAATACCCTTGGATGTAGTTCATGGTCACTTCCACCTAAGGATCCCACCACTTGCACTCCATTGACTAGGTCCTCCCTGTTGGTTAAGATCAGATCTAAAATAGCTGATCCCCTTGTTGCCTCTTCCACCTTTTGGACAATGAAATTGTCTTCCAGGCAAGTGAGGAATTTGCTAGACCTTGAGGATTTGGCTGAGTTTGACTTCCAGCAAATATCCGGATAGTTGAAGTCCCCCATCACTACTACATCTCTCCTTTCTGAGTGTGTGGTGATCTGTTCTAGAAAGGCATCATCCAATTCCTCCATCTGACTTGGAGGTCTGTAGTATACTCCCAGAGTAACATCCCTGTTGTTTCTCTCCCCTTTAATTTTTATCCACTTGGCTTACAGTACTGATTTCCTGGATCTCTTCACTGGTGTAAATATCCCTGACATATAGTGCTATTCCTCCTCCTTTCCTGTTCAGCCTGTTCCTCTTAAAAAGGTTATATCCCTCTATTTCTATGTTCCAATCATGAGACTTATCCCACCCGGTTTCAGTGATGCCAATTATATCATATTTACTTTGTTGTGCTAGGAGTTCAAGTTCATCCTGTTTATTTCCCACACTCTGTGCATTAGTGTAGAGACATCTAAGAACATATGTTCCCGTTACTTGCTGCCTGTGCAATTTTTTTTGCTTCCCACTGTTGGGTCCTTGCACTGTTAGCCTTGTTCCCTCTATCTAATTTTGACTATTTTCTCCAGCCTTTTTGCCTTCCAGAATAATGTCTCCCTCCCCCATATAACTCAGTTTAAAGCCCTCCTTATCAGATTTTTGAGACTATTGGCAAAAACATTTTTGCCAACTGGCGTGAGATGCAGCCAATATTATGCCAGAAGTCCCTCCTCATGGAACCGCAGCCCATGATCCAAGAATCCAAACTGTTCTTGGCAGCACCATCTATGGAGCCAGTTATTCAACTCTGCTATTTTCTTCTCCCTTCCTGGACCATGCCCTTCCACTGGGAGAAGAGATGAGATGACAACCTGTGCATCAATCTCTTTCAGCTTCCTTCCCAGATCCTTATAGTCCAAAATTGTGTGTGATAGTTTCTCACGCAATAACGTGAAACTCCACGATTGCATTCGGAAGGACTTCCTATTGCCCCAAAATGTGTGTGATCAGCTTTCGCGCAATAACGCGAAACCCAGTGATAGCGTTCAGATTGCCATTGGATTATACTTCCAATTCCCATCGTGTGATAAACTCCATACACACACATACATGGTGCATCTACCCTGTAGAAATAATACAGTTTGACATGACTTTAACTGCCATGGCTCCATCTCACTGATTTCTGGGATTTGTGAGGCACCAGCACTCTTTGGCAGAGAAGGCCTTGTAAAACTACTAATCCCATGATCCCATAGCACTACAGCACTTAAAGTGGTGTGAAACTGCATCATTTCTACAGTGCAGTGCACCCTAAGACACACGCTGACATTTGTTACATGTTGTAGCAATGTCCCAAACAAATCCATTAGCAAATGGTTCATGGCTTAGGAGTTTAGGGTATGTCAGTACAGAGGATGCACTATTACAACAAGCACTGGAAAGTTACTTTTAAAGAAAAAAATCTGCTCCATTACTCTTTACAGTGTTTAGCGAAGAATTTGCTGTCACAATATTGTGCTGAAAAAGCAACTCTTTGTGTTATTTGTAGCATTGTTATTCATGCCTTTTTGTTGTTGTTGTTTTGGTGGAGGGAAGGAAACCTTAGAATTGATAAGAGAATAGCATAAACTTTAAAAGTTCCTGTTAAATAACACTAAATGTGTGTAAAATCGGGAATGGGCAATTTCTGACAAAGCTCTTTCAGCTTTTTTGGACTGTACAAATCATGCCTCCAAAACTTCTGGATGTGGCATTATTTGACCTCTAAATCAGTTCTTCTTTTTCTTATTCTTATTCTTATTATTACATTGTATTTATAAAGCGCTATAAATTTGTTCTTCCACTGGATCTGCTTTGTGTGTGTGTGTGTGTGTGTGTGTCCAAAAAGAGCATTTTGAAGAAACCTGTAAGAAAAAGGACATCTTTAAGGAATAGGAAGCAACTTCTTGGTCCCTTCCAGTTTCTAACAAAAGGATTTTTTTTGGCCTGAAAAGAAACTTGAGGTGTGGCAAAGGTATGCCCCCTCATAGGCTTCTGGTGGCACAGTTGTCTGTTTTGGGAACTTAATTTTTTTGTGGAGGGACTTTCTGTAGGACCTTGAAGGGCTGTATGTGACCCTTGGGCCTCACATTACCCACCTCTGTCCAAAATGCAACTTTAAATGGCAAGTAGAACCAATTATTCATTACACTGGTAATGTAACTTTGTTCCTACTTATTTATGTGACTTACAGACTCTTTTCTTGGTTTAGCCCTAGTTATGACACTGAAAAAGGGAAGGGAAACTACTACTACTCAGAGAGAAAGAATCAGTACTGCTGTTATTTGTAACTCATTACTTTCAGGCATTGGAGATACACTTGATAAGTAGTTAATTTGCCCAAGCGTCTGGCATTGAACTTGTTTTGAATGAGCTGTACTCCTCCCAAAGTGACCTTGCAAATAGCCTATGAAAGCAACTGTCCTGCAAGGATCAGCTATTTTATTTATTTATTTATTAGAGTATTTATACCCCATCCTTCAGCATTAAAGGCTATCAGAGTGGCTTACAATTATTATTTTTAATTAGACGGTTCCATGCCCTCAGGCTTACATTCTAAAAGACATGACACAAAAGGAGAAGGGAATGATGGGGGGAAGGGGATCAGGTCCAAAAGTTCTTCTCTCCCTCTGAGGCCTGGACCATGGCAGATGGACTGGAGGGAGGGCTCTTCTTCTTAATTCAGGCCAGGCCTGATGGAGCTGGCAGGCCTCTCTCTCCCTCTGATGATGTAGATGGCAAAGGGAATAAATGTGAATAGATGAATAAATCACCAATCTACTGACATTTAGTGGAGCATGGTTAGAGAGTGTGCCTCTCTTCCAGCATCCCTCTTTGTTCCTTCGTGGAAGGTGTTTTCCTCCTCTAAAAGCCCACTTCTTCTCTATGCTGGGTGTAGATGAAGAACACAGAAACCTATTCAAAGATATAGCCGTGGTAGTCTGCGGAATCAGTACATAGAGAGATCTTGCAGCACCTTTGAGACTAACTGAAAGAAAGAAGTTGGCAGCATGAGCTTTCGTCGACTTCAGTCTACTTCCTCAGAAACCCACCCTATCCATCCTGTTGCTCACTCCAATAAAATTACCTACAGTGGTCTCCATATAATTTCTTGTCACTTTTGACTTAAATAGACTTCAGAAGCCTTGATGCAGTGCCATTGTAGGAAAAGCAAAGGAGTGGGAAAGACTGTGGTGCCATAACCAGAACAGGCATTGATAGTAGTGTCAGAATGGCAGTGTAAAAGAGAACCAGAAATAGGTAAATGGAGAGATCCTGTAGCACCTTTGAGACTATGGGGCTGTCCAAACGGGGATAAAGGGCTGGACAGAGGCCACCCCTTTCTCTCCCAGATCATGGGCGTGGCCATGATGTGGCATGAAAAAGGAGCCGCAAAATGCTGCTCCTTTCTGCGCTGCTGCTAAGGTGCTAATGGCACCTTGGCAGTGGCGTGGTGACATCTTTTGTGTGCCATGTCATTTGGACATGGTGCACAAGGCACGTCATTGGCGTGTGCACGTGAATGCACACGTGCCAAAATGGTGCCTGGAGAGTGCGGAGCATGTGGATGCTATACTCTCCTGAGCCCTAATTTCAGCCCCAGGCCAGCGCTTTGTGCTGGTCTCTACTGGGCCTAACTCAAAAGGTGCTACAAGATGTCTCTACGTACTGATTCTACAGACTAACACAGCTATATCTTTGAATTCTACCACTATGGAGAGCAAAAATTTCCCAGCCTGCATGGGAAATCTGGGAGTCCAAGAAGGAAGTAATGGCAAGAAAAGAAAAGAAAAAGAGTGTGGCAACTTTCAGGCTCTGTGGCCATGTTTTAGAAGAATTTGTTCCTGACGTTCTGCCAGCATCTGTGGCTGGCATCTTCAGAGAATACTGGCATGGAAGTGAGTGGGGTGTGTATGTGTGTGTGTGTGTGTATACACACACACACACACACACACATATATATATATATATATATACACACACACACTGTGTGAGTGGGGTGTATATCTATAGATATAGATATACTGTATGGTCACACAGTATATGTATATATATATATATACATATATACATATATACACACCCCTCTCACTTCCTTCCCAGCATTTTCTGAAGATGCCAGCCACAGATGCTGGTGAAACGTCAGAAACAAACTCTTGTAGAACATGGCCACAGAGTCTGAAGAATGCAGAAAAAACTATGAATGCTGGCCATGTAAGCCTTCGACTTCACAACTTTAAGACTGTTTTTAAAATTATTTTAGCATGAGTTTTTATGGATATAAATCCACTTCATTGGATGCTGCACCACTTGTAGAATTCCATCATTTGAATGGGGGCAAAGAGTACAGAATCAAAGATGAAACTTCTGTCAACAGGTTTCCCACATAACTAATCTGGTTATTACCAATAGAAAAAAAAAATGGAGAGAGGGCACTTGAATCTTCAAGAGGTCTGCAGTTTTTTAATCTTCCCTCTCTCATCTTCGCTGAGAATAATTTGTTTTCAAAGTTAATAACCAAAATGCATTTATCTTCTGTAGCTGTTCCTGTCCAACAGTAAATTGCTTTTATTGTCAGACCTACAAATTGGGATCTTGTAATCAATAGTGCCATTATATGGCCAATAACATTACCTCTATATTCCTCTTAAGCACTTTTTTCCAGTGTACAACCTCAATTAATATGTTAAAGAGGGTGAGCAGGTAGGACAGGGAACCCTTTGAAATTTTCCTTTCCAAAGCAACTCCTCCACATGCATGAAATTGGAATTATCACTCTTTCCTCATTTCCTATTTCTCCCCACCAACACCACATTTTCTAGGAAGCAGAGAATGGCATGGCTTGTCCCCCATCTTGAAAATTCTCCATTACCAAATGAAGCTGCATTGATTTGAGATTTTCAGACAGCTTTCAACTGCCAGTAATGACCATGGAGAAAGAGCTGGACTGCACATGAAGAAAGTCCCAGGTTCCCTGTTTAGGAAAATGCTCTGGTAAGAAGGCTGGGGTTGGACTGGATGGCCCTTGGATTCTCTTCCAACTCTTATGATTTTATGACTTGACTCAGCAAGGCTGGCTTTGGATCTTGCTAGATGGGATGGAGTAAAAGACTACCTCCTGTTTTAGTCAAACCTAAGAGGGTCTTTTGAGTTGCAGTGTGTTTGCTGTATCCTGACTCACTAAGCATTCCTCCTGGTTTGTCCTTTGGTCCTGATGTCTCACTTGGATTATCTGGCTCACACAAGCCAGCTCTCCATGGCTCAGCCCTGACTAGGAATGAGCAAGAAAGCATTCATTTTGCATTCCACTGTCACTTCATCAGGTTCACACTTCTGAACTTAAAAACATGAATTGAAACTCTTAAATTCTGAGTTCCATACTTTCCTGAGGTTTGTGATGCAATATGATGAAATAAAACATGCACCATAAATACTTACCTTTGAAAAAGTACTTGTAAAAATGGTGTATTGTTGAAAGAATGAGTGCTGTATAACATTTACTTTTTTTTAAAAGGACATAAATTGCTTTCCTCTATGGAAAAAAATCCCTTGAAAGATTGTGTTTGCAAAAGAGTGCACAAACATTTATACATTTCCAAAAAGCATACCTTAAATTATAGATTTTGAAAATTTGAAAGACACACACACACACATATGAAGACCAGGAAAAAGAAAAGAAAACTCAGTGGGAAAATGAGAGATACTTAAGCTCAGTATGGTAATGCTAGGATCCCCAACCCCCACCACTTTTGCACTATTCTCCAGTGCAGAAAAGGTGTCCAGAGAACTTCCAGCCCTCCACACTAGTTTTTAAAGGCTTTTAGATTTGTGAGCTGGGGCAGGAAGGAAGAGGCAGTGTATCCTTCCCATGGAAGCTGCTTTCCTGGTATCAATGACAGGGTTAAATAGAGTCTGAGCAAATTTTGCTAAACAGCTCAGCTCACCCTTACCATGAAGATAGAGATACACTACCTTTGGAGATGGATGTTCCATTTGCATGTCATGACTTAGTACTATTGATAGATATAGTCAATCTAAATAGGTCTAATCTCAGCCATGGAAGGGCTGGTTCACAGTGTGTGCACTTACTTAGCTAAAAAAGGCCAGTGCGATTTTAGGTTCCATCAATAGAAGTATAGGAGTTTATCGCACAGGCTCCAGGGACCGCTCTCAGAATGGAACGGGAGGGTCCAGGAATGGATCAGAAAGAGTGGGGGATGCATTTTATTGCACACACAAGTCCCTCACCCATTCCGTTCCCTGCCCTTCTGTTCCCAGTCCGTCCCAGAGAGGAGAGGATTTTTGAGAACTATTTTGAACAGTTCTCAAAAAGCTCGTCCTCTGGAACAAACAGTTTCATTTATATACTGCTTCATACCGCCTAAGGAGTGTCTAAGCGGTTTACAACTGTAAGGAACGGACTGAGAATGGATGGGGAACAGAATGGAAGGGGTGAGGGACTTGTGTGTGCAATAAAATGTGTATCCTATTCATCTGCCACTCATTCCAGGCCCCTTTTGTTCTATTCTGAGAACGGTCCCTGAGCCCCTGTACGATAAACTCCATAGTGTCTAGATCAAGGGAAGTAATAGTGCCACTCTATTCTGCTTTGCTCAGGCCCCACCTGGAATGCTGTGTCCAGTTCTGGGCACCACAATTCAAAAAGGACATTGAGAACTGGAGCATGTCCAAAGGAGGGCGACTAAAATGGTTAAGGGTCTGGAAACCATGCCTTATGAGAAAAGACTTAGGGAGCTGGGGATGTTTAGCCTGGAGAAGAGAAGGTTAAGAGGTGATATGATAGCCCTGTTTAAATATTTTAAGGGATGTCATATTGAGGAGGGAGGAAGCTTGTTTTCTGCTGCTCCAGAGACTAGAATGCGGAACAATGGATGCAAACTGCAGGAGAAGAGATTCCACCTCAACATTAGGAGGAACTTCCTGATAGTAAGGTCTGTTTGACAGTGGAACACACTCCCTCAGAGAGTGGTGGAGTCTCCCTCTTTGGAGATATTTAAACAGAGGCTGAATGGCCATCTGTCAGGTATGCTTTGATTTCGAAGTTCCTGCATGGCAGGGTGTTGGACTGGATGGCCCTTGTGGTCTCTTCTAACTATGATTCTATGATTGTACTTAGCAAGTGATCGTTATGTCTGTTAACACCAACGAAGCACATTCTGCTCCACGTGTTCTCGCCCTGCTGCTTGATTCATGATGGTTTATTCCGTGTTGTCATGCAATGAACATTTACTGAAATGTATTTATATGTGGACTACATGGATATACTAATTTAAAGCCATAGTATTCAAGGCCATTTGTATTAGACAATCATAATGGCTTATCGTCCAGGAGACAAGTGTTGCAGGCCTGTATGGCTCAGTGTAGTAGTTCCATGTGCAGACCCATGCTAAACTGAGCTGTGTGCCACCCCTGTGGGGAATGGGGAGGATCACAAGAGCATCCAACTTTCTCCTTGTTGGCAAAGCAACATTATGAAATGTGCTGAGATCCATCAGGGTCCTACAGCAATTTCAGTCCCACTATAATCTTTTCATGTCTGGCTACCTAGACATAACCAGATGCTTCTCTGATCTTGCCTGCTTCCCATGAGAATGATGTGCTTCAGAAGCTGTATGGTAAAACTGAAGGGGGTGCTTTGGGTGCTGGGGAGAGAAGAAGGGAATACCAACCTCCTTTATATTCCAATATATATGAACTACAGCATTAGAGCTCTCTAGCAGAGAATTGAAAGTACTCCTCAAACTACAAATCCCAGGATTTCACACAATGATAGTTAAATTGGTATTAAATTGATGTGATTGTTCATTCTGGACATCTCCCTAGGTTCATGTTCCCACTCAGCCATGAACTTACTGGGTGACCTTATGCAAGTCACTGTCTCTTAGCCTGATCTACCTCATAGGGATGTTGTTATGAAAATCTGGTAGGGAGGAAGATATCCATACAGGATGTAACTGTAGAAATAAATAAATGAACCAGTGCTATACCTAAGCTTCAAGCTGTCAACAAGTCAGCTATGAAAACGTCATGCGTTGTAAGCTGCCCTGAGTCCCAGTCTTGGGAGAAGGGCAGGATATAAATATAATAATAATGTGTGAGCTATATACCAACCAACACAGTCCTATTTACCTTGAAATGAGGGAAGAGGCTATTTCTGGTGATTTAGGGGGAAAGGATTTCAAGGAAGTAGGCAAAATTTGCTGGGGCTATTCAAAACTCTATGACATGAGCAGCTGTCATTTTACATTACCCCAAATGCCCTCCTGTGCCTTCAAAAAAGGTGGCTTCTCCTCATTCCCCTCCTTGCAGACCCTGAAAATACAAAGGCTGCTTTCTTTCCATCTTCACCACTGGAACTTACCATCTTGAGTGATGCTAAACTTTCAGCCTTTTGAAATTTATTCATTTACTCATTTAATTAATTTTTTAAATATTCACCTGATCTCCCATGACCTCAAGGCAGAGTATATGGCTCTCCTGGGGTGACCAAGCATCCTTCTTTTCCAAGCCAGGTTCTACATTTCAACCTTCTGTCCAGGATGAATTCTAAAATGTCCACCCTTCTGTGCATGACTAAGAAGCGTGAATTTATAGTTATATGATTCATGTGTCTTAGCCATGCTCAAAATGGAGGATATTTTGGGATTCTTCCTGGACCAAAGGATGAAATGGCCTATATTTTTCTTGTCTGTCTTACATTTTGTGGTGCCTTGTCCTCCTTTGCAGTTATGGCATCTGGTCACCCTGGTCTCTCTTCTTCATCCTCACAACAATCTTGTGAGGTGGATCCAACAGAGAGAGAAGAGAGATTATCAGATGGGGGGGGGGAGACAGGAGTGAAGTGGATTGCTCCCATCCTTATCCCATTCGTATTGTGCAATTGCGTGAAAGACATTCATACATGTTGCCCTTATGCTGTCATTATCCTGTAAATGAAATGGAATTGTCCTGTCACTTTTGAATAACGGAAACTTCCATTAATGAAAAATGACAGGACAATTCCACTTCGCTTATGGGATAATGACCAGATAAGTGTGACATCATGTGATAGTCTTTCGTGTGATCGCGGCCATTTCCACATCACTGATGAGATAATGACCAGATAAGTGCAACGTTGTCTGATAATCTTCATGTGATCGCATGATAAGGACAGGAAAAGGACGTATGATAATCTCAAATGAGTGGCCCACAGTCAACCACCCATCCCATTGCTCTGTGGAGGCTATGGCATGGATCTGCCAATGCCCTCTCTGCCATTCTAACAACTACATCACACTGATTCCACCACCAGTGACATGGAAACAGCTTCATGTAGTTCACACTTCAAACAAGTCCTCAGGCTCTGTCTGCATCCTCAGGCATATCTCTTGTCCTCGACTTACTGTTGTTTGCTCACCTGTTTAAATCTCACCGCTCTTACATTTCCGATCCTGGAGGACCCTGGAGGAACTATTTCAAAACAAACTAAGTCTGGCATTGCAAATCTTTGCTGCTCTTCCAGGTGAAGTGGAGCTCAGCTCCAGTGTTAATTAACAGTGCGGAGCAAGTAACAGTCCTTCAGTCTCCATGGTGACAAAAATGTTTTGAGGAACAACACTTAGACTAAATCCCATATGATCTTAAGTGCTGTTTCAGGGAGAACAGAGTTATTCAGGTGCAATGCGATCCCCAGATGTCAAGCTTGAATGACGAGGACGAGTGGGTGGTTTATTGCAGAGAATTTCAGCTGGTGAAGGTGGCAGAAAGAAGATAGGGCTTTTAAGTGTTGCCCTTTTCTCTGTGCTGGAATTTTAAAAAATAATATAGAAAGGAAGGTGTACTGCAAGGTGGCTATACTATGCAAATTAAGCTAATATATATTTAATTTTATTTATTTATTTTGCATAATGTGTTTTGCTTCAGGTAATTTTAGTGGTTCAGGGCTATGCTGGAGTCTTGTCCACTAGAAAAAGGCACTACACTGAGGGTGGAAAAATGAAATGCATAGAAATGATGGACACCTGGCTTAAGGAGACTATGTGTGAAAGGGATTTTTAGTCAGGCCTCACCTTGAATCTTCTGTCCAGTTCTGGGCACCACAGTTCAAAAAGGATATTGAGAAAATATGGTTAATAGGTGCTATGATTGTCCTGTTTAAGTATTTGAAGGGGTGTCACATTGAGGAGGGAGCAAGCTTGTTTTCTGTTGCTCCGGAGAGTAGAACATGGAACAATGGATGTGAGCTATAGGAAAAGAGATTCCACCTTAACATTAGGAGGAACTTCTTGATAGTAAAAGCTGTTTGACAGTGAAGCACACTCCCTTGGAGAGTGGTGGAGTCTCCTTCCTTAGAGGTCTTTAAACAGAGGCTGGATGGCCATCTGTCAGGGCTGCTTTGATTGTGAGTTCCTGCATGGCAGACTGGGGTTGGACTGGGGTTGGACTGGGGTTGGACTGGGGTTGGACTGGACTGGATGGCCCTTGTGGTCTCTTCCCACTCGATGATTCTTTTCTCAGTTGGAGAGAGGATTATTGAAAAGGATTATACAAGTGGCGGTTTGTCTCAGCCAGGTCCAGAGCCTGCAAAGTGTTACATTTTGGACTGCAAGTCTCAGAATCCCCAACCCACCATGCTCAATGAACATGCTGGTTGGAGTATTGTGAGAGTTGTTGTCAAAAAAGTAACTTTTCCAAGATCTGGACAGAACAGCCCAGGTGGATATCATCTTGCGGCAATAATAGCCCTTGAAGACAAAGGCACTGGGGAAAACGCAAGCCATCTCTGGGATTGCTTATTGCTTATTTTCATGTTTCAAGCCAGTCATGTGGATATAAATAGTGACTGACTGCATGAGCCTTTTCCAGAATGATGTTGCTCAGCTGCATCTCCCATCATCCTTCACTTTTGGCTGTGCTGGCTAAGAGTGAATGGGATGCAGGTCCAGATGTTCCCCACCTCTGTTAGAGAGCTATTGTTTGAAACCAAAGATGTGGGATCTCTTTCAGTGCAAAGGCTAAATCCAATTTCAGAGAAGTCCTCGGGGGCTGATTCCAGCAGTGAGTGGCACCAAGAGCAAAAGGGGAGAAACAGAAGTAGGAGCATATTTTAGCTTAAACTTGTAACTGCCAATGCTTAAGTCTCAGGAGAGGTATTTTGACCTTTTTGAATGGAGCAGAAAGCCATACAAAATCAGGAGAAGAGTTGACAGTAGCGTCACTGGGTGTATGTGGAGAGTGCGGACCGCACCAGGTGACACCCCAGAACGGGGGTGACACCCCAGAATGGGCGTGACACCCCAGAAGAGAGGGTGAAACCCAGTCGGTCCTCTACCTCCCATGGGGCCTTCCCAGGGCCTTGGGTGCCCCATCTGGGCTACTGTCATGAGTCCTTGGGTGCCCTGTCTGGGCCACTGCGGGGCTGTTCACACATTCACTTGAATGCATGCACGCTTCTATGTGTGCATGCTCCCGTGTGGGGCATGCATTCTAGAAGTCCTGCCCCCCAGGAAGCCCCACTGCCCACACCAGGTGACCAAGTTGGATGACGCCACTGAGAGTTCATGGCCTCTAGGGAATTGCTGGCAGCCACGTTTGGTCCAAAGGCCTGAACTCCGCCATTCCTGTTTTAAACCATAAGCACCTTTGAGAGCATTGACTTCCCACATTTCTCAAAAATATGATTAGTCTTTTTCTAATTTGAACTCTTTATCTGTTCCCTTAAAATTCTTCCTTGAATTATTTATGGGGACAGATTCCCCCAGCTGGATGAGAATGTTGCTTTAGCAAAAATTTGACAATGCTACCACTAGGGAAGGTAGCAGGTGGTTTGAGCACTGGACTAGGACTCTGGAGACTAGGGTCTGAATCCTGCTTCAGCCAGAGGAAGCCCCCCCCCCCCCCACACACACACTCTCACCCCTAGAGGATGGCAATTTCGAACCCCTCTGAAGAAACTTGCCAAGAAAACCCAGAGGTAGATTTGCCTTAGAGTCACCATAAGTCGGAAATGACTTGAAAGCACATAGGAATAAGTAGGATACTCACAAAGTTAGATTAGCACAGTATATTGGGGTCAGGGGAAGAAGCCTTTTATTGTTTATGCTCTTTGTATAAATTCTGGAATTGAACCATCACCTGATCAACTCTCCTTCTGGAACAGTGCATGTTGAACATTATGAATAATACACAACCCTTTGGTCAGTACTTGGAAAAATATTTATACCTATTGTGATCAACAGTGTGATACATCTTTGTTTTTTGTGTGCCTTCAAGCCATTTCCAATTTATGGTGAACCTGAGGTGAAACTATATGGTGTTTTCTTGGAAAGATTTGGTCAAATGAGGTTTATCTTGCCTTCCTCTGAGGCTGTGAGAGTGGCAGCTATGGCACTCAAGGTGATGTCAAACTGTATTATTTATATCAATCAATCAGTCAGTCAGTCAGCCAGTCAATCAAATAATTGTTTATTGTAGTAGCCAAGTTTTTTTAAAATACACCAAACATTTTAGTTAGGGACATGTAGCAGTATTGATAGGTAGAGGCATAGATTTAAAGTATAAGATATAAGGAGTAGCGCTTAGTTTTAATATACTATGTATATTGTATTTAGTATGATAGGAATATTTGATTGGTGATGGTGATGGCAGAAGATGATAGGGAAGCAATGGTGAGGTTGTATGAATGTATGATTGTTATAACAGAAATAAAATGTTAATTTTTTAAAAAAATACACCAAACATTTAAAGCAAAAGGCCCAAGAGTACAAAATTACAAAAGACATCCCATCATTTAACATGTAGTTAACATTATTGCTGATATAAAATAAAAACCTTTCCTGTTATTGGTAAACATATACATTGTCATCATAAAAATCAGATTAATACTTTGGGTGTCTATGGCATTTTATGGCAATTTTTAAAAACTCACTCTTCCTAATCTTTTTTGCAGTCAAGGGAAAAAGGACCACATAATCATCAGTGTCACTCGAAAGAAAATGAACCAAATCTACAAGAGAGTTCCCACTTCCATTTGTCAACAAGGGGGTTAAGAATTTCTCTCTAGGATACAGAGAACAAATTAGCATGTGATTGTTTCTACAGTGTAAATGCACCCGTGGTGGAGTCTCTTTCTCTAAACAACTTCCCAAAGAGTTATAAACTGTTCCTAGCAGGGAGCTGTCCAAATAAATAGACATTCTTATGGGCTGGACAGATCCCTGCTAGGGACGGTTTAGCTAGACATTCTGCATTGAGCAGAAGGTTCGACTGATACTAATGTGGCCCCTTCCAGCTCTATAAGTCTATGAGTTTATGCTTTCCTCCAATAAATGCCATTAGTGATCAAAACTCCGCTTGGAATGTTTCACATAGTTTTCCCAAAGAGAAACTCCAAATTTTCTACAAATCCCCTTTAGCCCAAGTGTTGATGGCAGCTCTCAGATGGCTGTTGTGTCCTTTATGTTGTCCTGCAGTCACTGTGCATTCGGTGATGGAGTGAGTTGCTTTATGAGCATCTGTGAATTGTCACCTTTGGTTTACAACAGTGCTGGTGTAAACACAGTAAAAATAAATAGACATTCTTATGGGCAGCAAAGTACATGGAATGAATCATAAATAAACAATAATGCTGCTAGACGACTTCTCTTGGAGTGAGAGAGAAGGAATTCCTTGGCTTTTCCAGGGGTTTGTTCTGCTTTCATGGGAAATGTTACAAAAAACCATTTTGTGGTAAATGCTATCTATTGACTATTTAAGCCTGCCATAAAACACACATTGGGTGGAGAAGGTGACTTGGTCTTAAAGTCCCCCTCCCCCCCCCCCGAAAGGAGCTGAAGCATTCTGGGAATAGGAAAAGAAAAAAAGAGGTGATCAAATTTTATTCTCCGTTTTGAAAATGCAAGCATCCCCTCCATCCTTTGGAAATTAAAAACACACACACACACCTGTGTCTATGTGTGTATGAAGTTCAAAAGCCCCTTTGTAGATGGAGAATGGAGAATCAACAGGCAGTCTTTTTTACTGTCAAGCTTAGAATCATAGAAGTATAGAGTTGGAAGAGACCCCAAGGGCCATCCAATCCAAACACCTGCCAGGCAGGAAGACATTATCAAAGCACTTCTGAGACAGATGTCCATCCAACCTCTGTTTAAAAACCTCCAAAGGAGACTCCACCACACTGCAAGGGAGTGTATTCCACCATCAAACAGCTCTTAATGTCAGGAAATTCTTTCTAATATTGAGGTGGAATCTCTTTTCCTGTAGCTTGCATCCACTGCTCCATGTCCTAGTCTCTGGAGCAGCAGAGAACAAGCTTGCTTCAGCCTCAATATGACATCCCTTCCAATATGTCAACATGGTGATCATGTCACCTGTTAACTGTCTCTTTTCCAGGCTAAGCATACCCACCTCCTTAAGTCTCTCTTCATAGGGCATGGTTTCCAGACCATTCACCATTTTAGTTGCCATCCTCTGGACATGCTCCAGCTTGTCCACATCCTTCCTGAATTGTGGTGCCCAGAACTGGACACAGTATTCCAGGTGAAGTCTGGAACTGAGGTCATTTTAGGTGCTGGGTAAGGTAAAACAAGGCTCTAGGAGCCAAATTAGGTAGTGGGTCTGTTTGGTTGGAGGTTACCAACTGTAAGATAATAAGCTTCAAATTTCAAGTGCTGGAAACTTCCCCTAATAGGGGAAAACACATAAAGTGCCTTCCCTGTATTGTAGTCTGCTAGGAGCACTGCCTTCTTTCCCTCCTTCTCTTCTTCTTCCTCCTCTATTAGTTCAACTATTAGTTGAACAGAAAAATGTGGCCCCAAAAGAGTGCTTTTGTGTGGCTTTGTAGTTTATAATTATTATTGTTACTGCATGCAAATGAGGGGAGTGTGGATGCTCTCACAGGCCTAAATCCAGTTGTTATCCCTAACTAGAGTAGATCTACTTAATCAATGGAATTTACATTTTTAACATTACATTGAATTACTTCTTACATTTTTCAGTTGATTTCTGTTGTTTATGCAAAGAGAACAAATGAAAACAGGTCCAGTGCCAAATATTTTGCTGCCTAAGGTGAAAGGCAATGTAATGAATCCCATGTGTAGAAGCTATTTTGGACCACAGCTCCCTGAATCCCATAGCCAGTGTGTCCAGTAACCATACTGGCAGGGGGTTCCTGGGAAAGCTCCAGTTGGGGGTGATACTGTATGTGTCCCCACCCTCCTGCATGCTTTAGGCTCTGGATAGTTAACAGCATGCTATAAATGTTAAAACATGAAGTCCAGATGTGAGCCAGCTGGGTACAAAGTGAATCTGGACTGCGGAGATGTGGGTTAAAGTCATTGTCCAGCAACTGAGACATCTGAGTTACCAATGGCCAGTTACCATCTTTTCCTAACCTACCTCCCTGACCACAGGATGTTTTGATCGCTGGTGTGCCCACCTACCTAAAATGCCTATTATAATTAATTAATTAATTAATTAATTCTATCCTGCCTTAAGATCAAGTAAAATTAATACAATAGAATAAAATCTCACTATCCTCCTCCCTCCTTAACCCCAAATCAACAACAATAAATACAACATAATATTATCTATAATAAAATACAATTGAGATCATTAAAATGATTACTAAGACAAAAATAGAACAGTCAATAGAATAGTCAATAGGATGATCCATGTCAGTGTGGGTGACTGAGTCAATTATTCTGGGAAAACCTGTCGGAAAAGATCCGTCTTGACAGCCTTTTTAAAGCTGACAAGGTTGGTAATATGTGAGATCTCCTCTGGCAGGCCACTCCATAATTTGGGAGCGGCAGATAAAAAGGCCCTCTGAGTAACCGCAGCCAGCCTGGTCTTTGTTGGCTGCAGTAAATTTTTCCCAGAGGACCTAAGTGCATGGGGGGGGGGGATTATACGGAAGAAGGTGATTTCGCAGATAGGTTGTACCCAAGCCATGAAGGGCTTTAAAGGACATCACCAACACCTTGTACTGTGCCCAGAAACCAATAGGCAGCCAGTGGGTAGATTTTAAAATCGGTGTTATATGGTCACCTCTCGATTTCCCGGTGATCAATCTGGCTGCCATGTTTTGGACTAAATGAAGTTTCTGGACTAGGCACAAGGGTAGCCCCATGTAGAGTGCATTACACAAGTCAAGTCGTGAGGTTACCAACGCATGGTATATATATCTTAAAAAATATCTTAAGCCAACCACATTATTGTGGCGCATGAAGCAGAGAAATCCCAGTAGCATCTCTCCCTTTATTGTCTATATGTGACAGCAGACCAAAGGGGGAAAAAATTAAGCAACAATTTTCTTCCCTTTCACAACATACCAAAACTGAGCAATGCATCTGCCCTATTCTGCCTAATGATAGGGTTGGCCTGTTTGATGAGGAATAGGGCTTTTTCATGGTGGCTCCATCTTTTGGGAATGCCACCCCCAAAGGTGTCCAACTTCAGCCTATATTGTTATCATTTAGTGAAAGCTCTTTTACTTTCTGGTGCTTTGCTTATGAACCCAGCATACAAATTTGTCTTGCTCTTCTTTTTCTGCTTTCTGTTCTTGTTTAGGGGATTTTAGGGTTTAAAGTTTGCCTCTTGCTGCTGCTGCATTGATTGATGATGTTCTGATGTTTTATCTGTAAGCCACGTTGAAAGTACATTGGAGAACATTAAATATTTTATATATATGAAATAGCAACTTGCCACAGCGTGCATGTAACTGTTCAGTAAGTCATATGACTTACCCTGCCAAGTCCTGAGAGGAATTTCAGAGCAAAACTGCATCTCAAAACTGTAGAACAATGCCTCTTCCAAGCAAGAAGAAGAAGGAGCACCAGCTAGGCAAATACATAGGTCTCAGTCAAAATTAGAAGTGGATGAGGGAGTATACGCTATTTTTTACATTTCTTGGAAGGATGATGTTTTATCAGAGATAATACTGCCCAATAGTTTCCTTCCTCTGACCTGACAATATAAATGGGTGAATGTTCAGTGCAAAAGTCTATATGATAGACTCTGGACCTCATTTCTGCAGCTCTAGATCTGTGTGTGACAGAGATAATGGAACCATATTGTGGACCCCACTTTTTGTAGGAGGAAAAAAAAATCTTCCTGTAGATCAAGGAAGTTGCAGAGACATAATTCAGGAACCATGCAGATCTCCAGTGAACAGACACTCAAGCTTCACTGACTCCTCTTTTTATTTGTCTCTCTTCTTATGCCAATTTTGTACCTTCTCAAGTTTGCTGAGCAAAAATGCCTGACTCCTT
This sequence comes from Urosaurus nigricauda, assembly GCA_034509955.1. Classification (NCBI taxonomy): domain Eukaryota; kingdom Metazoa; phylum Chordata; class Lepidosauria; order Squamata; family Phrynosomatidae; genus Urosaurus; species Urosaurus nigricauda. The sequence continues at coordinate 4,834,691 of JAOEGL010000014.1, forward strand.
TCCATTCAGTTGCACCCTTATCTGTTGCCTTCAAAATGAATATTAGTTGCAGGTGGTTACGCCTCTCTTCTCTGCAAGTTCCAGCAAGAACAACCAGACAAAAGTTCATTATGCAGTGCAAGATGCAAATGTGTTCTGCAGAAGGTTCTAGTCCTAAGCTACGCATGGCAATGACTTTGTTTCTCAGAGTCCTTGAGAACATCCTAGGAACTGTTGTCTTGGCTTCCTTATGTTGCTTATGATCATAGCAGCCTAAAATGAATTTTAAATAATAACATTACGGAACAATTTGGGTTTCAATGGAACAGACACCAAGGGCATAAAAATTCCAGCTGAATGCTCACAAAATTTAAAGAGACTAGTGTGACACAATATGCACTGTGCAACATATATATATATTTAGCAAACTAAATATGCAATGTGCAAAATACATGTATTTAGCAAACTACAGCAAATATTCCTTGCTGTACTTGTAATTCAAACTCTTTAATAAAAGCTTTATCTTTACATTCTCTATAGACTGATTGCTCTTCAGAAATCATGAACTAATTCCAATGCTCTCATCTATAATCTATGGCTTCACACCAAAGAACAAAAAGATAGCAGACGTTAAAGACCTACAGTTATTTTACATTCCAGAGGTGTTCCTGAGTTAGCCTATTGCAGCAGAATCACAGTGGAGTTGCTGATGTTAGTCAATTACAAACTATGTGATTATGGTAAAAAACACACTGCAGAAATAATCCAGTTTGAGACCGCTGTAACTGCCCTAGCTCAATAATGCTAGGGAATTCTTGGAACTGTAGTTTTGTTGGACATTCAGCCTTCTCTGTCAGAGAGCTCCAGTGCCACAATAAACTACAATTGCCACGAATCCCTACCCAGGACAGTTAAAGCAGCCTCAAACTCAGTTATTTCTGCAGTGTGTTTTTGGACCTATGAAATTAGTGTTCAGCAGACTCATGCATTCTTCTGCCCTCCTCTGTTGTAACTGTATTTTAGGACTTTGTTGCACTGCCTCTAGTGCCCAACTTACCTCTTCTGAATTTGACCCAAATTTGAGCCAAATTCAGAAGTTACTGAAGTTTTATCACATGGACTTTTCCCTGAAAACAACTTCCCATTGCCCTCAGTGTTGAATTCTGGGCCCGTGAGTTGCCTTGGCAGCCATTTTTTTCCAATTCTGACATTCCAATTTGGAAAAAATGGTGACGGAAGTGACTTGCGGGGCCTGAATTCAACACTGGAGTCAACAGGAAGCAGTTTTTAGGGAAAAGTCCATGAAATAAAATCAGCCTAAGTCAGGCAACTGGAGGCGTGCAATAAAGTCCTTAGATTAACTGCAGTTCAGTGTGTTGTGTGAACCCTTAACTGCGGTTAAATTTAGCTATGGTTAGGGAAAACAAGTCAACTTCATAAACTTTGGTTGAAGTAGGCTTATGTCCACTAACTACCATTATCTGGCTTCAAATAACATGACAGGCTGTGACCAATCTTTTGACCTCTGAATGCCTCCACTAACTACCATTATCTGGCTTCAAATAACATGACAGGCTGTGACCAGTCTTTTGACCTCTGAATGCCTCCTTGTTGCTATGTACAGGAAATTGGGTAGTCCTTGGAGGAAATTAGGCGCATTGTTCCAACACTAAACTATGGTTTGATGCAGTAACATCCAAAATTCACAAAACCAAAATGCACAAAATACATGATGCAAACTTTCGAACATAATCAGGCAAAGAACTTTATCAGATACATTTTCCCCCTTTATGGGAACAGGAAGGGGACACTCAAGTCTGCGCACGACCAAGAAAAAATGGATTTTACTGCACACAAAAGCGTCCTCAAAATGGCACCATTCTGTTCCCAGGCACCAAGCCATCCCCATTCAGTGCTGAGGTGTGTTAAATGTTCAGGCCGACCCAAACATTTAATGCACTTCAGCACTGAGTGGGGATGTCTTGGTGCTAGGGAATGGAATGGCACCATTTTGAGGATGCTTTTGTGTGTGGTAAGTCCGTTTTTCTTGGTCGTGCATGGACCCGAGCGTCCTCTTCCCATTCCCATAACGGGGGGAAATGTGTCCGATAAAGTTCAAAGTTGTTAAAAATCATAGAGGAGGGAAAACAATGTGATGATGTAAAGAGTCACAGAACTACATTTTGTCAAGATGTTGTTGTTCTCAGTTAACATGGTATGAAGGGATATCCATGCAGGTAGAGGCCATTCTTTTTGATGACATGGGCTCTGGGAGACAAAGAGTCTTAAAGACCAGGAAATACAATTTAAACTTGTTAGCAACACAAAGGATACTTCCTTTGTGATCCAGGCTTCTTCTGTCCTTTGCAAGGTCACCCATTCCCTTCTTAGGCAGAGAATATTAAATTCTTCAAAAAGCCTGTGCTGTTGCATTTAGAAAACTTTTTGGTGCTGTTTAGGTAAAGCACATCAAATGCAGTCCAAATTGAAGAAAGTTTTTACTTTTGTTGGAAGTAAAAACCTCAAAGAATTTAAGTCCCATGTGAAGTCAAAGGCTTTCACAGCCAGAATCCATAGTTCTTTGTGGGGCTTTGGGCTATGTGGCTGTGTTCTGGAAGAGTTTATTCCTGACATTTCACCAGCATCTGTGGCTGACATCTACAGAGAATGCTGACATGGGAATGAGTGTCAGCATTCTCTGTAGATGCCAGCCACAGATGCTGACAAAACATCAGGAATAAACTCTTCGAGAACACAGTCACATAGCTCGAAAACCCCACAAAGAACTATAATTTAAGTCCCAGGTCCTTGGCTCCCTCTTTAAGATTCCACCGTTGTGGGCAGCATGCACTATCCTCTAATCAAGAAAACTTATCCGGGGTAGCTGTGCTGGTCATACAGTGAAGTACAATAGCATACAAATACTACAAAACATGTTTAAAAATGTAGGCCTGCCATGGCCATTTTTTTCCTCCTGCATGAATTTTAACCTCTTCACCTGATGAAGAAGCCAGTAGAGCTTCAGAAGCCTTCATTTTGTGCATTTTGCCTGGCCCACTAAAGGTATCACTGTCTTGCAGATTTTGGGTGTTGTAGCCAACACAGCTACCCTTAGATATGTTCTATGGTTGTTACATCCAAATCAGTCCTATATACAGGTATGTAGTTAAATTAATGGGGAACAGTCAGACTGAAGTTAGATTAGAGGTCAGTTCCTCGCCTCCTCAGATTTGTGCCTGAAAAAATTATGAGCTCACTTATCAATTTAAGGATTTTTAATCATTCAAAAGAGATGTGGGAGGACACATCTCCAAAAAGGTAGTTGAACAGAACCAAACAACGCTTTATTTTCGCACCCATGTTAGTTGAGGCCAATTTAAAAAGGAGGACATTGTATCTCCCCCTCTTTGCCTTAGTCTGCTTTTCTCAGCTACTCATTTCCTGCGTGACACAAAGGCAGAAGTCATGATAAATGAGTCCCGTCTCACCATCCGTTTGGCCCAGTTTTATGGCAGTGGTTGAGAAAATTTATTAGTGTGCAGCTGAAAAGGAGACAGCATGTAATAACCCTTTGCCTGGAAAGGGAAGGAAAAGCATCTACCTGTTAACTAGGAGGAAAGGTGTAAACTTGACATGGGGATGATGGATTGGTGACAAAGAACTTTAGACCTGTCCCCCTTGGGTGATCAATGCACCTACTGCCACCTTGTTTCCAAAGGGGATGACTGATCTGTCACTCTTCCAAATTGTCTCTTTGGTCAATGCTGTATTACATCCTATTCCAGCCTTTACACATTCTAACGCAGGGATCTGCAAACTCTTGAATGCAGGAGTCCTCAACCTTTGCCTTGGGCAGGATCTAACATTAGACAGAATGAGACAACTGCCTCAGGCTGCAGATGCTGTAGCCTGCAGTCCTTGGCTGTTCCTCCTCTGCCCTGTGTCTATGTCACATAAACTCAAGTGGGCCCCGTGAGCTAGCCTGTAAAGAATATTTCTTATATTTCACATCCTCAAGCAAGAAAGGATGTTTTGATATATTGAGACACCGCATCTAGAAATTGGTCAGTAGCCGCAAAAGGTGTTTCACTGTGGGGCTTTTTGTGAAGGAAAAAAATGTGCAGAAACTGTTGCACTAAAAACTTGGGTTGTGTGCAAAAATCCCCAATATTTTGCATAGGTGTTTTACATGATATATACCATTTTCTGTACAAAAATGTTGATTTTGATCCAAATCCTAGCTTTTGTGGAAACTGAAGGGGGAGCTTTTCTATACATAAATGTGTTGGGTTTTTTAAATAAGAAAAGTCTCAATGTGGGATTTAAAAAATTAAAATGTAAAACAATCCCTTCTCTATCTTGTGCAGTTAAGGAGACAACAATTTCTCCTTATTCACCCTTGCATACAAGAAGGGAATAAGCAAAGATTGTTGTCCGGACTAACTTGTTGACAGGTGCAATAGACAATGATATTCTGTCCCCAAATAAGTTTTGCATTTTAGTCCAGTTGGCTTTTGAACATTGGATGGATGTGGAATAGGGATGTAATTCCTCAACCTCTTATCCTCATGCATGAGAACAAGAAAGCCTTTAATTTTTCTCCTTTGCTGTAAAATGGTGAAATACTTTATGCCCTTTTCAGCATGAAAAGGGTTGTTGTTGTTCTTTCTGTCCTGTTTTGTTTTTGCATGGACTGCACAAGACTATGATAGATAAGCAGGTACCTTGTTGCATAGATTTGTAAAAATTTGAAACAATGGGTGAGCTGTCAACTAATCTTCCTGGGCTTGCTATATATGCTCTTTGCTTCAGGAAGGGAAAAGGGCAGTAGTTGTGCACAGAGATATTGTTTTGCAATTTACAGAAACTTTCATGAAAGCATTCCTTGCCATGTTTTCATGTTAGAGGAGAGAACTCCAATGGAAGATGTTTTGACATGTTAGAAGGGATAGCTAATACCCCAGAGGACCAAGTCAGAATTCAAAATGACCTTAACAGATTAGAAAACTGAACCAAAACTAACAAAATGAATCTCAACAGGGAGAAATGTAAGGTACTAAGGCAGAAAAAAAAATTGAAATGCACTGATACAGGATGGGAGATGTCTGACTTGACATCAGTGCAGGTGAAAGGGATCTGGGCATCTCAGTAGACCACAAATTAAACATGAATCAACAGTGTGATGCAGCAGCCAAAAAAGCCAATGTGATTCTAGGATGCATCAATAGAAGATTAGTATCTTGATCAAGGGGAGTAATAGCACCATTGTGTTCTGCTTGGTCTGATTTCCTTTAGAGATACAGAATAAATATTTTATTAAAACTAGAAAACGGTCTACTTTAATTTTCATTTATCTATTTAGTGTTTCATCAAAATGTACAGGCTATCAGCTCATGTATGCCTGGATGTCTGTTATCCCACCCAAATGTTGTTTGTTAATACCAGTTACGTTAATGATAAATATCTGCATTCTTCGTATTCCCTTATGCCAAATAAAACTTGTTAGTCTTCAAGTGTAGGTGACAAACCTCCCCTGAACAAGTCTCCCCTGAGACCTCCCCTGAGACTAGAATGCGGAACAATGGATGCAAACTGCAGGAAAAAAGATTCCACCTCAACATTAGGAGGAACTTCCTGACAGTAAGGGCTGTTCGACAGTGGAACATACTCCCTTGGAGTGTAGTGGAGTCTCCGTCCTTGGAGGTCTTTAAGCAGAGGCTGGATGGCCATCTGTCGGGGATGCTTTGACTGGGAGTTCCTGCATGGCAGGGGGTTGGACTGGATGGCCCTTGTGGTCTCTTCCAACTCTATGATTCTATGATTCTATATCATAGAATCTAGTTTCAAGGTCCTTCTACTGACACACTTGTATTCAAGTTCCTTAAACCGACCCACATGTATTCATGATTTTCTTCTTTCCTGTTTTTTTTTTTTTTTTTAAATTCTAGTCTTAGGCTTTGGATGTGGAACAGGGTAGTTAATAGCACCACTCTCCTTTGCAATTTATTAGACTGTTTGGAACAAAGTTAAGAGTTGGTTATGAATTTCATAACCCCTGTCATTAGATTATATTTTAACAGCTGAGAAAAGTGAGTTTGCCCATGTGAAAAAGAAAGATGTACCGTAGTTTGTCCTGTTTACATTGCAATGCCGCTTTTCTTTCTTTCTTTCTCTTTCTTTCTTTCTTTCTTTCTTTCTTGTGAGTCTAGGCACTCAGGCATATATACAAAATTTGCTTATGGAAGAAAGTAGGGCTATTCATTGCCAATGAGCACCCCTGAATATCTGGATCAAGCCAGAATTTAAAGCAAGGATAGGTAAATGCTGCTCTGGGGCTTCACATGGCCCCCAAAGGTGATTGCTTCTCCAGGTAAAGCAGTTTGCTTTTTATATAGGTTATGTATATGTGCACTATTTAACATATAAGAACATTTTTTCCAAAACAATGACCAATTGTTTTTGCCATTTTGGGCCAACTGGGTGCTCCCTATAGGATCATAGGAGCAGAAAATTGCTTCCACTTTTTTTTTTTTTACAGCAATGTCAGCAGACATAGAAACACCCTTTCAAACAAGATGCATCTAATTAAAGTCTAAATAAAATCTACATCGTTAATCTGCAGTTAATAAATTAATAGCACCAATTATTCAATTAATGCCCCCTGTTATAATTGAGTGTCTATTCTGGAATTTCTTTTTGTTCTGAGTGCGGATCCTCATATGAACTTTTTAGTTCACAACTGGCTTTTAGCCAGGTACGATTAAAATTTGAAAATTGTAATCATGTTAAGTCTGAATTAATGTCAACTCAGAATATCTGAACTACAAATTAATACATGCTACACAGTCCATGTCTTCACCCTCATTTTCCAAAATTATTTTGCTATTTCTTTGCTCTCGTTCTTTCTTCCTTTCTTTTCAGAGTCTAGTCCCTACAATCCTTTTTATTATTCTTATAAACATAATGCCTATAAAAGATAAGAAGCTCAAGACTCTATCTTTATTTAATCCGAAAGAAGATTGAAACTCTACATTTAAAGAGGAAGGGGAAGACAGTTCCTCACAGTCTCAGGGCAAGATCTCTGAACAAGCCAAACAATATAAAATAAATCATTCATGGGAAGTGAGGCACTGCCTAGCAGGATACATAGGGGCATTAATGGGTGTGAAGGATGGGCCTTCACATTCAGTAGGGCACTGTTCAGAGCCTTTGCATTTCACAGAGCCCTCTGAAATATAGCTAGAATCATAGAATGTTCCACTGCCAAACAACACTTACTGTCAGGAAGTTGTTCCTAATGTTGAGCTGGAATTTCTTTTCCATTAGTTTGCATCCATTGCTCCATGTATTAGCCTCTGGAGCTGCAGAAAACAAGCTTGCTCTATTCTCAATGTGACACCTTTCAAATGCTTAAACAGGGCTATCATATCACCTCTTAACCTTCACTTCTCCAGACTAAACATCCCCAGTTCCCTAAGTCTTTCATCATAAGGCATGTTTCCAAACCCTTCACCATTTTGATTGTCCTTCCTCTGGACACCCTTCAGCTTGTCAATGTCCTTTTTGAATTGTGGTGACCAGAACTGGAGACAGGATTATTCCAGGTGAGGCCTGACCAAAGCAGAAGAGAGTGGTACTATTACTTCCCTTGATCTAGAAACTATACTTCTGCTGATGAAGCCTAGAATGGCATTTGCCTTTTTAGCTTCCATATCATACTGCTGACTCATGTTCAATCTACGGTCTACTAGGACTCCTAGATCCCTTTCATATGTAGTCTTGTTAAGCCAGGTGTCCCTCATCCTGTATATGTGTATTTCAATTTTTTTATATTTTGCCCTAAGCATAGTACCTTGGTATCATGGACTGGACCTGACTTAGAGGCACAGTCAGAAGACTCAGACCCTAAAGACATGGAGGAGGCTGAGACAGAGGAGGTCTGAGGCTGCCTGGATCTGCGGTCCCAGAGGAGGGTCAGGAGTCTGCAGAGGGAGAAACAGACTCTATGGACTCTAGGCTGCATATGCTAGGACCTATGGAGCGAAGACAGGTCAAGGAGTCCTTGAGGTGTTCTTCCAGGCTAGAAGTCAAGAGGAGAGCTAATAGGTTTCAGCTGAGAGAAGCACAGGCCCTTTAAAAGACCTCCAGCTGCAGAGGTTCTTTGCAGCTGATAACCAGTCTTGCAGCCTTGTTGTTCCTTGCTGTTTGATTCATGGCTCTGGTTATCTGACCTCTGGACTTGCCTTGTGACTCCGCTCTTGCCCCTGCCCTTTGCTGTGACTGACTGACTGGTATTGTGTGACCTTAGGACTGGACTCTGGACTATTCCTTTGTATACTTCGCTGCTGCACTGCCCTCAGTAGATGTAAGCAGGACACTTACATTCTCTGTGTGAAATTCATTTGATTAGTACTCCCTCCCCCTTTCTAATCTATTATGGACATTTTGAGTTTTGATCTTTTACTATGGGTATTAACTACTACTCCTAATTTGGTATCATCTGCAAAGCCAATAGCTGATCCCTTTGTTTCCTCTTCCACCTTTTGGACAATGAAATTATCTTTCAGGCAAGTAAGGAAATTGCTAGACCTTAAAGTTTTGGCTGAGTTTGACTGGACCATGCCCTTCAGCTGGGAGAAGAGATGAGATGACAGTCTGCGCATCCTGCTCTTTCAGCTTCCTACCCAGAGCTTCATGATCCCTTATGATATTCTGAAGGCTGTGCCTTGCAGTGTCATTGGTTTCTATGTGGACCAAAAGGAAGGGGTAATGGTCAGTAGGCTTGGCAAGTCTTGTCAGCTTCACTGTTACATGATGGATTTTTCCCCCAGGATGACAACACACTTCCTGAAACATCTTGTCAGGTTCACAAAACTAATATTAGTTCCCTGATATGCTGCAGTGTACATACTGGGCTTCCAGTTCCTGGACCTTCTCTTCCAACAGGTCTACCAATTTGTACTTGGTGCAGATGAAGTTGGCCACATCCATTGACAAGAACACAAACATCCCACAGTTGTTGCAGGTGACTGCAGCACCTCCCTCACTGTCCATGTTCAGTAGTCTTAAGAAGGCACTGAAACAGGACACCGGGCTTCCCCATGTTTTCCAAGTCTCTTTGCCAAGCTTTGATTCCAAGTCCCAGACACGGAGACTGCAGGAAAGCTACTGGCTGCTAGATCTTCCCCTAATAATATCTCTGACTCACTGCTTCTGAGCAAAAGCCCCAGTTCCCTGGGACCAGGTGCTCAGGAAAGGACCTGGCTGAGCAGGGTTTGAACCCTGGTCAATAGTCACAGTCCAATGCTCAAACCACTATACCACACTGGCTAATCTCCTGTTAATATTGCAAGTTGGAGATTAACCTGAATCTGATATAGATTTTCACCAAAAGCAAAATACTCCTTGAATTCTAGCCAAGGCCAGTCTGCTTAAAATAAATGCAGTGGTCCTAAGGCATAGCTCTGGTTGTGTGTGCAACCTATCTCACTATCACCCAGTCATCCCTCCATAGCCATGTGGTCACTAGCAAAGAAGGGGGGTTGCCAGGCAATAGAACACACATAGATTATGTCATGCTCCAGGACCTCTGAGGGGTCTCCAGGAAGGATTCCTTCATACATCCAGCTGCAGGAACACAGCTGGGGGCTCTTTGACCACTCTCCAGCCACTACAAGGACATAGTGTGTATGTCTGGCTAGCAGGGGTTTGTTGCAGACGGAGATGCTGCATATGTCTGTCTGAAACAATGATGACAGGACCTATGCAGGCATATGTGGTGGCTTAGTGGTTAAGATGCCAATTCTGACAATCAGAAGATTGGAAGATTGACAGTTTGAGGCCCAAGTGTTGTATGATGGGGTGAGCTCCTGTCACTAGTCCCAGCTTCTGCCAACCTAGCAGTTCAAATGCATGCAAATGCAAGGAGATGCAAGGTACCACTTTGGTGGGAAGGTAATAGCGTTCGGTGCTGTCATGCTGCCCACATGACCACCAGAGCAGTCCTCAGACAATGCTGGCTCTTCAGCTAAGAAAAGGAGATGAGCACTGCACACTACAGTCGGTTACGACTAGACATTCATGTCAAGGGACTACCTTTACCTTTTTATGTAGGTATAACACGACAGTGCACCTGTCGCCATGCACTAGCAAGATTCCGGTCAATGTATTTTTAATCTCACAGGTTTAGGAGTCAGTTGAGGCACTCAAAAGGTAAGGATTCATACAGGAACTATTAGCTTCCCTGTATCCAGAATTTGGAAATAGGATTCTTCAGACTGCAAACTCCTCAAATCCCCCAGCCAGCATGGTGGCTGTCAGGCTCTGATCACTGTATCATATAAAGTATAAAAGTTCAGAAGCTGGCTTTTTCAATAAGCAACACAGACCAGCAAATGCTCAAAACAGTATGGACATGTCATGGCACATGTTAAAATAATGTAGTGTGAAGGATAGCTGCTATTGACTAGTCTTGGATGAGGATTCCCTTGATGCTTTGGCAGCTGACGTTTGAGTTTCCTTTTAAAAAAATCACTTTGAGAACGGATGTAAGAGACTTGCCAGATGAAATGGGTCCCCCAGTGGAATTTCAGCCGGAATCTAGCCTGGGGGTCCTAGATGAAGCAAGATTGTTTAACTTGGCTCAGCTCCTCTTAGACACTGAGAACTGTGGCATGCACATTTGATATATAATTTATCTTTTTCCTTTCTTAAACAAAAATAAATAAGATACCATAAAAGGGACAGATGCTTTTCCTGGGCATCTGTGATTTGAAAAGGAAATGTTTGCTTCCTTTGGCAGTCTCCTCTGGGACAGAAGTTAAACAAAAGCTCAGAAATAATGCTGGTAATGGTGGCAGTGTGTGTATGGGTGACTATTTTTTACATTTGTGCGAATCGCATCTTGTACTCAGTATGACTGCTGATCCACTTGGCCCGGTATAGTCACCTCTGACTGGCAGCTCTCTGAGGTTTTTGGCACAGTTCTGTCCTAGTCCTAACCTGGAGGTCACTGGTATTCACTGGTGGATACTGGCTCCCTTGTTAAAGGGGCAGTGCATCTACTCTGGGTTTTAGTATGAACTCCAAAGGAACAATCCAAGATGCTGAGCCCTATCCCCAAAATAGGTTCCTTTAAACTATAGAAATGTAAGATACTGCACTTAGGTAGAAAAAATGAAATGCACAGATATAGGATGGAGGACACTTGGCTTAAGGAGATTATGTGTGAAATGGATCTAGGAGTCCTAGTAAGCCACAAGTTGAAGAGTTAGCAGTGTGAAGTTGCAGCTAAAAAGGCCAATGCTATTTTAGGTTGAGTCAATAGAAGTATAGTGTCTAGATCAAGGGAAGTAATAGTGTCACTCTATTCTGCTTTGGTCAGGCCTCACCTGTAATAACTCTGTCCATTTCTGGGCACATGTTGGAGCCACCAAAATGGTAAAGGGCCTGGAAACCATGCATTATGAGGAAAGACTTAGGAAGCTGACTATGTTTAGCCTGGAAAAGAGACAATTAATAGGTGATGTGATAGCCCTGTTTTAAGTATTTGAAGGGGTATCATATTGAGGAAGGAGCAATCTTGTTTTTTGTTGCTCCAGAGATTAGAACACAGAACAGTGGATACAAGTTACAGAAAAAGAGATTCCACATAAATAGTAGGAGGAACATCTTAACAGTAAGAGCTGTTCAACAGTGGAACACATTCCCTCAGACTGTGGTGGAGTCTCTTTCCTTGGAGATCTTTAAACAGAAGCTGGATGACCATCTTCTTTGATTGTGAGTTCCTGTATGGCAGGGAGTTGGACTGGACTGTCTTCCAACTCTATGATTTTGATTCTATGAGTAAAACCCAGAGTGGATTCACTGCACACATGACATGGAAGCTGCCAGCTCCATTGAATATGGTCTCCCATACAAACCAATCCTGCCTAACTTCTAAAATCAAGGGAGACTATGTGTGTTCAGGATAGTATGGTGGTAGTGATCTTGAATAACCACATAGCAGACAGGTAGAAAAATAATATTCTCTGTACTGAGAAGAGCTGTAACCACCTTCATGCTAATAGCAGAAGAATTTATTCATTCCCAAAGACTTTCCCCAAAATGTGCCAATCACCTATTTGGACCAGAAGGTTCTTGACACTGGGCAGCAGATCCTCCTGGATAGTAAAGAGTATAAGAAATAGAAGAGAGCTTTCTGTTTCTGAGATGTAAAGGGAAGAATGAGGAAGTTTCCTCTTTGTGGTGGATCTTCCCAGAACTTCAATGGGCTGATCTAGACTGGCAAAAAGGGGTGTGTTCATGCCTGCATGAAAGTGTAGCTTTTAGATGACCCACACTGAAAGTTTGGCATGAACACACTTCTTTTGCATTTTAGTGGGGAAAAAGCAGCTTTAAAAAGGAGCTGCTTTTCCCAGCTTCTTTTTAAAAAGCGTGTAACAGCGCAGCTGCGTCTAAATGCTGCAGTGCAACTGGGCAGTTTTTTAAAGCTCCCAAACCCTAGCTCCAGCTCTAATCCGAACCCTAGATATGTGCAGTAGGGACTCTGGGATGCTGTAACTGTTATGCAACTGCGCATAAAATGTAAATTCATTCATAAAATAAAGAAGTTTATTCATAAACTTAAATTATAACGGATTTAATATCTTTTTAAGGGGGGAGGGATGCAGTTTGTTTTATTGATGTAATAGTATTTTAATGTGTAAGCTGCCTCAATTGATCTCAAAGGGATGAGGTAATAATAAATAAATAAATAAATAAATGGGTTCATTCATGGTGCACCGATGCAACTGCGCACTTTAAAAAGGGAAGCGAAACCACAATGGTAATTGGACAGATCTTCATAACAGCACAGTTCATGTGTGATGTACTAGTGCAATTGTGCAGTTCGCAGCCAGCAGCAACAACAAAAAAATATTAAAGGTTCAGTGCGGCCAAAAGCCCCATTCATTGCCACCCGTGCAGCTGGTCCGCCTGTGTTTCTAGCATCCTGACAGCTTCCAGTTTAGTTGCTGAGCAAGAGAAAAGACTTCGGTCCTCTGGGAGGAACCTGCTACAGCCCATGAAGACAAGGTTGGTGCAGACCTCCCAGAGGGCTTTTTCAGCTGTCGCCCCCAAGTTGTGGAACAACCTGCCGGATGAGATGCGTCTCATTTCATCCCTAGAAGGCTTCAGAAAAGCCCTGAAGACGCACCTCTTCCGGCAGGCCTTCCCAGAGAATGTGAATATCACCCAGCTCCAATCCTGAGCCTAACCTTAGGCCCTAGAATCGTCTTTTTTCCAGCTTTCCTTCCCTTGTACCTTATTCATAGATGACCTAGACCTTAGGTCCGTTTTCCCTGCTGCTGTTTTTTATTGCCTATTTTAGCTATTCTATGTTTTAACTGTATTGTGATTTAATTCTTTTTTAAGGGGGGTGGTAAGGGAAAGGATGGGATATTTTAACTGTAACTGTTTTTAACTCTTGTTGTAATCCGCCCTGATTGCTTGTTCAGAGGGGCGGACTAGAAATAAATTATTATTATTATTATTATTATTATTATTATTATTCAGATAAGTCGTCCCCACACCTCCTCAGTGTAGCTGCCCTATGCCTTTTTATTACACACCTGGGACTTGCAGTGCAGCTGCTAATATTAAGGAAAAGGCAACTTCATGTTGCACTTTCTTGCCAATCTAGAAAGCCCCATTGTGTTCCTGACCTCTTGCCATGTTCCTCCATCCTTCAATGGTTTTTGGTCCTGATTCTGGCTTTTTGCTTATCCCCGCCTTTTGGTTTGTCTTCTGGCTCCAAGAATTCCATCATTCCTGTATACAAAGTGACTTCTCAGTTTTCTTCATCCCATGGCCCTTGGTTCCTGGCTCATTTCAGAATGCTGCCATGGCCCAGCTCTTATACCAGAGGCGTATCTGGACTTCATAACAGCCCTGGTGGCGCAGTGGTTAATGCCTGTACTGGAGCCACTCACTCAAAACCATAAGGTGGCGAGTTCAAGACCAGCAAAGGGCTGAAGCTCGACTCAGGCTTGCATCCTTCCGAGGTCGCTAAAATGAGTACCCAGATTGTTAGGGGGCAAATAGCTTACAATTGTAAACCGCTTAGACACTCATTAAGGGTATGAAGCGGTATATAAATGAAGCTGTTTGTTTGTTTGTTTTTATAGGTCTCTACCTGTGCTTCAAACCACTTTAATGGTCATGGCTCCAAGCTGAGGGCTCGTGGGATTTGTTGTTTAGGGAAGTAGTCCACTCCCCAGGAATACAGTTCCTAAAGTACTCTGATATAATCCCCAGTCCTTCTTGAGGTATATTTATACAGTATTTGGTATTCTGATATCCCATGTTCCATCCAGGGAGCTCTAGGAAGTGTATATGGCTCTCGTCTTTCCCATTAGTTTCCAACCAAATTTGTGACTCAGTGGAGAACTAAATACAGCAGTAGCAATAGCAAGTACATTTCTATACCACTTATCAGTTCCCTTAAGCACTTCCTTAACCATTTGCCCCCAACAAGCTGGCTACTCATTTTAGCAACTTCAGAAGGATGCAAGGCTGAGTCGACCCTGAGCCCCTGGCTGGTATTGAACTCACAACCCTGTGGTTTGTGAGTGAGTGGCTGTCAGTACAGGCATTTAACCACTGTGCCATCAAGGCTCTAAATATGGATCTCAGGATCTCCTGTTCCAGCCCCTCACTCCTAGAACCTTCTTCCCCTTCAACCATGGCTCATTACTTCTCTAGCCAGTTTTAAAACTGAGTTAAAGACAATGTTGTTCAGAGAAGCATTCTCAGAACTGGGACTCAGAGCAGCTTCACACCATTAAAAGACCTAGCCCAAAGATGACGGCTCTCCCTCCATGCCATCTCCCACTGTCTGGCTTTGGAGGGAGTGAATAGAGAGGCCCAACACCATCAGGCCTAGCCAGAGCAAGAAGAAGGGCCCTCCCTCCAGTCCATTTGCCATGGTCCAGGCCTTAGAGGGAGTGAAGAACCACTGGACTTAATCCCTTTCCCCACTTAATCCCATTCCCTTCTCCTCCTGTGTCATGTCTTTTTAGACTGTGAGCCTGAGGGCAGGAAACTGTCTACTTTAACTGATTGTATGTACAGCACTGTGTAGGGTCTGGAAACCATGCCCTATGAGGAACGACTTAGAGAGCTGGGAATGTTTAGCCTGGAGAAGAGAAGGTTAAGAGGTGATATGATAGCCCTGTTTAAATACTTGAAGGGATGTCACATTGAAGAGGGAGCAAGCTTGTTTTCTGCTGCTCCAGAGAACAGGACCTGGAACAATGGATGCAAGCTCCAGGAAAAGAGATTCCACCTCAACATTAGGAGGAACTTCCTGACAGTAAGGGCTGTTTGACAGTGGAACACACTCCCTTGGAGTGTGGTGGAGTCTCCTTCCTTAGAGGTCTTTAAGCAGAGGCTGGATGGCCATCTGTCGGGTATGCTTTGATGGAGAGTTCCTGCATGGCATGGGGGTTGGACTGGATGGCCCTTGTGGTCTCTTCCAAATGATTCTAAATTTACAGCGCTACATAAATAATAATAAGAGGAGGAGGAGGAGGAGGAGGAGGAGGAGGAGGAAACTGTACCCCTCCAGATGTTGCTGAACTGCAACTCCCAGCATTTCTTGCCATTAGCTATAATGGGTCTTGCAGTTCAGCAACATCTAGGATTCTTTCACACGATACAATGAGAGCATCATGCCAGTGGTGGCATCCTGTGCGTTCCTGGACTTTGTAGTCTGGTTAGGAACAAGAGCTCTCTGGTGGAGGATTCTAAATGCCTCTCCCTAAATTGCAAATCCCAGGATCCCATAGGATGCTATAATTTTGTAGTGGGGCCCTGGAAGGCTGCACCTTGAGGAGCGTGGAACCTCTTTGATGCCAAGGGCCTAATTCCATTTCAGGAAAGTTCAAGGGGTTGCATTTCAGTGATGGGTAGGACCAAAAACAAAAGGGTAGAGAATAAAAATGCAAGCATTTTTTTCTAGCTTAAACCTCACTCCGTCAATAATAAAAAAATTGCATCCTTTTTTGAATAAAGAAAGCAACCCCTACAAAAGCTGAGAAACCACCAAATGGTAGTGTCATGGGGAATGGAGCAGAGGTGTCTGGAGAGCCCTAAGAGGCTACTCTTTCAAACGGGAGGAATTTCTCCCAAATCCGAATTGAGCCCATTTGGATTCATGTAAATTCGCTAGTTTAGCGAATTTACATGAATCCCCATTGCGTTCGGAAGGCATTCGGAATTACTTCCCATTACCCGAAAATAACCCCCCCCCCTTGCCCGAAATTGCGTGAGAACCTTTAATGCGCAATAACGCAAAACCCATGATTGCATTCGGAGTGACTTCCCTTTTGCCCGAAATTGCGTGAGAAGAATTAATTCGCAATAACGTGAAACCCCAGGATTGCGTTTGGATTGCCCTTGCATTATACTTTCAATTTCCCACGTCTGAAAGAGTCCAGGGCCAGATTCAGCCCTAGGAAGAATGTTGCTTACTCTTGCTCTAACCATTACACAACAGTGTATGTCTCAGAAGCTCGGAAGCAGAGCATGCAGGCAAGAGCCTCTTTGTACCACAGTTCCCCAGCATCTGGTATGCCGTGGTATAGTATTGATATTGCAAAGCCAGTCAACAATAATAATAAAACTTTATTTATGTCCCTCCCTCTCTGTCCATGACAATCAAAGTCAGAAATGGAAACCAGCATAGAGAGGGAGAATGGGGAAATGGCTTCACAGTCGTTCTTCTTTCCATAGATAGGAGTGACTGCTGAATGCCCAGAGGCTTTGAGGAGTCGGTATCACAGACAACCTGCCTTTTCCTTTACTTCCCCCAAGAGGATTTGGTATTCAGTGAATTACCACCATCAAGATGTTGAACTAACACTCTCTTGTATCTCTTACTCGGCTAGATTTGTTTCCTTAAACTGTTCCTTAAAAACTTGTTTTAGAAAAGCACCCCTGAGCTGCAGGAAGTTGGCAATTGATCTTAAATTCTGATGCATGTGTGTATCACAAGCACCAATAAAGATGAAGTCCACTCTGCTTCCCCCAGTGCATGGTTAGCGATTGGACTTGGTTGCTTGTAAACCATTCAGAAATCCTTTGGATGCAGTTTCAATAGAACTCTTCCATTAAGAATGTGCCATGAAGGGTCAGACCAAGCCTTCATCTTACCTAGCAGTCTGTTTCTGACAGTGACCAGACAAATGCTTGTCAGAAGCGGAGCAAGCTGTTGAGAGCCTGCTTCCATTGTCTGGAGTCAGCCACTGAAGCAGAATGGAAGGAGAACAGTCCTTACTTAAACTGTGAAATTTGCTATCACAAAACAACAGTCGCTGAGTTGGACAATTTGGAAATGGAATTAGATAAATACATAGGAGATAAAAGTGATGTAATAGATTGGAGACGACACATGGAAACAGTTTCAAAGGTGATCAAGCTGAGGTGAAACCAGTTAATTTACATGTATGTATTTTCTTTCAATAGTAATAAATGATAGTAAGTAATAAAAAGTAATAATAAGTAAATAACCATTCATTGGCATCATTATCAAAGTTCAATACAGAAACAGGATGAAGTGGATTTATTGGATGAATACAATACAAAATTGCCCCAGAGCAGAAATAGATTTATACAAAATCCCTAGTAATTGTCAGTAGTAGTTAGTAATGGATATAGCACTGTTAATTAATGGATTAGTATTAGTTAGTAATCAGTATTAGTTAGTAATTAATGGATACTGTACTATTTTATAACAAAAAAGCTCACAGATCCCTTCAGGTGATAGAAAACAAAACAAAACAGCTTCATTTATATACCGCTTCATAGCCTTAAGGAGTGTCTAAGCGGTTTACAATTGTAAGCTATTTGCCCCCTAACAATCTGGGTACTCATTTCAGTGACCTCGGAAGGATGCAAGCCTGAGACGAGCTTCAGCCCTTTGCTGGTCTTGAACTCTCCACCTTATGGTTTTGAGTGAGTGGCTGCAGTACAGGCATTTAACCACTGCGCCACGAGGGCATGTTAAACATCCTTAACCCTTTTCATGCCTACTCAAAGCTGGGGGATGTACTTCTGTTCCTTGTTCATGTCACTATTGCAAATTCCTCTGTCACCTGGGCCACACTCGGAAGAGCTGTGAAAGGTTGCTAGTCACAATGGCTCTATATTACTTCAGGGATCATAGGAAGTATACTTTTGTAGACGATTTGCTGGAGAACACGAGTGGGAGTGTGATATTGCACTCATGTCATTCTGGTGGTCTTCCCTTGGGCATCTGGTTGACCTAGGTGAAGAAAGAATTCTAGACTTGATAGATCATTGGCATCATCATCTTATGTACACAGCATCTGGAAGACTCAGATGCACTGCCCCGAATAGGGAGGTTCATTTCTAAGGTATCATAGGGGCTGTACAGACCACCTGAAAAAGGCGGTCTGCAGACATCCCTATTTGCTGTGCAGCGGCACAGCAGCAACCAGAAGGAGCTGCACCTCTAAGCAGCAAAAAAGGAACTGCCTAGTGCAGCTCCTTTTTGTGATGTGTCACAGCCCTTACAATGTCACAAATATGCAGCTCCGTATGTGTGCTGCAGCGTCACGGTGCAGCTGCAACGTCCACTGTGTAGGCAGTCTGTCGCAGCTGTGACGTCACCACAATGTCATGTGACTTCAATTTGGAGGAGATAAGTTGCATGTCTTTACAATGCAATAGATCTGTCCCTGCCAAATTGGGACAATTGAAGGGTGTACAGCAAAGCCCCTGGACCCCCTCCTGGCTTTCCAATTCAGCTTTAGGAATTGGGTCCAGAAGCCCATGTGCAGGTTATGTGTGACCTTAATTCCTGCAACTTTCCTTTATACCTGGGCCTCAGATCAGTGGAAGTGTAGGTGAGAAGCAATAGCAAGCAATTGTGTTTGGAACAGTGGGCCTCGGAAGAAGAGAAACCTGACTAAGAAGCCTGCTGCATGCTGTTCTTCCACTCTGAATGAAGACAGAACTCTTTAATTATTATTATTATTATTATTATTATTATTATTATTTCTGTGTCCCGCCTTTCCTTCAGATCAAGGCGGGATTACAACAAATGAAATACACACAGTACAATCAATAGAATGATAAAATAAAGAACTAATACATTAACATGTACACACAATACAATATCAATAAAATGGTTCATAATATCACCTAATGCATAACATCAATTTAAACTCATACAATACAATATAAATGAATCAATCCACAATATAAACATAATCAGTCAATTACAGTTACAATAAACATAAGGTCAATCTCTGTCCTTGGGTATCCCAGAGTTCCTCAGGGGAGCCTGGGAAGGGGCACAGATGTTGTTGTGATGGCTAGAAGGACCAAAGGCTGCTGGCAAGCCAGGTTAAGTATGCTGCTCTCACCAGCTCCACCTCTCTGTCCTTCAGCATCCCAGAGTTCCTCAGAGGAGCCTCAGAGGGAGCACAGGTGTTGTTGTGCTCCCTCTGCTAAATACATATCTTTTAAATATAAATGTCTTGAGAGCAATGCATTTAGAAAGCTATGCTTTTTACAGTAGGCATGTTGTTTTCCTTCAAGGCGTTGGCACACTGCTCAGTGTTCTCAGGGGAAACAAATGGCAGACAATTACTCAAGTCACAAAAAGGTTTTCCCGTCTGTTTATTCTCAATGTCTTTTTAATGATGTGCACTGTAACTCAAGGCAAGTCCTGGGCACAGCTCGTGAAAGCTTAAACAGCGCGGAAAATACATTGACCTCCTTGGATCCCCATCCGGTGTGGGGCACAGCAAATTTTCTTTTTCTTGTGTTTTCTGCAAAAAGGAATTTAATTCACTAAACAGTGATGCACCCTCAGCAGTTCACTTTCCTTCCTTGAAGGTAGCTGATCAAGCTGCTTTGGTTTTTTTAAACAAGTGAACTGAGAAAGACTCTCACACACAAATGTTCATGCTTCATTTGGACTGTGTGGATGTGGAGGACATCTGGCTGAGTGTCAGCTTTTAGGTTCCAACTCTAACGATTCTATGAGGGTTTGCCAATTGGGCCACTAGGTTGGTCCAGTTAGTTCTAACCAGAGCTCCACCCCCCGCCCCCGGCCCAGTTGGAACGAGAGGCTTTGGAATCAAGAGAGAAATTGGAATTTCTTGACTGTGGAAGCAGTCTCTTATATCTACAACAGTCTAGTTTCACTTTAATCTGGAATGGAATAATGCAGCCCTCTGGAGTTCCCAACAGCATCCCTCAACAGTGGCTATGCTGGCTAGAGCAGCTGGGGGCAGCAGTTCAGTGATATCTGGAAGATGACATACGAGGGGGGTATCCAAAAGTTTTAATGATCACATTTTTAAAAAAATTGACAGAAAGTTTGTTTTGATTTGTAGTTGTTAACTTATCTCTATGTAGTCACTATCTAGATTTATACATTTTCCCCAGCGTATCTTGACCCTCCAAATACCTGATATTGTAGAAGCCTGTAGATTGTGCCCGATGAGGATTTTACACTTTAGTCACTTCTGGCACAGCCAGTCACAAAAATAAAGGACAGAATGAGCTGATTTTCTCAGCAACGTGCACTTAGGAACCAATGATGACACTGACAAAATTTCATCAATATGCCATAATAACTTCTGGGTGATAATTATTATTTTACAATACCCCCTTGTAAGGCACAATCTGCAGACATCTACAATATCAGGCATTCGGAGGGTCAAGATACGCTGGGAAAAATGTATAAATCTAGATAGTGACTACATATAGATAAGTATTCTGTCAATTTTTAAAAAAACTTTTGGATACCCCCTCATATTCTGCAGCAGCCCTCTTTTGTACTTGCCAAGAGGTCTCCCTCTTTTAGCCCCTTCCTGTCCTGTTCTGGCCACCAGTCCCAACTACTGGCCAGCCCATCATGAGCCAAAGAGCTTGTTTGGGTGGTTTGCATACAGGTTTGGTTGAAACCGCCTGCTCCTGAAGCCATAAAAGCAGCCATAAAGGGCTGATAAGAGACTCCAGGAGGGTTGTTGTTTTGAGGTAAAAGTCCCAAGTGTGCTTGCACAAATTTGTGGCAGGTGATGGGAGCTATAGCTCCAAGGCACCTATGGCCAGATTGCCATAGGAAGCCACTGTGGCAAGGAGGAAACAGCTCCAAAAAACAGCCCAAGAGTCTGTTTCTGTGAAACAGTGACCTTCACACCCTGGAATCCTTGGCCAGGCAGCCATGTCCACAACAAGTTCTGGATGAGTACTAGCTGGCCTCCAGATTCTCTAGGCAGACTGACTGCATAAACATAGGACGCGGGACCCCTACCTTGACAACAGTACAAGCAAAAGAATCTAGGCGTTTTAGTACATCACAAGTTGAATATGTGTCAACAGTGTGATGCAGCTCAAAAAGCCAATACGATCCTAAGCTGCATCAAAAGGAACGTAGTATCTAGATCAGCGGAAGTAATAGTCCTAATCTATTCCACTTTGGTCAGGCCTCACCTGGAATGCTGTGTCCAGTTCTGGGCACCACAATTCAAAAAGGATATTGAGAAGCTGGAGTGTGTCCAGAGAAAAACAACCAAAATGGTGAAAGTCTGGAAAACATAAAGCCCTATGAGAAGAGACTTAGGGAGCTGGGGATGTTTAGTCTGGAGAAGAGGAGGTTAAGGGGTGACATGATAGCCCTGTTTAAATATTTGAAGACATGTCATATTGAGGATGGAGCAAACTTGTTTTCTGCTGCTCCAGAGGATAGGATGTGGAACAATGGATTCAAACTACAGGAAAAGAGATGCCACCTCAACATTAGGGGGACCTTCCTGACAGTAAGAGCTGTTCGACATTGGAACAAACTCCGTTGGAGAGTGTTGGAGTCTACTTCTTTGGAGGATTTTCAGCAGAGGCTGAATGGCCATCTTTCAGGGATGCTTTGATTGTGAGTTCCTCCATGGCAGGGGGCTTGGACTGGATGGTCCTTGCAGGTCTCTTCCAGCTCTATGATTCTATTATTCATCCTTATGTTTAATAGAAACTATTATCCAAAGGCTTGCTTCTGCAAACAGAGGCTATTCTCGCATGAGGCAGCAGTGTGTTCAAGCCTTAAGTTTAAGGCAAATGTCAGTCTGCCAAACTCCAACATTCAGGGTCAGTTAATTCATTGCTATTTTGGTGATGATGAGAGAGTCACATTTCTTCCTTGTTAGCAGAAGTACCAGTGTCATCTGGGGTTGGATTCTTTCAGTCCTCTTAATGCATGCTCTTTCCCTTCTCTCAGTTCTTACTCTTCTTTGTGTTTCCATTCTTTGTCTTTCTCCCTGTTTTTTCTCTCTCCCTAGTGCTATGTTCTTCGCTACTCCCTCCACATTTCAGTCAGCAGAAATTAGGGGTGCCTAATATATAAAGCCTGAGTCAAGCCTGAACTCTTCCATGAGATGACATGACTCACTGAAAAAGATGAGAATGACTGGTAAAATGGAAAGCAGTAGGAAAAGAAAAAGACTACATTTCAGGTGCAGAGGGATATTGGAACACCTCTGAAACTAGGAGAAAGGAGTTGTAGCATATTCTTTTGCAGACTTGGTCTACTTCTTTAAATGCAGATATGGCTGAGGAAGTAGACCAAGTCTACGGAAGCTTATGCTATAATTTATTTTACTCAATCTCAAAGCTGCTACAAAATCCCTTTGCGTACTGATATTCCAAACTGACATGGCTTTTTCTCTGAATACAGTACTACACTGCAGGTGGATAGACTCAGTCAAAGAAGCCAAGGCTGCCCTATGTTTGCTTGACCTGAACAGGGATGTTGATGACTGGTGCTCTTGGAAATTTCTTATTCATAAGGTTGCCTTAAGTGGAAGCTGACTTAATGGCGCATAACAACAAAAACAGAGGTGTCTAAAGATGATACTGAAGGATACAGACAGATTTTAATTAACTAAAATTTTATAAACAAACTTACCTTGTGAGGCAAATATGTAGGGTTTACTTAGTATCCAAACCACATTTCAGACAAAGATGCAAACAATATCCACAAATTTACTTGTTCTTGATTGAAAAGTACACATTGAAAATGGCACACTGACATCCTGAAAATGGTCAACTGTCCCAATTGCATTTTCTGTCATTTTCTGGCACCAAAAGAACCCACTTGTGTCACCAATGAATCAATTCAAAATGAATCAGTTCCAGCCAGCCGAAGGGGAAATTTGAATCATTTCCGATCCACTTGTGATTCACACTTGCTTTATCAAAAAAGAAGCGGAAAAAAATCAGTGTCAAAAAGATGCAGGTTGAACTGGTCTGGAGCATGGCTTCCCTCTCAGATTAAGTGGGAACCAAGGTCGTTTGAACCGATTCAAACCGATTGACAATCTGATTTAAAAGGTAGTGGGAATGAGGCCAGGGTTGTTCTGAAGATTAAATATGGAGGAACAGAATGGTATATATTGCTTTCAGCTAATTGGAGGAAAGACAGGCTATCAAGAGGAGAAATAAGTTTAAAGAAGCTTCATCTCTGCTTTGTAGCCTTGGATTCTTCCCCTTCCCCTCTTTGCTGTCTAGTGGAGTTCATCTCATTTTCTCTCCTGTTTCGGTTGAAGGGCCACCAGAATCCTAAAATAAAGATTGATCCTAAACCTGGATTTACTTCCTACACCTGTATAGAAAAGGGAGATATTTTAAAAGTTGTACTGATGAAAACAAATTGCCCTTGACTTGAACATTAATCTCACCTGATAATTGGGCCTGAATAAATATTTCAGAGGGCTGGAAAGTGGAATGCATTGTTCAAACATTTGCAGGCCATATTCTATGGCCTCTTATTTATCTTTCACAGGGAAGCAGTTGAGATGCTTTGAAAGCTTTCTCTTGCTGCTCCCCTTCTGTCACTCCCTATTATGGGCAGCCAATCTGAGTGATGGACCAATAACCGAAGGGAGGGAATGCAAGCCATCAGTTTTGTACTGGCTCTTTTGTAGGAACGGCTTCTGCCTGATCGCCATGAGATACAGCTTTATCAAAATAGTGGCACTGGAGGAAGGCATCAGAAGGCTTGAAAGCTCTGTGTTGTTTAGAAAGAAAAGTATCTCTGAGCACTTCATTATGCTGGGCTGTCGTTGTGAGGGTTTTGACTTCAACTTGGTTCAGTTACTTGCATGCATGAGCACATTTTAAATTAGGACAATTATAAATGGGACTTGCAATGACATTTAGCAGTCCAGAGTAGCATCATCTAGGGTTCCTGCCAGTGGGGCCTTTTCCAGGATATTTTATTCCATCCTCCTGTTTTTTTTTATCCCTTCCCCAATAGGAAGCCAAAATGCTCTGTCCTTATTGGGCTCAGTCCTTAGTTCTCTGCTTCTTTCTTTCTTTCTTTCTTTCTTTTTTTCTGTTTCTGCAAATTGTGCTGTTTTCCCCAAGTCTGCTGATTCCTCCCTCTTGCATGTAGATTGGTTGCATAAGGATCTGTTCTCAAGGAAATTACTATTAATTTAGATTATTCTTGGGCTCTAGGACAAACTTGAATAGGCTGAACGTTGAAAAATCACACAGGCATCATCTGGGATGAATCTGGGCCCTTCTTCTAAATAAAGCATTTGCTTTTGATGCTTCTTCTCACCTTCATGGTTCTTAGTCTCTTTTGCCTATAGTGGCTTTTCATCCAATTGACTGTGCTGGCCAATAGTGATTAATTTTGACAGTGGCATCGTGCTGCGCTGTCAGTGTGGATACTCATAAACAAAATGATGGGGTCAACATGGCCAAATTAAACAGGACTATTGGACAGACCCAGAAGTCCTGAGGTCAGATCCATACTCCCGCTCGAGTGAAACTTAACAAGGTCTGGGTTCCTATATGATCCACCACATAGGTGTAAATAGCAGGGCATGTGTGTGCAGAAATCAGAATCTTAGAATCATAGAATCATAAAGTTGGAAGAGACCACAAGGGCCATCCAGTCCAACCCCCTGCCATGCAGGAACTCCCAATCAAAGCATCCCCGACAGATGGCCATCCAGCCTCTGCTTAAAGACCTCCAAGGAAGGAGACTCCACCACTCTCCGAGGGAGTGTGTTTCACTGTCAAACAGCCCTTACTGTCAGGAAGTTCCTCCTAATGTTGAGGTGGAATCTCTTTTTCTGCAGTTTGCATCCATTGTTCCACGTCCTAGTCTCTGGAGCAGCAGAAAACAAGCTTGCTCCGTCCCCTATAAGACATCCCTTCAAATATTTAAACAAGGCTATCATATCCCCTCTTAACTGTCTCTTCTCCAGACTAAACATAGCCAGCTCCCTTAGTCATTCTTCAAAGGGTATGGTTTCCAGATCCTTCAGCATTTTATTTGCCCTCCTTTGAACACACTCAGAAAATGGCCCTGCCCTGCGGAAATCCAACCTCAGCCAATTGTTGGTGTCACAATCCAATTTTTTTTCAAGGAGAGACACCTAAAAGGAGATCCTTATCACAGAATGTCCATATGCTATGTAGTTGTGACTTTGGCCACAAAATGTATGGACTGAATGTAGGGCAAGATGTTATCTTTGGGAGTATACCATCTCACAAGGTTGTTGTAGGGCTAAACCAAGAGTCAGGGGTCCGAGAGGCATTTTCAGCATCTCCTAACCTTTGGTGGGCTGCCCCAGCAGAGCTGTGTTCACTTTTTGAACATATTGTTGACTTTGGGGGATAAGAGACCCCCTCGAAATAGTGTTTCTTAGCAAAATTCAGCTAGGGAAGAACATGTTTTTCAGCTATTTTTTTACAAAAAATACCATCAGGGATGGTTGAGTTTGTGAGGACCTGGAGGATCCTGGGACAAGACCCTCCTGGTGCACATGCATCTAGATGTAGCATGCATGACACATTCCTGGCCTGGGGTTAAACAATGGATACTATGTACTTTGGAAGAGAAAAATTAAATGAAAATCTAGAAACTGCAAATAACTGCAGAACATTCATGTGTAAAAAGGTCCAGTGTTCTAGAAACAAAGATTTCCTAAGAGACTGGTCTGATGCAGGAGATATCTAACAACACACTTCCTTCTAATCTGAGGTGTTGGTGGAGTTCTTCGTGTATCTGTCATTGACAGCAGAAGCTTGTATACACAGTGAACCTTTTCAAAGGACAAATTGATCCAATGTAATGGAACTGTAAAGATGGAGTAGGTGTGGGGGGTGGCGGTATAAAGAGTGCAAAGCCCCTTTAATTATTATCACCGAGAAAAGTGGTAACACTACCACACCAAAAAAATCATTAGCAATTTTCAGTGGGTTCATAAATTATTCTTTTCAAGTCAAGGCATGGTAAGCGAAGATCAATTTACAGTCTGTGCTTTTTCTTTTTTCATGCACAAAAAGAGAGGGGTATTGAAATTTTTGTGCACTTGAATTACAGCCCGTGAAAAGGAGCTGTCATCGAAATGAGAGGTGAAGAAGTCATGCTTCAGAAAGAGGTGGCGGTGGGGAGGGGGCAGAATTGCAGCCACCACCACCTTCCTTATGAGAGGATTGGGAGTTATTGACTTTCTTTTGTTAAAAAGCACTCTGACAAGCTGTTGTGCCATTGTCCTCTTTTCTTCTTCTTTTCTTTTAAAAGAAGTTCAGTCTTGAGATAGGAGGATTAATTTAACTCAGTTATATCCCTAACATGAAACTACAGGGAATGGGTATAACTTCCTTGGGCTGCAAAACTGCTAAGAAGTTGAAACCAGTGAGAATGCACCAGAAAAGAGCACTAAAAGGTGAACATAAAAAATCCATAAGGAGTCATCCTTGCATGGGTCGATTTTGCAGAGGTCTCATAACTGAATAATGAAACTAAAGATAGGTCTGCTGTACACATTTATATCAGTTTCATGCCTCAATAATTTTTGTTGCTCCATCTTAAGACATCCTAGGATCTTGGGAGTGGACTAGAGCTCTCTAGCAGACAGTTCTAAGTCCTTCACTTAACTACTAATCCCAAGATTCCATAGGATGGAGCCATGAGAATTAAAGTGATATAAAACAGAGCCTGAAAAGGGGAACAGAGTTATTAAAGGGGTCAAATCCATTCCTTAAAAGGGGGGGAAAGCTACTGAGATTGGACTTAGCGTTGTCAGACAGTTTTGATGGGTTCAACATTTTGTAGCATACCTCTTAATTGGCATTT
The DNA here is from genome assembly GCA_034509955.1 of Urosaurus nigricauda. Classification (NCBI taxonomy): domain Eukaryota; kingdom Metazoa; phylum Chordata; class Lepidosauria; order Squamata; family Phrynosomatidae; genus Urosaurus; species Urosaurus nigricauda. Next base: position 4,861,833 of record JAOEGL010000014.1, read on the forward strand.
TCTAAAATGTGGCTATGAACACCATTATTTTTTGGACAGTGATATATTTAATTTCGCAGTACATTTCTTGGCTCAAAAACCATGTACAAAACTGTCAGTATTAGGAAAAGCTGCAAGTAAAAGTGAAAATATTAAGGAATATTGGGGCAATATTGGGGCAACGTGTATGTTAGGAAGATGCATGTAATAATATACAGAATAAAAAATTAAAATGTACAGTATAGATAGATAGATAGATAGGGCACAAAATGCATACATTAGGGTAACTTGCCTAACAGAATGAATGGCTCTTTTGTACATTTAAAGAATAGAACAAGACTGCAGGCTGTTTTAGAAAATGGACAGAACAGACTAGCTCTTGGAAAAGTTAGTTTGGGGCACTGTAGCAAGAATCATGTTAGTGGCATGCCATTTTTGGTACATTGCACCAGGAACTCCTTGCACAACAATCTTCCGTATCCCACCAGCCTATTGTCAAGGGCAACCAACCCTCCTCAATCTTTTAGTGGCGGGGGAGTGGAATGGGCTCTGTGGCTCCATCTCTTGCTCTTGAGTAGGAGAGGGGATCCCTGAAGACTTTTGGGTTGCCACCACTCACTAATTTGCTCCATATGACTCAGTAACTTAATGGGATCTTACTGAGGGGTTTAACTTGCACTTCACAGAGACTTTGCCTCCCCATCCTGTGGAAGATGAGAACCCTGTACACAGAGAGAAACAGAAAAAACATGCAGGGGTAGCTGTGTTGGCCATTTAACAAAAGCAAACAAAAATCCATCAGTGATACCTTTATTGGCCAACCAAAATGCATGATATACTTGCTGTAAGCTTTCGAAGCTCCATGGGCATCTTAATTAGACAAGATGTTACAAACCAAACAGGAGGGGGGAAAAAACAATTGGAGTTGTTAGTCAGATGCTTGCATGTTGTTTCAGACACACACACTTAGCAGAGGCACTTGAAGAAAGAGTGGGAAAGAAGAGATCTTTTAAGGAAAGCTTTCATTCTAAGCAAGCACATTAGAGGGATGCAGTGGCTTAGTGGCTTAGGATTCTGATGATCGGAAGATGGGAAGGCTGGCAGTTCGAGGCCCAAGTGTTGCATGATGGGGTGAGCTCCTGTCAGTAGTCCTAGCTTCTGCCAACTTAGCCATTTGAAATCATGCAAATGCAAGTAAATAAAGAGATACCACTTTAGTGGGAAGGTAACAGAGTTAGTGCAGCCATTGTGGCCACATGATCACAGACTCGTCTTCGACAATGCTGGCTCTTCGGCTTAGTAACAGTGATGAGCACCGTCTTTTACAGTTGGTTACAACTAGGCATTCATGTCAAGGGACTACCTTTACCTTTACTTACAATAGCAAAAGAGTATCTTGTTCATGGAGCACCTTCCTTCAGGCACTACTTAGTAGTAGTTTTCTTGTTGTGTGCCTTCAAGTCATTTCTGACTTATAGTGACCCTAAGGCAAGATTTGTTCAGAGGAGGTTCACCATTGCTTTCTCCTGAGGCCAAGAGGGTATGGCTTGCCCAAGATCACCCAGTTGGTTTCATGGCCGAGCCAGGAATAGAATCCTGGTCTCCAGAGTCGTAGTCCAGCATTCAACCACTACACCATGCTGGAGTAGTTGCAAAGTTACAAAAGAGTCTTACATTCAGCCAAAATTAGAATAAATAAAAGCCCTGATGGGACTAGCTGAACATTCCTACTCTACTCACGATACAAATGGAGTTCTGGGCCTTTGGATATTCTTGGGAAGCTTTGAGTCTCGACCTCTTTGCCCACATGGTGACCAAGCAGCATCTCTCCAACATCAGTCCCAAAGTCCCTTGGGTATCTCTCTATTTTTATAACCTATCTTCTTGGAAGAATCTCAGAGCTTCTCCACTTATTTATTATATATATATATAGCGCTGTAAATTTTCAAAGTGCTGTACATGCAATGTTATAATTAGACGGATCCCTGCCCTCAGGCTTACAGTCTAAAAGAGACAACACAAAAGGAGAAGGGAAAGGTGGTGGGAAAAGGGATGAGGTCCAGTGGTTCATCTCTCCCTCTGGGGCCACTTATCCCCAAACTGGTCATCCTCATTGGGCAACTGTCTCTCATGATCTCTGTTGCTCTGTTGCTCCTCCATGATGCTGACTCCCAATAAATGTAACTTAAAACCATCACACCATTAACCCTTTGTTTACCTTGAGGAGAGACTATACCCCTCAGCTGTGTTGCCCAGATAATGGGAGAGCTGCAGAAATAATCCAGTTTGATCCCATTTTAACTGCCATGGCTCAATGCTATGGAATTCTGGGAACTGTAGTTTGTTGAGGCACTAGAACAGAGCCCTAAAACTCATACAGACGAGAAAGAGATGGATTCATATACAGCTTAGAAAAAAGACTACTAAGAAGGGATGTCACAGAGGTTTATAAAGTTTTGAATGTCATTTAGTTGGATTGGTGTTTTTGTTTTGTTTTTTAAAAAAGGACTTAATAAAGTTCCTGAAGATAAATCTACCCATGGTTAGTGGCCAGGATGGCGGATACATTTATCAATTATTATTATTCTTTTTTTAAATGTGCTTAGAGATTTTGGTTTTGCTTATATACATAGGTGCTTGAATGAATTTGATTGACTGACAGATTGACTGTCTGGTTTTATTAGATTTGTATAAGGTCTTTCTCCCCACAATGAGACTATATCTGGAAGGCAGTACAATACGGGAAGTGCATCAGCCCCAAAGTGCCATGAAATTACACTGAGGAAGCAGGGGTAAGCTGAAAACACAGTTATGAATGAATTAGAGACTGGGAAGAAGGGCTCTTGCAAGATGTTGTAATGTGATGATTCATCTGTGGAATTTAAACATGGGTAACACTGGCAGACAAAATCCAATCAAATCTCCCTCATTATTGCAACAAATCCAGAAGATGAAAATAATGTTTTTAAAAAGGCCTCCCCCCTCTTGTCTGCCATTTTTCAAAAAATAAAATTAAATTAAAATAATAATCCAAGGCTTTTAGCATAAGTTCATAAGGGAAACAATATCAGCATCTAAATGGAAGCATAACACATGAAGAAATATCCATATTGACTTGCTTCTCAACAAGAGGGATCCCAGAGAACGAAAGGAATCAAGTGTCAAAGCCCATGCCCCTGAAGCAGAATTGGCTGAACAGAAGGCAAACTTGCGATCTGAGGTTTTGTCTCTTGGCTGATTTCTTGCAAAGGGGCAAGGAAAAGCATGCCACTACCATCAGGGGCTACTGCTCTTTAATTCCAAATGATTGCAAAGGCGAGGACAAGATAAAGTTTGTACAGGGGCAGGGACCACGATACATACACTCACTTGAATGCCTGTGAACCTTTTTGACTCTGGCTGAGGTTCATTTCAGTTTTGAATGGGAGCCAGGCTTATCACTGGAACATCTAGGAGAGAGTACATAACACCAGTGCTCAAAGCTCTCCATTGGCTGCCCATTAGTTTCTGGGCACAGTACAGGGTGTTGGTACTAACCTTTAAAGCCCTGCATGGCTCAGGCCCATCCTACCTTAAGGACCGCCTCTTCCCGTATGAACCGCCCCTCACACTTCGGTCCTCTGGGAGGAACCTGCTGCAGCCTATGAAAACCAGGTTGTCACAGACCTCCCAGAGGGCCTTTTCAGCTACCGCCCCTAAGCTTTGGAATGGCCTGCCGGACGAGATGCGTCTCATTAAATCACTGGCTAGTTTCAAAAAGGTTTTAAAGACGCATCTTTTCTGGCAGGCCTTTCCTTGAAGGAGAGAATAAATGGAACATCTACTCCTTGTCCTGAAAACATAATTAGAACCGGAAATTAATTTCAGCTGTCCCTCTACCTAGTCTGCTGAATCTATTTAATGTGGTCTTGCACATGGATTGTTCATGAGTTTGCACATTGTTTTAACAACTGTCGACCAATTTTAACTGTGTTAATTTTAAATTGTCTTGATTTAATTCAGTTTTAAGGGGGGGGGGGGGGTTGGGGAGGGATGCGATTGTTGTTTTTAATGTGTATCTTTTTATTCTGCTGTACCCCACTCCAAGTATCTTATTAGAGGAGCGGGCTATAAATAAATTTTATTATTATTATTATTATTATTATTATTAATAACTCGCTTTCCATCCTCTCCTCATCCTCCCTATGACAAGCAACCACCAGCAATGGAAAGGGCATTCGGCAAGCAGCAAAGCACGTTAATGAGTCCTGCAGGGCTTTGGATATTGCTGAGGAAGGCAGAGAATGCCAACTTCTTGACCAAAAATATGCATATCCTTCTACAGCCCACCTGCTCCAACCATGGATCCTCAGATTTAAGCATCCACAGATGGCAAGACCCATTATTCCTAATGGCCACGTGTGCATGCTGAAAACCAGGGGGCTTGTGAGTTTTTGCATCCACTGGAGGGGGGTCCAGAACAGAACCCCCATAAATACTGAATCTGTATATGTACACATCCTGTTACTAGCAGGATGCTGATCAAAATATGTATAGTAATTAAAATAGCATAGGGTAATTAGCATTCAACCAAGAACAGCTGTACTTTTGCACCATTCTTTTTTCATCACCCTGTATTAGAAATGAATCAGGAGTCACCACTGGATAATCAAGAAGAAATATTCTGGATGCTGAAAGCAAGGGCTTTTCTCTTTTTCAGGAGAACTGTGACACAAATGCACAGCCCCAATTATTAGCCATGATAAACATTTAGAATTAGAATCTCTAATTTGTGCAAACCTCTTTGCTGAGGAAAACTGTTGTTCCAGTGTCCCACTGCACTTCTCCTATGCATCTCCCTTTCACTCCTCTCCATTTCCACATCGGAGATCACCTGGTATATTTGTGTCTTTCCATTGGGATGTCCCTGACAAAATCAACCCCTTGGTTCCAGAACATCTGGTATTTTACCTTTTGCATCTCCAGCTCCAGATTGTGGGTGCTTGAAATAGTTTCTGCCTCTTGGCATGCAGTTAGAAATGAACTCTGCCAGCCTGAATTGCTTGGGGAGTAGGGCTGGCCAGCTAACAACAGATGACATTTGTAGATGAAAGATGGCAGTGGCATCTCCTGTTGGCCTGCAAGCCCATGGCTGGACTTTAAGTGCCTCTGTCTGAATCACTAAGCAAAATGTCTATTGGTAGCTCAGTTTACTTAGCGTAGGAGAATATGTAAGGAACTACAGAGCTTAAAACCACGTACCTTCAGTTCTGTGGACTTCTTCCCATGCAGTGAGGAAGAGCATTACATTTGGTATGAATGATCTCAAATCCTGAAATGAATCTGCCACCAAAAGTAGCCACTGGCTTCCTTCAACAAAAGGAATTTTAAAGGCAATCTGTTGCTTCTTCTGAAACTTGGTTTGTTCTCTGCCTTCCTGACTCTGTCACAGGAGACCTCCTTTTCTCATATGCATCCTCTGCCTCCGTCTTCACACTCTGGTGATGGCAGCGGCTCTGCTTACAATTTCGTGACTTGTTGAGGTCCATTTAGCTGTGGTGCAGAGGAAAGCCTTCTATGTTGTGGCACCTACCATCTCCCCATTAGTGGCGTCACTAGGGTCGGTGTCACTGAGTGTGACAACTCATGGTGTCACCCTCCCCCCAATGATATCCACCCATTTCACACCATACAGAATCTTTTGCAATGCTTTTTTGCACTAATGTTATTCATAAATTGTAATTCCTATATACCACTGAATGTAATGCTAACAGTTGTGACATAAACAATTATACCTTCAGATTACAATATCATATATGTATCTGCATTTGCATACACATATTGAAGATTTGGTTACAATGTGATTTTTTTAAAGAAAAATTTAAAAGAATAAAAAATTAAAATTTCAAAAAAGATTTTTTAAAAATTTTGAAATTTGAAATTTTCATTTTTAAAAAATCGGTGGCCTCTCCTTTTTCCTCCCACTGAGCTTCACCTCACTCCCTCCGTCACTTAAAACATTTTAAAGGGAAGCAGGCAAATGTCACGGCCTGTTTCTGCCAAAAGGTAGGTGTTTCAGGAGCGGTGGTGTTAGCCCCCCTTTAGCATGTCACGGTCCACACACCTTGCACCCCCCTAGTAGTAGTAGTAGTAGTAATAATAATAATAATAATAATAATCTATTTATATCCCACCCCTTTGAGGTCAATCGGGGTGGCTAACAACAAAAAAATACAATACAGATATACAAAATCTAGTCCCCCCCCCCCCATGACCCCACTGCTCCCCATTGAGATTTGGTAGGCTTGCAATGCAGGGTGTTTTTATGGCCAATTAAGGCCATATTCATTTGCACAGGCGTTTTCCTGGTTATTTTCCTGATTGCTAACCTTGTTAGTTACATTTCATTTTTAGCAGCGGATTTTACTGTTTTTATTACGTTGTTATTTTTAACAGCTGATTATTATTGGGCTTTGTTGTATTTGCTTCTATTGTTAAATCACTTTGAGATTTCATTTAGATGAAATATGATACAAAGTATTCTTAAACAAGCTAATAAATAAATAGCCCAGAGGCTGGTAATCTGGATTTGTTATAATAAGACATTCTGTCTACACTGTGGAGGCACTGAGTGAAGCTTCTCCCCAGCTCTGATGCTCTACCTCCTCCGAAAAGGGAAAAGGGGCAGCAGAATGAAAAGCTTCTCAGCACCTATTATCTTCAGTCTTCCCTTACCTCCCCCAATGGGGAATGAAAACAGTTCAGGTCTTCAGGGCAATACAGTCCAGCATTTTGTGCTGGCCTGTGAGCAGAGCTAGGGTGCAGCATCCACACTCTGGACATCCTAGCCCTACTGCCAGGGTACCATTTTGGCACATGATGGTCTACATGGCATGCGCCATCATGGCACCTCTGCGGTTCACCAAAGGGGCATCATAAACCCACGCCGCCACAGCTATTGCACCCCTTGGAGAGCGCAAAAAGAAGCCACTTTGTGCGGCTGCTTTTGGCATTCTCCAGTGGCTGGATCGGGGCCATGGCATGAGGGTGCCAGTAAAGGATTGGCTACATGCTGACCACCTGTACAGCCCGTAAGTTATCACCTCAAGAGCCACATTTGAATAAGCCCTGTTTTGCTTCTCTATGTTCCATTTTTCTTTATGTGGTAGAGCACTCAAAACAAGACCTGGGGATGACTAGACTTCTCTGGCAGGCAATTCTTGAAAGATGTGGCAACCTGGGTTTATATAGATGTTTTAGACTGCAGTTTTCATAATCCCTCCATTGGTTATACACTCGTCCCTCGACATTTGTGGCTTTGGCATTTGCAGATTTGATTATTTTATTAATATGTTCTCTTTAGGAATCTCTAGGTTCTCCAGCGCAACTCTGTGATCAACTTTAATAATAATAATATTTTTTATTTATACCCCAGTCTTCAGCCAAGGCTATCAGAGCGGCTTACAATTTGTTAATTAGACATTTCCCTGGCTTCAGGCTTACAATCTAAAAAGACACGACACAAAAGGAAAAGGGAGAGGTGGTGGGGAAGGGGGAAAATCCAGCAGATCTTCTCTCCCTCGGAGGCCTGGACCAAGGCAGATGGACTGAAGGGAGGGCTCTTCTTACTTGCAGGCAAGGCCTGTTGCAGCTGGCTTGCCTTTCTCTCCTCCTCAAGATGGTGGATGGAGGGAGGGCTCTTCTTGCTTGCAGGCAAGGCCTGTTGGAGCTGGCCTGCCTTTCTCTCCTCCTCAAGATGGTGGGGCTCTTCTTCCCTTCAGGCAAGGCCTGTTGGAGCTGGCTTGCCTTTCTCTTCTCCTCAAGATGGTGGAGGGAGGGGTCTTCTTGCTTGCAGGGCAGGCAAGGCCTGTTGCAGCTGGCCTGCCTTCTCTCCTCCTCAAGATGGTGGATGGAGGGAGGTCTTTTCTTACTTGCAGGGCAGGCAAGGCCTTTTGGAGCTGGCCTGCCTTTCTCTCCTCCTCAAGATGGTGGATCTCTTCTTGCTTGCAGGCAAGGCCTGTTGGAGCTGGCCTGCCTTTCTCTCCTCCTCAAGATGGTGGATTTAACTTTAACCAAAAGCTGCACGGAAGGACCTAGGATTCCTAGAGAGAACACTCCACTAGGCCTTTGTAGTTCCTCCAGCACTATTCTGTGGTCAGTGTCTGGCAGATGTTCACCACAGAGTTGCACTGGAGATCCTAAAGATTTATAGAGAGGTGTTATCTCAGGTAGAAACATAGTGTTTTTGTTATTTGTGGTTTTTCCACATTCACGGGGGGTCTTGTGCCCCTAACCTCAGTGAATGTGGAAGGGTGAGTGTACTAGATGAGACCTATGAGAGTTGAAGTCCAAAATACCTGGAGTTAACTACAATGCCTACTTTTGATCTTGGGGTTCAAAAAGTGAAGCCAGGGTGACCTGGGGGTGGTTATAGAGTGGACCTTTGGAAAGAGAGTCAAGTGAGACAGTCGCAAAATGCTGAAGAGCTCTGAGCCCAAAACCAGAGGCATATACATCATCACAAACTTCCAGGTTCTGCTAATGCTGTCAGCCAATTTGGGCCAATGCCTTTCTTACACAAAACTGATAGTGCAGCACTGAAACCTGCCTTTTCACAATGTTATGAAACAAACTGAGCAATTTCCAAGCAATCCAGCCTTTAGGCAGAGGCAACCCATGTGCTTCTGGCATTTTACTGTTTTACTCAAATCCATCTGTGCAGCGACTGGCAGTGGATAAAATGTTAACTTTTATTCCTGCAAAGAACTTAAGAGAGTTGGACCATCTGTGGACAGGATTTGGTCCACATGACATCAGGTGCCTACCACCCCCAACTAGACCTTCCGGTAGCATAAGCATAGATGATGATGCAATGCTGGTTTGCAAAAATTGTCAGTTTGTGCCCCTTGTGCAAGAGTTGCTAGCCATGGTGTTGATTAAATAGATTGCTGTGTTTGAAAGTGGTCCACCAAGTGAAAGCTTAGTGACCCTCAGTGGCATGTAAATGGAATTCTGCTACTGACTTCAATGGAAAATAAGGTGGCAGTTTTCTATTTAGAACCAACAATCAGCAGCTATTGGTTTTGCCTTAGGGCAGACAGACTTGAAAATGGGATTGGCAAAGCCTGGGGAGAGAGATCGCTATTACTGAATCTCCTGGGGATTTTAGGAGTTGATTTTTTTTTGTCTTTTTAACATTTGATTTGATGCCACAATGCTTCTAAAATCACCTTTGCCCACATTGCTCTGAGCACATTGATTTGCAAGTACCCCTGAAACCACTTAATAGCCAAAAGGGTGCAATTGAATTTATAGAACAGAGATACTCGCAGCGCCAAGACTTTGGCTGATGCCACACTGTAGAATTAATGCAGCTTTAACTGCCATGGCTCAATGCTATGGCATCTTGGGATTTGTAATTTGCTGTAGCACCAGAACTCTATGGATTTTATCATACGACGGAATTTGGGGGTATACTCCAATGGCAATCTGAATGCAATCATGGGGTTTCACATAATTGCGTATGAGTGTATCTCACGCAATTTCAGGCAATGGGAAGTCATTCCGAATGCAATCATGGGGTTCACATAATTGCGTATTAGAGTATCTCACGCAATTTCGGGCAATGGGGGGATCATTTTCGGGAAATGGGAAGTCATTCTGAAGTCATTCCGAATGCAATCAGATTTCACGTAAATTCTCTAAACTAGTGAATTCACGTAATTGTGAATTGGCTCCATTCGCAATTGAGAGAAATTCCTCCCATGTGATAAACTCCTATAACAGAGAAGGCTAAATATGTCACAAAACTACAAACCCTAGAATTCCATAGCATTGAACCAAGGCAGTTAAAGTGGTCTAAAATGCTTTATTTCTGCAATGCAGATTAGGCTGTTAAGATTTCTTCAAGAATTGTTCTTGAAGAAACAGGCCAGTCTAAATGGTTACCTTTTTCAGAGAGTGTGAAGGCTCACTTCCTAAGAGCTACCTAAGTGACTGCCATAGAGCTGCCATCATGTTTGTTTTGCTTTGCATTCTTCAAAACAGAAGTAGACATCATGTAGCCTTGCAGATGTTGTTGGACTGCAACTCTCAGAATTCCTCACCATTGGCTTTGCTGGTCAGGGCTGATGAATCATAGAATCATAGAATCATAGAATCATTGAGTTGGAAGAGACCACAAGGGCCATCTAGTCCAACCCCCTGCCATGCAGGACCTCCAAATCAAAGCATCCCCGACAGATGGCCATCCAGCCTCTGCTTAAAGACCTCCAAGGAAGGAGACTCCACCACTCTCCGAGGGAGTGTGTTCCACTGTCGAACAGCCCTTACTGTCAGGAAGTTCTTCCTAATGTTGAGGTGGAATCTCTTTTCCTGCAATTTATATCCATTGTTCCGCGTTCTAATCTCTGCAGCAGCAGAAAACAAGCTTGCTCCCTCCTCAATATGACATCCCTTCAAATATTTAAACAAGGCTATCATATCACCTCTTAACCTTCTCTTCTCCAGGCTAAACATCCCCAGCTCCCTAAGGCGTTCTTCATAGGGCATGGTTTCCAGACCCTTCACCATCTTAGTTGCCCTCCTCTGGACCCGCTCCAGATGGTAGCTAGAAGGTACCAACAACATCTCAAAGGCTGCTTGAGCCCCACCCCAGCTATAAGACAAGTTATATCTGGACTACAATTCACAGAATCCCCAGTCCGCATAGTTACTGGCTTCTCTACACTTCACTACACAACTGCTCTTTGAATTATAACTCCCCAAATCCCCCTGATATGCCGTCTGAGGGATTTGGAGAGTTCTAGTTCAAAAGGCGACCGTTCCAAATTCATGTTGTGGCTTCAGTAAAAATCCCCCTTCCCTAGCACTAGTTTCCAAACCATAAAGGGAAATGGAAAGGTATGAGGTTGATGGTTTGGAGGGATTTCCCACTACAAACTTGCTATTGGCCTTGAAGTGGGTGAAACTGGGTGTGTATCTCCCTTTCTTTTGAACACTTATGGGTAATGATGCAAAACCAATGCTGGGTTGAGGAAGCAGGTCATTTGTCTCATCCTCTCCAAGAACTGGCTGTCTTAGCATGGGAGATGAGACAGCAAGGCCCTTTGCATTAGCCTGCCTGAGAGTGGGTTGCCAATGCAAAGGGCCTTGCTGTCTCATCTCCCATGCTAAGACAGCCAGCTCTTGGAGAGGATGAGACAAATGACCTGCTTCCTCAACCCAGCATTGGTTTTGCATCATTACCCATAAGTGTTCAAAAGAAAGAGATATACACACCCAGTTTCACCCACTTCAAGGCCAATAGCAAGTTTGTAGTGGATATCACAACTTATTCAGATTCTAGACGTGGCACCCAGTACCCACTTGGGCCTTCATTTGGCCCAGATTCCACATTATTCTGATCACCCAACAGGGCAGTACTTCACATTGTTCCTGACCAAGAGACCTGGAGATATCAAAAGCTTGCTCACATTTTTGTGCTTGTTTTGATTGGCACCACAAAGGTATGGTCACAGCATGGATTCTGCAATGTATTTATTTTTCGTACCGCCAACATGGCAGCCTCTGCTTTCTGATTGACGCTGTAGACTGTCATTTTTTGACCATGAGTGCATTTGCAGGAAGTCAGCACGTAAATATAACAAGGGTAATAACACATGTAATGCTATGTCATAATAATCTGCTTTTCTGCGTCCTCACAGTATCTGCAGTAAAGGAAAGGGAGAAGTAGTGTTAAGAGGGGACTTCGCAATATACAAGGATGTTTACCATGTTGCCAGGAATGGGCATGCTTCTGGTTTATGGCTGTGGTGAGATTTCAAGTTAGAGTGTTGAACTCATCCTGCTAACCACTACACTACATAAAGAGCCACACCTGGAAACAACGTCAGACTTTATCATATGATAGTTTAGGCTATAACAGCTGTAAAAAGACGCACCCTCACATGCACACACATGGACAGACAGATACAGAGAGTGCATTTTGGGATCATATCATGTTATGAAAAACATATGGGAAGAATTGTGTGCGCAATAAAAGAAATGTATGACATTGATTGGCCTTTCAATCTACCTGCAAAGCCACAGTAATATTTGGAAGATATGCATTGGAACTTTACTGTTTAATACTATATATTAAATTTTACAATTGCTACAAACATTCTAATGGCACAGTTTGGTAGAGAAATATGCAACGACTCCAATTATAGTTAGGAATAGGCCAGAGTAATGAAATGAACTTGCAATGTTATACAGGCACTGTGATCTTTCTCTCCCCTTTCCTGACCCACCAAGTTGATTGACAAATTTGGGCTCATTTCTGCAATGTTTAGGAAGAGGGATTGAAATGTGTAAATTCAGACAGAACTAAGCCGTTGTTATGATGTAAACATGACCCTAGGTTGGTCTCTCTTTCTAAACTTGGATCCCCTCATTTTTTTCTCCATATTTTTTCTCCACTTTCTAGTTTTATTGGGAAGTTCAGGTGCAAATGAGGAAACTCAGGCACTGGAGCTGAGTCTGAATCTGAGCCACTGGTCCTTGCCCCAGGCACTCCTGACTCTTTCGATCAATTCTCAAAGGTTGAAATGCTACCCTAAAACTTAGTTGATGCTGTGGAGTCAAAGGCTTTCATGGCCGGCATCCATAGTTTTTTGCGGAGCTTTCAGGCTATGTGGCCATGTTCTAGAAGAGTTCCTTTCCATTCCATGCAGCTGCAGACAGGTCTACATAGGGACCACCAAACGCAGTTTGCAAACAAGAATCAAGGAACATGAGACACACTGCAGACTGGGTCAACCGGAAAAAATCAGCAATAGCAGAACATGCTATAAACCATCCTGGGCATAAAATGCTGTTTGAAAGCACTGAAATTCTGGACCATGCCAACAACTACCATGTCAGAATGCACAGGGAAGCCATTGAAATCCATAAACACCTGGACAATTTCAACAGGAAAGAGGAAACCCTGAGAGTAAACAAGGCTTGGCTCCCAGTCCTGAAGAACTTTAGGGATGATTTGAGAGAGTCGTTGATCCCATTCGCAAGCAGAGGGTCTTTCCCATCATCTGCTACCAAAAACTTTTAACAGGAGATGTAAGGGATTCGGCCTGAGACTTTCTTTATGCAACAGGTGTGCCCTCTTCTCTCCATCTCCTGTCCTGTTTGTGACATGATGTTTGCTTCAAAAAGTAACATCATTTGACCCCTAAACAACTGAAGCACGGTTTTTGCACTTCACTGGTGACTAGGCTAAGATACCAACTAAAAGCAGAGCTTGGATAAGTTACATTTTCAACTACAGTTCTCAGGGCTGAGGTATTCTGGGAGCTATGCAAAAAGTACTTTTTGCAGGCTCTGACCAGAAGTCAACATAAGTCATGTTTTTCTTCTTCTTTATTCATTCAATTTAAATGGAACAAGAAAAACATACTTGCAACTGCCTAAGCATCCCATGAAGAAATTCATGAATCTAGCTTTGTCACTCTTGGTCTGGGGATTTTCAGAGCCTTAAAAGTTTTTGCACTAAACCTGCCAGACTCCTCTAATGAGTATGGCCAGTAGCCATGGAGGCTGGGGATTCTGGGATTTGTAGTCCCCCCTCCCAAGCTCTGACCAGTCATCGGTATAATTCTTCCATTGTGTGTTCCTCTATGGCAGGGTGTTGGACTGGATGGCCCTAGTAGTCTCTTCCAACTGTATGATTCTATGATTCTTTGTTCAGTTTTTATTGATTTCTTGGAGACCAGGAATGAGTGGAATAATGTGCAATGGAGTTTAATCAATGTCCTTGGGATGTCTTTGATTATAGTCCACCTGCCTATAACTCTTTGGTGTTAAAAGGGCTATAAATCAAATAACATTAATTAATTGATCAAGTGTTCTTTATTTCACAATGTAGGCACTACATGTGATTTGTGTAAAGATTCTTATATGTTGGGTACATTCCTGTAGACATCTTTGCTAGATATGGGTTTTTTAAAAAATATATGGCATGGCCTTCAATGTGCACTTTCATTGTAAAATGAATTTCATTTCTCTGAGAAGCAGAATATGGATGCTAATAATCAATTCATAAAAGGAGGAATTAGGTTATGATTCTCACCTTGGAGATGTGGACAGGAATGATGTTGCATTATTAGACTTTCTTGCTCTGGATTAAAGACTACAGTTAAATGTTTGTGAGGTCATTTTATCAACCCATTGGGGCTGCATTAGAATCATAGAATCATGAAGTTGGAAGAGACCACAAGGGCCATCCAGTCCAACCCCCATCCATGCAGGAACTCCCAATCAAAGCATCCCTGACAGATGGCCATCCAGCCTCTGCTTAAAGACCTCCAAGGAAGGAGACCACTACATTCCGAGGGAGTGTGTTCCACTGTCAAACAGCCCTTACTGTCAGGAAGTTCCTCCTAATGTTGAGGTAGAATCTCTTTTCCTGCAGTTTGCATCCATTGTTCTGCGTTCTAGTCTCTGGAGCAGTAGAAAACAAGCTTTCTCCCTCCTCAATATGACGTCTTCTCTTCTCCAGGCAAAACATCCCCAGCTCCCTAAGTCGCTCCTCATAAGGCATGGCTTCCAGCCCTTCACCATCCTAGTTGCCCTCCAGTTTCTCCACATCCTTTTTGAATTGTGTGCCTGGAACTGGACACAGCATTCCAGGTGGGGCCTGAGCAAAGCAGAATAGAGTGGCACTATTACTTCCCTTGATCTGGATGCTATACTTCTATTGATGCAGCCTAAAATTGCATTGGCCTTTTTAGCTGCCACATCACACTGTTGACTAATGTTCAACTTGTGATCTACTTGGACTCCTAGATCCTTTTCACACGTAGTTTCATTCAGCCAGATGTCCCCCATCCTATATCTGTGCATTTCATTTTTACGCCCTAAATGCAGTACCTTACATTTCTCCGCATTGAATTTCATGTTGTTAGCTTTGGCCCAGCTTTCTAGTCTATTCAGGTCACTTTGAATTTTGATCCTGTCCTCTGGAGTATTAGCTACTCCTCCTAATTTGGTGTCATCTGCAAATTTGATAAGTATGCCCCCAATTCTGTCAAGTCATTAATAAAGATATTGAATAGGACTGGGCCCAGGACAGAGCCCTGTGGCACCCCACTGGTCACTTCTTTCCAGGTTGAAAAGGAGCCATTGTTGAGCACCCTTTGGGTTCGGCCAGTCAACCAATTACAAGCCCATGTAACAGTTAACTTGTCTAGCCCACATTTTACAAGCTTCTTTGCAAGAATGTCATGGGGGACCTTGTCAATTGCTTAACTTCCAAATGTAGGTGCCATAAAGTGAGGTAAGGATGGTATGTTGTGAAAGGACTGGAGCCCAAGTGATATGGAAGCAGGCCATTTCAGGGTTCTGAAAAGCCACACCACTGAAGGCTGTCCATGGCCTATAATAGAATGATAGAATTATAGAATCACAGAGTTGGAAGAGACCACCAGGGCCATCCAGTCCAACCCCCTGCCATGCAGGAACTGTCCATCAAAGCATCCCTGACAGATGGTCATCCAGGCTCTGCTTAAAGACCTCCAAGGAAGGCGACTCCACCACTCTCCGAGGGAGTGTGTTCCACTGTTGAACAGCCCTTACTGTCAGGAAGTTCCTCCTAATGTTGAGGTGGAATCTCTTTTCCTGGAGCTTGCATCCATTGTTCCGGGTCCTGTTCTCTGGAGCAGCAGAAAACAAGCTTGCTCCCTCCTCAATATAACATCCCTTCAAATATTTAAACAGGGCTATCATATCACCTCTTAACCTTGTCTTCTCCAGGCTAAACATTCCCAGCTCCTTAAGTCTTTCTTCATAAGGCATGATTTCCAGACCCTTCACATTTTAGTCGCCCTCCTTTGGACACGCTCCAGTTTCTCTACATCCTTTTTGAGTTGCCTGGTGCCACACCTTTGTGGTGCCTGGAACTGGACACAATATTCCAGGTGGGGCCTGATCCAAGCAGAATAGAGTGGCACTATTACTTCCCTTGATCTAGACACTATACTTCTTTTGAGGCAGCCTAAAGGCCTTATTGAAATCAAGATATATTATATCCACAGCATTCCCTTCATCTATCAAGCTGGTAATTTTATGAAAAAAGACATCAGATTTGTCTGGCATGTCCTGTTTCTCTGAAACCCATGTTGACTTTTTGTGATTATGGAGTTATCTTCTAGATATTCACAGGCTCTCTGTTTAATGATCTGCTCCAGAATCTTTCCTGGAATTGATGTCAGACTAACTGGATGATAATTGTTGGGAATCCTCTTTCCCCCCCTTTTTAAAGATGGGGACAATGTTTGCCCTCCTCCAATCTGCTGGGACTTTTCCTGTTCTCCATGAGTTCTCAAAGATTATTGCCAATGGCTCTAATAATACATTTGCCAGTTCTTTTAATACCCTTGGATGTAATTCATCTGGTCCTGGAGACTTGTATTCATTTCGGTTAACCAGGTTTTCCTGTACTATCTCTTTACTTTATTCTGGAATTATCCTATTCTGTCCCCTGCACCATTGTCCTCAGGTTGAACCCCCTTTGCCTTTTCTGAAAAAACTGAAGCAAAGAAGGTGTTAAGTAATTCTGCCTTTTCTCTGTCCTTTTTTTAGCATTTTGCCTTCTTCCCCACACAGTGGCCCTACCAATTATTTCTTCTTCATTTTGCTTTGGAAGTACTCAAAAAAAGCCTTTTTCTTCTTCTTAACCTCTCTAGCAAGCCTGAGTTCATTCTGCACTTTATCTTTTCTGACGTTATCCCTACACGTGCTGGCTATTTGTTTGAATTCCTCTTTGGTGATTTCCCCATTTTTCCATTTCCTATACATGTTCCATTTAAAACTTAGCTCAGTTGAAAGTTCCTTAGTCATCCATACCGGTTTCTTGAGAAACCTCCCATTTTTCCCCCTCATTGGAACTGTTTGAAATTGTGCCTTCAGTATCTCCTTTTTGAGAAACTCCCATCCGTCTTGAACTCCCTTCTCTTTTAGTATTCTTGACCATAGGATCACCTTTAATATTTCTCTACGTTTATTGAAATCAGCTCTCCTATAGTCTAGAATTCTTGTCTGACTATGCCTAGCTTCTCCTTTCCACTGTATAACAAACTCCAGGAGAACATGGTCACTCCCACCTAAGGATCCCACCACTTGCACCCCATCAACTAGGTCTTCCCTGTTGATTAGGATCAGATCTAAAATGGCTGATTGCTTTGTGCTAGGATTTCAAGTTCATCCTGCTTATTTCCCATGCTCTGTGCATTAGTGTAGAGACATCTAAGACCATGTGTCCTCTTTACTTGTTGCTTGTACCATACTGCAGAAAACAGAGAGACCATCTTGGTTTTGCTTCAGTCACGCTTGTGCTTCACACTAAATTTAGAGGCAAGCATAGTTCAGACACTGTAACATCCCTATTTTTTTTTAAGTTTTTTAAAAATATGATGGTATCATAACATAAACTCAGTCTTGTATTTTACAACAGAAAAGCAGAGAACCCAACACAGGGATGTCATTCTTTTTGAATATGGGGAGCCAGTGTGGCATAGTGGTATGAGCATTGGAATGAGGTCAATTCCCAACTTGGCCATGAAACCCACTGGGTAGCCTTGGGCAAGTTACATTCTCTCAGCCTCCGGTGAAGGCAGTGACAAACCTCCTCTGAACAAATCTTGCCAAGAAAACCCCATGATAGAGTCGCTTTAGTGTTACTTGAAGGCACACAACAAAAATAATTGCAGTTATGTGCTGAGCAGTAACCCTGGGTTTTCTATTCTTTGTGGTACCCTTGTCCCTCTCCCCCACTCCTGTAGTAATGCTGAGACCACCTTTAACGGTGTATTCACACTGTAGAAATGAAGCACTTTGACACCGCTTTAACTGCCACGACTTTCCTACAGAATCCCTGAGATTTGTAGGTTGGTGAGGCACCAGAGCTGAATACCTCACCAAACTTCAAATCCTAGAATTTCACTGGATAGAGCCACAACAGTTAAAGTGGTATGAAACTGCTTTATTTTTGAAATGTCGATACAGGCTGAGTCAGTCCTGTTGTTCTTACTTCAAGTTCTACTTTCTTCCTGTTCTTACAGTCTCAGTAAAGAAGAAACATGGTCTTATAGTGTATTCCAAACTTGACAACAACACCAATTTGTCCTGCTTCATGACTGAGCAGTTTTGAAAGCACTGTCTAGATGTTTACTGACTCTTGCTTGAATAATTTATTGGATTATTATTAGATTGGGCATAATAAATTCAGTGCTGATTTATCATTTCCTTCACATAACGTGGCAAATTACCATTGGATTTATCACATCAGGAGATGTTCAGGGTGATGGCAGAGCCCTATAAAACAAGACACTCGTTGGAAGGGAAGTTTGCACTCAAGGATTTATGTTATTCTAAATGCTCCGCCAATGTTGGAGCTGGTGGGGAGAGGAAGGTTTTCTTTTTTCAGTGGGGCAGGGAAAAAAAGGCTAGCTTAGCTAAGATGTTAGTTGGGCAAAATGAACAGAATGGTACGTGTGAATTTTTTTTTTTTTTAATGAGCAGATTTTAAGTAGGGAGGGAGAAGTCCATCAAACACACAGGACATTGTGATGAGAGATTTATTTTTTAGAATTCTAGTAACAAGTCACATCAGAGAGAACTTGGACTTGGTTTGAAAACTCAGACAATAGCCCCATGCTACTATCCCTGCACTTACCCACCCCATAAACAAACAAGAGTAAAAGTTTTTGTGGGTTTTTTGGGCTATGTGGCCATGTTCTAGAAGAGTTTATTCCTGATGTTTCGCCTGCATTGGTGGCTGGCATCTTCAGAGCTCCGGGTGTCTTGGAAAAGTTTCTTGTTGTATAGATTTCCAATGTGAAGTCGAAGGCTTTCATGGCAAGCATCCATAGTTTTTTTTTTGGGGGGGGGGGGGGTCAGGCTATGTGGCCATATTCCAGAAGAGTTTATTCCTGACCTTTAGCCTGAATCTGTGGCTGTCATCCTCAGAGCTCAGGGTGTCTTCTAGAACATAGCCACACAGCCCGAAAAACCCACAAAAAACTATGGATGCCAGCCATGAAAGTCTTCGACTTCACATTGGAAATCGCTATGGGGCGAAACTGTTCCAAGACACTCAGATCTCTGAAGATGCAGGAGAAATATCAGATGCAGGATGCAGATGCAGATGCAGGAGAAACATCAGGAATAAACTCTTCTAGAACATGGACAAATACCCCAAAAAACAAAAACAAAAAACTATGGATGCCAGTCATGAAAGCCTTCAACTTCACACAACAAGGGTAACTTTGACAAAGGCAGTAGTTCCCTCCTTATTGTTGTTGCAAATCTCTGAGCTTCTTTCAGGGCTGCATTATGAATAGGGCAATATGAGCAAATGCTCCAGTGCCCTCAGTGACTACAGATCTCATGTTGCCACAGCCAATTCAGTCACACACAGAGTTAGGACATTATCACACGGGAGGAATTTCCCTCAATTTTGAAAGAATTGCGTATTGATGCCGCATCGCGTTCAGAACTGCCCGAAATTGCCTCTCAGTGCCTGAAATTGTGTGTGATAGTTTATCACGCAATAACATGAAACCCCACGATTGCGTTCTGAAGGACTTCCCATTGCCCAAAAATGTGTGCGATCGGCTTTCAGGCAATAACGCGAAACCCCATGGTTCTGATTGCCATTGGATTATACTTCCAATTCCCGTTGTGTGATAAACTCCATAGAGAGATACCACCTCATAAAGGGGCTGGATGGAAAGACGCCTGAAAGAGACCAGGACTGAAAGAGACTGGCTCAGGCCACAGGTAACAACAGGGCAAAAAGCAGCCCTCCAGCAGGAGCACTCACCCCTTGACACACAAAAGGGGCCTTGTCTTTGAAACTGGTTTGGGGCCTTTATCAGTATAATCTATTTTAGGCTCTTTTCCAGGCTGCATCAATAGAAGTGTAATGTCTAGATCAAAGGAAGTAATAGTGCCACTCTATTCTGCTTTGGTCAGGCCCCATCTGGAATACTGTGCCCAGTTCAAGAAGGATGTGGACAGGCTGGATCATATTTAGAGGAGGGCAACCAAAGTGGTGAAATGTGTGGAAACCATGCCCTATGAGGAACAACGTAGAGAGCTGTGGATGTTTAGCCTGGAGAAGAGAAGGATAAGGGGTGACATAACAACCATGTTTAAATATGGACACTGAAGGCCCTACAGCAGTCACCTGCATGGACACTGCTGTCAGTACGGACACTGAAGGCCCTACAGCAGTCACCTGCAACACCTGTGGGATGTTTGTCTTCTTGCCTGCAGATGTGGGGAACTACACCTGCCCCAAGTGCAAGTTGGTAGCCCTCTTGGAAGAGAAAGTACAGCAGCTAGAGGAGCAGGTATCTGCACTCCAGCATCATAGAGAACAGGAGAATCTCCTGAATAGAACAGACCAGAATGTCTTGGATGGGAAAGACACAGAAGAAGTTGCTGGGGTGGAGGAGGTCACTGCACATAAAACAGAGGTAAATGCTTGGAGGAAGGTCACACATAGAAGTAAGGAAACCAGGGAACGTTCTGTGAGCAGCTTGCAGCTACAGAATCGCTTTGAATCTCTCTCTGTCATCAGAGATGATGAGGAAAAGCAGCAGGGACAGACGGCAGGGACAGAGCAGGGGAGGCTGAGTGTATGACGAAAGGGAACAGATACTGCTGAGCCTCGGAGGAGCATATGGTGGTGGTGGGGGACTCCTTGCTGAGGGGTACCGAAGCAGTGGTTTGTGGGCCTGACAAGATGTCTCAGGAGGTGTGTTGTCTCCCTGGGGCAAAGATCCGTGATGTGACGGAGAGGCTGACAAGACTTGTCAAGCCTACTGATCAATACCCCTTTGTTTTGGTTCATGTGGGAACCAATGATACTGCAAAGCACAGCCTTGAGAATATCAAAAGGGATTATGAGGCTCTGGGAAGGAAGCTCAAAGAGATAGATGCACAGGTTGTCATCTCATCTCTTCTCCCAGTTGAAGGGCATGGTCCAGGAAGGGAGAGGAAAATAGTGGATATAAACAGCTGGCTCCACAGATGGTGTCACCGAGAACTGTTTGGATTCTTGGATATTGGGCTGTGGTTCCATGAGGGGGGACTTCTGGCAAGGGATGGGTTGCATCTCACGCCAGTTGGCAAAAACGTTTTTGCCAATAGTCTGAAGAATCTGATCAGGAGGGCTTTAAACTGAGTTATGTGGGGAAGGGAGACAGCATTCTGGAAGACAAAAGGGCTGGAGAGAATAGCCAAACTGGCATAGAGGGAACAAGGCAAACAGTGCAAGGACCCAATAGTAGGAGGCAAAAAAACGTGCAAAAGCAGCAAGTAAACAGGACACATGGTCTTAGATGTCTCTACACTAATGCACAGAGTATGGGAAATAAGCAGGATGAACTTGAACACCTAGCACAACAAAGCAAATATGATATAATAGGCATCACTGAAACCTGATGGGATGAGTCTCATGATTGGAATGTAGTAATAGAGGGATATAACCTTTTTAAGAGAAACAGGCCAAACAGGAAAGGAGGAGGAATAGCATTATATGTCAGGGATATTTAAACCAGTGAAGAGATCCAGGAAGTCAATACTGGAGGCCAGGTGGAGAGCATCTGGATAAAAATTAAAGGAGAGGGAAAAAACAGGGATGTTACTGTGGGAGTCTACTACAGACCCCCGACTCAGGCAGAAGAATTGGATGGTGCCTTTCTAGAACAGATAATCACACACTCAGATAGGAGAGATGTAGTAGTGATGGGTGATTTCAACTATCCTGATATTTGCTGGAAGTCAAACTCAGCCAAATCCTCAAGGTCTAGCAAATTCCTCACTTGCCTGGAAGACAATTTCATTGTCCAAAAGGTGGAAGAGGCAACAAGGGAGTCAGCTATTTTAGATCTGATCCTAACCAACAGGGAAGACCTAGTTGATGGGGTGCAAGTGGTTGGATCCTTAGGTAGAAGTGACCATGTTCTCCTGGAGTTTGTTATGCAGTGGAAAGGAGAAGCCAGGCATAGTCAGACACGCAGTCTAGACTTTAGGAGAGCTGATTTCAATAACCTTAGAGAAATGCTGGGGGTGATCCCATGGTCAGGAATACCAGCAGACTGGAGGAGGGCAAACGTTGTGCCCATCTTCAAAAAGGGAAAAAATGAGGATCCCAACAATTATCGTCCAGTTAGTCTGACGTCAATTCCAGGAAAGATTCTAGAGCAGATCATTAAGCAGAGAGTCTGAGAACATTTAGAGGCCAATGCCATAATCACAAAAAGCCAACATGGGTTTCAGAGAAACAAGTCTTGCCAGACAAATCTGATCTCTTTTTTTGATAAAATTACCAGCTTGGTAGATGAAGGGAATGCTGTGGATATAGTATACCTCGATTTCAGTAAGGCCTTTGACAAGGTTCCCCATGACATTCTTGCAAACAAGCTTGCAAAATGTGGGATAGACAAGTTAACTGTTACATGGATTTGTAATTGGTTCACCGGCCGAACTCAAAGGGTGCTCAACAATGGTTCCTTTTCAACCTGGAAAGAAGTGATCAGTGGGGTGCCACAGGGTTCTGTTCTGGGCCCAGTCCTATTCAACATATTTCTTAATGATTTGGATGACAGAATTGGGGGCATACTTATCAAATTTGCAGATGACACTAAACTAGGTGGAGTAGCTAATACCCCAGAGGACAGGATCAAAATTCAAAATGAATAGACTAGAAAGCTGGGCCAATGCTAACAAGAAGAAATTCAACGCAGGGAAATGTAAGGCTCTGAACTTAGGGATGAAAAATGAAATGCACAGATATAGGATGGGGGACATCTGGCTGAATGAGACCACATGTGAAAGGGATCTAGGAGTCCAAGTAGACCATAAGCTGAACATGAGTCAACAGTGCGATGTGGCAGCAAAAAAGGCCAACACAATTTTAGGCTGCATCAATAGAAGTATAGTGTCTAGATCAAGGGAAGTTATAGTGCCACTCTATTCTGCTTTGGCCAAGCCCCACCTGGAATACTGTGTCCAGTTCTGGGCACCACAATTCAAAAAAGATGTGGAGAAACTGGAGCATGTCCAAAGGAGGGCAACTAAGATGGTGAAGGGTCTGGAAACCATGCCCTATGAGGAATGCTTTAAGGAACTGGGGATGTTTAGCCTAGAGAAGAGAAGGTTAAGAGGTGATATGATAGCCCTGTTTAAATATTTGAAGGGATGTCATATTGAGGAGGGAGCAAGCTTGTTTTCTGCTGCTCCAGAGACTAGGACGCGGAACAATGGATTCAAATTGCAGGAAAAGAGATTCCACCTCAACATTAGGAGGAACTTCCTGACAGTAAGGGCTGTTTGATGGTGGAACACACTCCCTCGGAGTGTGGTGGAGTCTCCTTCCTTAGAGGTCTTTAAGCATTGGCTCGATGGCTATCTCTTGGGGATGCTTTGATTTTGAGTTCCTGCATGGCAGGGGGTTGGACTGGATGGCCCTTGTGGTCTCTTCGAACTCTATGATTCTATGATTCTGTATTTGAAAGGATGTCATATTGAGGATGGAGCAAGCTTGTTTTCTGCTCCTCCAGAGACTAGAACACAGAAGAATGGATGCAAATTGCAGGAAAAGAGATTCCACATCAACATTAGGAGGAGCTTCCTGACTGTAAGGGCTGTTTGACAGTGGAACACACTCTCTCAGAGTGTAGTGGAGTGTCCTCCTTTGGAGGTTTTTAAAGAGAGGCTGGATGGCCATTTGTTCGGGATGGTGTGATTGTGAGTTCTGTCAGGGGGTTGGACTGGATAGCCCTTGTGGTCTCTTCCAACTCTATGATGCTATGATTCTATTCTTTCAGCTTAGATTTCTCTTCCTTCCCACTTTCTCTCTCTGAATCATCCTGGTAGAGGGTCAACCTCAGTGAGCATCACTGGCAACATGTTCCACATATCAGTGTGCAAATAGCACTTCTCAACACTCAGCTCCCTGTTCTCCCCCAGGGAATAGAGTGTTGCTATGAAAGTGCACAGGTCTGAGCCTTGTCTGGCTTCAGGAGAGTTTGAGCAGAAGAGACTACTAAGCAGACATAAAGGAGAGACTCATGAACAGAACAAATGAAGACCTGACTCCTTTGCTGATCACATTGCCTGATCTCATCTGATTTTAGAGGCTCAGTTGGGCCAGGTTAGTATTTGGATAGAAGACCACCTGGCAACACTAGTGGTTTCCCATCGCTAGAGGGGAAAAAACTAATGGCAAGCTGTTAGCAGTCAGAACTGACAATACTGGGCTAGATGGAACAATCCCTTGCTGATTCCTTTGTTTCTGGGTTCCTAAAAGTTATATACAAAATATAATTATCAAAGTAATTTGAAATATAATTTTAAAATATAAAGTAGGACTGGGACAAGGCGTAAGTCCACTTACAATCTAGCCTCTGATGAAGGGCTTACTTGTGGCGGTACAGCAGGTCTATGACTGGCTGTCCTACCCACAGGATCACATGTAGAACATGGACCTCAACACCAGAGAGCTGCTTATACACAAGCACAGGCTTTCCTTTTTAGATGTATATGCAGACTCCATTCCATACATTAGATGGAACCTATAATTTGAGATGGACTGTAGCTCAGTGGTAGTGCATGTGCTTTGCATGCAATCCATGGCATGTCCAGGAAGGGGAGGGAAGGGAAAACGCTTGTCTTAAGGCCTGGAAAGCTGCCGCCAAGTGATATAGACCAGAGTCAGGAAATCTGTGGTCCTCCAGAAATTTTTGGATTGTAATTCCCCTCAACCCGCACCATTGGCTATGCTGGTTAGAGTTGATGGGAGTTGTAGCTGAACAACATCTGTAGACACTGCTGAGCTAAACAGACCAATTCAATGGGAAGCAGCTTTCTGTAACCAAGCTGAGACTTGCAGAGTCTTGAACTAAGATGAGATAATAAAATAATCCCAGAAACATGGAAATTATCTGAAATCATATTAATACTTAAACCCAATAAGGATCCAGTCAACCCTGAATCTTATCGTCCCATCACATTAAACAATCAAGATTATAAAATCTTTATGAAAATTTTAGCTAACAGGTTAGAAGAGTACTTACCCACTTTAATTAAGAAGAACAATATAGATTAGTGAAAGGGAGGTATATTCAGGAACCAATAAGAAATATATTCAATATATTGCATCATGCTAAACAACATAAAAAATAGCTTTGATAAAACTAAATCTCTACGAAGCATTTGACTCAGTAAATCATGACTATCTTTATAAAATTTGTAGGGATTTTGGATTAGGGGAAAGATTTAGTGAAACCATCATGGGAATATACAGTGATACAGAAGCACAAATTACGGTAAATGGTGAGAAATCAAGAACATTTAGAATTAAAAGTGGAGTAAGACAGGGTTGCCCACTTTCCCCTTTATTATTTATATTAGCAATGGACTCGTTTGCAAATATGATTAGTGAAGCAGAAGAGATAAAAGGATATAAAATAGGTAAAGAAGAGATAAAGATGAAGTTATTTGCAGATGATGCTATGATAATGACACAGAAACAATGCCAATCAGTAATCAAATTATTGGAAATATTTAAGAAATTTGAAAATATGTCTGGGCTTAAATTTAACATTGATAAATCGAATATAATGTTTATGAACATGGATTGGCAGGAACAAAAAGAAATTCAAACTGTATCAGTGTTGAAATTGGGAAGAAAAATATGAGATATTTAGGTGCAAATTTATTGATTAAATTAGATAATATTGTACAGGGTAAATATAATCAATTATGGAAAAAAAATTAATAACCAAATCTCTAAATGGGCTAGTAAAAATTGGAAAATGTTAACAAAAATTAGGATGTTTAAAATGATGGCATTACCAAAGCTTTTATATCTATTTCAAACTATCCCAGAAATTATTCCTAGTAAAGTTTTGAAGAAATGGGACAAATCAATATTAAAATGGATATCAGGGAATAAAAAAACCAGATTACCTAAGTCATTACTATATGGACATCAAAATGTTGGAGGATGGGGTGTTCCATCCCTCGAACTATATTATGAAGCGATTCACCTGTTAAGATTGACAGAAGTAGAATATATTCAAAATACAAAGTGGGTTAAAATAGAAAGGCAGAGTAATCAAATGGAGTGTGTCTCTGGACTCTTTCAGATGTCGGAAATTGGAAGTATAATTTAATGGCAATCTGAACGCAATCATGGGGTTTGACATTATTGCGAATTAAAGCTTTGCACACAATTTCAGGCAAAAGGGAAGTCATTCCAAATGCAATCATGGATTTTCCGTTATTGCGAGTTAAAGCTTCGCACGCAATTTCGGGCAAAGGGGGGTCATTTTCGGGAAATGGAACATTACTCTGAACGCACTCCGAACGCAATGGGAATTCCCGTGAATTCGCTAAACAAGGGAATTCACAGGAATTCGAATTGGCTCAATTCGCAGTAAAGAGAAATTCCTCCCATGTGAAAGAGTCTTCTGTCTTTCAAGGAACAACATGGGGAAAGAAAGCAAAAGAGAAAATAACTGGTCCAGTGAAGGTGAATTATAAAATATGGGAGAAGTGGACTAAAAAATTGGGTATAAAAAACTGGAAACTGGCTACCAATTGAATATTTAAATAAAAATAACAATGCAGACTTTGGAAAGATATTGAAAAAATTAAGCAAGGGACTTAAAATAATTGGAGACTTATATGATTCAACAGGAGCAAGAATGCAGGAAGAAAAATTAATTACATTAGAATCATAGAATCATAGAGTTGGAACAGACCACAAGGGCCATCCAGTCCAACCCCCTGCCATGCAGGAACTCTCCATCAAAGCATCCCCAACAGCCTCTGCTTAAAGACCTGCAAGGAAGGTGACTCCACCACTCTCCGAGGGAGTGTGTTCCACTGTTGAACAGCCCTTACTGTCAGGAAGTTCCTCCTAATGTTGAGGTGCGCTTTAGCTTTTCTGACTTTATCCCTACATGTGCTGGCTATTTGTTTGAATTCCTCTTTGGTGATTTCCCCATTTTTCCATTTCTTATACATGTTCCGTTTAAAACTTAGCTCAGTTGAAAGTTCCTTAGTCATCCATACCGGTTTCTTGAGACATCTCCCATTTTTCTTCCTCATTGAAACTGTTTGAAATTGTGCCTTCAGTATCTCCCTTTTGAGGAACTCCCATCCGTCTTGAACTCCCTTCTCTTTTAGTATTTCTGACCATGGGATCACCCCTAATATTTCCCTACATTTATTGAAATCAGATCTCCTATAGTCTAGAATTCTTGTCTGACTATGCCTAGCTTCTCCTTTCCACTGTATAACAAACTCCAGGAGAACATGGTCACTCCCACCTAAGGACCCCACCACTTGCACCCCATCAACTAGGTCTTCCCTGTTGGTTAGGATCAGATCTAAAATAGCTGACTCCCTTGTTTCCTCTCCCACCTTTTGCACAATGAAATTGTCTTCCAGGCAAGTGAGGAATTTGCTAGACCTTGATGATTTGGCAGAATTTGAATTCCAGCAAATGTCAGGATAGTTGAAGTCACCCATTACTACTATATTTCTCCTATCTGAATGTGTGGTCATCTGTTCTAGAAAGGCAACATCCAATTCCTCTGCCTGAGTCGGGGGTCTGTAGTAGACTCCCACAGTAACATCCCTGTTGTTTCCCTCTCCTTTAATTTTTATCCAGATGCTCTCCACTTGGCTTCCAGTATTGACTTCCTGGATCTTTTCACAGGTGTAAATATCCCTCACATATAATGCTATTCTTCCTCCTTCCCTGTTTGGCCTGTTTCTCTTTAAAAGGTTATTCCCCTTTATTTCTACTTTCCAATCATGAGATTCATCCCACCGGGTTTCAGTGATGCCTATTATATCATATTTGCTTTGTTGTGGTAGGAGTTCAAGTTCATCCTGTTTATTTCCCATGCTCTGTGCATTAATGTAGAGACATCTAAGAACATGTGTTCCCTTTACTTGCTGCCTGTGGAAGTTTTTTCTTCCCACTGTTGGGTCTTTGCACTGTTTGCCTTGTTCCATTTATGTCAGTTTGACTATTTTCTCCATCCCTTTTGCCTTCCAGAATACTGTCTCCCTCCCCCACATAATTGAGTTTAAAGCCCTCCTGATCAGATTTTTGAGACTATTGGCAATAACGTTTTTGCCAGCTGGCATGAGATGCAACCCATCCCTTGCCAGAAGTCCCCCCTCGTGGAACCGCAGCCCATGATCCAAGAATCGAAACTGTTCTCGGCAGCACCATCTGCAGAGCCAGCTGTTTGCATCCGCTATTTTCTTCTCCCTTCCTGGACCATGCCCTTCAACTGGGAGAAGAGACGAGATGACAACCTGTGCATCCAACTCCTTCAGCTTCCTACACAGACCCTTGTAATCCCTTATGATATTCTGAAGGCTGTGCCTTGCAGTATCATTGGTTTCCACATGAACCAAAAGAAAGGGGTAACAGTCAGTAGGCTTAACAATTCTTGTCAGCCTCTCCGTCACATCACGGATCATTGCCCCAGGGAGACAACACACCTCCCGAGACATCTTGTCAGGCCCACAAATCACTGCTTCTGTACCCCTCAGCAAGGAGTCCCCCACCACCACCAGCACACGCCTCCTCCAAGGCCTAGCAGTGTCTGTTCCCTTTCGTAGTACTCTCATGCTCCCCTGCTCTGTCCCTGCTGCTTTTCCTCATCATCTCTGATAACAGAGAGAGATTCAAATCGATTCTGTAGCTGCAAGCTCACAGAACGAACCCTGGTTTCCCTACTTCTGTGTGTGACATTCCTCCAACCATCTACTTCTGTTGTGTGTGAAGTGACCTCTTCTTCCCCAACAACTTTCTCTGTGTGTTTCCTGTCCAAGTCCATCTGGTCCATTCTGTCCAGGAGAACCTCCTGCTGTCTAAGATGCTGAAGTGTAGACACCTGGGCCTCCAACTACTGATCTCTCTCTTCTAAGAGAGCTACCAAGTTGCACTTGGGGCAACTGCCTTGGGACCGACTACAAGACGGCTTAACTTCTTGCTCACTGATATGTTGAAGTGTAGCTATGCGGGCCTCCACCTGCTGCACTTTCTCCTCCAAGAGGGCTACCAACTTGCATTTGGGGCACGTGAATTTGCCCACATTGGTGGGCAAGAAGACAAACATCCCACAAGTGTTGCAGGTGACTGTGGCAGTTCCCTCAGTGTCCATACTGAGAAGTCTTAATTAGTACCTGAAATAGGATTATGGGCTTCCTCCTGAAAAAAAAAACCTGGTAAAGACCAACATTAAAGGCCCCTGGTGACCTGGACTTTTTCCCAATCACTGGTAGTGATAAAAATTTGGTGCGTGGCTCTGGGAGGGGTTATATAGAGCTAGATTGCTAGCTCCACCCCCTAGTTTCTCACAGAACCTCCACCCCAGCTGGAACTTTCTAGAAAGGTCTAGAAAGGCTCAGAGAGCTAGGCTGCTACCTCTACCCCCTAGTGACTCACAAGTGTGACTCACAGAAGCTCCACCCCCCCCCCCCAGCAACAACACACTCTCCCAAGAGTTTTCAAAAATTCAACACTCACCCACTTAAAAATGGCCACCCAGGAGCTGCGCTCTTTCTCCTTCTCTCCAGCAGGAACTGGTCTAGAAAAGTCTAATTGGAAATCAATATCGGATTCAAATAAAAGGGATAATAAAATTATTAGATGAAATATAATTGAATATGTTTGATCAAAATGAATTGTTAGAAGAAATAATTAAATTTTAAAAATTAGAAGGTGTAAAAGGATTAATAGGAAAAATTTATAAGATTATGTTATCAACCCAATTTAGAATGGTAGAGAGATTAACAATGAATTGGGAAAAAGATTTAATGACTGATACAGAAAAAATTAAAATTTGCCTAAAAGAAATTGTTAATATTAAAAATACAAATGTCAAAGAATAACAAATGAAAATGATTGGCAAATGGTACAGGATGGCACATCAATTAGCATTTATAAATGCTAAATTTCAATCAAAATGTTGGCATAGATGTGGAGCAAAGGGTATTTATATACTGTATATACTCATCTATAAGTCAAAAAAATTATGCTCAAAAAATGGCTCCAAAAATCAGGGGTAGACTTATAGACGGGTCTATACGGTAATGCTGCTCAGAAAACTGGGGGAGCAGGAGTTGATTGGGATGCCAGGAGACTGCCCTTAAAACAGAGAAAGGCTGCCTTCCCTCTCTGCCCGCCTCGTAAGTGAAAGAAATGCTGCTGCTTCTGCTGCAACTGTGGAGGTTCTCTCCTTCCTTCTCTCGCTTGCTCCATGAGAGCAAAAAACAGGCATCCTGCTCTGTTCCTCTCCCTTGTAGCAAGAGGACTCAGAGCCAGGATTTCAGAGGCTGCTGCCTTCCCCGTTCCCTGAGGACTCTTTCAGACATCGGAAATTGGAAGTATAATCCAAGGGCAATCCAAACACAATCATGGGGTTTCACGTTATTGCGAATTAGAGCTTCTCACGCAATTTCGGGCAAAAGGGAAGTCACTCCGAATGCAATCATAGGTTTCACGTTATTGCGAATTAAAGCTTCTCACGCAATTTCGGGCAAGGAGGGGTCATTTTCGGGTACTGGGAAGTCATTCCAAACGCCTTCCGAATGCAATGGGGATTCATGTGAATTCGCTAAACAAGCGAATTCACGTGAATTCGCATTGGCTCCATTCGAAGTTGGGAGAAATTCCTCCAGTGTGAAAGAGTCCTGAGAGAGGGAGCCTTGCTTGCATGCTAGCTGAGCCTGGGAGATTTCCCCAGGTTGGTTGCTTCAGGAAAGGGATTTTAAAGAAGCACAAACCTAGTTAACACTCGCTCACTGGAGCCCTGAAGCACCAGGAAAAGGAGTTGGAAAGAAGTTCTGCAGCTGCTTGCTAGCCAGGCTCCATACCTCTCTCAGGAGGAGGGAAAGGGGGGAAGGGACTGAGCTCTGAAATACTATTAATCCTTACTCCTCAGTCATGATGCTGCTACTGAGAAGAGAGAGGAAAAGGGGCAAAGGAGGACCTTTCCTTTTTGCTCTCTTGGAGCAAGCGAGGGAAGGAAGGAGAGAAATAGGGATATTTCAGAGCAGCAGCAATTCTTTCACTGAGGAGGCAAGCAGGGCGAGGGCAGCGTGGGAGGGAGGCAGGGAGGGAACGGACAAGGTGTTTCTCTTAAGGGACCAGTAGTCTTTCTGGACAAAAGGAAAGGACAGGGCTGTCATTAATGTGGAAAAAACTTTTGCTGTAGCTGTGGCTGGGAGAAGCCAACTTCCCTCATCATTTGGCCAGCAGAAACAGCTCAGTCTCTGTCTGTTTGTTCTCTTCTTAAAGGGGCACAAACCTAGCAGCAAGCGGCTGGAGAGTCCAAACTGAAAGGGAGGGGGAAGGAGCCTCTCTTTAACTCTTTCCTTTCCAAAATACACAGAGCAACTCTTTGAATTAGAGTCCAGCCTCAACTAGGGAGAGGCACAGGAGAGGGGGAAGGGGAAAAGAGAGGGAGCAGTGGGGAGGGCAGTAGAGATAGCACCAAAAGGCAGGCAGAGAGCAGCAGGGATGGGTCCAGGGCAGCAGCCACTCAAAGGAGCCCCAAGAGGCAAGTGGAGCCAAGGGTCCCCAATTGCACCCTCGACTTATCCACAGAGCATAGTAAAATCCATAATGTTGGCCCCAAAACTCCACTTCGACTTATACATGAGGTCAACTTGTACATGAGTATATACGGTACACGTGGTTGAAATGCCCTTTTGTTCAAGAATTTTGGACAGAGGTTTTGAAACAGATAAATATAATAATAAGTATAGAGATTCAGGGGCTTTCTAGATTGGCAGGAAAGTGTGACATGAAGTTGCCTTTTCTTTAATGCTTAGCAGCTGCACCACAGCCTTTAGATGGAGCTGCGCTGTTCCACAGTTTTTAAAAAACAAGCTGGGAAAACCAGCCCCTTTTTAAAGGCGCTTCTCCCCTAAAACGCAAAAAAAGCGTTTTCATGGCACACTTTCCCTTTATCTCATCTAAAGGCTAGAGTTTCATGCAGCCATGAACATACTTCTTTTTGCCAATCTAGAAAGCCCCACAATTAAGCAAAGAATTAAGTTTGAATAGCAATCAAAGATATGTAATAAAACAATTTCTAAAGGCGTCCCATGCAGTGATTGCCTATGGTTGGAACGATAAAGCAAATTGGAATAAGTTTTTTTATTCAAATATATAAAAGAATACATATTATTTGGGAAAGAAGACTTAAATATACTGGGGAAAGCAATAAAGAATCATGGAAAGATAAATGGGAAATTGTGATCAAGAAAGTGGAAGATACAATTGTTAACAATATTGGAATTTTATAAAATACCCCCCACAAGCCCCTATCCCAGAATGCATGTACAGAAGTAATCAGGCACCCCTTCTCCTTGGCATCACTTGATCATAAGCAGCCTCTAAGCAAGTCCTGCATCTATAAGGTGAAGGTATTCTCCTTATAACCCTAATGGAAAGGCATTATGGGAGATGTCCCCTAGTCCTCCATGGCCTAAAAGCGAAGACATCGCGTACCAAGCAAAGCCTGAGTGGGGAGTTGCACCAAAGGAGAAAATTCTTCACACCTTCAAAAGATTTATGACTTTGTGACACTTTGCAGATACAAGCTATTCCGGTATCGAGTGTCCTTTCCCATCGATGAGAGTTCCCATAGACCAAGGGATGTGTAAATTCGGCTTCCCTTTGATGTAGGACAGCATGTTCTGCTGTGAATGGGGCTTTTTAGACCTCCCAAAAGGGGCGGTCTCTACCCGCCCCAAGAAGCGACGACATGGGGCCAAGGCTGCCGCACCAGCAGCCTCGGTGGCTCCATCCCACCGCTTCCGGAGGCCGCGGGGAAGCGGCAAACTGCTGGTTCCCCACGGCCTCAAAGCGGGGTGCAGCAGGAAGCAACCTGCTTTCCTTGGCGGTGGGGAAGGGAGAAAGGGGCCGCCGCCGCGGCCCCTTTCTCCCTGGGTCTTTGCCACGGCCGTTTAAAGGCCGCGAGAAACACCCACCACAAAAAAAAGATCTCCGTTTTGGAGCTCTTTTTTTGTGCCGTGGAAAGGGCACGCTTGGCGCCCTCCTGCAGCACAAAAGCCTCACAACATCCGCAGTGTTTCTAAATGCTGCGCACGTGATGATGCTGTCATAGCGCGTCCGTATGGATGCCACCATTTAAAAATAGCACAGCCCATATGCTTTAGGGCTCGGGAAGGTGTAGAAGCTACGCCCTCCCAAACCCTAAAGGTGCTTTTAAAAGCTCTTATCGTGCCTTAATATGCCTATCTAGATTGGGCCCATGTGACTAGGAACCTATTCAAGGTCCAGTTTTCCCTTTGTTCTGGGTTCCACACTGGTGACAGGCAGACACTCTGTCAGTTTGCCTTTTGGCGTGGTTCCACGCACCCCTTCTCCCTATTTCCCATCATCGTGTTGCTGCATCTCAGGCGAGTATCTACCATTAGAGATGCCTTGTGTTTTTTTCATCCCTTCCTTCTATTAGTCTTGTGTGATTGCGTGCATGAATGTGTGTGTGAGAGAGTGCGTCTTTTTTTTCATCAATAAACTAGCTTAAAATCCAAAGACTTTGTCTTTGCGTCAGTTACTGGGATCTCTGGTCACTCTGTAAAAATTCTGGGATTCAAGATCTCATTGGTCATTGTAAGGAATCAATATTGAGCTAATTAATATCCCCAAATATTGAGTAGTAATCCTTACACAATGGGGTATGAAGAAGTTAACAATATGATTAACTAGGGAGGGAGAGAAGAAGCAGGCCCAGTTCCACTAGGGCTTGCCTGAGGAAAGAGGACTCTCCCTCCACACCAACTGCCATCCTCTGCCTAGGAAGGGAGAGAAGAGGCAGGCCCAGTTCCACTAGGGCTTGCTTGAGGCAAGAGGACTCTCCCTCCATACCAACTGCCATCCTCTGCCTAGGGAGGGAGAGAAGAGGCAGGCCCAGTTCCACCAGGGCTTGCCTGAGGAAAGAGGACTCTCCCTCCACACCAGCTGCCATCCTCTGCCTAGGGAGGGAGAGAAGAAGCAGGCCCAGTTCCACCAGGGCTTGCCTGAGGAAAGAGGACTCTCCCTCCACACCAACTGCCATCCTCTGCCTAGGGAGGGAGAGAAGAAGCAGGCCCAGTTCCACCAGGGCTTGCCTGAGGAAAGAGGACTCTCCCTCCACACCAACTGCCATCCTCTGCCTAGGGAGGGAGAGAAGAGGCAGGCCCAGTTCCACCAGGGCTTGCCTGAGGAAAGAGGACTCTCCCTCCACACCAGCTGCCATCCTCTGCCTAGGGAGGGAGAGAAGAGGCAGGCCCAGTTCCACCAGGGCTTGCCTGAGGAAAGAGGACTCTCCCTCCACACCAGCTGCCATCCTCTGCCCAGGGAGGGAGAGAAGAGGTAGGCCCAGCTCCACCAGGGCTTGCCTGAGGCAAGAGAACCCTTGTTTATCCACTTTTGTAAACCGCTTTGATCTTTTTTGGAAAGGCGGTATATAAATTAAATAAATAAATAAATAATAAATAATAAAAATAACGACTGTTAATTTGTTTAAAATGTGTGTCCCTCAAATGCTGTTTCTGGGAGGGGGGGTGAGGGGAGAAAAGTTTATTATGAAATGAGGATTTGCAAAATTACGATATGTATTATGTAATTAAAAAAGTTCTTAGAATCTAATTTTAAAAAAAGAACCAAGCTGAGACTTGCAAATAATTCAACTAGGTATTTTGGGGCTTTGGTTCAGTGGCAGAGCAATTGCTCTGCATGTGGAAGGTACCATGTTCTATCCTTGGTATCCCCAGGTAAGACTAACATATGGTTGGAATTGTTGTATTGATGTAGTTTTAATTGCTGTTTTTAAATTGCAACTGATTTAATATCTTTTTAAGGGGGGGAGGGACACAGTTTGTTTGTTGATGTAATGGCATTTTATCGTGTAAGCTGCCTCAATTGATCTGAAAGGGGCTGTGGTGAACCACCAAGTTTCTATGATGACAGCACCCTGGGCCTTTACATCCCACCGCTGCCACCAAAAGATGTGGTGAACTCTTTCTTGTTCACTCCTACCTATCTCTTACTGATAACTTTGGTAGCGTGTATCAAAGGTTCACAAAGGCTAAGTGATATTTTAAAACAAGAGTGAAGTTTATTTATAAAATACATAAATAAATGAATATTGAAATACAACTAAACTTTGCTTGTCTTATTCATTCGTTACTATAGTTCTTCAATCAATAACACTAGTTCTTCAATCAATAACACTATAGCCACTCAGGCAACCTTCTCTCAAGTATCACAATTAACTTGCTATCAGTCTCTCTCCTAGACTCCCTTACGTTTGGCTATTTTCCTATCAGGCTCTTCAAACTAGCCTACAGTTGTTCCCTCAGGAACTGTGAGAGTTGGAATCTCCTACCCAATGATCCACAAATAAACCAGCTCCAAACAGAGTAAAGTTTATTGTAAGACAATGGGAATAGTGACCAGATACACGTCTTTGCAGAATCTGAAGTTCACAGGAAAAAGTGTCCAGTTTAAATTCACCCCTCCTTTCTTCCCCCTCAGCCTCCACACCACACCAACCATGAGTCCATTCCCATAACAACCCAGATGTTCCCATCCACTTCAGCCTTGAGCCTATCCTTATCACCAGACTCTGCCAGTCCTCCCCAATTACTCACCCCAACTATAGTTTCGGTTCCCAGCTATTGCTATGCTACAACAAGTTAACTATGAAATACATATAAGCGATTAATATATATGAACTGGATCATACATATGAATATATATATGAACATCAATTATATCACTTCACCAATAACTACTTGTCAATCCTGACAGGAACCCTAAGAGCACACCCTCCCTCCTAGGTGTCTCTTCCCCTCCTAATTCAATCTAAAAAAAACCCTGTCTCCCTCTGCTCAGGCTCTTATATAGCCCTGCCCAGCCAGCTCCTCATTGGCTGGACACCTGGTGTTCTGTGATTGGCTGTTCTCTGTCTCCGGGGTTTGCTGTTTCTGGGGTCTTTTCACTACAGGGGCGAGGTATACATAAATATAAGCATAAACCACTGCGCTTCGGTGGTTCCAGTCCTTTCTCTCTGGGAGATCCCAAAGGGTGAGGCTCGGGGACAGTTGCTCTTCTAAGATAGAGCTTAATTGTGGCGTCCCACAAGGCGCCATCCTGTCCCCGATGCTGTTTAACATCTACATGAAGCCGCTGGGTGAGATCATTTGGAGGCATGGAGCTCAGTGTCTTCAGTATGCTGATGACACTCAGATTTACCTCTCCATGACAAGATCGTCGGCCCAGACTTCAGATGGCGTCTCTCCTCTCAATGAATGTCTTACGGCAGTAATGGATTGGATGAGGGAAAACAGGTTGAAGCTCAATCCGGACAAAACGGAGGTACTAACTGTCACAGGACCGAGGCCAGGATTGGGAATACACCTCCCAGTCCTAGATGGGGTCACACTCTCCTCGAAGGACCCTGTTCGCAGTCTGGGGGTACTCCTTGATTCGTCGCTTCACATGACTAGTCAGGTGAATGCGGCAGTCAGGAGTGCCTGTTATCAGCTTCGGCTGATCCGCCAGCTGCGCCCTTTCCTGGAGCCGAAGGACCTGGAGTCAGTGGTACACGCTTTGGTAACCTCACGATTGGATTTCTGTAATGCACTCTACATGGGGCTACCCTTGTGCCTAACTCGGAAACTTCAAGTAGTTCAGAATATGGCAGCCAGGCTTGTCACGGGAACATCAAGGAGAGAGCACATAACACCGGTGCTCAAATCTCTCCACTGGCTGCCGATTAGTTTCCGAGCGCAGTACAAGGTGTTGGTTTTAACCTTTAAAGCCCTACATGGCTTGGGTCCATCTTATCTGAGGGACCGCATCCTCCCATACGAACCCCTCCCCCCGTACACTCCGGTCTTCTGGGAGGAACCTTTTGCAGCCTATGAAGACTAGGCTGACACAGACCTCCCAGAGGGCCTTTTTGGCTGTCTCTCCCAGGGTATGGAATGACCTGCCGGATGAGATGTGTCTTATTACATCTTCTGATTGCTTTAAAAAAGCCTTGAAGACGCATCTCTTCCGGCAGGCCTTCCCAGAAAGTCCTTAACCTCCTGGCTCTGTTTGGGTTAAGCTCTCCCATTAGCATTTTAACAACTTGACCCTGATCTCTATGCAATGGGTTGCCGTTTTAAATTGAAATTTTTATTATGTCGTTTTAATTGATGTTAGTTTAATTTAATTTTAAGGGGTGGGTGGTTGGGTATGGGTCATGTATATTTTATCTTGCATTTTTTAATTGATGTAACCCGCTCCGATTGGATACAGAGGAGCGAGCTATAAATAAAACATTATTATTATTATTATTATTATTATTATTATTATCTGATGTGATCCATAACTCCTGGAGAAATTTGTTGACTGGTTTATCCACTGGCTTTCATATTTCGCAAATATTGCAGTGCATTTTGCCACCAAAATTCCATGTTTGGAATTGGCTGAGAATAGCACTGAGAACTGTAGGTTATTGTGGCACCAGACCTCGTTGATAGAGAATACTAAAGGTCTCACAAAACGATAGTTCCCAGAAATCCCTAGCACTGAGCCAGGGCAGTTTAACCATTCTCAAAATAAGTTATTTCTGCAGTGTGGATTGGACCCACCTTTTCATATGAGAAAAGCTTACTGGGTTTCCTCTAACAACCTCTAGAAAAAGTAGTTTTCTTCTTGTCTTGGGGTAAAGAATAATGTTGTTCTTGATAGTTGCTTGCAAATTGCTGATTTCAGAGACGTTGACCTTGAATGGTGAAGAATGGAATGCCACATAAAAAGTGTGTGTGTATGTGTGTGTGTAAAATCATTTCTTGACATTAATTCAGTAAGGTGGACCTGATACTGAGATTTGCTTTTTAAAATACCTCTGTGGTTCAGAGCATATAGCCCTATAGCCAGGGAACTACAAACAAATGACAGTGCAGCTCCATGCCACCATTCTGTGATGATGCCAGCCAGAGATGCAGGTGAAATGTCAGGAAGGAATAAACTCTTCCAGAACACAATCACATGGTCTGAAAGACCCACAAAAAACTATGGATGCTGTCCGTGAAAGATTTTGACTTCACAAATGGCAGTACATTTATCTAAAAAGCCATGACATCTGGTTTTGCATCTGGGTGGACAACTGCCCAAAGTATAAGGGTTGCACGTGCCGCCTTTCATCACTCAAGAGGGCAACACCTTCTCCTGTACCTCTAATCCCCTCCCAAGTGATTCTGTAAAACAAACTCCTTAGGATTTTATCATAGCAGGTTTGTAAGGCAATACAAAGCCATTGGTCTAGCAGCTGCAGACATACTGGGTTGGGGACAACCATTATCACAAAGCTCTTCAAATGTGTCATGGTGCTGCTTCTGTACTGGCCTCTCCCTTCCTCATGTCTTCCCTGCCCTTTCCTGCATGCCTTTCGGTCTGTTTTATTTTTATTTCTAGTGCATTTGCACAGTCATGACAATCCATTAGGTTAAAATAATTAAGAAAAGGAAAGAAATTGAAAAAAAGAAAGAAAAATAGCCTGCTTAGGAATAGCAAAGGGGAGATGGGACAGGGGGAGAGGAGCATAATCTCACACCACTTGACCGTCTGCATATTAGTAAGTACATTTCTATACCACTTTCCGATGTAGTAAGCGGTTTCCAATATGTAAACCAGTTGTCTCCAACAAGCTGGGTACTCATTTTAGCAACATATAGAAGGATGCCAGGCTGAGTCAACCCAGAGCCCCTGGCTGGGATTAAACTCACAACCTTGTGGTTTGTGAGTGAGTGGCTGCAGTACAGTCATTTAACCACTGCGCCATCAGAGCTGCTTTGGGAGGACATTATGCACTCACTCAATAGTGAAAAACTAGCATGTTTGAGAGACAGAGACAGGTTTTGCCCATCAGTGAGAAAGATCATGCCAGCAGTAGATGGACTACAGACCAATTACTGGACAGGCATAGCATCATGTGGTAAGGTTCGGCCACTGTTGCTGCTATTCTGCTTGAATCCCACTTTTCAAGCCTTGTGTCCTTAGCCTGTTTCTGAAAAATTTTCCCCTTTGTCATCAGAGTTGCCTCCCTTCCCCTGTCCCACTACTAAACAAAAGCAGCGGCAGAAATTTAATTCATTTTGGATGGTCACAGAGGGCTAAAAGAAAGCTATCCATAAAAGGGAAATATGAGCATATAGCCCAGAATTATATGCACTTAAGTCACTAACGGGATTCCAGCCCATGTCTCTAGAGGTTATGTCGGGGTTAATTTAGGAGACACGTGGTTGTAGGGCCCCAGGTGGACCAAGCCCTGCACATGACCCATCCCTGTTTTACATGGGTGAATACTAGTCTTGGTAGACAGGTACAGTATATGTGCATTTTATCAAGCTGAGTGAGTACTTCATTTGGTACTTAG
Source organism: Urosaurus nigricauda (assembly GCA_034509955.1). NCBI lineage: Eukaryota > Metazoa > Chordata > Lepidosauria > Squamata > Phrynosomatidae > Urosaurus > Urosaurus nigricauda. Next base: position 4,901,315 of record JAOEGL010000014.1, read on the forward strand.
CCTAGAATTTCAGTCTCTCTTTTTCTCTGAGTCCCCTCCCCCCTCGTGCCCCTTGTGTTCCTATCTCTTATGGGGAAGAACAGAGGTCTCTCTGAACATGGCATGGGCACTGGATGGCCCTTGTGGTCTCTTCCAGCTCTATGATTCTATGATCTCTATGCAATCTTAATCAAAATCTCAGAAGATTGTAGGTATTAACATCCTTATGGTTGCGTTTCCTCTACTTTGTGTAAAGGCCCAGTCATATGGGCAAGATCTATAGTAAGTCCTGACTTAGTTTGTGTTTGCATAATAAATGAAATAATGGTTTTTGACCTTGGGAAGCAAACCAAAGTTTCAGCACAAAAGCACAGCATCCCATGGAGTTACAGGGAAAGTCAGAGCTCACCAAGACGTTGGCTGAAAAGCAGAGGTAGTCCAGTCAAGTCCAAGTCATCCAAGGTTCAGTACACACAGGCAGTCTGAAGGGTAGTCCAGTAGAGTGGTCAAGAGTACTAGCAGAGTTCAAGACAAACAGACAAATGGTCAGAGAACATGACACGAGTGTTGCTTCAGCCAGGAAAAGTTGGTTTTCAGCAGCACTCATCCAAGGGAGGTTCTGGGTTATTTCTAGCCCACCCTGGTCTCGCAGGTGCTCCCTAACTGTGGCGTGTTTTCTGTATAAGTGTTCCAAGTGCCTACATGCCATCTCTACAGCCACAAGAGCAGAGTCCTCAGCAGCCGCAGGAATGGAGGGTCTAGCAGCCACAACCCTCAGAGGAAGATGAAGACTTACCAATCAGTCTTACCAAGTTGTCCTGACATCTTTTGGCTGGGGTACGTATTGGTAAGTCTGCATCTTCCTCTGAGGGTTATGGCTGCTAGGACCTCCACTCCTGTGGCTGCTGAGGACTCTACTCTTGTGGCTGTAAACGTGGCATATCCTCTGGGCTCTCAGGTTCTGTATCAGAGTGTTCATTCTCTACATCCATCCCAGGATCCTGGAGGCAGGGCATGACACAATGAAAAGTAATTACCAATGAGATTATTTTGTTCAGTATAAAGAAGCTTTTGTCCATTTACTTTCTTCTCTTCCCTTACTTTCCTTTTTTTAAATATTAACTTTCCTAAAACAAAGACCAAAACAAGAAAGACAAACAGAAAAGACTAAGAAAAAAAACCCAAATGAAAATAATAATAATAATATTATTATTATTATTATTATTATTATTATCAAATGAAAATACATTAAGATGAAATCTAATTATTGATAGAGTCTATCATACTCAATATGTTTTCCCCTTTTGCTTTATAATTACAAATAGGAAATAAAACTGTTGATGTCTTGGATCATATCTTTATCATTCTTCATATTATGATTTCTATTTAATTTCTTTTCCAGTTGAGTACCTTGATGGAATTTGAATACCTTTCTGATTTGCATATAAAATGCTGTGTTTTACTTAAAAATCAGATATTTTAGCTTTCCCTTGAACCATTCCACTTCTTGTTTCTAGATGCAGCTAAACATATTTAATAATTCCCCAGTGTGCTATGTTTCTTATTTAATCTTTAAGTTTCAGTTTTGCTAAAAAATCTCATACACCCATCCTGCTCCAACACTGACACAAAATGGGATTCCCAACCCACATACATTGACTTGTCCAGACACTATTTAAGTGGATCACAGTTTTGGCAGAGTCTTGTTGGTGACACACACTGAGTTGTGTGCCTTCAAGTCATTTAAAACTTATGGTGACCCCAAAGGAAACATTGCAGGGGGTTTTCTTGGCAAGATTTGTTTGAAGGCAGCTAAGAGCCTTCCTCTAAGGCTGAGAGGGTATGGCTTCCCCAAGGTCACCCAGTGGGTTTCCATGGCCAAATGGAGATTCAAATCCTGATCTCCTAGGCTGGAAGTCCTACACTCAAACCACCACACCTCCTGGTTCTCACCTCCTGGGAGCCATTGCTGGGAGGCTACTTAAGGCTACTCAAGGCTAGCAGAAGTTTCATTTCCTTTAAGGAGGAGAAAGAAAAGGAGGAGGCTGTAGTCCATGTGCTTGGGTGAGATCTAATCTAATTTACACTTGAGTCATTGTATTCTGGGAGCCATTGCTGGGAGGCTACTTAAGGCTACTCAAGGCTAGCAGAAGCTTCATTTCCTTTAAGGAGGAGAAAGAAAAGGAGGAGGCTGTAGTCCATGTGCTTGGGTGAGATCTAATCTAATTTACACTTGAGCCATTGTATTCTGGGAGCCATTGCTGGGAGGCTACTTGAGGCTACTCAAGGCTAGCAGAAGCTTCATTTCCTTTAACAAAGGAGAAAGAAAAGGAGGAGGCTGTAGTCCATGTGCTTGGGTGAGATCTAATCTAATTTACACTTGAGCCATTGTATTCTGGGAGCCATTGCTGGGAGGCTACTTAAGGCTACTCAAGGCTAGCAGAAGCTTCATTTCCTTTAACAAAGGAGAAAGAAAAGGAGGAGGCTGTAGTCCATGTGCTTGGGTGAGATCTAATCTAATTTACACTTGAGCCATTGTATTCTGGGAGCCATTGCTGGGAGGCTACTTAAGGCTACTCAAGGCTAGCAGAAGCTTCATTTCCTTTAAGGAGGAGAAAGAAAAGGAGAAGGCTGTAGTCCATGTGCTTGGGTGAGATCTAATCTAATTTACACTTGAGCCATTGTATTCTGGGAGCCATTGCTGGGAGGCTACTTGAGGCTACTCAAGGCTAGCAGAAGCTTCATTTCCTTTAACAAAGGAGAAAGAAAAGGAGGAGGCTGTAGTCCATGTGCTTGGGTGAGATCTAATCTAATTTACACTTGAGCCATTGCATTCTGGGAGCCATTGCTGGGAGGCTACTTAAGGCTACTCAAGGCTAGCAGAAGCTTCATTTCCTTTAAGGAGGAGAAAGAAAAGGAGGAGGTTCTAGTCCATGTGCTTGGGTGAGATCTAATCTAATTTACACTTGAGCCATTGCATTCTGGGAGCCATTGCTGGGAGGCTACTTAAGGCTACTCAAGGCTAGCAGAAGCGCGCACCTAACGGCACGCGAATTTTGATTTTTTTTTATCTAGTCAAGGAGGTGTTTAGAGAATAGAAGAGGAGCCGGCCTGAAGCTTCAGAGGAAGTGAATCAGAGACTTGCCTTTGGAAGGAGCTTTTAGCCAGGAGCTCTCTACATAACTATAGGCCCCGTGACTTGAACTCAGTGACAGAGCTTGGGAATAAAGGCCAAGTCTAGCAAGGGAAGCACACAGTCTTGTTTCAGTGCCTCCTTAAGACTTCTCAGTATGGACACTGAAGGCCCTGCTGCAGTCACCTGCAACACCTGTGGGATGTTTGTCTTCTTGCCTACAGAGGTGGCGAACTACACCTGCCCCAAGTGCAAGTTGGTAGCCCTCTTGGAAGAGAAAGTACAGCAGCTAGAGGAGCAGATATCTGCACTCCAGCATCATAGAGAGCAGGAGATTCTCCTGAACAGATCAGACCAGAATGTCTTGGGTGGGAAACAGACAGAGGAAGTTGTTGGGGCAGAGGAGGTCACTCCACATACAACAGAGGTAGATGCTTGGAGGAAGGTCACACACAGAAGTAAGGAAACCAGGGAACGTTCTGTGAGCAGCTTGCAGCTACAGAATTGCTTTGAATCTCTCTCTGTTGTCAGAGATGATGAGGAAAAGCAGCAGGGACAGACATCAGGGACAGAGCAGGGGAGCCTGAGAGTATCACAAAAGGGAACAGACACTGCTAAGCCTCGGAGGAGGCGCGTGGTCGTGGTGGGGGACTCCTTGCTGAGGGGTACAGAAGCAGTGGTTTGTGGGCCTGACAAGATGTCACGGGAGGTGTGTTGTCTCCCCGGGGCAAAGATCCATCATGTGACGGAGAGGCTGACAAGACTTGTCAAGCCTACTGATGAATACCCCTTTCTTTTGGTTCATGTGGGAACCAGTGATACTGCAAGGCACAGCCTTCAGAATATCAAAAGGGATTATGAGTCTCTGGGAAGGAAGCTGAAAGAGATGGATGCACAGGTTGTCATTTCATCTGTACTCCCGGTAGAAGGGCATGGTTCAGGAAGGGAGAAGAAAATAGCAGAGGTGAATAACTGGCTCCGTAGATGGTGCCGCCAAGAACAGTTTGGATTCTTGGACATTGGGCTGCGGTTCCATGAGGAGGGACTTCTGGCAAGGGATGGACTGCATTTCATGCCAGTTGGCAAAAACGTTTTTGCCAACAGTCTGAAGAATCTGATCAGGAGGGCTTTAAACTGAGTTATGTGGGGGAGGGAGACATTATTCTGGAAGGCAAAAGGGAAGGAGAGAATAGTCCAAGTGGCATAGAGGGAACAAGGCAAACAGTGCAAGGACCCAATAGTAGGAGGCAAAAAAACGTGCAAAAGCAGCAAGTAAAAAGGACACATGGTCTTAGATGTCTCTACACTAATGCACAGAGTATGGGAAATAAGCAGGATGAACTTGAACACCTAGCACAACAAAGCAAATATGATATAATAGGCATCACTGAAACCTGATGGGATGAGTCTCATGATTGGAATGTAGTAATAGAGGGATATAACCTTTTTAAGAGAAACAGGCCAAACAGGAAAGGAGGAGGAATAGCATTATATGTCAGGGATATTTAAACCAGTGAAGAGATCCAGGAAGTCAATACTGGAGGCCAGGTGGAGAGCATCTGGATAAAAATTAAAGGAGAGGGAAAAAACAGGGATGTTACTGTGGGAGTCTACTACAGACCCCCGACTCAGGCAGAAGAATTGGATGGTGCCTTTCTAGAACAGATAATCACACACTCAGATAGGAGAGATGTAGTAGTGATGGGTGATTTCAACTATCCTGATATTTGCTGGAAGTCAAACTCAGCCAAATCCTCAAGGTCTAGCAAATTCCTCACTTGCCTGGAAGACAATTTCATTGTCCAAAAGGTGGAAGAGGCAACAAGGGAGTCAGCTATTTTAGATCTGATCCTAACCAACAGGGAAGACCTAGTTGATGGGGTGCAAGTGGTTGGATCCTTAGGTAGAAGTGACCATGTTCTCCTGGAGTTTGTTATGCAGTGGAAAGGAGAAGCCAGGCATAGTCAGACACGCAGTCTAGACTTTAGGAGAGCTGATTTCAATAACCTTAGAGAAATGCTGGGGGTGATCCCATGGTCAGGAATACCAGCAGACTGGAGGAGGGCAAACGTTGTGCCCATCTTCAAAAAGGGAAAAAATGAGGATCCCAACAATTATCGTCCAGTTAGTCTGATGTCAATTCCAGGAAAGATTCTAGAGCAGATCATTAAGCTGTCAGAACAGGGGTCCAGAATCCCAGACAATCAACCAGTCAGCTTTATGTAGAATAAACAGAACTTTATTGATGCTCCAGGATCAGCAAAACCACACCATTCAGCTTCTGAGCTGAGACTGACCAGTCCCCGCCCAGCACCCCTATATCTTCCAAAGGCTCACACCTCCCCCCTTCTCCCAAAAGCCCGCGAAACCTATTCCAGTATTTTTCCATAGGTTTCGTTTTCCACCTCATCTCCCCCCTTAGCTGAACGCTTCCCACCAGAAACTTCTGCATTCCAAGCTTAGAGCTGAGCAGCACCAAGGTCAACTGATAACTCCTCCTGGCACCGTTATGCACTCCTCCTCTCTATCTAGCAGCTAACTATGTACCATCATCCCCAACTACACCTACTAACACATATCTGGAAGAATACTACAAGGATTCTGACAGTCAGCCCCCCGAAAAGAAGACCCCCCCCCTGCACATGTGAAAAAGGGAACAGGACATGAAAGGAAACAGAAAAGGCAACAAAATATCATCTAGGTTTGTCAGGATACATCCGATGAAACTTAGCAATCAATTCAGGGGCTTTAACATGCTTAGCGAACACCCATTCATCATGATCCGCTGAAAAATGCTTCCAGCGAATCAGGTACTGCAGCTTGTTTCTGTGCATCCTAGAGTCCAAGATTCTAGCAACTTCAAAATGCTGTTCCCCCTCAACCATCATGGGCAGGGGTGGTTCCTTGTCTTGTCTCCATCGTCCTGTGCTTCGGTCCGGTTTCAGCAAGCTAAAGTGAAATACAGGGTGTAAATGTCTATATGATTTAGGCAAGTCCAATTCCGCCGTCACATCATTGACTAGCCTTTTCACCAGGAAAGGCCCTATGAATTTGGGTCCCAGTTTCTTAGACGGGTGCCTAGATTTCAGGTTCTTTGTGGATAAAAACACCCGATCCCCAGGTTTGATATCCCACCCCACAGATCTCTTGCGATCAGCATGTCTCTTATAGTCTGTTTTAGCCACCTCTAAAGCCTTGGCAACCTGGGACCAAGCAGCCTGGACCCTCTGCACCCATTGAGTCACAGTCACCGGGTCCGAAGGGTCGGCTGGCAAGGCCGGGAGGGTCCTGAGTTCACATCCATAGACAATCTCAAAAGGCGATTTACCAGCGCTCCGGTGCACCGAACTGTTAAACGCCACTTCAGCATGGGGCAATAAGTCATACCAATCATCCTGCAAATAGTTAGTGTAACATCGGAGGTATTTCTCGAGAGCCTGGTTCGTTTTTTCACATTGCCCGTCGGACTGGGGGTGCCAGGCGGTGCTCAGGGCCACTTCTACCCCCAATTTTCTTTGCAGCACCTTCCAAAAGGTTGAAGTGAAGGTGCTACCCCTGTCACTCACAATCTTGTCTGGCAACCCATGATGCTTATAAATGTGGGCTATGAACAGGTCAGCAAGCCTAGTGGCACTAGGCATCCCCTTGCAGGCTACATAGTGCGCTTGTTTTGAAAAAAGGTCCACAACCACCCAAATAGTGTTTCTCCCCTTGCTCTCAGGCAGATCGGTGATAAAGTCCATGGCAATGTGTTTCCATGGTCCCCCAGGAGTGGGCAGCGGCTGTAGAAGCCCCCTGGGCTTGCCGACGACTGGTTTGGCACGGGCACACACCGGACAGCTCCTCACATATTCTTCCACCTCAGCTCTCACCCCCTCCCACCAGTAAGTTTTCCGAACCTTGTGCCAAGTCTTTAAATATCCCCAATGACCTGCTGCCTTCGAATCATGGCACAATTTAAGAACCTCAGGCCGTATTGATGCAGGGACATAAATTTGAGAGCCCTTGGTCCACAACCCTTGTGAGTTCAAAACCAACCGATCTCTGTGCTTCTGAAGCTACTCATCTTTCCCGGCTTCCCCTTTTATCTTTTGCAGTAGCCCATCCAGTTGGGGCAAAGGGTTGACCGGTTTCTGCTTAGCCTGGCTACGAGTCACTACAGCTAGTCCCAACTGTTCAGGGGAGAAAATGGCTTGCAGGGGAACTTGCTCTTTCCCCATATGCTGGGGGAGCCTGGATAAGGCGTCAGCTAAAATGTTTTGTCTTCCTGGGAGGAACTTTAGTTTGAATTTGTACTTGTAAAAGTCCTTAGCCCACCTCCTCTGTTTAGGAGTTAGCTTTCGGGGAGTTTGCAGGGCCTCTAGATTACGATGGTCCGTCCAAACTTCAAAAGGGTGAGGCGCCCCCTCTAAAAACTGTCTCCAACTGTCCAGAGCATGCTTAACCACAAACGCTTCCTTTTCCCAAGTGGGCCACCCCAGCTCCCCCTTTTGGAATTTGCGAGACAAGTAGGCACACGGCCTCAACAGCCCATTATTGTCCTTTTGTAGCAACACGGCCCCTACTGCTTGGTCGCTCGCGTCCACCTGGATGACAAACGGCTTGTCGGGGTCAGGGTGAAGTAAAATGGGTTCTGCACTAAACAAGAACTTCAACTGCTCAAATGCTCTCTGGCATTGATCTGTCCAGCGAATCGGGGTAGAGGGTTTGGGCTGTTTCTTTTCATTACCCTCCTTGCCCTTGCCCCCTCCCTCCTGGGTTTTGGTTTTCAAAAGATCCGTAATTGGCAGTGCTATTCTAGCAAAGTCCGGGATGAACTGCCTGTAGAAGTTGGCAAAGCCCAGAAACTTTTGTACTTGTTTTCGAGTCTTAGGGGGGGCCCAGCTCAGAACAGTGTGCACTTTCTGTGGGTCCATTTCAATCCCCTGGGCCGACACCCGATACCCTAAAAAATCCAATTTGTCAGTATGGAAGTGGCATTTAGACAGTTTTACGTATAGCTGGTTATCAAGCAGTCGCTGCAACACCTCTCGCACCAGTGGCACATGGCTCTCCAGGTCCTGAGAGTAAATTAGAACATCGTCCAAGTATACCAGCACCCCTTCAAACAGCAAGTCGTGCAGTACCTCGTTTATGAGTCTCATGAAGACCCCGGGGGCTCCCGCTAGTCCAAAGGGGAGGACCAGATACTCATAGGCCCCTAGAGGGCAATTAAATGCAGTCTTATGTTCATCCCCCTCTTTAATCCGTACTCTGTAATAAGCGTCCCTCAGGTCCAGTTTGGTAAACACCTTGCCCGTGGCCAACCGACCCAGCATGTCCTTCATTAAAGGTAGAGGGTACTTATTGGTGCTACAAATCCCATTTAGGTTTCGATAGTCCGTGACCAGCCGCAGTGTTCCATCTTTCTTTTCCCGAAAGAACACTGGTGCGGCAAAAGTGGAGGTGGATGGTCTGATGAATCCTCTCGCCAAGTTCTTTTCAATAAACTCCTTAAGTGTGGCTAACTCCCGGGGGGTCATGGGGTACAGTTTTGGTTTAGGCAGGGGCGCACCAGGCTCTATCTCAATGGCACAGTCCGTCTCTCGGTGCGGTGGCAGCAGGTCACTCTCTTTAGATTCAAACACCTCCTTAAGATCTGCATAACAGTCCGGGTAGGAAGCCACCGCCTCCTCCGAGCTGCCACCCGGTTCCACTGCACCTTCGTCCCCTCCCCAGTTCACCGGCTCTAAGTGCGTGGCAGCCTCGCCCGCCTGGGGCCGGGGTATTACCACCGACTGTTGCACTGGAGGAACTTTAATAGTAGGGTCCAACCGGTGGCCCTGGCAGCCTGGGTCATCAAAAATTAATAGTCTCTGCCTCCACTTAGTGTGGGGGTTGTGGTGATGTAGCCAATCGATCCCCAGCATGATGTGATAATGATACGTGGGTCCCACCACCAACTGAATCCGTTCCCAGTGGTCTGCTATTCCCAGCCACACAGTGGTGGTTCGCTCCTTCAAAGCTTGCCCCCCCCCAACAGGCTGCCATCCATCTGGGAGAAAGGGATGGGGTCCTGCAGGTTTTGGGTTTTGATGCCCAAACTATTAACCACCTCTGGGTTGACTAAGCACCTAGTGCAACCCGAGTCCACTGCCGCTGTTAGGGTCATGGCTCTCTGCCACCGTCCCACTACCAAAGTCACAGTCAAGGTATAGAGGGGAATGCCCCCACTCACCATAGGTTTGCGGCCGTCCCCACTCCCAGCCTGCCTCTGGCCGCTTTTTAAGGCAGGCTCGGGGAGTTTAAAGCCGGCTCCTCTCCATCAGCACTGTCGTCGTCGGTCCAGACTTCCTCCTCGACCGCCGTCACCACTTGAAACCCGCGATCGACGGGGCTTTTCACCGTTGCCTTCCCCTTCCCTTTCTTGGGAGCCTGCGCTGGAGGGGGCGCAGAGGGGAACGTTTTCTTCTCCTGGATACAATCCGGGCAGCTGGCGACCAGGTGGCCTTTGCGCCCGCAGCCCAGGCACAACCCCAGCCGGCGGCGTCGCTCTCTCTCTTCCCCGCCGGTCGGCCCAACCTTGCCTTTGCCTCTCTCCCCAACGATTTGGGTTTCTCTTCCCTTGCCCTCTTTATTCCTCCGCTGGGTTAGCATCCGAATCTCGTGCAGCACTGCCTCTGCCTCTCCAGCCAACCAAATCCACTCCATAGCCGTAGGGGGGTTGCCCAGGTTAAGTGCCCTGTTCACAATGTCGGGACGCAGTCCCTCCTTAAAATATTGGATCTTCATCCCCTCGGTGCAGTCTGGCACTTGGGCAATCAATCTCCGAAACTCCATAGCGTACTCGGAGACGGATCTGGTGCCCTGGTCTAGGGCCTTCAGACTGGCCAGGGCGGTGGCAGCCCTGAACGGGTCTTCGAATCTGGCTCTCAGGGCTCTCATAAAGTCCGCCAGATTTCGCAGCTCGGCCGCTTGGCAATCGTACAGCTGCACCAGCCAGTTGGCTGCCTCCCCTTTGAGGTGCCTAGCCACACACGTCACCTTAGCCGCTTCTGAGGGAAAGGTAGGCCCCCATTCCTCCATGTGGTCAGCCACCTGGGACAAAAAATAGGGGAGGGTCTGGGGGTCCCCGTCAAACTTAACCCCCAACTTCCGGGCCTGTGGGTCTACCTGACGGTCTGGTGCCGGGCGAACTACCTGCTGGTCCGGTGGCGGTGCCTCGTCCTGTGCTAGGCCCTCTGGTGCAGCCGCCGCGACGTCAGCCCCTCGCCCCTCTCTCGTCCCGTCCGGGCGTCCCTTGTGTGCAGCCAGCAGTTCCTTCATGAGGTCCTGCAAAATATACACATTGGCCCGAAGGTAGGCCATCTGCTCGCCCAACTCTGCCTCCTCGCCCGTTTGTACTCTCAGGGGCTGCGTGAGACCCGTGTCCCAATCCGACCACCGAGTGGCCCTCCTCCGTTCTCGGGTCCGCATCGGAGCCACCGGTTGTCCAAACCACTGCCCTCCGCTCACCGGAGTCTGTAGCACTGGGGGTCTCGTGGCCTTTGGTAACGCGCCTGCCCCCGCTGCCGAGGCCTTGGCCTCCTCCGCCGCCTCCGCTGTCCGAGTTGTGAGAAGCTCCTCTGAAGTCTCCTGCTCCTGCATTGCTTCAGAGAAGAGTTGATGGTTTGGAGAGTCTCAGCTAACTGTCAGAACAGGGGTCCAGAATCCCAGACAATCAACCAGTCAGCTTTATGTAGAATAAACAGAACTTTATTGATGCTCCAGGATCAGCAAAACCACACCATTCAGCTTCTGAGCTGAGACTGACCAGTCCCCGCCCAGCACCCCTATATCTTCCAAAGGCTCACACCTCCCCCCTTCTCCCAAAAGCCCGCGAAACCTATTCCAGTATTTTTCCATAGGTTTCGTTTTCCACCTCATCTCCCCCCTTAGCTGAACGCTTCCCACCAGAAACTTCTGCATTCCAAGCTTAGAGCTGAGCAGCACCAAGGTCAACTGATAACTCCTCCTGGCACCGTTATGCACTCCTCCTCTCTATCTAGCAGCTAACTATGTACCATCATCCCCAACTACACCTACTAACACATATCTGGAAGAATACTACAAGGATTCTGACATAAGCAGAGAGTCTGAGAACATAATCACAAAAAGCCAACATGGGTTTCAGAGAAACAAGTCTTGCCAGACAAATCTGATCTCTTTTTTTTGATAAAATTACCAGCTTGGTAGATGAAGGGAATGCTGTGGATATAGTATACCTCGATTTCAGTAAGGCCTTTGACAAGGTTCCCCATGACATTCTTGCAAACAAGCTTGCAAAATGTGGGATAGACAAGTTAACTGTTACATGGATTTGTAATTGGTTGACTGGCCGAACTCAAAGGGTGCTCAACAATGGCTCCTTTTCATCCTGGAGAGAAGTGACCAGTGGGGTCCCACAGGGTTCTGTCCTGGGCCCAGTGCTGTTCAATGTCTTTATTAATTATTTGGATGACAGAATTGGGGGCATACTTATCAAATTTGCAGATGACACTAAACTGGGAGGAGTAGCTAATACCACAGAGGACAGGATCAAAATTCAAAATGACCTGAATAGACTAGAAAGCTGGGCCAGTGCTAACAAAATGAAATTCAATGCAGAGAAATGTAAGGTTCTGCACTTAGGGCGGAAAAATGAAATGCACAGATATAGGATGGGGGACACCTGGCTGAATGAGACCACATGTGAAAGGGATCTAGGAGTCCAAGTAGACCATAAGCTGAACATGAGTCAACAGTGTGATGCGGCAGCTAAAAAAGCCAATGCAATTTTAGGCTGCATCAATAGAAGTATAGTTTCTAGATCAAGGGAAGTTATAGTGCCACTCTATTCTGCTTTGGTCAGGCCCCACCTGGAATACTGTGTCCAGTTCTGGGCACCACAATTCAAAAAAGATGTGGAGAAACTGGAGCATGTCCAAAGGAGGGCAACTAAGATGGTGAAGGGTCTGGAAACCATGCCCTATGAGGAACGCCTTAGGGAACTGGGGATGTTTAGCCTGGTGAAGAGAAGGTTAAGAGGTGATATGATAGCCCTGTTTCAATATTTGAAGGGATGTCATATTGAGGAGGGAGCAAGCTTGTTTTCTGCTGCTGCAGAGACTAGAACGCGGAACAATGGATGCAAACTGCAGGAAAAGAGATTCCACCTCAACACCTCAACTTCCTGACAGTAAGGGCTGTTCGACAGTGGAACACACTCCCTCGGAGTGTAGTGGAGTCTCCTTCGTTAGGGGTCTTTAAGCAGAGGCTGGATGGCCATCTGTCAGGGATGCTTTGACTTGGAGTTCCTGCATGGCAGGGGGTTGGACTGGATGGCCCTTGTGGTCTCTTCCAACTCTATGATTCTATGATTCTATGATTCTATGACTATTCCACTGTATTTTACTTTTTGGGTCATTGTAAAAGGAAGTATCTAGTATCTTTCGCAACATCACCACCATTCCACTCACACAACCTCAGTTTGCCCATGACTAATGAATAGCTGAAAGACAGGAGGACCCATGCACCATCATGCTATGTACCAAGGAAAAGGAACAGCTGTCACCCTACTGAATATCTCACAGGAGATTTAAACCCCTCTGACATTTGAACAGGGTCTTGGCCCTAAGTTTTGCTGATTTCATTTCAGGGCCACATCAGGGTTTGTTTTATTTTTTTCTTCCTCAGATTCAGGCTTGCCAGCCTCCTGTCATTACCATTTCACATTCTCTTGCACATCCGCCTGGCTCAGAGCTCTGAGCAATGAGTTCCCTTTGATTCCCAAATTCAGAGAACAGTAAAACTCCAGTAATCTGCAGACGTTTTCAAACTCTTTGCAAGGCAAGGAGAAAAAATTAGTCAGACACCTCTTCCCTCCCTTTAAAAAGCCACTGGCTCCATAGAGTTCACCTTGGCAAGGATAGCCATTGAATCTTTACAGCTTAGCTTCCTACACAGTGGCTGGTTTTATGAGAAGGTTTACAAGATCGAGCCATCTAAACCCCATGTTGCTTCCCTTCCTTAAATCTCTCCCTTTTCACTGCATTTCTGATTGGGAATCATTTCTCAGCTATAAAGGATTTTCTGATATCATGCCAGAGAAAGATGCCATATAAAAAAATGAACAATATACTGCGGTGATGCAAGGTTGGTAACTCTTGGGCTGCCAAGGATGCTTGGCTGTCAAATGGAAACAATTTGCAGGGGCTCTCTCTCATGCACACTGTGCCTGTGTGTGGCTCTCATCAAACTTCCTACCTTGAGTTTGCTTTCAAAAATTAAAACACAGAACATCCTAACAAACAGATGCCCATGATGGTAGCTTCCAAATTATATTACTGTAGTAAGGGACTGTACATGGGGCTGCCCTTGAAGTTTGTTTGAAGACTACAGTTGGTGAAAAATGTGACAGTGGTGCTGGGTGGTGGTGGCCATTGATCTCCATGTCAGGAGGGCAATGAATCTGCTCTTGGTCGTTGTCTGAACTTTTAAGGAGCTGCACCCTGCCCTCCAAGAAATTCATCACCTAACGGAGGAGTTTAAGTATTCCCAATGTATACCTGCATTATCTCTTTTTTAAAAAATCATATGTTCTTTCTTTCCCAAATACAGAGATATTTGTGAATGTGTAATATTTTCCACTCAAAAATGCATTTTGACATCTCAACTAATCATCTCATTATGATTATATGTATATATGTAACCATACAATTTATCACTTAAACTTGGGTGGCAGTGTATTTTACCTAGTAGTTTTATGGCAGTGTATAAAGTCTCATTACAAGTTGGGAACTAGGAATGAAGAATCAGGGGAATCAGTGGATGAGTTTGTTACAGAAAAGATGAAGGAGAGAGGTCAAAGAGAGAGAGAAAGAAAAAGGGATAGAATTCCATATAGCAGTAGCTAAGGGGAGAGGAGAGCTTTGACCTATTGAAAGTTTTGGACCACATGTCTCATAGTTACTTATTATTGGCAATGCTGGCTCAGGGTTCTGGGAGGTGAAGTCCAAGACATCTGCAAGGAAAAAGTTTCCCAGCTCCTGCATTAGAGGCAAGATACTACAAATCTTGTTGCCCTCTATGCTAGTGGACTCATCTTCTGGAATATCTTCCTTCCTTCAAATCCCTCCTCAAGATTGACATTTTCCATTAAGCGTTTCACTTTCAGTCCTTTGGTTCCTATGGCAATACATTATAATCCTATGCATGTCTCCTCAGAAGTAACTCCTATTAAATTCAGTGGAGCTTACTCCAGGGTAGGATGCGGTGGCTTAGTGGTTAAGATGCCAGTTCTGATGATCAAAAGATCAGAAGGTTGGTAGTTACTCGAATGCTGCTTGATGGCGTGAGCTCCTGTCACTAGTCCCAGCTTCTGCCAACCTAGCAGTTCAAAAGCATGCAAATGCAAGTTGATAGATAGGTACCACTTCAATGGGAAGGTAACAGCATTCAGTGCATTCATGCTGGCCACATGACCGCCAGAGCAGTCCTTGGATAATGCTGGCTCTTTGGCTTAGAAACGGAGATAAGCACCGCTCCCTACAGTCAGTTACAACTAGACGTTCATGTCAAGGGACTACCTTTACCATTTTACTCCAGGGTAAATCGGTATAGGATTACAATCTATGGTTGTCACCAAGCCCAAGCATGCTCCTTTGTTTCTGTTCTTCTGTTGTTTTCACATTGTAAGCCCCTTTGAGCAATGACCAAGCCACTTCTTCTCTGTAAAGCACTATGCACGCTGCTAGTGCTACAAAACAGCAACAGAGGTAGTCTGATGCTTGGAATGTTGGACTGGGTTCAAACGCCTACCATTGTATAACACTTTGACCAGTCTTTCTTCCTGCATCCCTCTCTCTCTCTCTCTCTGACTGACCAACTTCACAGGGGTGTAAGGATAACGTGGGGAAAAAGAGACCGATGCCTTAGGCACAATAGGAGGAAAGGAATGATATAAATGTAATTAATAAAGAAAGAAAGAAAACAAGAACAAATGTAACAAGAGTAGTTGGCTTGCCCACCTCATAAATGTATTTCTCCTTCTCTCTTTTTTCAGTATGAATGCCCCTCCCTTTGAGATCATGCAGGTTGATTTTGAGATTGAAGATCTCACTGAATTGCCAGGGACTCAGCTCATTACGTGGCAAGTTGAATATCCAGGAGACAGAACATCTGACCTCGGCATCTCCAAGATTTATGTAAGCCAGAAGGATCTCATTGCTGTTCTTCCATTGGCTATGGTAAGAGCTGTTTCCAGTTTCCCTTTTGAGTATTGCTGGTGGATATAGGTGGATTTCTATTCAGAGTACATGAAACAGAATGTCCTCTCCCTAATTTGGTTTCTGTCTCCTGTTTTACTCTAAAGTCTGCAACTAGGCTGAAAGGTTCTTTGAGCCATTCGATTGCAACAGTTTCCTTTTAATCAACTGATGGTAATTTTGAGGCCAACATGCCAGTATGGTTAGGATTATTGCTACCTGTTTGCTTACAGTGGGGCAAAAGCATCTCAGCTATCACATACACACTGATAGGTGTTGAGCTGGCAAACACTGACCTAGAAGGGGACATTGCAGTTGCTCTGATGACCTGAGCAGATGTTCAGGGATATGTGTAAGAAAACAGTCCCAAACTGTTCAGGTCTCGTTCGTGGTGTTATGCCTGTTATTGCTAGTATTATTATCATCAGAAACGTTTTATTACATTTTTATTTTTTCTGTCTTTTAAGAAGCTCATAGCAGCACAGATCTCTCCTTCCCCCTGATTGTGTTCTCAGACAAGCCTGTGAAGTAAGGGGAGGTCAAAGTAATGTGGTCACCCAACGAAATTCCTACCAGAGTTAGTTTTAAAACCAGAACTGGAACATGTCCAAAGGAGGGCGACTACAATGGTGAAGGCTCTGGAAACCATGCCCTACAAGGAACGGCTTACGGAGCTGGGGATGTTTAGCCTGGAGAAGAGAAGGTTAAGAGGGGATATGATAGCCCTGTTTAAATATTTGGAGGGATGTCATATTGAGGAGGGAGCAAGCTTGTTTTCTGCTGCTCCAGAGAACAGGACCTGGAACAATGGATGCAAGCTACAGGAAAAGAGATTCCACCTCAACATTAGGAGGAACTTCCTGACAGTAAGGGCTGTTCCACAGTGGAACACACTCCCTGGAGATTGGTGGAGTTTCCTTCTTTGGAAGTCTTTAAACAGAGGCTGGATGGCCATCTGTCAGGTATGCATTGATTGAGAGTTCCTGCATGGCAGGGGGTTGGACTGGATGGCCCTTGTGGTATCTTCTAACTTTATGATTCTGTGATTCATAGTGTGACACTCAGCCTTCTACTTCAATGGCTGTGTGGAGAACAGTAGCTCCTTTAACCGGGCTTACAAATGAAGCAGCATCCTTATTTCTTCCCATGTTGAATGTTTTCCATACTGCTAGCATCACTCTGCTGGCCAGAACTCCTTCGTTCTCTGGCAGGATTCACATTTCTTGCTTGATAAATTGGCTTTGTTCCTTCCAGGATAATTAAGGTGCCTGGCAAACAAGGCCAGGCCAGCTAGTCATTCAGCCAAATGAAGTGCTCTCCCTCTCTCCCTCCTTCTTTCACTCTCACCCCCCCCTTTCAGACAAGCAAAACTTTTGTTGTTCTGATCTTTATCTGTGTAAATTTCCAGCTAGTGTTCATTTTATTCTCTTTCCTCCCCCTTTCCTGGTAGGATGTCTATTGATCAGCTCTTCTTCTTTTTTAAAACCATTCATTTAATGGAAAGGTTTGCTTACAGTGCAATCAACACAAATCGAAAATTAACCTCATTATTAATTAATTAAAGCTATGCTGGAAAGAGGATTGAACCTCAATTAATGATGCACAGAGTCAACAGTATAGATGTGGCGAGGCACTCCATCAAAAACATTGCCAAGCGCCAGGAGAATTTTGGTCCCTACACTGGCTTAAAAAAAAAAACACTGCTTGCTTCCATCAT
Source organism: Urosaurus nigricauda (assembly GCA_034509955.1). Lineage (NCBI taxonomy): Eukaryota > Metazoa > Chordata > Lepidosauria > Squamata > Phrynosomatidae > Urosaurus > Urosaurus nigricauda. The sequence goes on from JAOEGL010000014.1 coordinate 4,918,407, forward strand.
CATCAGCAATTGCAGAAATGGTGTTTTTGCACAAATGCTGGGGTATGCAGAAAAACACATTTTGTACTCAACACCACATGTTTTGTGTTCAAATGACCCGTTCTTGTCATTTTGACCAAAAAAGTCTTAAAATGTGAAAAATCACCATAAATGCCCAGAATGTCCTATAGAGAGAAAAAAATGAATTTATTTTCCACATGTAAGTGTAAAATGAGCAAGGAATGGTTAATGAGAGTGGACATGACTGCATCTTCTTGGGATTTGTTATACAGAAGAACAGGGAAGCCAAGTGTCACGTACAGTAAATCAGTAAGCTTAATGAAATATCTGTTGAGATCCCATGGTCAAAAGTGCTCAAAGGGAAAGGAGTTGCACAGTGCATGGGAGTTTCTTAAAGGTGCAAACAATTCCAGCAAGGAAGGAAAATGGGGAGGTTCTAAAGAACCAGGGTAGAGGCATAAAGAACTTTCCAATGAGCTGAATTTTGAAGAAGACATGTATAAGAAATCAAATAAGGGAGAAATCATCAAAGAAAACAGATGAAATGCAAGGGCCCCTTCAAACAGAAGGTCATATAAAAATTCATTAAATAAAAACTCCTGCCCCCCCCCCCGAAAGTCCAAATGGTATGACCAAAAAGCCCACGGTGGTCTATTAAAAGCAGTTTGAGCTTCACCCCCCCCCCCTACTTGCACTGAAAATAAGCAATCCGTGAGTCCAGGTTGGTAAACACCTTGCCTGTAGCCAAATGGTTCAATGTGTTTCTCATAAGGAGTATCCCAGCAGCTCAGCAGTTAAGTCGCTGATTTTGACAATTTTAAGATCGGCAGGTTGGCAAGTCAAGGCCCGAGTGCTGCATGACGGAGTGAGCTCCCAGCACTAGTCCCAACTTCTGCCAACCTAAAGGTTTGAAAGCATGCAAATACAAGTAGATAAATAGGTACCACTTTGGTGGGAAAGTAACAGCATTCTGTGCAGTCATTCTGGACACATGATCACAGAGTTGTCTTTGACAACGCTGGCTCTTCAGCTTAGTAATGGAGATGATCACCGGCCCCTACAGTCGAACATGACTTGACAATCTTGTCAAAGAGGAAAGCTTTACCTTTATAGGGTACTTATTTGTGGTAAAAATAGCATTAAGGTTTTGGTAGTCCATGACTGTTTTCAATGGCCCATCCTTTTCTCAAAACAACAACAACAACAACAACAACACTGGGGAATGAAAGGAGAGGTGGTTAGACATATGAACCCTCTCACCAGATTTTTGTCAATGAATTCCTGCAGTATGTTCATTTCCATGGGAGTCATAGAGTACAAGCTTTGCTCCCAGTTTCAGTTCAATTGCAGTTCAAGATGAATTGAGGAAGCTAATTGTTCTCAACTTCCCCTTAATTTGGAGGTCGTGGAAATCAAGCCAATCTGCTCCCAGGATTGGTGGGTAGTTCGAGGTGGGTATCAGGATGATGTGACTGTTTTCCTAGTGCTCTCCCATCCCCAGTAGCATTGCCATAGTTTTGGTTTTAACTGAGGGGCTCTACAGACTGCCCCTAAGGGGTGGTGAGAGGCTGCCCCTTTTCTGGCCAGATTGGGGCTGCAGTGCGATGCAGCAGCTAAAAAGGCCAATGCAATTTTAGGCTGCATCAATAGAAGTATAGTGTCTAGATCAAGGGAAGTAATAGTGCCACTCTATTCTGCTTTGGTCAGGCCCCACCTGGAATAAAGTGGTCCCCCGGGTTACGAAGGTAATCTGTTCCGGGATTACCTTCGTAACCTGGAAGTCGTTCGTAACCCGGGGGACCGCTTTAACCAATGCACAGCGCACCGGAAGCGCACTGTTTTAAAGCGTCCGGGTTGCGAATTTTTTTCACAACCCGGGGTTTTTTTTGTTGGCCGGGGCCGTTTTTCCGGCCCCGGCGGTTTCGGGTCCCGGGGATTTCAGATCCCGAGGGATTCGGATCCCAGGGGACCACTGTACTGTGTCCAGTTCTGGGCACCACAATTCAAAAAGGTGGTGGAGAAACTGGATCGTGTCCAAAGGAGGGCGACTAAAATGGTGAAGGGTCTGGAAACCATGCCCTATGAGGAACGACTTAGGAATCTGGGAATGTTTAGCCTGGAGAAGAAAAGGTTAAGAGGGGATATGATAGCCCTGTTTAAATACTTGAAGGGATTTCACATTGAGGAGGGAGCAAGCTTATTTTCTGCTGCTCCAGAGAACAGGACCCGGAACAATGGATGCAAGCTCCAGGAAAAGAGATTCCACCTCAACATTAGGAGGAACTTCCTGACAGTAAGGGCTGTTTGACAGTGGAACACACTCCCTCAGAGTGTGGTGGAGTCTCCTTCCTTGGAGGTCTTTAAATAGAGGCTGGATGGCGGGTATCTGTCGGGTATGCTTTGCTTGGGAGTTCCTGCATGGCAGGGGGTTGGACTGGATGGCCCTTGTGGTCTCTTCGAACTCTGTGATTCTATGTTTCTATGCTGTGGCCCATTCCGGCCTTTGGAGGGCGCAAAAAAGGAGCTGCTGCGGCGTGGCTGTGTGGCATCCTTTCGGCACTGAGTCATCTGGACACAGTACTGGAGGTGGACTATGATGCCGCATGTCATCTGGAGCAGCACGCGGCAGGTAGAGTCAGGGCATGCGTCATCAGGATGCTGCACCCTTACTCTGCCCACAGGCCAGTCTTTCAGGCTAGTCTGCATAGGGCCTGAGGTCCCTCCCATGGCAATCCCATCCACTTGTTCAAAATTGATGGCGACCTCTAAATCTAACACCTCCAGTCTCGGTCTGATAGCCATGGCAGGATTCATTAGGTATTACATGCATCCAGAATGTAGGGCAGCGATTGTATTGATACTCCCCACTCTTGGGGGTTTCTCAGCTTAACTTGGAGCAATAAGGGCACTCCTCCACTCACCATAAGATTGTGGCATCTAAAATCTTCCGCCTGTGTTTCACTGCTCCTTAACACAGGCTTTCAAAGTTTTCTGAAATTTCCTTATGCATAATTGGCAGCATCAACAGCTCCATCCAATTTGGTTGCTATCGGCTTCCATATTGGAATTGCCCCCATGGCTCAGGCTGTCAGTCTGCCGACGCTGCCTTCATTTTTCTTGGGGCTCATTTTAGATGGGAGAGGTTCCTTTGTCTGGCGTCAGTTAAACACCCATTCCCTTCTTGAGGTAGCCAGCAGTCTCTCCTTACCAGAGTGTAGACAAAGCCACAGACACATCTGCCACTTCCTCTCAGCTCTGGTGAACCCTTTTGTTTCACGCTTGGGGTTGAGCAGGCAGCTTGGCTGGCTCTTCTTGCCTGTGGGATTGGCGATTAGGCCTTGCCTCTGTCTGGCATACTTAACCGTCTCCTTCACCATTTCTCCTTCCCCAGCTAAGAGCATCCAGTCCATCAAAGTCTCAGGGTTGTCCTGAGACAGTGCCCACTCCAAGATATCTGGATGCAAGTAATGGGTGTGTGTGTGTGTGTGTGCCTGAGACAGTACCCACTCCAAGATATCTGGATGCAAGTATGGGGGGGGGGGTGCCTTCAGTCCATTCTGGGATTTGTGCAGCCAACTACCTGAATTCATCTGCATATTCAGTGACCTATTACGCCCCTTGTTAGCAAACCGGCACTGATTTTATCCTGGCAAAAAGGGTTTTCAAAGCTCGTGCCCAAGCTGGTTATGAACACTTGCAGGTCATTCAGTGCTGGGGGTGGTTGGGTGGGGGTTCTGGTTTTGCCAGCAGGCAAAAGGGGCTGCCCCAGTGATTGGACAGCCTGAGTCAATTGGTGGCCCTGATCTGTTGGTTGCCCTGCAACTGCCTGCCCCATCCATTGTTCTCTCCAGTGGTTGCCATTGTCTCATTCCAGCAGTAACATCTGGATCATGCTGTGCAGGCTATGCAGTTCCTCCTCAAGCTGCTGGATCCTGGACACCTTAGCCTCCAGATTGCAAGTGACGATTGCTAGCAATGTTTCTATTCTGGAGCACAGGGGACTAGCCCAACCAGCAGAATGATGACCCAACAGGGGCCATTTCTGAAAGTACATCAACAGATTTAATTACATATCTGCTCACATCTGGAAAAAAATTGCTTTTTCCATTCATGGTGACCCCATAGAGAGAGAGAGAGAAGATGTATGATTGCCACCTCCATTACTTCATGATGTGCATTTCAATGTTTTTTTGTTTGTTTGTTTGTTTGTTTTTGTCTTGGGGCAGTACCACTTGGGGTTCTGGAGGAGTAAAACCGTTTTTGAAATTATTTATTTACAAGCCCTGACAATCTTCCCAAAATGGATTTGAACAAGGGTGTAATGGGATAATTTGGCAGCAAGTAAGCCGGACCCCTAGAGATCTGGAATTACACTTTGCTTAAGCAAACTTCATTCTTCTTGTAGAATTAATTTGATTTCCTCTGGATTACAAGCAGTAGCCAGAGTCACAAACTGATTGAATTATTGTTGTGACTTTCATCATCATTCTTTTCATTGCTCTACGTGGAGGAGTAGAGTCGCAGTACTGGTTTTCATTTGTTTGTTTTTCAGTTTCTCAAATGCTTTCAGTTGAGATCAAGCCCTCATGAGGTGGTATGCAGTTGCAATGAGAAAACATTAGAACTACATAAAAGCAAATAATATAAACAGCAGGCATAAAACAGTCTTAAATTGCCGTGGAGAAATAGAGCAATAAAATATCCTCTCTCTCTCTCTCTCTCTCCCCCCCCCTCACACACACACCCAGCATCCAATCAGAAAAAGATTATTAATTTTTTTTTAATCTTGCAACAATTTTTTCAATGCCAAACAACTCATCTGATGGCTACTCTGAAAGAGTGCCAAAATTACAGTGTTCGTAGGGCTACATTGCATGAGGTTCTCAGAAAGGAGCTGGAAACCAGGACTCAGAACAGAGGGATGAAGCCAGGTTCTAGAGCAAACAAACACATAAAAATGCATCAAAGCCAGTAGACTGTTGTGGCTCAGGCAAAGTTTCTCCCCAAATTAGCAAAAATGATATTGACTGGTTGATTTAAATAATTTATTTTTTCCCATGCCTATTCCTCCCCTGCATTGTATATTTACACGCAAATGTACTGAGAAGGCAGTTTTAAAACCCCAAGGCCATATAGAACAGTGCAGCCTTGATCCCAACCCACCAGACCCTCACACCAATGTAGAAAGGAAACAATTCAAAAAGTTACTACAGGTCTTTTGACCAGTCTTTGCCAGTGAGTGAGGCTGTAACTTCCATTGTCCTCAGTCACTTCCCATGCTGTCTGGGCCTGATGAGGGTTGCAGCCCAAAATATCAGAAGAGCACCAGTTTGAGAAGTCTGCTGTAAACAATGCAGAGCTAGATGGATCAGTGGCTAGGCTTTCCCTTTCCCCATTCCTAGGCATTTCTCATAAAGGCTGCTTTTCTCTACCACCAGTAAAAGCAAAGAATGTGTGATCTTATTGGTATCTTGGCAGCCACTAATACAGTGGGGCAAAAAAGTATTTTGAGTAGAGAACAGAGGAGCCTCTTAAAGAAGTTACAGCTCTGTGAGAGCCAGAAATCTTGTTTGTTTGTTGGTGACCAAATACTTATTTTCCACCATAATTTGCAAATAAAGTCTTTCCAAATCACATAATGTGATTGTCTGGATTTGTTTTCTCATTTTGTCTCTCATAGTTGAGGTCTACCTATGATGTCAATTACAGGCCTCTCTCATCTTTTTAAGTGGGAGAACTTGAACAATTGGTGGCTGACTAAATACTTTTTTGCCCCACTGTAACATCAGGGAAATGTTCAAAGATATAGCCATGTTAGTCTGTAGAATCAGTATGGGGAGAGATCTTGCAACACCTTTGAGACTAAGGGGTTGTTCAGACAGCCCCGAAGGGGTGGCATGGAGCACCCCCTGTTTCAGCCAGATTGGGGCCACAGCAACCACCTGCTGTGGCTCTGATCTGGCCATTCCAGGGTGCAAAAAGGAGCCACAAAAAGGGCACCATAGCTGTGTTGCTGTAGCTTGGCGGCAGTCCTGTGGCATTGCATTGTATGGATAACAACAACAACAATAATATTTCTAGCCCACCCCTCTAAACAGGCAACCGGGGCGGGTTACAACAAAAAGATTAAAACAATATCAGTTAAAACGTCCCATCCTTTCCCTCACCGGCCCCCCCTTAAAAAGAGAATTAAACCACTATATAATTAAAAACATAAAATAAAACAAATTACAATAGTAAAAAGCAGCAACAGGGAAACGAGCCTGAAAACCTAGGCTGTAAAGAGCTGGAAAAGACACTGGAGAAGGACAGCTGGAGAGGCACTAAGGTCTAGGTTTGGAGCCGGGAAGTGTTCGCATTCTCTGGGAAGGCCTACCGGAAGAGATGCGTCTTTAGAGCTTTTTAAAAGCTTTCTAAAGATGGAATGAGATGCATCTCATCCGGCAGGTCATTCCACAGCCTAGGGGCGAATGCCGAAAAGGCCCTCTGGGAGGTCTGCACCAGCCTGGTCTTCATGGGCTTTAGCGGTTCCTAAGATAGGATAGACCCAAGCCATGTAGGGCTTTAAAGGTCAAAACCAACACCTTGTACTGTGCCTGAAACTAATTGGCAGCCAGTGGAGAGATTTGAGCACAGGTGTTATGTGCTCTCTCCTAGATGTTCTAGCGAGAAGCCTGACTGCCATATTTTGGACCAGTTGAAGTTTCCGGGTTAGGCACAAGGGTAGCCCCATGTAGAGTGCATTACAGTAGTCCAAATGTGAGGTTACCAGTGCGTGTATCACAGTTTCCAGATCCCTTGTCTCCAGGAAAGGGCGCAGCTGACGTATCAGCCGAAGCTGGTAACTCCTGACCGTCGCATACACCATTCATTAAATTTGGTCCCTGGAGTGGAGGATGTTCGTCATATTTGTCTTAGAGTACAGGTCTCAGGTGTCCAAGTTTGTTGTGGAAACCAGAGCACTTGTGATCAACTGACTTTTGGTTCAGTTATGGGTGCCAGGGATGCAGTGGCTTAGTGGTTAAGACCACCAGTTCTGAGGATCAGAAGATCGGAAGATTGGCAGCTTGAGCCCTGAGTGCTGCATTATGGGGTGAGCTCCTGTCACTACTGCCAGCTTCTGCCAACTTACCGTTAGCAGTATGAAAGCATGCAAATGCAAGTAGATAAAAAGATACCACTTCTCAGTGGGAAGGTAACAGTGTTAAGTGTAGTCATGCTGTGTACATGACCACCAGAGCAGTCCTCGGACAATGTTGGGTCTTTGGCTTAGAAACAGAGATGAGCACCACCCCCTACAGTTGGTTACGACTAGACATTCATGTCAAGGGACTACCTTTACCTTTACCTTTATGGGCTCCTGCCCTCAGATCCTCATTATATATGGAACTTCATCCTTCTCCTCCAATCCCCATGCATTATCTTGCATCTCCAGCTTCCTACTCAGACGCTGTTCATATTTCACTAAGGGCATTTTAGGGGTGGGGGAGTAGAGAAGGTTAAGTGAAAGACCTAGCTTCAAGATGAGGCAAGTGCTGGATTTAAATCATTGACATTTAACTAGACAAAATGGTAGGCACAGATAAAAAGGTAAATGTAAGAGGAAAATATATATATACATATGCCTTTTCTCCCTCCTCCCTACCACTTTTTCCACCCGCTCTATCATAACATTACAAAATACCCACCCTGGAGTTAAAATTTTCACAAATTACTACCCCAGAGATAGCAGTAGTTACAGTTCAAAGTGACTCCCCCTCCTTTGTGCAACTTATTTTTCAATAAATCTGTCAGCCCCAAATAGCATGAAAGACATCTTTAAAGACTCTGTGGTTTGCATGCAAATTAGTCCTTTCCGGAAAGGGATGTGGGGTGGGGGATGTTAAATATGTTTTAAATGCGGATGGGCTTACTGAGTGTCAATGTACAAACCACAATGAGTTGTTACAGTTGTCCCTACACATTTGTGGATTAAGCATTTGTGGAGGTGATTATGCATGGATTACTCTATTTGTCCCTGCCACTGAAAAAAATATGTTCTGTCTAGGCATCTGTAGGTGTTCCAGTGCAATTCTGTGGTCAACCTCTGACCACAGAGATGTGCTAGATGACCTGCAGATGCCTAGAGAAGTGTTTTCTCATGTACAAAATGTAACAGGTTTCTATTCTCTTCTATGGAAGACTAGGTTCCCCCCCTCCCCGCTCTCATTCCATTGGTAGGCAAAGGCCTTTCTCTTTAACACTGTTCAGTTTATTATTTTTTAAAAAAAATATTGTGAAGTTTTCAAAAAAAGTTATCTTGTGCTCCTTTCTGGGAGAAAGGCAGTAAAATACATACATACATACATACAATTGGCCATCGATATCCGCAGGCTTGCCATCCACAGGTCCAAGCATCCAAGGATGGCAAGGCCACATTGTCCCCAATGGTGGCGTGTGCACGCGACCATGCCGCCATTAGCGACAGACCCTGTTGTCCCGTGGTGGTGCGTGCATGCATGCGGCTGACCACCATTAAGTTCCATTGTCCGCAATGGCGGCCCCGCTGCATGCATGTGCTGCTATGAGACAATGGGTGCTGCCCCTAATGGTGATGCAGGCTTGGGCATGCACCACCATTGGTGACAACATGGGCTTGAGCATCTGCGGATTTTGGTATCTGTGGGGGGGGGGGGTCCAGAATACATCCCCGGAACAGGACCCAAAACAATTGATGTAAGCTACAGGAAAAGAGATTCCACCTCAACGTTAGGAGGAACTTCCTGACAGTAAAAGCTGTTTGACGTTGGAACACACTCCTTCTCCATCTTTTTGGGGTGCTTTGCTTGTGATCTGAATCTCTTGTGAGATGAATCTCATGATTGGAATGTAGAAATAGATCGATATAACCTTTTAAAGAGAAACAGGCCTAACAGAAAAGGAGGAGGAATAGCATTATATGTCAAGGATATTTACACCAGTGAACAGATCCAGGACATCAGTACTGGAGGCCAAGTGGAGAGCATCTGGATAAAAATTAAAGGGGAAGGAAACACAGGGATGTTATTGTGGGAGTCTACTACAGACCCCCAACTCAGGCAGAGGAATTGGATGATGCCTTTCTAGAACAGATGATCACACACTCAGAAAGGAGAGATGTAGTAATGATGGGTGACTTCAACTATCCTTATATTTGCTGGAAGTCAAACTCAGCCAAATCCTCAAGGTCCAGCAAATTCCTCACTTGCCTGGAAGACAATTTCATTGTCCAAAAGGTGGAAGAGTCCACAAGAGCATCAGTCATTTTAGATCTTATCTTAACCAATAGGGAAGACCTAGTTGATGAGGTGCAAGTGGTGGGATCCTTAGGTGGGAGTGATCATGTTCTCCTGGAGTTTGTTATACAGTGGAAGGGAGAAGCTAGGCATAGTCAGACACGCACTCTAGACTTTAGGAGAGCTGATTTCAATAAACTTAGAGAAATATTGGGGGCGATCCCATGGCCAGTAATACTAAAAGAGAAAAGAGTTCAAGATGGATGGGAGTTTCTCAAAAGGGAGATACTGAAGGCACAATTTCAAACAGTTCCAATGAGGGGGAAAAATGGGAGGTTTCTCAAGAAACCGGTATGGCTGACTAAGGAACTTTCAACTGAGCTAAGTTTTAAACAGAACATGTATAAGAAATGGAAAAATGGGGAAATCACCAAAGAGGAATTCAAACAAATAGCCAGCACGTGTAGGGATAAAGTCAGAAAAGCTAAAGTGCAGAATGTACTCAGGCTTGCTAGAGAGGTTAAGAACAATAAAAGGGGCTTTTTTTGATATGTCCGCAGCAAAAGGAAGAAGTAGGAAACAGTAGGGCCACTGCGTGCAGAAGATGGCAAAATGCTAACAGGGGAAAAAGAAAAGGCAGGATTACTCAATACCTTCTTCAATCTTCTCAGAAAAGGCAAAGGGTGCTCAACCTAAGGATAATGGAGTAGAAACAATTATGTGACTTTTGCTATTAAAAAAACACTTCTTTTAGGAGATTGGAATGGAGTTATATGTCCAGAAAAATTAAATTAAAATTAAAAAATCGCAAGGTAAACTACCTAAATCTTTCACAAGAATGATGGAAATGCATCATCTTGAAGACACTTGGAGATTTAAATATAAGGACACCAAAGAATTTACATACTATTCTGAAAGACACCAATCACTCTCCCGAATCGATATGTTTTTAACATCCAGATCACTATGCAAAGAAATACATGAGATAGGATCAGAACCTAGAACTTTGTCAGATCATAATGCAATAACGATAACACTAAAAGGTAGACCGAAAGAATTTGTTTGGAAACTATATGATTCACTGTTACAAAACGAGGAGGTGATAAATAAAGAGACATTAAAATTTTATTTTAAAGAAAATTTAAAAGAAGACATGAATATCATAACAGTATGGGAAGCTTCAAAAGCTGTTATGAGAGGCTTCTTCATTCAACAAAACAATATAATGTGTAAGAAAAGAACAGAAAAAAAAGAAAAATTATACAAAACATTACAAGAAAAAGAAAAGGATCTGATTAATAATACAAGGGATAAGAGAATAAAAAAAGAAATAGAATTTCTTAAAAAACAGATAGAAAATGAAGAAACCAGAGAAATACAAAATAAAATAAGATTCTTAAAACAAAAGTATTTTGAGCAAGCAAACAGACCAGAGAGATGGCTGGCTTACAAAATCAGAAAAAATAGGGAAAGAAAAGTCATTTCTGAAATAAAACAAGGCACAAATATGATTAATAACCAAAGTGAGATCAAAAAAATCTTTCAAGAATTTTTTACAGAGCTATATAGATCTAAAGGGAAAACATCTGAAAGAAAAATTCAACAGTTTATAGATAAAGCGAAATTATCACCACTACTTAAAAAACAAAGAGAGGTACTAAATAATCCAATAACGATTGCAGAAATAACAGAAGTAATTAAAAACAGTAAAAAAGGAAAATCTCCAGGCCCCGGTGGATTTAGTGCAAACTATTATAAAATATTTATAGACCAGCTACTAATTCCTTTAAAAGCAGTTTTGGACGAAATTTGTGAAGGTAAATATCCTGATACATGGAAACAAGCAAATATCTCATTAATATTAAAAGAAAACAAAGATTCTACATCAATTAAAAACTACAGACCAATATCTCTGTTAAATACAGATTACAAACTATTTGCAACAATACTCGCAGAAAGATTGAAGAAAATACTAAAAGAATGGGTCCATAAAGATCAGGCAGGATTTTTACCACAAAGACAGATTGCAAACAACACACACAACATTATAAATATACTAGAATATTTTGAGAAACATAACGATAAAAAACTAGCACTTATCTTTATCAACTTGGAGAAAGCTTTTGACAATCTACACTGGGATATGCTGTTTAAAATACTTGAAGAAATAGAAATAGGGGATAGATTTATGAGTTGGATCAGAGCGATTTATAATGATCAGAAAACAAAAATAATCATAAATTCAGAAAAGACAGAAGAAATCCAAATATCCAAAGGAACAAGACAGGAATGTCCACTCTCCCCCCTATTGTTTATTATTGTGTTAGAATCCCTCAATAATAGAATTAGATATGAAAAAAATATTCAAGGTATAAAGATTAAACAATTTGAACATAAAATGAAACTATTTGCGGACGATATAGTCTATACACTTGAAAATCCGAATGATAGTATAGAACATCTATTAAAAATATTGACAGAATTTGAAGAAATAGCAGGATTAAAAATTAATAAAGAAAAAACGCAAATATTAACAAAGAACATGAAGGATGATGAAGTACAAACATTGGGGAAAATAAGTGGATTAAAAATAGAGAAAAAGGTGAAATATTTGGGCATTACGTTAACCAATAAAAACTCCTATTTGTTTCATAACAACTATGAGGTGACATGGAAGGAAATTGCTACTAAAATAAACAAATGGGGTAAATTGAAATTGTCTCTTCTGGGAAGAATTTCAATGATTCAGATGAGTGTACTCCCAAAGCTCCTCTTTTTATTTCAGACAATTCCAATAATACACAATGATAAGCCAATAGCTAAATGGCAAAAAGAAATAACAAAATTCATATGGAATTATAAAAAAGCAAGAATAAAACAAAAAAAATTATGTGATGACAAAAAAGAGGAGGTTTGGGATTACCAAATCTGAAGCTATATTTCGAAGCATGTTGTCTTACCTGGGTTAAGGATTGGATGGATTTGGAGAATAAAGAATTACTAACCTTAGAAGGTGAAAATTTACGTTATGGCTGGCACAGCTATCTATTTTATGGGAAGGAAAAGGTTAATAAATTCTTTAGGAATCACGTAATAAGAAGGACGATAAGTAATATCTGGAAGAAATACAAAGAAAGAATTTGTACAAAAATGCCTTTATGGGGTTCACCCCATGAGGCGCTTTTCGGAAGAGAAGGGATTCAAACCAACAAGTGGCTCAAATATACAGATCTGGTGAAGGAAAACTAGGGTAAATGGGAATTTAAGACTCAGGAGGAAATTAAAAGCGTAGGTATAGATTGCCACTGGTATTTATATAGGCAACTTAAGGAAAGGTTTAAAATGGATCTGAAATTGGAAGGTTTACAAAATAAGAAAACTGAATGGGACGATATTGTGGAAAAAGGCAACAAAAATTGATTTCGAGATGTTACAAATTACTTTTAAAATGGGATTCAGAAGATGAAATAGTAAAGGAGAGTATGATAAGATGGGCCCAAAATGTGGACCACAATATAGAAATGGAAAAATGGGAAGATCTCTGGAGAAATAGATTAAAGTTTATGATCAGTCAAGATTTAAGGGAAAATATAATTAAAATGATGTACAGATGGCACTTATCGCCACAAAGAATTGCCCAAATGTCCAAGAAAGCAGACCCGAACTGCTGGAAATGTACAGACAACATAGGCACATTGTACCATATTTGGTGGATGTGTAACAAGGCAAGGAAATATTGGCAACAAATTTATAAAATTCTTAAAACTGAAATGAAAATCAACATCACTTTTACTCCAGAAATCTTCCTTTTGGGGATGTCTGATGGTAAAATAGAGAAAAAGCATGACAGGGTTTCATTCGTATTACTAACTTGTGCAAGAATTGTATATGCCAAGAATTGGAAGTCAAAAGAATCCCCAAATTTGGAAGAGTGGCTTATGAAGGCTTTCGAAATCGGAGAACTGGACATTTTAACAAGCTGGATGAAAGAGAAGACAGAAGAAAGAATAAGGAAAGAATGGTCGCCCTTTTATGAATATCTACAAAAAGAGTGGAATAATATTATTTTACAACAATAGAAACAGTATATGAGACATAAATATAGACAAATAGCAGAAAACAAATAAATTATTTTTCTTTTCTTTCTTTTTCAGCCCTCCAAAAATAATAACAATTATAATAAAAGAAAAAGAGGCTAAGAAAAAGAAAAAGAAAAAAAAGAGAATGTAATAAGTTAAAATCTAAAGACTCATAGAAGAAAGGATTAAAGTAAAGAAACCATTAAACTTTATTAAGAAGATATAACAAAGTTGTATTAGAATACAAACTATCGAGCTTTCCAAATAAGGAAGGAAGTAAATCCTTATGTTAAATGTATTTTATCTTAGGTCTTAGAAATAGATTAGTATCAAAGAGTATGTGAACGTATGTTTTTCCTTTCGGTACTATTGTCCTTTTCTTTGTGATTATGTTGTGATGCTATGTAAAATTTAGAGGTCTTTGTTTGTTTGTTTGTTTGTTTTGTTTGTCATACTGTATGTGTAAATTTAAAATCAATAAAAAATTTTTAAAAAAAAGGATAATGGAGTAGAAGACAGAATAGGGAAATTTAAGCACAGAATAAGTAAAGAGATAGTACAGGAATACCTGGATAACCTAAATGAATGTCTCCAGGACCAGGTGAACTACATCCAAGGGTATTAAAAGAACTGGCAAATGTAATATCGGAACAACTGGCAATAATCTTTGAGAACTCTCGGACAACAGGAGAAGCCCCAGAAGACTGGAGGAGGGCAAACGTTGTGCCCATCTTCAAAAAGGGGAAAAAGAGGATCCCAACAATTATCGTCCAGTTAGTCTGACATCAATACCAGGAAACATTCTAAAGCAGATTATTAAACAGAGAGTCTGTGAACATTTAGAGGCCAATGCCATAATTACAAAAAATGAACATGGGTTTCAGAGAAACAAGTCATTCCAGACAAACTTGTTCTCTTTTTTTGTCTTCTGTCAGGGATTCTTTGATTGGGAGTTCCTGCATGGCAGGGGGTTCATGGAATCATAGAATCATAGAAATTTAGAGTTCGAAGAGACCACAAGGGCCATCCAGTCCAACCCCCTGCCGTGCAGGAACTCCCAATCAAAGCATCTCCGACAGATGGCCATCCAACCTCTCCTTAAAAACCTCCAAGGAAGGAGACTCCACCACCCTCCGAGGGAGTGTGTTCCACTGTCGAACAGCCCTTACTGTCAGGAAGTTCTTCCTAATGTTGAGGTGGAATCTTTTTTCCTGTAGTTTGCATCCATTGTTCCGGGTCCTGTTCTCTGGAGCAGCAGAAAACAAGTTTACTCCCTCCTCAATGTGACATCCCTTCAAGTATTTAAACAGGGCGATCATATCACCTCTTAACCTTCTCTTCTCCAGGCTAAACATCCCCAGCTCCCAAAGGCGTTCTTCATAGGGCAAGGTTTCCAGACCCTTCACCATTTTAGTCGCCCTCCTTTGGACATGATCCACTTTCTCCACATCCTTTTTGAATTGTGGTGCCCAGAACTGGACACAGTATTCCAGGTGGGGCCTGACCAAAGCAGAATAGAGTGGCACTATTACTTCCCTTGATCTAGACACTATACTTCTATTGATGCAACCTAAAATTGCATTGGACTTTTTAGCTGCTGCATCACACTGTTGACTCATGTTCAACTTGTGGTCTACTTGGACTCCTAGATCCCTTTCACATGTGGTCTCATTCAGCCAGGTGTCCCCCATCCTATATCTGTGCATTTCATTTTTCCGCCCTACGTGTAGGACCTTACATTTCTCTGTGTTAAATTTCATTTTGTTAGCTTTGGCCCAGCTTTCTAGTCTATTCAGGTCGTTTTGAATTTTGATCCTGTCCTTTGGGGTATTAGCTACTCCTCCTAATTTGGTATCATCTGCAAATTTGATAACTAGGCTCTCAATACTGTCATCCAAGTCATTAATAAAGATGTTGAATAGCACTGGGCCCAGGACAGAACCCTGTGGGACCCCACTTGTCACTTCTTTCCAGGATGAAAAGGAACCGTTGTTGAGCACCCTTTGGGTTCGGTCAGTCAACCAGTTACAAATCCATGTAACGGTTACCTTCTCTAGTCCACATTTTGCAAGCTTGCTTGCAAGATTGTCATGCGGAACCTTGTCAAAGGCCTTACTAAAATCAAGATATACTACATCCACAGCATTCACTTTATCTACCAAGCTGGTGATTTTATAAAAAAAAAAAGAGAGATCAGGTTTGTTTGGCATGACTTGTTTCTCTGAAACCCATGTTGGCTTTTTGTGATGATGAAATTATCTTCTAAATATCCGCAGACTCTCTGTTTAATAATCTGCTTTAGAATCTTTCCTGGTATTGATGTCAGACTAACTGGGCGATAATTGTTGGGATCCTCTTTTTTCCCCTTCTTGAAGATTGGGACAACATTTGCCCTCCTCCAGTCTGCTGGGACTTCTCCTGTTCTCCAGGAGTTCTCAAAGATGATTGCCATTGGTTGCGATATTACATTTGCCAGTTCTTTTAATACCCTAGGATGTAGTTCATCTGGTCCTGAAGACTTATATTCATTTAGATTAACCAGGTATTCCTTTACTGTTTCTTTACTTATTCTGTGCTGAAATTCCCCTATTCTGTCTTCTGCTCCATCTTCCTTAGGTTGGGCACCTTTTGCCTTTCCTGAGAAGACTGAAGCAAAGAAGGTGTTGAGCAAGTCTGCCTTTTCTCTGTCTCCTGTGAGCATTTTGCCATCTTCTGCACGCAGTGGCCCAACCATTTCCTTCTTCTTCCTTTTACTGCGGACATATCCAAAAAAGCCCTTTTTATTGTTCTTAACATCTCTAGCAAGCCTGAGTTCATTTTGCGCTTTAGCTTTTCTGACTTTATCCCTACATGTGCTGGCTATTTGTTTGAATTCCTCTTTAGTGATTTTCCCATTTTTCCATTTTTTATAAATGTTCCGTTTAAAACTTAGCTCAGTTGTAAGTTCCTTAGTCATCCATACCGGTTTCTTGAGACATCTCCCATTTTTCTTCCTCATTGGAACTGTCTGAAATTGTCCCTTTAGTATCTCCCTTTTGAGGAACTCCCATCCATCTTGAACTCCCTTCTCTTTTAGTATTCTGGACCATGGGATCACCCCCAGTACTTCTCTAAGTTTATTGAAATCAGCTTTCCTAAAATCTAGAATGCGTGCCTGACTGTGCCTAGCTTCACCTTTCCACTGTATAACAAACTCCAGGAGGACATGGTCACTTCCACCTAAGGATCCAACCACTTGCACCCCATCAACTAGGTCTTCCCTGTTGGTTAAGATCAGATCCAAAATAGCTGATCCCCTTGTTGCCCCTTCCACCTTTTGGACAATGAAATTGTCTTCGAGGCAAGTGAGGAATTTTCTAGATCTTGAGGATATGGCTGAGTTTGACTTCCAGCAAATATCTGGGTAGTTGAAGTCCCCCATCACTACTACATCTCTCCTTCCTGATTATGTGGTCATCTGTTCTAGAAAGGCATCATCCATTTCCTCTGTCTGACTTGGGGGTCTGTAGTAGACTCCCACAGTAACATCCCTGTTGTTTCCCTCTCCTTTAATTTTTATCCAGATGCTCTCCACCTGGCTTCCAGTATTGATGTCCTGGATCTCTTCACTGGTGTAAATATCCCTGACATATAATGCTATTCCTCCTCCTTTCTTGTTTGGCCTGTTTCTCTTAAAAAGCTTATACCCCTCTATTTCTATATTCCAATGGTGAGACTCATCCCACCAGGTTTCAGTGATGCCTATTATATCATATTTCCCTTGTTGTGCTAGGAGTGCAAGTTCATCTTGCTTATTTCCCATACTCTGTGCATTAGTGTAGAGACATCGGAGACCATGTGTCCCCTTTACTTGATGCCTGTGCATGTTTTTTTTGGCTCCTATTGTTGGGTCCTTGCACTGTTTGCCTTGTTCCCTCTATGTTAGCTTGACTATTTTTTCTAGCCGTTTTGCCTTCCAAAATGCTGTCTCCCTTCCCCAGATCACTTAGTTTAAAGCCCTCCTGATCAGATTCTTCAGACTGTTGGCAAAAACGTTTCTTCCAACTGGCGTGAGATGTAGCCCATCCCTTGCTAGAAGTCCCTCCTCATGGAACCGCAGCCCATGATCCAAGAATCAAAATTGTTCTCGGCGACACCATCTGCGGAGCCAGTTGTTGATATCTGCTATTTTCCTCTCTCTTCCTGGACAATGCCCTTCTACTGGCAGAAGAGACGAGATCACAATCTGTGCGTCCATTTCCTTCAACTTCTTACCCAGAGCCTCGTAATCCCTTCTGATATTCTGAAGGCTGTGTCTTGCTGTGTCATTCGTTCCCACGTGGACCAAAAGGAAGGGGTATTTGTCAGTAGATTTGACCAGTCTTGTCAGCCTCTCCGTCACATCACGGATCTTTGCCCCAGGGAGACAACACACCTCACGAGACATCTTGTCGGGCCCACAAATCACTGCTTCTGTACCCCTCAGCAAGGAGTCCCTCACCACAACCACGCTCCTCCTCTGAGGCTTAGCAGCAACTCTTCCCTGCGATGGAACTCCCAGGCTCCCCTGCTGTGTCCCTGAAGTCTGTCCATGCTGCTCTTCCTGATCCTCCTTGATAAATGAAAGGGCTGCGAAACGATTCTGTAGCTGCAAGCTCCTACAGCTATCCCTGATTTCCCTGCTTCTCTGTGTGACATTCCTCCAGCTGTCTGCCTCCTGCGTACATGAAGTGACCTTCTCACCCCCAGCAACTTTCTCTGTGTGGTCCCCTTCCAAGATCGTTCCTTCCGTTGTGTCCAGGAAAACCTCTTGCTCCCTGACATGCTGAAGTGTCGCTACCCTAGATTGCAGCTGCTGTACTTTCTCCTCCAAGAGGGCTACCAACTTGCATTTGGGGCATGTGAAGTTCGCCACATCTGTAGGCAAGAAGACAAACATCCCACAAGTGTTGCAAGTGACTGCAGCCGCTCCCTCAGTGCCCATATCGAGAAGTATTAAGGAATCACTAAAAGAATCACTAAAAGGTGGAACCTCTTTTCCTGCAGTTTGCATCTATTGTTCCGCATTCTGGTCTCTGGAGCAGCGGAAAACAAGCTTGCTACCTCCTCAATATGACATCCCTTCAAGTGATTCCTTCTTTTAGTGATTCTTTAATCACTAAAAGATTGGTTGGACTGGATGGCCCTTGTGGTCTCTTCGAACTCTGTGATTCTATGATTCTATGATCTTATTTACATCGCAGATACTGAGGGCCTGTAAGGATAACTACTCAAATTTGGGGGAATACTACTTAGCTCAAATACACCAATCTTGGCTCCTTACAAAGACCATACAAGGACCGGATTCCCAAATTGTTGATAGAGGTTCTACATTCCAGAACTGACACAAAAGCCAAGTTTTGGATTTAAAGCTAGTTTATTGATGTACAGGAGACACACTCACACACACATTCACACATGCAATCACACAAGGCGAATAGAAAGAAAAGAACAGGCCTTCTAATGATGACATACTTGCCTGAAATGGCTCCTCCAGGATCCAGGCTGGTGCAGCAATGCAATGGAGGGAAATAGGGAGAAAGGTGTGTAGGACTTAGGGAGAGAGAAAGGTGAGAGGGAAAGGGGGGGGTGGAACTGCAGAGAGCCCCAAACAACCAGAGCTCTGTTTGAGATCCCAAGGCAGAACAAGTTAACAAAGAAATGGCAGAGTTTAAGTACCCTTCTGGTCACGTCCACAGTATAGGTTATTGTCTCACTTCAAAGAAAAAGCCAAATTTACGTATCACTTGATCTAGGAAGCCTCTTCCATGGGAAAAGCACTGATACCGGAATAGCTGGCATCTGTTAAGTGTCACAAAGTCATAAAGCTACCCCAAGGTGTGAAGCATCTGTTCCTGTGTGCAACTCCCAACTAGGCTATGCTGTAAACGTGATCTCCTCGCCTTTAGGCCATGGAGGACATTTCCCATAATGCCTCTCCATTAGGGTCATAAGGAAACATGCCTTCACTTTAGGGATGCAGCTTCTCCTTAGAGGTTTATATGATCAATCAATGCAAAAGTTGAAACATCCAGTTACTCCTGCAGATGCATTTTGGGATAGGGGGTTGTGGGATGTCTTTGTATCATTACAATATGGGTAACAGGCCAGCTGTAAATAAATAGACTTTTATTGAGTAATTGCTCGCAGAGTGGCTTTTTATGGGGTGGGCATTTGAGTTTTTGTATGGTTTTTAAAATATGTGGCCGAGCCTGCCCTCCTCCTTGTGGAAGCCCCCTCTGGGTCTGAAGGTCCACCCCTTCCAATTTTGAACCCCCTCCCCTGCCCTTCACAGTAACCCCATCCCCTTAACCAGGTGACACCATAGTCCAGAATGCCACTAGTTCAAGGATGGTGATGCATGAAACATTTGCATTTAAAAGGGTTCGGTTGCAGTTTATGGTTAAGAGAGTCAGAAAGAACTTTGACTATCGAAGTAGATAATACTGAAGTGGACTGACTTGCTAAGATCACTTCCTACATTCCTTTTGACTGTGTTTTAATGCCAGATCTATTTTCTTTCCTGAGTTTTCGTTTAGATACCCAAGGAGCAAGTGGGGACAGGATTTGTTTATGTGCAATCCATTTTCCGTTATTACAATTTTTCCATGGGAGTTTTTTTCTGACACAGAAATAATTAAAACTCAAGGATACAGACATTTGGGGACTTAAATTAATGTTTTCTTCCCACTCACCAGCAGC
Source organism: Urosaurus nigricauda (assembly GCA_034509955.1). NCBI lineage: Eukaryota > Metazoa > Chordata > Lepidosauria > Squamata > Phrynosomatidae > Urosaurus > Urosaurus nigricauda. The sequence continues at coordinate 4,938,460 of JAOEGL010000014.1, forward strand.
AAGGAAAAGAATCAACAAATAGAAAATAGGTACCTCAATGCAATCTTTATAAATCAACATTTCTGCTTCTAACACATCTGGGATGTGATAATTATACAGCTGTAATGACTTTTCTAAACAGAAAGCTCAGGTTGGCTGTTTGCAAAGCTGGACCAATGAGATGCTAGGAACATCTGCAATCTTGTCCAGCCACTGAGCCCTCTAGAATATTAAGTGCAGACCTGGGGGTGATTCTGAAATTCTTCTGGTTTGTATTTCTGCCAGGATTCTGGAGTTCTAAATTACATTGTTTCATTTTGAGTTCCTAAAGAGGATTCAAAGTCATGCCTTTGAATCCTCTGTGGCTTTTGGAGAAGAGGGTCCCACGTTTTGCACAGAGGATCATTTGTCAAAAATTTTAGATTATTCCCCCTTCACTTGCATAAACATTTTTTCTCAAACATAAACAGAGAGGAGTCTTATCTGCGTTGGCTAATATACTCCAGAAGCAGCTTGGAGTCAATGGCATCTTTACGGTTGTTTTCACCTGATGCGGTAACTCATGGAGTCACTCCTCCCCATTGACCTCCCATTTCATACCATACAGAAGCCTTAGTAATGCTTTTTTGCACTAATGTTACTTGTAAATCATAATTCCCATATACCACTGAATGTAATGTTAATAGTTGTGACACAAACAACTAGCAAAATTAAAAGTATACCTTCAAATTACAATATCATATGCACAACCTAAATGTATTCACATATACATAGTGAAGATTTGGTTAAATGTAATTTTTAGAAAAAAATGGAAAAAGAATATCAATTTTCAAAAATTTCAAAATTTTTCAAAGATTTTTCAAAAATTTAATTTTTTTAAATTTTAATTTTAAAAAATTCTGGGGCCTCTCCTTTCTCCTCCCACTGAGCTTCACCCCACTCCCACCACCTCTTAAAGCATTTTAAAGGAAAGCAGAATAATGCCACAGCCCATTTCTGCCAAAAAGTAGATATTTGAGGAGGAGTGGTGTCACCCCTCTTAGGGTGTCACCTGGTGTGACCTGCACCCCCCGCACCCTCCTAGTGATACCACTGCTTGGAGTATACTGTCCTTGGAGTTGCCCTGACGTTCCCCCCTGTTACCTGGTCCTCTGTCCCCTTTCTGGGGCAGCCCAACACTGCAGGTCACTCATCTCTCAAGTCAGAAGAAGGTACCCAGCGACATTTTTGTTGGGCACTGTGTTCTAATTTCAGAGCAAGAGGCAGGAGACAGTTGTGGATGCACCAGGCAACTCAGTGGGACGCCCATGCAGAGAGCTGCCCCAGCACAGAAATGGAGGGCTCCAGATCTTCCCAGAAGATCCAGAGAAAGGCCTACCTTATATATTCGTTTATATGTCTGGCAATTTTAGTGAAAAAAAATGGACTCCCCCAAAAACCTGAGTCAACTTATACATGGGTCACATCAATACTGCACTTTGTCTCTTATCTGTGGGTCAGCGTTAAGTACTGCACTGGAGAAAGGTAAGAGAATAATCTGGCCTGGAAGCATTAATTCCCTTTCTACTCTCTCATCCATCCAGCCTGCAGGGTGAGCACAAACAGTTATGCCTGCTAGAATTTTGTAAGTTCTTTGGCATTGTTTTCCTTTGCTTCATCCTTTAGATACTTTGTTACATGCCCTTTAGCTTTAGCAATAGCAATAATACTTACATTTCTATTTACAATGGAGATTATCATACGAGGGATGTCCCATCCCTGTCCTGTCATTGTCCTGTCCTTCCCATGTGATCGCTGGAAGGACTTTCACAAAGCATTCACACTTATCCTGTCCAGGAAGTGCGAGTGATGGTGATGGCACTAAAGACTTTCAGATGATCCTGTCATTAACCTGGCATTAACCCAGCATTAAACTCTCATTAAAGTGACGTTGCCTGGCATTTTGTATTAACAGAAGTTCGCTTTAATACAACACAGCTTTAATGATGGGTTAATGGCAGTTAACGACAGGATCGGCGCAATGATTTGAAAGCCTTTCGCACCATTGGGGTTCAGGACAGGATGAGGACAGGGGAGCGATCCTGTCCTTCTTCTGTCCCCATGTTATAATCTCCAATGTGTTAGCCAATTGCCCCCAACAAGCTGGGTACTCATTTTACCAACCTACAAAAGGATGGAAGGCAGAATCAACCTGGAGCCCTGCAATCAACCTGGACCCCTGCGCTCACAACATTTTGGCTGCAGCGTCAGCACCAGGGCTCCTTACCCTCAGTTTATCCATGGGTCATATCAAAAATCATAATTTTGGCCCCAAAACCTGCCCTTGACTTATACAAGACTTATAGTTGAGTATGTACAGTATGTTTTTTTTCATTAGCTCTAAAGTTGTTATATCCCAGTTCTTGTGCTGAATGTTGCATGGACTGCTCATAAGAGAACCATCCCAGGCCATGTATCAACTGAACGGGATGATGCCAGGACCAGAAGGAAAATGACCTTTGGCCCATGTAGACAAGGCCAGACACACACACACACACACACACACACACCCCTGATGTATGCAAGTAAACTGACAAGCTATCTAAAGCAACAGGGACAGTCGGGATCTGTGTTCGTCTGCATTACAGAGCCTTTTGTGAGATGCTTTAAAAATGCAGCAGCACTTTCTGTGCCTGAGTTAAAACATGCACAAAAATAAATGGGCACAGTGGCACAGAAACTGGTGTTTCAAACTGGTGTTTCAGGAGTTGCTTCAGCACTAAGCAGTTGTGGCACAAGCACATTGTCAAGCTGTGGCTGGAAACATTTTTATCTGATCTTCAATCAACTCCCAGATCAGCTTTTATTCAGAATACTGTGCCATTGGTCTGAATCTTGTTGGTCGCCCCAACTACAACAGACTCATGCTATCTGTGGGACATAAATCTGAGTCATGGTTCTACAAATGATTGAATGGATCTACTCTAGCCAGCATGGTGTGCTAACTTGCGCTTCAGACTACAACTCTGGAGACCAGGGTTCAAATCTCCACTCTGCCATGGAAACTCACTGGGTATCCTTGGGTAAGTCACACTCTCTCAGCTTCAGACTACAACTCTGGAGACCAGGGTTCAAATCTCCACTCTGCCATGGAAACTCACTGGGTATCCTTGGGTAAGTCACACTCTCTCAGCCTCAGAGAAGGGCAACGGAAAATGCCCTCTGAAAAAACCCCATCATAGGTTTGCCTTAAAATAATCATAAATTGGAAATGGTTGAAGGCACACAACAACAACAACAACAACTTGGACAAAGGATATCATTCAGACCATTAAATCAGTAAAATTAGGTCATTTAAAGAGGTGGTGACAATTATGACTGGTGTCTACATCATCCTTTCCTGCTCAAAGGTTGGTATGAGTAGTACTTGTAAGGGAAGCAGAGTTTGACCTCAGCAGATGGAGGAGGAGCCAGGTTTTCTTTTTAAGCTTTGTCCAAGTATCAATAGGTAATCTGAGAAATATATGATTAATTTTGATGAGATTAGTAGATGTTTTCAGAGGGGATGGTTCTCCCCCAGATCTCTTAAGCTGAGTGCCATCTCCTGGCAAAATTCTTTATTAATCTCTTGTACAACGACCCCCTTGCCAGCTATATACAGGCAAGGAACATTGACTGAATACTTGCAACTCCTTTGGGCATGATCCTGAATCATATCACCTTCAGTTAGCAAAGCAAAAATAGGTGTCAATGTTTGTGTGTGTGTTTTAAGCCGTTGGGAGTTTCAGCACTGATTGTCTTATAAACTGTTTCAGTTGTTAAGTTGGCATCATTCTTAACTGGAGAAAGGAAATGAGTGAAAGGTGGCCCAGGGAATGAAAAAGATGCACAATGTTGTATATCAGATGCTTAAATGCACAGATATCAAGTCAGCTTTGCTGCCTAGAGAGCTAAAGCAGCATAGGGACAAATGCTGAACTGTGAAGAGAAAGTCCTTACTTCAAATCTCTTCTCTGTCATAAAATCTTTAGGTACTAAGCTGGAAGTTAGGCTAAGTGGATGGTGAATTAATACAGGAACCCCATGTGTGTATTTTCACACTACAGTATCTGTTCAAACATTCCTCATATTCTCAAACCATGACATTGTATTTCTCTCTGCCCTTAAATGCAAGGCTGTCATGGAAAGTAATAGTCCCATGTTTATACTTTCCCTCTGGCATCTCTATTGAAAGATGCCAGAGAACTTTTAGCCCTTCAGATGTTTTGGAAATCCACTTTCAGAAGCCCCAGCTAGCATGTACAGCAGAATATTACTCACACCCAAATCTTAGAATTATAGCGATGTTATAGCCAATAAAGGCCATACAGTCCAGACCTGCTTTGCCATGCAGGAAGACACAATAAAATACATCCCTGTCATGGATGCACATCAAGCCTCTGTTTAAAAACCTTTAAAGAAGGAGACTCCACCACCCTCCAAGGGAGTGTGTTCCACTGTCAAACAGCTCTCACTGTCAGGAAAGTCTTCCTGATGTTCACATTAGATCTCTTTTCCTGTAACTTGAATCCATTGGCCCATGTCCTAATCTCTGAAGCAGCAGAAAACAAGCTTGCTCCATCCTCAATATGACACCGCTTCAAATATTTAAAAATGGCTACAATATGACCCCTTAACCGTTTCCAGGCTACATGATACTCAGCTCCCCAGGCTGCTTCTGATAGGCACAGTTTCCATACCTTTCACCATTTTGGTAACCCTTCTCTGGACACACTGTGACTTGCCAATGTCCTTTTTGAATTGTGGTGCCCAGAACTGGTCACAGTATGACGTCTCGCCGAAGCAGAACAGAATGGCACTGTTACTCCCCTTGATCTAGAACTGCACTCCTATTGAAGCAGCCTAGGATCATGTTGCTTTTTTAAAATGCTGCCTCAAACTGTTGACTCATGTTTAGTTAGTAAGACTCCTAGATCCTTTTGCATGTATAGAGACTGGCCTGTTTGACCATTGTAGAGTGCTGATGGGCATTGGTGACAGATAATAACTAATATGGTGGGAGATGTCACTGGGTCCTTTGATTACATTTCCTGAAAAGATGTGTGAGCAGAGTTGATGTCTGGGTTGGTGTTGTACCTATCTCCACATCTGTGTTGTGTGTTCTCCTGTAGGTAAGAAAAGGTTTGAGGATGGAGACAGTGTGTAGCCAAATAAAGGTCCTTGAGTGGGCAGCATTATTGTTCAGAATTGTCATGTACTGCCCTGGGCCTGACTTTGAGGCATGTCAGAAGACTCAGACTCTGAAGACATGGAGAAGGCTGAGACAGGGCAGATCTGGGGCTGCCTGGATCCGCAGTCTCAAAAGAGGCTCAGGAAGCTGCAGAGGGAGAAACAGACTCTATGGACTCTAGGCTGCAGGTGTTAGGACCTGTGGAGCAAACAACCTCTGCCGCTGAAGGTCTTTTTTTTTTTAAAGTCTTTGAGGCGTTCTTCCAGGCTAGAAGCCAAGAGGAGAGCTAATGGGTTTCAGCTGAGAGAAGCAGAGGCCCTTTCAAAGACCTCCAGCTGCAGAGCTTCTTTGCAGCCAATAACTAGTCTTGCAGCCTTGTTGTTTCTTGGTTTTTAGATTCATGACTCTGGTTATCTGACCTCTGGACTTGTCTTGTGACTATGCTCTTGCCTCTGCTGCGACTGACTAGTATTGTGTGACCTTTGGACTGGACCCTGGACTATTCCTTTGTAAACTTAGAATCATAGAATCATAGAATCATAGAGTTGGAAGAGACCACAAGGGCCATCCAGTCCAACCCCCTGCCATGCAGGAACTCCAAGTCAAAGCATCCCTGACAGATGGCCATCCAGCCTCTGCTTAAAGACCCCTAAGGAAGGAGACTTCCCAACTGTGCTGCCTTCAGTAGAGGTAAGCAGGACAAGAATGGGTTGCAATTCACTGATTATATCTTTTTTGAGTGTTCTCAGTTGGGAGCTGTGTGCAACCACTAATGGAATTTTGTCATTTCCTGACTTCCATCTGTTTTGTAATAAATTAATCTAGCTACAAGTCTTGCCTTCTTTATTTGTTGCTGTTTTTTATGCTTCATATGATGGGTTCTATAGCTTGAGGAAGGCTTGTAGTTCCATGAGTTTGGTGTCCCTGTCTTGTGGGTCTGAGCAGATGCAATTGTATCGGATGGCTTGGCTGGCAGTGTGTTCAGTGTGGAAAGTACATGTAGCATTAAGTAGGTTTGCAATATAGTATAGTGCTTAGATGTCAGTTGTGTAACTGTACGAAGGTGTACCTGTGGTAATAACATATACATCAAGTTAATAGTACTGCCATGGGCACACACAGGGCACCACAATATGCCAACATCTTCATGGCTGACCTAAAACAATGCTTCCTTTAATTCCTGCACCCAGAAACATCACTTCTACATGAGGTACATTGATGATACTTTCATGATGATATCTTCATAATTTGGACTCATGGAGAGGACACACTCAAGACATTCCACCAGAGTTTGAACAACTTCAGCTTTTGAACAAGCTCAGCCTGGAACTATCAACAAGAGTAAGTTCACTTTCTAGACACCACTATTTTGGGCCAGTACAGATCGGCCCTTTGAGGCGCCCACATCATGTGCTAGGGTTGCCTCAGGGTGGAGCTTCCACATGCCCCACAACCCTAACACGTGATGGGGGCATCATCGCTGTGGAGCGCCATTTACATGGCTTATGCAGCTATGACATTGCAGCTGTGCAGTGTCTATACGGCACTGCACAGCTGCGACATAGCAAAGGCACCCTATGGCACGTTTCACCTTTATTGCATCACAAGTGTGACGCAAAAAAGGAGTTGGGTTTCCCCACTCCTTTTTAACTGTGCATCTTCGCCGCTCTGTCTAGCTGCTATGGCTAAGGTGTGCAGTTAAAAAAGGTGGCACCAGACTGCCCTTTTTGGGCGGTCTGTAAAGCCCCATTGTTACACAACAGACATCTAGCTGATCTCCTTGTTGCCTCTTACACCTTCTGGACAATGAAACTGTCTGCAAGGCAAGTGAGGAATTTGATTCTGACACTGTCAAGCACACCCTGCTACATATAAATTGACATCCTATTATATATAAAATGAATACCACCTTCTCACATTGAACCAGTCCATACTTTGCCTGATTTTGGAAGCTAGGTGGTATCAGCCCTAGTCCATACTTAGATGGGAAGCCACCAGAGAATACCCATGTTCTAACTCAGCATAAGTCAGTCTCCTGTGTTCCTATATCTTTTTTTTTTTAATATCCCTGTTCTTTTTACATTGTGGCTAACCAGATATCCCCCACGAGAAATTCAGAAGTGGCTTCTCCTTACCTAGATAGACGGCTTCAATGGGGCTCTTGCCTCTTTAGAACTATTTTTTCTCAAATGGAACTATATTTAGATCTAATCTACTGACTAAAATACATGTGGTAAATATGTAGGGTAAATTGACTAAGGTTTCTTTAATCATGTGGCAGACCATATGATGATATTGTGTGTGGTTGAGGGGAGGGGGGGAGGAAGAAGTGATATTTCACAAATGTACAATTGCTTACAATCTCTGGCAAGGCCTAATCAAAAGTCTTCAATTCTAGCTGTGTATTTTGGGTGAGCAACTGATGATTGACAGCTTAATGAAGCTGAAATGAGAGGAATTAAAGGAAAATAGCAACATGAAACAAAATTTTGCTCCTGAGATTGCAAGGTGGGGCAGGTAAATTTTGGAATTATTGTCTGCCTTTTGATGTCTTCATTTAAATGCAAATGACAACTGGGTAAAGAAAAAGAGGGTGCTTTTTTCTCCCTAAGGAGCCAACAATGAGAATCCAGTCCCTCAGAGAAGGTATTGTTCCATCGTGCCTGAAGGAGGCGGCTGTCAAACCTCTCCTAAAGAAACCTTCCCTTGATCCCCTGGACAGTAACAGCGACTCACTTAGTTTTTCACAAGCAAAGAAACTTTATGTGTTTTTTTTAAACTCCAAGAAGACCTCTCATCATAAGAATGGACCAAAAAAAAATTAGAATGGAATGGGTGAAAAGGGGGTAATGGGTGTTACTGTCGTTTTTACATTACAGCTTTAAGGTCAAATCTGGGCTGGCTAGTCATTTGGAATCTTATTTGACAAGGAAATATCTCTGTTCTGAACTGCTTTCCCCAATCCAATAGTCTCTAGTTGTTTTGGGCCACAACTTCCACAATCCTTTAATGATGGCTGGGAAAGGATGAGAGTTGTAGTCCAATACATCTAGAAACTGTCAGGTTGGAGAATATTGTTTTAAACAATGACACATGGCAACAGAATGAGCTGGGGTTTAATTTAATTAAAATTAATTAAAAATTAAAAATTAAAAAAAGAATGAGCTGGGGTGGTAGTGGATGGAAATTACAAAGAAACAAAGAAACCATCTCATAGAACAAAGTTTTTGTCTGGCCATTTGCTTTCTGTTTTCAGGGAGTCCTTATTTTTAAAGGAGTAGGTACTCTTTCCTGTATTACCATTCATTCATTCATTCATTTTAAACATTCTTCTTGCTGTTGAACCACAGTAATAATCCTTTTGAGATTTTGGATATTTGATAATTGTGGGCCACCTTACGGCTGCCTGTCATTCTCAAAGCAATCATTCACAAGGCACATAAAGACATTGAATGAATCTTGACTTGGGTTTCTGGGCCTGAGCCATTTTTTAATAGGACTAACTGAGGTCCAAGTCACCTCTGTGACTCTGCACACATATCTAGACCTGAATCCACTATTAATGGTAAGATTCCAGTTAGAAGTATGGTCAGTGACCTTTCTTCGCTTGGTCTATCAGGGAAGGTGCTTAACACTAGAATGACTTATACATGGGTTCCAGACATCAGGGGCTGCATGCCAGTCAAGATTAGGACTATCTCACTGCTGGCATGTGGCATTAAACAGGATCACCTAGCCCACATTCCCCAATAAATTCACATATATTCTCATGATTGGGTTGTGCCATGGGCTTAGAGTGGGTAACCCTAATAAGACAGACATGCTGGCAGTCAGGAGACTGGGATTCAAACTGGAGGGGGTTGTGTTACCACTGAAAGGTCAACATCATAGTCTTGGAATATTCCTTGAGTAGCATAGTTTATGGATACTCCTTGACTCTGCACTGCTGTCATGGACTGCCCTGGGCCTGACTGCTTTATCACACTAAAGGGCAAACAGGATTTAAACAAAAGTTAATCAGGAAATGTCCTATTATAAACATAGGGCATTTCCTGTTTAACTCTCACTTAACTCTTGTTTAAACCCTGTTTGCCCCCTAGTGTGATAAAGCAGTTAGAGGCACAGTCAGAGGACTCAGCCCTGAAGACATGGAGGAGGCTGAGACAGGGATAGATCTGGGGCTGCCTGGATCTGCACTCCTAGAGAAGGCTCAGGAGTCTGCAGAGGGAGAAACAGACTCTATGGACTCTAGGCTGCAGGTTCTAGGACTTGTGGAGCGAAGACAGGTCAAGGAGTCTTTGAGAGTTCTTCCAGGATAGATGCCAAGAGGAGAGCTAATAGGTTTCGACTGAGAGAAGCAGAGGCCTTTTAAAAGACTTCCAGCTGCAGAGGCTGTTTGCAGCCAACAACCAACTTAGTTGTTCCTTGCTCTTTGATTCATGACTCTGGTTATCTGACCTTTGGACTTGCCTTGTGACTCCGCTCTTGCCTCTGCCCTTTGCTGTGACTGACTGGTATTGTGTGACCTCTGGACTATTCCTTGGTATATTCCCCTGCTGTGCTGCCCACAGTAGAGGTATGCAGGACAACTACCCCTGAACAGCAGTGACAGTAGTGAGAAATGTTTTTCCATAACTCTGCTTTGTTTGTCAGCTGCAGCCATTCCTAAGTTGACCTGACATGGGAACCCTTATCCATAACATAAGTACATTTTATCATGTCTAGTTTATTGTGTGTTATGCAGGGCTACCCTTGAAGAGTGTGTAGAAACGTCAGTTGCTACTGTATGCAGCATCTAAGATACTAATTGTGGCATGATATTGAGATCATGTTACTCTGATAATGGAAAATATAGAAAAGTCGCTAGTTGTTTTCTGGGTCCAGTACAGGGTATCAGTTTTAACCTATTAAGACCTACATGGCTTGGAGCCTGGCTAAATGAGGACTTTAGTATCAGGTGGGGATTCAGATGTCCCTAGTGGTGATGGTGGATCTATTGTAGGTTTTAGTCCAATTTTTCAAAAGAGCTGTCCAAAAGTGATGAAACAGTTTGTGTGAGGATAGGATCCAGCCTCTTCGATAACTCCATTAATAGCTGGATTGAAAACTAGAGCAGATTCACCATCTCACTGACTTGGAAGCCACTGGCTTCAAAGTCGGTGTTATACTTATCTTGCTATAAACCCATGTGAGAGTTCCACTTTGCAGGAGATGTCTTTTTGGGACTTCTGTTGCATGCAGAGGCCTACAATAGAAGGCTTTCTTCTGTGTTGCTCCCAAACTATAGAATGCTCCTTGAGAACTGCAGCCAGTTCCTACTCACATTCCTTTTAGGAAGAGTGTGAATAAATGTCTACAAGCTGGCTTTTAAAATTACTTTACTTGTTATTGTCGGTTTTAATTGCTTGATTAATGCAACTATTTTAATGGTTTTATTATATAATCTATTTTAATTTATTTTTAACCAGTTTTTAATCTGTTTTTAATTATTGTTAGACTCCTTGGGTGCCATACGTAACAGAAAGATGGGATAGAAATATAAACAATAATTGGAACAAAATAATTAGAATTTTATATATATATGTATGTATGTGTATATAGCCAGAGACACTACACTCACATTTCCCACCATCACCCAGCGCAACTACCACTACAATTAATAGTACCAAATTAGAGCCTGAACCCCAGTTTCAAGATCTGTCTATATCCCTTAAAAATAAGCAATGTGGCAGTTGTTTTGCAGCACAGTGGCACTTGTGCACATTCTTTTCGCTCTCATATTGTTGCAACGTTAGGCTTTAATTAGTGCATTAAATGCTACACTTCTTCTCTTTATGAGATCCAGGCAGGTTTTTCTTTACTATGAAAACTGAGTGGCTCAATTACCCTCCCGCTAATAGATAAAGCATAATTAACATTGTCTTGAGGCTAATTTTCATTTATGCTGCCATTGCTCATAAGCCCAACATCATTCTCTGGAAAAAGTCAACTTGTTACTTTTATGAGTCCAGTTTGCACTTGAATAGGACAGAAATTAATTCAAGATACATTAACACAGTTAAACTTTAAATACCGAGGAATTAACTGAGGATGGGAGATCCATCTTAGCATGTCCTTTATGAAGTCATTTCTGTTGAGGATGGGCCCTGACTTGGTATTAGCTATGTGCTTAAACACATTACTTCTTCCCATACACATATTTGTTTTAATGCATACTTGCATCCAGATATGGTATTGAGGGGGGGGGCACTTCTGTGCACATGCACTCGTGTGCTATGGTTAAACAAAAGTACACAAAAAGCATCTTGGTGTACTCGTGTTACAGGATTATTATTATTTTTAGCATTTTATTGGTATGCACATGAGTGTAGATACCAAGGACCTGGATACTCTATGACAATAAAAATAACATAATTCAAGACCAGGAAGGAATTAAAAGCTGTTGGGTGCAATACACAGAAGAGCTATAAAAAGGGATAACAAAATGAAGGACAAATGGATCGAAGAACCATATGAAGATGACCCCCAGATTCTAAAAAGAGAGTTGGAAGCTGCAATTAGAGAAAGGAGAAAAAAAATAAATCACCAGGAACAAATGATATTACAGTTGAATTACTTCACACCACACTGACAGAATCAACACCAGTGCTAACCAATATATGTCGACAGATGTGGAAAACAAAATCATGGCCAACAGATAGAAATGATCAATATACATCCCCATCCATAAAAAAGGAGACACAGAAGATTGCAGCAAATATAGGACCATAGCTCTAATCTCTCATGCAAGCAAAATTACGCTCATAATTCTTCAAGAGATTATCAGACAGAGGGACAAAGTACAGGAGCAAAGTGGATCGCTTTAGTCCTTATTGTGTGATTGCATGAAAGACTAACATACATGTCGCACTTATCCCGTCATTATCCCATCAATGAAGTGGAGTTACCCTATCACTTTTGAAGAACAGAAACTTCCATTAATGAAAAATGATAGGACAATTCCACTCCACTGTCGGGATAATGATGAGATAAAACACGATGTCATTTGATAGTCGTTCACATGATCACAGACAGTTCCACTTCAGTGACGCGATAATGACCAAATAAGTGCAACGCCATCTGATAATCTTTATATGATTGTGCAAAAAGGATGGGAAAAACACATCCTTTACTCCGTGTGATAATCTCCATAGATTTCAGCCATACATGGAGAAAGAAATCCCAGAGATTCAAGTGGAGTTCAGGAAAGGAAGAGGCATGTAGATATATGATGGCTAATGGAATGCACCAAGGGTGGATAACAACAACAAATGGATGATGTAGAGAAGGAGGGAAGATGCAAACGGACAGAGGCTGCTATCTTTCTCATACTTGTCTGGGAATAAGTCCCAGTGAATAGAATAGGACTTCTTTCTATGCTGGGATTCATTTTGGTCACTATAGAGGACAGAGGCAATTATGATCCAGCATGCTGGAAATTGTTTTGTAGTATCTGTCTTCCAATACAGAACCCAAAACAGGAGGGAAGAGAGAAAAAATAAAAGAATTCTAAATCTAGAGTTTCATCATTCATGCATGAAAAAGGCATCTCAGCTCTGTAGCCTGGTCTTTTCTTTTCTTTTTTCTTTATTTTATTCATCAGTCAGAAAAAGCATTTGTTGCTCTGGCCTTGAACTCAGCAGGATTTTTCAGCCCACCTAATCATTATTGTTGTCATTATATCAGTGTATTTCTGGGCACATCAGCACTTCCAGGTAATAAACTCTTGCCTCTTTTGTGTGGTGTCAGGCATCACATCACAAAGTAGTGTGCAGCTTGGCACAGGAGAGGGGTCCTCTGTTGAGTGTGATATTCAAAAATGGCCACAAAATACTAGTTTTTAGTTTTTAGATGCTTACCATATGATGCTCACCATTAGACAAAGCTTGGGATAGTTACTTAAAGCAGTTGTAATGAAGTAACTATTTACAGTGTGGATTCAGAGTTGCCAGATTGAAAATTGGAGGAGGTTCCTTTTCCTTTAACAGTTGTTTAGAACATGGAATTTCAGCACGTATTGCCTGTCAAGCAAACAGGAAACAAGCAACATCTCCTGAAAATCCTTCTTTTATGCAACCATTAAAGGAAAAGGAGTCCTCTCCAGTTTTCAGTCCTTTTTTAAAAAAATTATTTATTGCAATTTGCAAGAAATAGCAATAGAACAGACAGAGGTGAGATGCAGGCAAAATGCCACTAAGGAGGGATTCATGAAGGTCTACTACAAACAATCATATAGTATAAGTCATCGGCATCATTAGGCTTCCGTAAAGGCCTCCTTCCAGAAATTCAAATGCTGATCTGGTGGTTTTAGCTGACTCGAATGATTGTTAATATAATCCAAAAAAGGACACCATGGCTCAGTACAGGCTTTGCAGTGGCCTGGGGCTGAAATTAGGGCTCAAGAGAACAGAGCATTCATATGCTCATTGCTCTCCGGGCACTATTTTAGTGTGCACGTGTTCACATGATACATGTGCTGATGATGTGCCTTGTGCGCTGCTTCCAAATGGTGCGGCGCACAAGAGACATCATCATGCCGCTCCAGAGCGCTAATCATGCCTTGGCAGCAGTGAGGAAAGGAGCTGTGTTTCACAGCTCCTTTTTGGAGCAGATTGTTGCTGTGGTCATGTGGTTGCTTCGACAATGATCTCTACAGCCCCCATCTCTCTTCAAAAGAAGCACAATAGAGGTTATCTATCCTGACTGACAACTTTTCCATTAGGAAACTGTCTTGGAACACTAAAATTTGGATCCCAAGTCCATTTTTCTAACTTGGGGGCCTTGCAGGGGCTGCATGGACTACCAAAAAACAAAACAAAACACACACACACACAGGAAGGGGAAAAATGACAATTGTACTTCTAGCTTTGAGAAACTGTTTTTTAAAGTTAAACAGTGGGGAGAGGCTTCAACTATTTATATGAAGAACTGTCACTCCTCGAGGCAATGTGTGTGTGTTTGCATGCAACTTCATTTTATCCACCCCTAATTTATAGTAACTATTTTTTAAAATGACTTTTCCTGTGTTGTAAAAGCAAAAGTGGGCATCTGTGGCTTTTCAAGTGTTTCTGGACCACAGTTTGTACATTCCTGCCTTCTATGGCTGATGGAATTTGTAGGCCATAAACATCTAGAAGGCTGCATTTGTCTACCACCTGAGAAGTAACTGGAATGATTGCTTTCAAGTAACTTAAAAAAAAACCCCATGCTGCAAACATTTGGGTGTAACACACACCCTCTTCCCTTCCATCTTCTTGTTACTTCAGCACCCACCACAACAGAGCATGAAGCAGAAGTACAAGCCTACATTTGAACCATGTGATATTCCTTCTGCACCATTTAGTTAGGTAACACCCCTGTAACTATAAAAGTAACTAAAAGGTTACCATGACTCTTCAAAAGGGGCAAAGTTGTCCCTCATTACATTACTGTTGTAATATAGCTCAGTTGTTGTTGTTGTGTGTCTTCAAGTCATTTCCTACTTACGGTGACCCTAAGGCAAACCTGTCATAGGACTTTCTGGGGTTGAGAGTGTGCGACTCACTCAAGGCCACCCAACTCCTAGATCCCTTTCACATGTACTGTTTTCAAGCCAGGTGTCCCCCCCCCCCCCATATCTATGCATTTAATTTCTTCTGCCTAAGTATAGTATCTTGCATTTTTCCCTATTGAAATTCATTTTGTTAGTTTTGGCCTAGCTATTAAGATTAATCATGTCCTCTGGATTCTAGCTACTTCTCCTAATTTGGTATCATGTGCAAATTTGATGAGCTTGTCTTCTATTCCTTCATGTAAGTCATTGATAAATATGTTGAATAGCACTGGGCCCAGGACAGAACCCTGTGGCACTCCGCTGGTCACTTCTCTCCAAGATGAAAAGGAACCATTGGGGAGCACTCTTTGGGTTCGGCCGGTCAACCATTTACTAATCCACCTAACAGTTGCATTGTTTAACCCACATTTTACTAGCTTTTTTGCCAGAATATTGTGAGGGATCTTGTCAAAGGCCTTACTAAAGTCAACACATTATGTATGCACAACATTCCCTTCATCTACCAAGCTGGTGATTTCATCAGAAAAAGAGACAAAATTAGTCTGGCCTGTTTTTGAGAAACCTCTGTTGACTTTTTGCAGTTATGGCATTTTTTTTCTAAATGCTTACAGACTCTTTGTTTAATGATCTGCTCTAGAATCTTTGGCGGTATTGATTTTAGCCTACCTGGGTGGTAATTGTTTACGTCCTCTTTTTCCCCTTTTTTGACTTCTCCTGTCTCGGAAAGTCTCAAAGATTATTGCCAATGGCTCTGAGATTACATTGGCCAGTTCTTTTAATACTCTTGGAATAACCTGCTTCCACTAATTCTCAAATCCCACCATTAATAAATCATTTTCTTTTTTCTGCCCCCACCCAAAAAAAAATCAGTCAGGGGTTTCCAGTCTTTTTTTAAAAAAACATTAACAATTTTCCCCTATTCAGAGCAGATAATTGTTTCCGACTCATAGTGACCCTGAGGTGACCCTCCCATGGAGTTTTCTAGGGTTGAGAGTGTGTGACTCACCCAGGGTTACCTAGTGGGTTTCCATGGCCAAGCTGGGAATTGAACCCTGATCTCCAGAATTGTAGGCCAACACTCTAACCACTGCTGCACACTGGCTCTCATCTGTACATAAATGCAATCCAAAAGCTGATTTGCTTTACTCAAAACCATAACTCTTTTTGTCCATCCTAAATATTTCAAGTAATTGTGAATAAGGATATTGTTTAAAACTATATCCCTTTGCAAGTAACTTCTCCTCCGAGTTGAAGTTACATCCTTCCTAGCAATTCTCCAGAAATTATTTTGGTAGGTTAGTCACCTTTCTTTGCCTGTTATTTTTATGCTATAATGAGCTTCTTGTCCTGAGACCCATAAATACATTTTTGGGCACAGGATGGGTTTATGTTTATTCTATAGTCTTATGAACAGCAGTCTTTCAAGGATGCTCTTGCTTTGGTTTTCCTGCTTCAGTGAGTTCTGGACTCGATGACCGTTGGGGTATCTTCCAATTCTACAATTCAATGATGCTTAACAAGATCACCCTACACTGTTATAGTGCTATTAATCCACTTTAACTTTTATGGCTGTCTTCTGTGGAATTCTGGGGTTTGTAGTTTAGGGAGGTCTAGGAGCTCTCTCTCTGAGAATCCTAAATGCTTCTCCCTAAACTACAAACCCCAGATTCCACAGGAGGCAACCGTAACAGTTAAAGTGGAATAATAGTGCTATAACAGTATAGCATGATATTGTCTTCTATTGTATTAGTGGGGGAGTTAGAATCTCACGCCTTGCTTTCGATGAAGGATAGAGAAACTTTCATCTTTTGAGGATCCCCAGTCAGGTTTCAAGATTCCTCACTTTACTATAAATTGAGCCCATGCTTTCCACTACAAAGAAATCAGGAGGAAAAATATTAGGAATGACTACAATTCAGCACTCAGAATACATAGAATGCCACCTCCTGTCACACCTCCAGGTGAGCATTGCTTTGGGAATGCAGGATAGATAAGGTGTTGTAAAGCTTTGGGAAGAATGATTTATCTTATTTATTTGCCTGTGCATTTATCAGAGGGAGGCCAGGAGGGGGATGAGTGTTTCCCACTCTTTATGCTTGCAGCTAAGAGAGGGGGGTTATGTCCTTATGTAAAGCTATTGTGACACGCCCCACTGTCTTTTTCTTATCAGGCACTCATTCATTCTGGAATGGATTATATCTTGTATAATGAAGCATGATCTACCCAGTGTATTTAGCATGATAAAAGAATAATGCATCATTTTTGGACCTGTCAGGGTAATACTGTGGGTGCCTCGCAGTAGGCATATAAGCAGTGTCTCATTCTGTCCCAAAGGAGAGGAGCAGGAGAAGCGTGGAGGATAGCAGGAAGGCTACTATTGTCTCCTTGTGTTTCCCAGATAATAAGCAGTTGATGATTATTTTAAACCTTTGGTTCAAATGGGCTGCAAGTAATTTGTGTGTGTGTGTGTGCATCTCACCCACTTTTATTTTGCTTTGGCACTAAGGAAGTCTTGAAAAATAGCCCATGCTTGTAAGCGCCGTTGTGTACCAAGGACTGATAAATGTATCAGACTCCAGCATGACTTTATCTCGGCACCAGATTTGGGTAGCTTGCAAGGATTTAGGTCAGTGGATAATTCAGGCAAACTGCAAATCTTAATGCTATTGACAAAAGGCAACACACAGATTGCTAGCACATTTTATAAACCCCCAGCCTGTTCTTTCCTTCTCCAGTCCTGTTAAAAAAAACAACAACAACCAAAAAACCAACCTAGAACAATAGATTCACTGTGAAATGCCCTCGAAATCTATCTAATGGGACAAATTTAACACATCACTCTGGGAGTGATGGGGCTGGGTTTTTGTAGGATTTTACTGTGTCTTTTTGGCCTGTGCTTTTCTGTAAAGGAGCTGCTAAATTACAGGTGTCCTTTATTGGCTTAGAAGGGGTTGTTGACATGGTCACATGGGGGTGAGTCAGATTTGCAGCCAGCTAGGCAATATGGCAGGAAAGGTTTTCATAAAGCAGAAGGTGTTTTTAGTCTCATCCCCTCCCCAGCTGAAGCTGTTGGCAGTAAAATCTGTCTCCTGGTTTAAAAAATTGTGCATGGTGTGTGGAAAGCAAATTGAAAAATCTCTCTTTCTCCTTGTGCTAGAACCTAATGAGGTCATCCACTGCAGCTAAACAGTGGGGAAACTCAGTATAGAAATACAAAGTTCTTCTTCACACAGGACATTGTCAAAATGTGGAATTCATTTAACACAGGATATAGAGATGGCTACCATCTCTCTCTCTCTCTCTCTCTCTCTCTCTCTCTTTCTCTCTCTTTCTCTT
This sequence comes from Urosaurus nigricauda, assembly GCA_034509955.1. Taxonomy (NCBI): domain Eukaryota; kingdom Metazoa; phylum Chordata; class Lepidosauria; order Squamata; family Phrynosomatidae; genus Urosaurus; species Urosaurus nigricauda. The sequence goes on from JAOEGL010000014.1 coordinate 4,956,576, forward strand.
TCTGACTTTTTTCGCTAACGAAGGTTCAGGAAGGACTCATCCCACACTTTCTACAAGCACATTGATGACTAAAAAGGCCAATCCGAGATAAACAAGTCCGGTTATAGAAAGCACAGCAAAAGGTCTCCTTGGGTGATGTTTCGAAGTTGGAGTTCTTTCTGCATTGTCATTTCTCTTCGAGACCCATTTGATGTGAGTTCTCGAAAGAGGCTGCAACATTGTGGATAGTGCATCTCCATGCCTCCCGATGTGAGGCCAGGGCAGACCATTGTTGGTGATCAATTTGGCCAAGCTTGGGATGTTGTTTCAGGGAGTCCTTGTATCTCTTCTTTGGGGCACCCCTCTTACACTGACTCGTGGCGAGTTCACCATAGAGTACTATTTTTGGGAGGCGGTGGTCCTACATCCTAGAAACGTGCCCTGCCCAGCACAGCTGCGTTTTCAATAGCATAGCCTCAATGCTGGTGATCCCTGCTTGCTGAAGGACAGCAACATTCGTCACATAGTCCGTCCAGTGTATATTTAGGATTGTGTGCAGACAGTGCTGACGAAAGCGTTCGAGGAGTCGTAGATGTTGGCGATGAGTGCCCCATGTTTCAGACCCATAGAGGAGAATGGGCAGTACAATGGCTCTGTACACACGGATTTTTGTGCTTCGCCTCAGGTGTTTGTTACTCCAGACTCTTTTGTGAAGCCTTCCAAATGCACTATATGCCTTTGCTAATCTGTGATCAATCTCTTTATCAATCTTGGCATCTGAGGAGATGATACTTCCCAGGTAGGTGAACTGCTGGACGGACTTAAGCCCAGATTTGCCTATGGTAACGTGGGGGTGATAGTGCTCTTCCTGTGGTGCAGGCTGGTAGAGAACTTCCATTTTCTTCATACTGACTTCCAGCCCAAACAGCTCTGCAGCCGTTGCAAAGGAGGATGTTAGGCATTGCAGAGCTGTTTCTGTATGGGCAACAAGGGCAGCATTGTCAGAGAAAAGCAGCTCATGGACTAGATAGTTTAGAGTCTTCGTGGGAGCCCTCAGAAAGCTTAAGTTAAACAAGCTACCATCAGTACGGTAACATATATACATGCCGTCTTCTTCTTTGAGATCTGCCGTAGCTCTTTGGAGGATCATGCTGAAGAAGATTGTAAATAGAGTTAGAGCGAGAACACAACCTTGTTACACATCGGCCTGATCTAGATTGGCAAAAAGAAGTGTGTTCATGGCTGCATGAAACTCTAGCCTTTAGATGAGAAAAAGGGAAAGTGTGCCATGAAAATGCTTTTTTTTTTTTTTTTTTGCGTTCTAGGGGAGAAGAAGCACCTTTAAAAAGGTGCTGGTTTTCCCAGCTTCTTTTTTAAAAACTGCGGAACAGCGCAGCTCCATCTAAAGGCTGTGGTGCAGCTGCTAAGCATTAAGGAAAAGGCAACTTCATGTCACACTTTCCTGCCAATCTAGAAAGCCCCACCATTAGTTATTAGAAAGGGCTCTGAGAGAGCATCGCCATATCTGACTTAACCGTGCTGGCCCTCATGTAGCAAGATAATCATTTTGAGGAATTTGGGGGGACATCCTAGTCGTTCCAGGATCTGCCACAGACCTTTTCTACTTACAGTGTCGAAGGCTTTGGTAAGGTCGACAAATTTTACATAGAGTCCTCTGTTCTGCTCTCTACATTTCTCTTGCAGTTGTCTAAGAGCAAATACCATATCTGTAGTGCTCCTATTAGCTCTGAAGCTACATTGGCTTCCAGGGAAAAGTTCTTCTGCAATAGCAGGAACTAATCTGTTCAGGAGTATCCTTGCAAGGATTTTTCCAGCAATGGAGAGCAGTTTTATACCTCGATAGTTTGAGCAATCAGATTTTGCTCCTTTTTTCTTATACAGGATGATGATAACTGGATCTCAGAGATCTGATGGCAGTTCACCTTTTCCCCAGCAACTCACAAGGAGCTCGTGGAATTTAGCATGGAGTACATGGCCTCCGTGTTTCCAAGCTTCAGGTGGGATTCGATCAATCCTGGCTGCCTTGCCGTTTTCCATCTGCTGTATGGCCTTAATGGTTTCTTCCAAAGTGGGAGCCACATCCAGTTCATTTTTCATCAGTTGTTGTATCATATGTTGGATAGCTGAGCCTTGGACTACTCAGTTGGCACTGAAGAGATTTTGGAAATGTTCAGCCCGTCGATTCAGGACGAAGGCTTTGTCTGTGATTAGTGTTTGACCATCCGTACTATATAAGGAGCTTTGGACCTGATAAGTAGGTCCAAACACTGCTTTAAGGGCTTCGTAGAATACTAATACTAATACTAATAATATATTTATTTATATCCCACCCCTCTGGAATCACCCAGATCTGCACAATGTTGTGTCTTTTCTGCTAAATTGATCCACTACTTGTTCTGAATGCCTCAGAGTTTTTGTTGGAGTTTACTACATGCAAGAAGGAAGGCTGCTTTTCATACATGGCAAGATGGCTGAGCGAGGTGTTCCTGATGAGTAGTTCTCTTCTTTGCCAAAAGCTTCTGGATCTCTTGGTTGTTTTCATCAAACCAATCTTGGTTTTTCTTGTGGGAGAACCCGAGGGATTCTTCCGCAGACTGCAAGATACTGTTTTTGATATGTTGCTTAAGCACTGTAAGAGAAGAAGGGTGGTCTTCAAGTTTTGATTGCAGATTTGCCTGGAAACTATCTCTCATGGCAGCTTCTTGAAGATTGTTGACTTGGAGTCTCCTCTTTAAGATGCCACCCCTCTTATGTTTGAGTTTAAGATGAAGATTTAGTTTGCATCTTAAAAGGCGATGATCTGTTTGACATTCTGCACTGGGCATCACTTGAGTATGATGGACATCGTGAATGTTTCTCTGGCACACTAGAACATAGTCAATAAGGTGCCAGTGTTTGGATTGGGGATACATCCAGCTTATCTTCAAGCTGTCTTTCTACTGAAAGATAGTGTTTGTAATAGTCAATTGCTGTTCTGCACAAAACTCTAGCAGGAGGTGTTATCATGATAATTTCCAACACCATGCTTGCCTAGAACACCTTTCCAGGCTTCGAAGTTCTTTCCTACTCTGGCATTGAAGTCACCAAGGATAATGATTTTATCTTGTGCAGGGACTTTTTGTATGAGGTGGCGTAGGTCTGAGTAGAATTTGTCTTTCTCCACAGGGTTCCTTGCATAGTTGGGGCATGTATACTGAAGAGAACAACATGTGGGAGGCGTAAGGAGATAATGCGATCAGAGTGACCTGTTGGCAGGGTTTCGAATTTGGAGGCAATGGAGTTTTTAATCATAAAGTCTACTCCTAGAAGATGTTTTTCAGCTTTTGGTTTGCCAGACCAGTAGAGTGTATAGCCGGCACCATGTTCTTTAAGGCTGCCTTCCTCATGGAGATGAACTTCACTAAGAGCAGCGATATCAATAGTAAGTCGTGATAGTTCATGGGCTATTAGAGCAGAATGATGCTCAGGACATCCACTATCTGCAGAATCTTGCATGATTCTGATGTTCCATCATGCAAGCGTCAGTCTGTTTGCACCTTTGGAGGCTGGTGTGTGCCTTTGTATCTTTGTTTTTCTTTGACCGCATCAGAAGACCACATCAGAAGACCGTATCAGAAGAAGGTTCCCCCTGCGCCAAACCCCCTACTGGAGCCTACGGCAGCCTGCTGTGAGGTGCTTAATACCCACTTTGCAGATAAAATCTCTCAGATCAGAGCCAACTTGGATGCCAATATTTGTTCAGAGCCCATAAGTGAGGTGTCCATCCACTCCGTTGCTGTCAGTTTACTGGATGAGTTTCAGTCGGTGAGTACCGATGATGTGCACAAGCTCCTTGGTAGTACTAGGAAGACGACATGCTCCCTCAATCCATGTCCATCTTGGCTGGTCGTCCAGGGAGAGGACACATTGAGAACATTCCTTCGGGATGTGATCAATGCATTCTTCAGAGAAGGTATTGTTCCATCGTGCCTGAAGGAGGCGGCTGTCAAACCTCTCCTGAAGAAACCTTCCCTTGATCCCCTGGACAGGAACAACTACAGACCAGTGTCCCTGCTGCCTTTTCTCAACAAGGTGATCGAGAGAGCTGTCACCTCCCAACTCCAAGCCATCTTGGATGAAACTGATTATCTCGATCCATTTCAAACCAGCTTCAGGAGGGGATTTTGAGTGGAGACTGCCATGGCCGCTCTGACAGATGACCTCCACCTGAGTATCGACAGGGGTAGTGTGACCCTGCTGGTGCTCTTGGATCTCTCAGGGGCTTTTGACACCATAGATCTTTCCATTCTTCTGGTCTGGCTGAGAGAGTTAGGGATCGGAGGCACCGCGCTCCGGTGGTTCCGGTCCTTTCTCTCTGGCAGATCCCAAAGGGTGAGGCTCGGGGACAGCTGCTCTTCTAAAACTGAGCTTAATTGTGGTGTCCCTCAGGGCGCCATCCTCTCCTCGATGCTATTTAATATTTACATGAAGCCGCTGGGTGAGATCATTCGGAGGCAAGGAGCTCAGTGTCTTCAGTATGCTGATGACACTCAATATATCTCTCCATGACCAGATCATCTGCTCAGACTTCAGATGGCGTCTCTCCTCTCAATGACTGTCTTGCGGCGGTAATGGATTGGATGAGGGAAAACAAATTGAAGCTCAGTCCCGACAAAACGGAGGTACTTACAGTTACAGGCCCAAAACCCGGATTGGGAATACAATCCCCAGTCCTCGATGGAGTCACACTCTCCTCAAAGGACTCTGTTCACAGTCTGGGGGTACTTCTTGACTCGTCACTTCACATGACTAATCAGGTGAATGCGACAGTCAGCAGTGTCTGTTACCAGCTTCGGCTGATACGCCAGCTGCGCCCTTTCCTGGACATGAGGGATCTGGAAACTGTGGGGCACGTGCAGGTAACCTCACATCTGGACTTCTGTAACAAGCTCTACATGAGGCTACCCTTATGCTTGACCTGGAAACTTCAATTGGTCCAAAATATGGCATCCATGCTTGTCTCTGGCACATCTAGGAGAGAGCACATTACACCAGAGCTTAAATCCCTCCACTGGCTGCCAATTAGTTTCCGGGCACAGTACAAGGTGTTGATTTTAACCTTTAAAGCCCTACATGGCTTGGATCCATCCTATCTTCGGGACCGTCTCTTCCCGTATAACCCCCCCCCCCCCGCACACTTCGATCCTCTGGGAGGAACCTGCTACAGCCTATGAAGACCAGGCAGGCACAGACCTCCCAGAGAGCTTTTTCATGTGTCGCCCCCAGGCTGTGGAATGACCTGCCGGATGAGATGCATCTCATGGTATCTGTTGATGGCTTTAAGAAAGCCTTAAAGATGCATCTCTTCCAGCAGGCCTTCCCTGACAGTACTTAATATCTTCCGGCTCCAATTATTTGAGATTTACCAACTTAAGATCATAACTCTCTTTGGTTTTATTCCCAGTGAGCCCAGCTTTCCTTACTAATGTTTGAATTTTTAGGTTTTTAGTATTGTTTTGTTAGATGTTCCTGGTTTTAGTTCATTGTTAATTTAATCACATTTTAAGGGGGGGGGAGGTTGGGATTTTAACTGTCTGCTGTTTTAAACATGTTGTACACTGCCCTGATTCCTTGCTCAGAGGGGTGGGCTATAAATAAAAATTATTATTATTATTATTATTATTATTATTATTATGACACCCGTCGCCAACCAGGTAGATGGAGATGAGCTTTCATTAGGCCACCTTTTCTAGGCCCCTCTCCATATGGAGCAAGCAGTGCTCTCCTTTAAAAAGGCTGCTTGGTCATTCAGGATGCTGCCGAACAAGACTGTCATTTCCTGGTCAGTCCTGAGCAACCAAAGTCCTGAACCACCTGCATGCAGGATTGGGTCTGCGGCTTCCAGTGCATCTTTCACCTGCCGTTTTGTCCCTCACTTATCACTACAGGACTTTTTTGGGGTGGGGGGTTCGGGTGTATCCTTCGAGCTTGTGCAATGGATCTTTCTGGTGGAGCGCAGCGTGCACAGAACTGGCCTCACCCTTTAAACCAGAAGTTTGTCTGCCGGGGTGTCAGCTAGATCCTCGGGTCGTAGGTTTGATTAGAGTTTCCTTCTCTTAGATGGTTTACCTTACAGGGTTAGACGGGCACCGTCTGCCTGGGTTTGGGATTGGAGTTTTCCTTCTCCTAGGATGGTTGCCATAGGGCTAAAGAGCCCATCCTGCCCTTTGACATTCTTTGTAGACCCTTCGGTTGTGACCTGTCTGGCATGGGAGGCCCTATCAGTGGCTGTTTATGCCACTGCCAGCATAGCTCACAGCTTCATTAGGGTACGCAAGCCTTTCCCCCACGACAAGGGGGCGTCAATGGAGAGGAAGAGCTGCCATGTGTAGATAGCTTTTAAAAAGAGATTGGGTAAATTTACAGAGAATCAGAGTGGCTATATTCCTACCCTCCAACTTTCCTGATCTGGCAAGGAAAGTCCTGTTTAACCTTCTATCATCCCACTTTTTCCGGTATTGTTAAAATGTTCGTTTCTCTCTCCTCCTCCCACATCATCCACTTGCCACCGTTACTGTAAACTAAGTTGAAAGCGCAAAAGAGGCTTGCATTGACTTATCTGGGAGGGGAGGAGCAGAGAGTGCAGAATCTTGCCCATCCCACTGCAGAGTCTCCTAGCTTGTCTATTCATCATTAATACCTTTAGCCAGTTTGACCACACTTTGCTGTTGCTTGGTTATCTAGGTCTCATTTTTCATATGTCCAATGTTGGAGTGTATGTATATATCATAGAATCATAGAATTGGAAGAGACCACAAGGGCCATCCAGTCCAATCCCCTGCCATGCAGGAACTCCAAATCAAAGCATCCCTGACAGATGGCCATCCAGCCTCTGCTCAAAGACCTCTAAGGAAGGAGACTCCACTACACTCCGAGGAAGTATGTTCCACTGTCGAACAGCCCTTACTGTCAGGAAGTTCCTGCTAATGTTGAGGTGGAATCTCTTTTCCTGAAATTTGCATCCATTGTTCTGCGTCCTAGTCTCTGGAGCAGCAGAAAACAAGCTTGCTCCCTTCTCAATATGACATCCCTTCAAAAACCTCTAGTGTTGCTGTTGTTGCATGCCTTCAAGTCAATTAATACTTTTGGTTACCCTAAGGTGAACCTATTTTTTTTCTTGACACGTTTTGTTTAGAGGGAGTTTGCCAGAGGTTATATGCCATGGAAGATCGGTTTCTGGGAAGCATGAGATGGAGAGTGCAGCTGCACTCCCATCATGACGCCAAGTTTTCCATAGGCTTCCCATTATATGAACAGAATGCTGGACTAAAAGGAACCCTGGTGGCCCATTGGTTAAATGCCGGTCTTGCAGCCACAGCATTTTAAGTTTGATCCTGGAGGGCTCCAAGGCTGGGGATTCTGAGAGTTGTAGGTCAAAAAGGATTTTTTAATCCAAGCTCTGGTTTTGCCTTTAACAAGGGTAGACCACCTCTGTAGCTTCAGGAGCCAGTTATCTCTCCTGGGACCTTCCAAAGGCCACACAGATTTCCCAAAAATGGGGAGAAAATTTTCAGGAAAAAAGGTTAAACAGCACATTGGGGTTGCAATCTATTTAAAAGGTAAACTGCTATTCCTGCGGTTTTCTGAGATTACATTTATCTGTTTATTTTTCATAAGAATAAGTGACATCTGGACGGGTTTTTTTCCTTTTTTTGTGGGTTTTTGGGGCTCTGTGGCCATGTTCTGGAAGAGTTTATTCCTGGTGTTTCACCAGCATCTGTGCCTGGCATCTTCAGAGAAATCTTCAGTTCTCTGAAGATGCCAGCCACAGATGCTGGCAAAATGTCAGGAATAAACTCTTCCAGAACATGGCCACATATTCCACCACCACCCCCCTATGGATGCTAGCTGTGAAATCCTTCAGCTTTCTCTGGAGAACCTAAAGGGGTTGAGGGACATTACAAAACCAGCCTCAGGGAGTGGCATGTGGCTCCAGGGCTCCATTTTGCCTAGCCTTGGCCTATTTGCAGCTGCTGTGAAGTAAAGACATCAGACTTTTTCTGTGTACTGTTTCTAAAAAGCCTGCATTATCCATAAAAGGGTACTCCGCAATCTCCCTACCACTATACATGCGTATAAAAAATTCTATCCCATTCTCCTGCACAATTCGCCACCATAGATGAAGTAATTCATTTAAATATTTTCAGGCTGCTATCTGTTGATTGCAATTTCTGATGTTCTTGATGAAGTGGCCTGTTTTTTCTTTTGTTTGTTTGTTTTGTTTTTTTCTCCAAAGGGCTTTGAAAATTGCTTGACCACTTAGGACTAGAGGCTTGGGGAAAGGTATCCACAATTTGGGGTGAATGTGTGTTTCTCCCTCCTTGTTTAAAATAGGTCCACCACCAATAGCATTTTGCCTTTGTTCCATGTCAGGTGGGCTCCATGCTTTGATTGGTAGATTAATCAGCTGAAAGCTTTGGTTGGTTAATTGGCAGGGTATGCCTTTTTAAACAGAAAGAGCAAATCATAAATGGGCTTCCTGAGAATGGTTTGTATCTTATTTGTTCCTTTTTTGTATCTCAAAGCAGGTCTGATGTGGCTGTGGTTTTGGAACAGATTAATGGAAGAAGGCAAAACTGATGATAGTCTTTGCTTTTGTCCATGAGTGGCAGCTGTGTTTGTGAAATTTTATTACATCCTTTTTCTGCCATTGCAAAAAGTTACCTGTCACAGAGGTTGAATCATAGAATCATAGACCCATAGAGTTGGAAGAGACCACAAGGGCCATCCAGTGCAACCCCCTGTGATGCAGGAACTCTCCATCAAAGCATCCCCAACAGATGGCCATCCAGCCTCTGCTTAAAGACCTCCAAAGAAGCAGACTCCACCACTCTCCGAGGGAGTGTATTCCACTGTCGAACAGCCTTTACTGTCAGGAAGTTTCTCCTAATGTTGAGGTGGAATCTCTTTTCCTGTAGCTTGCATCCATTGTTCTCGGTCCTAGTCTCTGGAGCAGCAGAAAACAAGCTTGCTCCCTCCCCAATATGACTTCCCTTCAAATATTTAAACAAGGCTATCATATCACCTCTTAACCTTTTCTTCTCCAGGCTAAACATCCCCAGCTCCCTAAGTCATTCTTCATAGGGCATGGTTTCCAGACCCTTAACCATTTTTGTTGCCCTCTTTTGGACCCGCTCCAGTTTCTCCGCATCCTTTTTAAATTGTGGTGCCCAGAACTGGACGCAATATTCCAGGTGGAATACTGTTGATTCATGTTCAACTTATGGTCTACTTGGACTCCTAGATCCCTTTCACATGTGATCTCGTTCAGCCAGGTGTCCCCCATCTTATATCTGTGCATTTCATTTTTCCGTCCTAAGTGCAGTACCTTACATTTCTCTGTGTTGAATTTCATTTTGTTAGCTTTGGCCCAGCTTTCTAGTCTATTCAAGTCATTTTGAATTTTGATCCTGTCCTCTGGGGTATTAGCTACTCCTCCTAATTTGGTGTCATCTGCAAATTTGATAAGTATACCCCCAATACTGTCGTCCAAGTCATTAATAAACTTATTGAATAACACTGGGCCCAGTACAGAACCCTGTGGGACCCCATCTTTTAATACCCTTGGATGTAGTTCATCTGGTCCTGGAGACTTGTATTCATTTAGATTAACCAGGTATTCCTGTAGTATTCTTTGCTGAAATTCCCCTATTCTGTCTTCTGCTCCATTATCCTTAGGTTGAGCACCCTTTGCCTTTTCTGAGAAGACTGAAGCAAAGAAGGTGTTGAGTAATTCTGCCTTTTCTCTGTCCCCTGTTAGCATTTTGCCATCTTCCCCACACAGCGGACCTATCATTTCCTTCTCCTTCCTTTTGCTGTGGACATACCCATAAAAGCCCTTTTTATTGTTCTTAACCTCTCTAGCAAGCCTGACTTCATTCTGTGCTTTAGCTTAGAATCATAGAATCATAGAGTTGGAAGAGACCACAAGGGCCATCCAGTCCAACCCCCTGTCATGCAGGAACTCCCAGTCAAAGCATTCCCGACAGATGGCCATCCAGCCTCTGCTTAAAGACCTCCAAGGATGGAGACTCCACTACACTTCGAGGGAGTGTGTTCCACCATCGAACAGCCCTTATTGTCAGGAAGTTCCTCCTAATGTTGAGGTGGAATCTCTTTTCCTGCAGTTTGCATCCATTGTTCCGCGTTCTAGTCTCTGCAGCAGCAGAAAACAAGCTTGCTCCCTCTTCAATATGACATCCCTTCAAATATTTGAACAGGGCTATCATATCACCTCTTAACCTTCTCTTCTCCAGGGTAAACATCCCCAGCTCTGTAAGTCGTTCCCCATAGGGCATGGTTTCCAGACCCTTCACCATCTTAGTTGCCCTCCTTTGGACCCGCTCCAGTTTCTCCACATCCTTTTTGAATTGTGGTGCCCAGAACTGGACACAGTATTCCAGGTGGGGCCTGAATAAAGCAGAATAGAGCGGCACTATTACTTCCCTTGATCTAGACGCTACACTTCTATTGATGCAGCCTAAAATAGCATTGGCCTTTTTAGCTGCCGCATCACACTGTTGACTCATGTTCAAGCTTTTCTGACTTTTCTGACTACAGGTGCTTGCTATTTATTTGAATTCCTCTTTGGTGATTATCCCATTTTTCCATTTCTTATACATGTTCTGTTTAAAACTTAGTTCAGTTGAAAGTTCCTTAGTCATCCATCCTGGTTTCTTGAGACATCTCCCATTTTTCTTCCTCATTGGAACTGTTTGAAATTGTCCTTTTAGTATCTCCCTTTTGAGGAACTCCCATCCATCTTGAACTCCGTTCTCTTTTAGTATTTCTGACCATGGGATCACCCCCAGTATTTCTCTAAGTTTTCTAAAATCAGCTTTCCTAAAATCTAGAATGTGTGTCTGACTATGCCTGGTTTCTCCTTTCCATTGCATAACAAACTCCAGGAGAACATGGTCACTCCCACCTAAGGATTCAACCACTTGCACCCCATTAACTAGGTCATCCCTGCTGGTTAGGATCAAATCCAAAATTGCTGACTCTCTTGTTGCCTCTTGCACCTTTTGGACAATGAAATTGTCTTCCAGGCCAGTGAGGAATTTGCTAGACCTAGAGGATTTGGCTGAGTTTGACTTCCAGCAAATATCCAGATAGTTGAAGTCACCCATCACTACTATATTTTTCCTATGAAATGTATGTACATTTATTTAAATAGAAACAATTAGCTGACTAAATGCAGAGTATGAATCAGCTCAAGCCTCTTTGGTCTGTTGATGGCCATCGTAGTCACCAATAGCAGCATCTCTCCAACATTAGTTTAGATAAGTATAACCAATCAGGTTATACTTATTGAACAGAACAACCATTGGACAGAATGAGGTTGCTGCAACAGTTACAGGGGTATGGTATGCAGAGAAGTGGTAGTGGAGGACCAAGATGTCCATAAGGCAGGGCTGGGGAAACTGTGAGACACAAGCCATATGCACTCCCTAGGGTTGTTTTTTTTTAATAGCACTCGCCAGTCCCCTCGCCTCTTCCCCCCAAAATTGAGATCCAAATAAATTCCTGGTTGATCCAAATAAATTCCTGGTTTTAAAAAAAAGCTTTAAACATTCCCTTTCCCAGGGTCACCCCTCCTTCCAATCTTAAGAGGTGGCATGATAGCCCTGTTTAAGTATTTGAAGGGGTGTCACATTGAGGATGGAGCAAGCTGCTCCAGAGAATAAGACACAGAACAATGGATGCAAGCTACAGGGAAAGAGGTTTCATCTCAACGTTAATAGTAACTTCCTGACAGTAAACTATTCAACAGTAGAAGACACCCCCTCGGAGGAATGGTGGAGTCTCCTTTTTTGGAGGTCTTTAAGCAGAAGCTGGAGGGCCATCTGTTGGGGATGCTTTGCTTGTGAGTTCCTGCATGGCAGGAGATTGGACTGGATGCCCCTTGTGGTCTCTTTCAACTTTGGCTGGTAGCATTTCATAGAATCGTAGAATCACATTCTCATGGGACCAACCTTGAAGCGCCCATCGGAATCTCTGCTCCCCACACAACTGCTCATTAACTGCCCCCAGGAATGTAAGCAGCTAATATTATTATTAACACAACACAGCACAGCACATCATCCCATATTGATAACACTATAAGCACACAAAAGAGCTGTGCACACTGGCCATAAAGGCTGGCCTGGGGACAGAGTTGGGGTGTGACACATGAAACATGTCCTGACTTCACCCCCAGGGCAGCGTAATGCCACCCGCCACTCACACAGCGTCATGACGCTCCTCTGGCACTGCTTTGCATGAGACAGTGCCAAAGGAGCACCTTAAAGTCACACTGTCATGGCTATCATGCCCTTTCCAGGGCACAAAAAGGAGCCCCTTTTTGCGGCTCCTTTTTGCACCCTGGAAAGACCAGATAGGGGCTGCAACTTGCAGTTGCCACAGCCCCAATCCAAGGAAAATGGAAGCGGCTGCAGACCGGCCCTTATTCTATGCACAGCCCCAATGTCTCTAAGCAGCTATGGCAGGAAATCTAAGGGACTTGGGTCCTGACACTAGGTGAGACCATTTAATTGGTCCATGTAGATGCACACTTGACCAGTCTGAGTGCCTATATTACTCTTATGTTCACCATGCTACCTTTTTTTGCTAAGGAGTGTGAAGGAGTCTGTCCTTGTCTGTAAGCATATGCATACATGTATGTATGTGTATGTATGTATGTATGTGTAGAACAAGTGTAGTTAGTGTGCTGGACAAGGACTCTGGGAGACCAGGATTTGAATCTTTTGTCAGCCATGGAAACCCATTGGGTGACTTTGGGGACATCAAACTCTCATAGACTCAGAGGCAGACAATGGCAAACCGCCTCTGGATAAATCTTGAGACGAAAACCCTATGATAGGACTACCCTGAGTCAAAAATGACTAGAATCCACACAACAACATTATCAAATGTAATGTTTGTGCGTGTATTTATGCATGTATTTAAGGCGCTTAAATACCACAGGCTAAAAACCACAGGCTAAGCAAGCTCCGCTGGGAAGAAGACAATCTGATAAAAATACTCTTTAAAATGCAAAAGCATTGTATTTCATTTTATCCGAGTGTAACAATGGTACAGTAAAACAATGAGTGAAGAAGCATAAGATAAAGTCAAGATAAAACCAACAGCAGAGACTAAGAGACTTCTATATATAAAACCAAGAGCAAAGGTGTAAAAATACTTCTTGAAAGATCATAGGGCACTCCATATCTGCAATAATCTCCCCCAAGAGGCTCCCCTGGCACCTACACAGTGGTCTTTACACCTCTAGATGAAGATGCATCCCCACCCCAAGATCTTTCAAGAAGTGTTTCTGTATTTTTACACCTTTTTTCCTGGTCTTATATGTGGAAATCTCTTAGTCTCTGCTTTTTTTTGTTTTGTTTTGTTTTATTGTATCACTGTTACACTCTGATAAAATGAAATACAATGCTTTTGCATTTTAAAGAGTATTTTTTTTTAATCAGATTGTCTTCTTCCCAGCAGAGCTTGCTTAGCCTGTGGTTTAAAGGCACCTTAAATACACACATAAATACATGCATACATATTACATTTGATGTTGTTGTGCGGCTTCAAGTCCTTTCTGACTTAGGGTAGTCCTACCACAGGGTTTTCATGTCAAGAATTATCCAGAGGAGGTTGCTCATTTTGAGCCAGAAATCAACCAAAAATACAACCTGGAAGTAACCAGAAGTCATTTCTACTTTCTATTTCTTTGGTTTCCAGAAGTTTTTATGCCAGTGTATGTTGTTGTTGTTGTTGCAATGGGAGATGGAGGTAAGGGAGGATGTTGAAAGGCAAGCCTCTTCATGTTTGTAATGTTTTGGGGCCAACTCAGGCTGTTATTTCACCATCATTTTTAAAGTGGGGGAGATCTGAAGGCTATGAAAAGGGGTTGAGGGCCACAGGTGGCCCACAAGTGGCCCACAGGCTGCACTTTCCCCACTTAAGTGTTGTACTTTGACAATTTGTATATGGTTGTTTTAAAGCCACCATAGCACAGAGCAGAACAGAATGAAAGAGTATCTTTGTCATATCATGGTTAGCTTTCTTAAGAAGGTAGATTTGCTCTCAGCCCTTGTGTATGAGCTGCCAGGAAACCTGACCAGGGATCAAAACATTAGAAACAAACAAATGGGGAGAGAAGGTCTAGGAACAAAAGGCGAAAGCATCTCAGTTTGTACAGCTTTATGAACTTACACAAGGCATTCACATCTCACCAAGACAGTGCAGCACTAATGACATGTCTAAACAGGGAGTCAGCTGTAGTATAGGAAGGTAAAATTAAATCAGGATGAAGAAATTTTGAACAGTTAATTAAAAATCAAAATCAGAGTTAATAACAGAAATAATTATCCACGAGGCATTAAATCTGTTGTAACAACTAATCACGAATTATTTCATATTAATATGAGGTCTTACTTCCCTCCACCTCTTTCCATTTAATGCCGAAAATCCATTCCATTAACCAATTTCATTGTTCATTTTAAAGCAGACTATAAGAAAGAATTTCCCAGAAAAACCGGACAAAAGTGATCAAGGCTGTGGATAGTACTGTTCATGCCTAAATTAAATTTTAAGGTAATGTTTGAAAAAGACAAGGATGAAAAATGAAAGTTTCTCCTTAGGGGAATATGTGTTCTTGTAACACATGCAAGGTTTGAAAACACATGCAAGGTTTGATTATGGATTGGGCCCACATTTAGCCATACTTAGAGGAGACATATTGAAACTAATGACTTAAATTAATCATAGCTAAATTAACATTACTTAAATGAATCCTTTCCATACATTAACTGAATTTGGATCAAATCTCATGTCTGATGGGTACCCATTAAGGTCGTAATGCAGAACAAGGAGTTGGGCTATTGTTCCTTCCATTGCAGATGCGTGGCTCAAATTTCAGCCTCCTTGTTGAGACCAGAATGCGTATTATGTCAAGGTGTTTCTGATGGGTGGGGAAACTATGGGCTGAAGCAAATGGCCTGGAAAGATGGAGTGATCTCCATCTGCGATCACTCTGGGCCTGCGGCAACTGCGTGAAATAGAAAATGGGCTACATCCATAACACCTGGACACTTACAAATGATCTGGAAAGTAGCCGTTTTTTGTTGTTGTTGCTAACTGCTCTTGAGTCAAGCCTGACTCATGGTTTTTGTTGTTGTTGTTGTTGTTGTTTTGTGTCTTCAAGCTGTTTCCAATTTATGGTGACCCTCCCTATTTTTATTTTTATTTATTTTTTTGGCAAGTTTTGTTCAGGGGGGATTTGCCTTTACCTTCCTCGTAGGCTGAGATAGTGTGACTTGGTCAAGGTCACCCAGTGGGTTCCCATGGGCTAGTGGGGATTCGCACCCTGGTCTCCAAAGTCGTCCAACCCTCAAACCACTACATCATGATGATTTCTCTAGATAGTATACAATTTTGAAAATATTCAAAAATCAGAAAAGTTTGGAAATCAGGAAAGATGTTTCAGCCACTAGATGTTTTCTTATTTAAATCTCAAGGTAGAGAATGCAGTGTGGTAATATTTTAATTTTAAAAACAAGTTTTTCCTCACTTTGAGGGAAATGTGGAAAAACTATATGACAGACTTATCTTTTATTTGCCAACAACAGAGAAAATTACATTTGCAAAAATGTGGGGAAAATGTGGGAAAAGGAGGAAATTCCCAAAGTCAAAGATGGGCTAATGAAAGTATATGAAGTGATGGTGTTAGACAAGCTAACATTTAGATTGAAAGATAAGTCTGAAGAAGCACTAATAAAAGAATGGAATATATTGATGGAATATTTTAAAAACAAGTGGGGAGAGACAGGTGTAATAAAGTTTAAAAGTTTAATTAAAAAAAGAATAAGAGACAATTAGGTTAGCATGTTAACAGCAGTTGGCAATGCAACTAAATGAGTGTAATTAGAAAATATATGTAGATATACCAATAAAATGAGAAATATGATATGCATGAAGTGTAGGAAATGTATAAAAGAACAGAATTTATAAGAATATAGAATGGAAAAGAATTTATAGAAGAATAGATAATGTTTATGTAGGGGAATAATGTTGGCATGACAAGATCAAAAATAGGATATACAGTCCTCCCTCCAAATTCATGGAGGATCCATTCTGGACCCACTCCCCTGTGAATTTGGAAGTCTGCAGATACTCAAGCCCCATAGGCTTGAATGGCTGCGCACGTGCACATGCGCATGCACCATTAACTTTAATAGAGGTTGCTCATCCGCAAATAATCAAAATTGCGGATCTCAAGTCTGCAAAAACAGAGTGGTGACTGTACAATTGAACTTTACAAATTAAGATAAGCAAGACAGATAGGAAAAAATGTCAAAGTCTGCTAGGCTGGAACTCATATGTTAAATGTTGCGTGTTATGTTTTAGGTTATATTCTGTTAGAAAGTTCTTTTTCATATTGTTACGGTAAACAAAGGGTCAATTAACCCATTCACAACCAATTATGCAAGTGAGGCTTTGTGGGGATTTCCAATCAGACTCATTTATTCCAAACAGTCTCAGTCTGCATGCAGAGTTTCAGCCAAAGTCATCTCATTGACTGAATGTCCCAAACATGGCGTAAACAGTTTTTATTAACCCACAAAATATTCATTGAGCATGCGTAGTTTAACATTCATCCATATATTCCCACCTCATTTCACTGTCTGTATATATATCTCTATCTATCTATTTGCCTTACTGACTGGAACCTTTTGTTTTTAGTTTAGTCCTTGTAACATTCTGATTTCTGGGCATCCAGCCAGTCTTTAGTCTTATCAGGAACACTTGTTGCCATTAGCACGCATTTGCTTCCCTCTTCCCTCCTAAGGTGGGGGCTACAAGCCAGATTCAAAAGGACAAGTTTTTCCTTTAGCTCTATTTCTCACTATGGCTGAACTGTTCATTATTGATCATTAATGGCAGAGATTATTGGTTATCAGTTGGTTATCAATGGCTTTATTAGTTTTCACCTTAACATTCCTCCCTTTTCTTCTGCTGACAAATCAAGCCTTTGATTTGTCTGCATTTATTCCAATAAAGCCATTGATTGCCATAGATGACATACATTATGATGCAAAACAGTTTATGTATCAATAACAGCAATTAACTCCTTTCATCATTTCATTTTTTTGTCCCCCCCCCCAAACCCAATTGAACCATGAATAGGTTTTTGATAGCTGGGAATAAGAATTTCAACACAATTTCAGCACATTCCATTGGCTAAGTCCATTTTCCTCTTTTTTAAGGGACTTTGGCCACAAAAGATTAATGAATATTGTAAAACCAACAGGTCTCTTGGCATCCACTGGCTGTGTGGATTTGCAGCTCCTTCTTCCACTGTCACTTCTCTGCAAAAGTGAAACACAATTTCTTACCAACATCAGGAACTGGAAAGGTTTTCTTCTTTTTCCAAAACTCAGAGAAGGAGGTGTATCTGGTACTTCTGAGACAGAATAATCCCAAACAGTCACTTAACAAGATCTTACCATCAATTCCCATTTCACACTTCACTATTTGGTCTCACTATCTGTGTGTATTGGAACTCTGTGTAATTGCACTGCTTGACTTGGCAGTCTGTGTGCACTGGGAATTTGTGTAATTTGGCATCAATGTCTGCTGTGCCCAAAGTTGCCCACATTACACACTTCCAAAAGGGACAGTGAGCATCCTGCAGACTAACACAATCAGCATTACCTCTTCTGGGTGTTCCAGGACATGTGTATTTGTTCTTAAGTGAGTAGGCTCTTTGCCACTCCAAAGTTCCTCAGTTTGGCCATTCTGCAAATGCTCAGTGCTTCAATGGTTGCCCCTGGCATGGGGAACCCCACCTTAACTCTTGACAATGAGATTCCATTGCCATGAACATATGTGCCTGCAAATACCTTGGACTGGTTTTTCTGCTGGACCATAGCAAGTGTTTTCTCTCTAGTTCTTAACATGTTGAGTTATATGATGTAGTGAAAGGCCAATTGTATACTAGTGCATGAGTGTTTACTCTGATAAACCAATGTTTGCCCAATTTTGTTTCCTGTTCTCACTGTTTTGATGCAATCTCGGCATGGATCACCTTTTCCCATCTCAGATAGTGAACCAAAACCCCCACAATAACTATAATCAACAACAATATTATGACCAAATGAAACAGCTTAAAACAAAGCCTTCTGGCTGAAAGTAGGTGAATCTTCAGGTGGTGACCACTCCTCTCTCCAGGTAGGGAGTGGTTGCAGCACCCTCCAGAACTTCGCTAACTCGGTTTTTCCTGGTGCCAAGTTAGTCTTCTCCCGATCGCGTCCGTTGGCTTCGCTGCCTTGAACCCAGATTCAAGGAGGCTTCGATGGGCGACTAGTGTTGGCCTTTGTCTCCCGGGTCATCTGGAACTCTCTGGTTGGTAACAGATCAGGTTACTGGAATCAGCTCTGCAGTTGGTTGCTTCAATGGGTGCAAACAGGATTCCCATTAACTTTCAAGGAAGTGGGAGTAGTCAACAAAACAGCAAAGAATCTTTTTCCATGTCTTTGTAGTTTTTAATCCAAACTATGTCTTCAGGGCTGAACTCTTGAGCAGGTATTATTTGGTCAAGTTGTTTGCTTCTTTAGTATCAGAGTCTCTACTATGACAGGCAAAACAGCAAGGACCTTTTCACAAGGAGTTGGACTCTTGGCTTCAGGAATGTCTCTCTAGGTCCAATGGAGTTTTCAATTAAACTTGAGTGCTGCACTCCATCTCTCTGAGTTTGGAATGAGGCATCATTGTCACTATTAGTCTGTTGGGGTAATCCATATCTGGAGATGATGTCTCCAAGGGAATGCTTGACTACTCTCTGGTCATTCTTTTCACTCATTTGAAAAGGGTACATATGGCTACTAAAACAGTCTTTTAGCCATCAACAGGTGGCATGTGGGTAAAGTCTACTTGAATACTTGAAACAGTCTGTTACCTTGACTTCTGCATCATGTCTTTTTGTAGCCCATTTTAATGCTTTGGTGAGGGCTATTAGTCTCTGATTTCACTTCAGCAGTTAAGTTGATGTCATTATCTGCATATCTTTGCATTTGTTGCTGTTGTTATTGTCTCACACAAGCTGTGATTCTGTTTTTTCCTTCATCATGTTTTTCCACATATTGCACAGTCTATTTGGGAGGTATTGAAACACTGTAACACCTATTCCTTAATTTTCTGCCTTTTAGATATTCCAGGCTTTTATCTCTCTTCCTTCTCCTTCTCAATCTTTGCTTAGCTCCCTTTTCTAAATTTGAAACACAGTCTTTGGAGCAAGCACACATAAGCATTTCCAAATTTCTCATCTCAAGTCTCTAATTTAAGTCAATTTCCTTTCAAAGGGTAGTAGCATCTAGGAGCACTTTACATATCTAGAAATCCTTTTCTTTGTAGATAGCCCATATCAATGAGGCCTACTTGGAATCAGTATAAATCTTACTGCAATGCTTTCATTAAGGCAATTAGCTCAATGTTTTTGAATTGAGGTCCTTCTTGGAAGGGGACCAGCTTCTCATCTTCCTGAACCACAGCGTAGCCGGCTTGTGGGTTCTTTAAGATGGGGAGCCACAATCTCAATGTCTCGTCTATGGGTGAATTTGACTGCTTTCTCTAATAGGACCAAGCTAGATCCATATTCTTGCTGGACAATTTCATGTTCCAAGCTTCTGGGTGAGCATTCCTACTACTGTTGAACAATTGGAAGGATTTGCTCACGCCTGGTAGCCCCTGGGAGTTGCCCTATCTTCACCAGTCCATTCAAACGGGGTAGGCTCTGGTCTTTTCCTTTTCTTTTTTAGCATATCATATAAGGGTTTGACTATGGAAGCAAAGTCTGAGACTTCATTCTTGCTGTATCCATCCATTCCCAAGTACACTCACAATTTCTCCTTGGTTAAGACAGGGGTTAGCTGCAATTAGCTTGAGTCCTGCTTGCTTTCTAAGATGCTGATGTCTTTGGAGATAACTAATCCTGATTGCTTATTGCTGGCATCTCTGGCTTTTCACAGTCTCCAGGCTAACTGAACAGTTCACTGATGCCATTTAGGCATTTCTCTCTCCTACATACAGGTCCGGTAAACCCAGGGCAGGGGCTTCCATTAGAGCTTGCTTGATTTGCTTAAAAGATTCCTCTTGTTCCTTTCCCCAAACAAAAGGATCTTGGTTACTTCCTCTTGTAGCCTCATGTAAAGGCTTGGCCAAAATAGCAACATTTGGTATCCAGTCGACAGAACCCAGCCGCTCCCAAAAATTCTCTGACTTGCTTTCGGCTTGTGGGGGTAGGGATGGAGCAAACAGTTTGTTTCCTCTCTATCTCCAGGCGTCTCATCCCGTCCCTTAGTTTAAATCCCAAATACTTAACTTCCTGCTGAACTAACTGAGCCTTTTTCTTTGAGACCTTATAACCCTTATTACACAAATGTTGCAACAGGGCACTGGTTCCTTCAATGCATTCGTCTCTCGTCTCAGTTGCCAACAGCACATCATCCACATATTGTAAAATGTTCCACCGGTTGCCTCCTTGGGTCAGAGGTACCAAATCTCGTGCCAGTGCCTGTCCAAAGATACTAGGGGAGTTACAGAATCCCTGAGGTAGTTGGGTCCAGCTCATATGTGCCTTTTGGCCCGTGTCAGGGTGCTCCCACTGGAAGGCAAAAATAGGTCTACTGCTTTCATGTAGCCTGATGCAGAAAAAGGCATCCTTTAAGTCTAGGACTGAAAACCATCTGGCCTTAGCAGAAACTAAGCTCAGTAGAGTGTAAGGATTAGGTACTACTGGGTGAAGTGGAACTACTCGTTGATTAACAGCTCTTAAGTCCTGTACTGGTCGGTATGAACCATCCAGTTTCTCTCCTGGTAATAAAGGTGTATTCCAAGGTGACTGACAAGGCTCTATAATGCCATTATTTAACAACCTCTACAAATGTCCATGTATTCCAATTACAGCCTTTCTCGGGAGTCCATATTGGGGAACTGAAATGGGCATTACCATAGCTTTTAGTGTAACAATTACAGGTGGAATGTCCTTTGCCAGTCCAGGAGGGTTATCCTCAGCCCACACTGAGGGGATACTAAAGCTTGCCCAATCCATTCTCTCTTCTATGACAGAATACAACCTCCTCTCTTCCTCCTGGGGTACAGTTCATACGTTTAGTAACTGTTTGTTGGGGTCCCCTGAATTGGACTTCCAGGGTCCCATCTGTTTCAATGTCAGGACTGCTTTCATTTTTGACAACAGATCTCTGCCCATTAATGGCACTGGGCATGCAGAAATATACAAAAACTTATGAGTCACCATATGATTATCAAGTCTGCAACTTCTTTCTTGGAGCACTGGGCAGGGTTGTCGTTTTCCAGTTGCCCCCACTATTATAGAAGCTTCCAAAGTGGGGGTGCTGTTTTTGTATTTACAACAGATTTGGTTGCTCCAGCATGAAAACATACAAATTCTTTATCAAAGACAGCTGCTAGGAATGTCCTTGAAGCTACACAGCTTCCTTTGTGTTCACTGAAGCGCTCCTTTGCTTTCCCCCCTCCTTTCTGAACTTGTGGGCTGTTGCCTCTCCTTTCTGAAGCCGAATTCAAAATGCACCTTTTTTCCTTCTATAGCATAGGCAACTGGGGTTAACTATTTCTTTGTCTCTGCCATCCACATCTTCAGTCCTCTGTATAGCATTTCCTTCATTAACATCTCTCTTGCTTCATTAACATCTCTCTTGCAGGCTGTGCTGGCAAGGTGGAGCTTGGCTCTCTTCCAGCTTTTCATCTACATCCACATCAAACTTTTCTCTGGCAGCTTTTGGCTTTCCTTCTTGATCCTAAGTTGAAGCTGTCAGTAACTTGCTTTATTCCCTTCATCTCATTTGCTTCATTTCTCTCCTTGTATCTACTTCACTGGGCCCTCAACTGGACTGAAAACATTTTCTTCTAAAGCCTTCTGTCTTTTGTGGTTCCTTCTAACATCAAGGGCATTTTGGGAAACATCTACCTTGGGGTCTTCAGGGTTTATTTTGTGTCTCCATCCCTCCTTTATTTCCTGAGCGAAACCATGTTGGTCTCCTGCAGGGCATCTGGACATATCTGACCAGGTAACATGTATGCCCAGTTGTTGTTGTTGTTGTTGTTATTATTATTATTATTATTTTCATCATTATATCCAAATGCATCTGAGGAAGTGGACTTCAGTCTAGGAAGCTTATGCTGCCCACTTTTTCTTTCAGTCTTTCTATTATTATTATTATCATTATTATTATTATTATTATTATTATTCTTTTTTGCTTTCAGGATTGCTTCTAGATTGGTTTGCATCCACACATGTTCAGTGGTAATAATCAGTTGCAATGTATCAAGTCTGGACCTTCCTTGGCTTCAAAGCTGAGCCTTAGCTGGCTAAAGTTTCTTTGTTCATTGTTCTATCCTCTCAGCAGGTCATGTGCTGTGTACATTCACTCCAATATTAATGTTCCCTTTTAATTTCTTTTTTTCTTTTTTTTTCTTTTCTCTTTTTCCTTAGCTTTTGGGCTTCTTTTTGAAAGCGTGGCTTACTTAAAATCCATTCTCTTCAAGCTTTCCTATCATCACATTCCTGAGGTGGGAGGTGGCGGGGAACCAAAGATGAGCCATCTTCAAAAAAGACCTGTTTCAGACTTTTATGGCTCTGTGCCAAAGGGAAAGGGTTTCGTGCACCATCGCCATTTTTCTTCTGGCTTCTACAGATTTCTATGGCGTTGCATCCCTAAATTCAAAAAGGTAAAGAGAGGAAACCTCCCACCGTCCCTCTTTCCTACCAGCCTATCCTAATTGAATCTAACAAGGATAGATCACAGACACAAAAGGGAATTTTGACAGGGAATTGAGCCAACTATAGGAATTTGGGGGAAGTTGGACTCTTGAAGGGGGGGGTCAGGAATTCACTCATTCACTGCTATGCAATGCCTCCCAGAATGCCAATTTACCCAGGGCCGCCCCCAGGCACCAAATGGTTGGCAAGCATGCAGCCACACACACACACAATCTCTCGACAAGAAACCCACAACCCATTTCCTCCCCATAGAAAGGCAGAAAAAACCTTATCAAAAAACCTTATCAGGGCGTGGATCCGCTCCCCCTCTTTGGTTCGCTTGAACCGGGCCGAAACCTATTTTTTTATTTTAAGAAAGTACAGAATCAGAAAGAAAGAACCCTTTTTCCTCCTACTCACCAGCACGTGCTTTTTTTCTTCTCTCCCCCCCCCCCCTTTTCTTTTCTTTTCTTTTTTCTTTTTTCCCCCCCTTTCTCCAGCGCTGGATTCTAAAGCTGTTCGGAACTGAATCCCTCAAAGGTCACTTTGCTAATATGTGAGCTTCTCCAGCGGTCTCCAGCTTAACAGGCACCAGAAAAGTTCTGGGGTGGCCACATTCCTGATAAGATTGATAACGCCAGAGTCCCTCATATTTCAAAGTGATGCGAGGTAGAGAAATCTCTCTGTCTTGGATCTCTTCACAAAGCCGGGGTCAGGGGCAGAGGTGTTGACCTCTTAAGTCCCTGTTCGGGCGCCAAATTATGTTACAGTAAACAAAGGGTCAATTAACCCATTCACAACCAATTATGCAAGTGAGGCTTTGTGGGGATTTCCAATCAGACTCATTTATTCCAAACAGTCTCAGTCTGCATGCAGAGTTTC
The DNA here is from genome assembly GCA_034509955.1 of Urosaurus nigricauda. Lineage (NCBI taxonomy): Eukaryota > Metazoa > Chordata > Lepidosauria > Squamata > Phrynosomatidae > Urosaurus > Urosaurus nigricauda. The sequence goes on from JAOEGL010000014.1 coordinate 4,980,283, forward strand.
AGCCAAAGTCATCTCATTGACTGATTGTCCCAAACATGGCGTAAACAGTTTTTATTAACCCACAAAATATTCATTGAGCATGCGTAGTTTAACATTCATCCATATATTCCCACCTCATTTCACTGTATATATATCTCTATCTATCTATTTGCCTTACTGACTGGAACCTTTTGTTTTTAGTTTAGTCCTTGTAACATTCTGATTTCTGGGCATCCAGCCAGTCTTTAGTCTTATCAGGAACACTTGTTGCCATTAGCACGCATTTGCTTCCCTCTTCCCTCCTAAGGTGGGGGCTACAAGCCAGATTCAAAAGGACAAGTTTTTCCTTTAGCTCTATTTCTCACTATGGCTGAACTGTTCATTATTGATCATTAATGGCAGAGATTATTGGTTATCAGTTGGTTATCAATGGCTTTATTAGTTTTCACCTTAACAATATGTAGAGGTGTAAGGTATGTTAGTATGTTATTGTGAGTGTGTGTTATGTCTGTGTTAGATTATGTCTATATATTTTGTATGTGTTCTTTTTACTATATTAAGCAAATAAAAAAATAAGGATAAAAAAGACCAAATTTTCATTTTGAATACCAAATAAACAATATTATACAAAGTTAGCCTCTTAGGATGCAGTAGAGGCCATGACCACCAGCTGCCCTGATTTAACAGTGACAATCCAGATTGTCCTCCCACTTTTAAAGCTACTTTTGAAAAAACCCTGTTGCTCCTGCCTCCTCCCACTTTCCCCCTTTGTCTTTAACTTAAATCAGTTGCTACAAACACATGAGATTATCACACGTGGGATAGGACATCATTGTCCCATCCCTGTTCTGACCTTCCCATGCAATTGCAGGAAGGACTTTTATACAACGTCATGCTTATCTGAACATTGTCCTGTTGGAAAAGTGTGAGTGACAGTGATCACACGAAATCTTTTCAAATGACATTGCACTGATCCTGTCATTGTCTCATAATTGAAGTGGCATTGCCCCAGTGTTTTGCATTAATGGGAGTTTGTGTTCATGCAACACCGCTTCAATGGCAGGATAATGACAGGATCAGCACTACAATATGAAAGGCTTTGCACAATCTCCTCCATGGATGGGATAAGCACAGGAGAGTGATCCTGTCCCTATCCTGTCTGAGTGTGATTTCAAAGACCAAAAGCACTTTGCACTAAGGTTTGAGACCACTTTAACTTGCCTGGCTCCATGCTAGGGAATTCTGGGAGCTGTAGTTTTGTGAGACATTGAGCTTTCTCTATCAGGGAGCTCCAGTGCCACAATAAGCTACAGTTTCTAGGATTCCCTAGCACAGAGCCAGGGCAGTTAAAGCAGTCTTAAACTGCAGTGTGTTTTGGCCAAAGTTAACTAAGCAGAGAGGAGAGGAGAGGATGTAATCTTCCCTTTTCTAGTAGGCTGCAAACTGCTGCAGCCTCTCCAAGCCTGTCTGTTCTTCTTTATTAATAACTTTTCCTTCTTCACAACAGTCAGATGTTAGTTGGCCACTTTTGTCCCAGGTTTCTTCTATGAAATATTGGAGAGCATGCATTGCTTCTGTTAAAGATGTCTTCAGTTATCTTGACTCTGAGTCATTTCTGATTTTTGTAGGTCAACAACAGTACCTTGAGTTATGCTCAGAAACAAACTGAAAGCCGAAGTAGGTGATTCTGAAATTGCAACATATAGGCATCAATCTTGCATCAGGAGCCAGGGCGTTAAATTCCATTTCAGCAGAACTACTCCCCATAAACTAATTTATTATGTGCCTTCAAGTCGTATGGTGACCCTAAGGCAAACTTATCATGGGGGTTTCTGAGAATGTGACTCACCCAAAGTCATCGAGTGGGTTTCCATGGCTGAGTGGGAAATCAAGCCGTGGTCTCCAGAGTCATTGTCCAACATTCAAACCACTACACCACATTAGTCCAATAAAGTAATTATATTCAATATATCTCCTGGAGTTAAAAGTGATGTACATTATTTTCCCCTTCTCATCCCATCCCATCTCATTACATTCTAATCTTTATTCTAAGAACAAACCCATGAAATAGGTGATGACATGAGTGTTATGATATGGGCAGGTTAAGATTTGACCTGATCTATAATGTTTACTAGGTGGGAGCTTCCAGTCTTTTGGAACCTCTGACTGCCTAGCTGAGGGATGAGAATTGTTCTGTCTACTGGGGAGGGGGAGGGGCAAGTACATTAGATTTGAGAGAAAGGTGTACTTTTGATCAGGTCCAATAAATGCATTTTGATTTTTGAATAAGGTATTTTATAATATTTGTGTACGCATGCATAGAGTATTGTATAATAGAGCTGATTTTCCCTTTTTTCCAGACTTTCTTACTCTCAGTGCATCAATTGTAAGGTTTCTCTGCTTCAGATAATAGTTTTATTTCTTCTTATTAATAATTTTCTCTCTCTCGTTGCCTCTTTTGACCAGTCTGTGACATAATGTTATCTATTGAAGGGGGCTTGTAACAAACTCAGGCAGTCAAAAATTGTCTCTTGTATAAACGTAGCCAGAGATGCATGGGATGAAAAATTCACAGTTCCCAGGGAAGTGATTCTCTTTTTATGTGCCAAACTTGTAAAGTGTAAACCAGATGGCATGGCTTTTCCAAAGCAAGCATACATGCTGAGGATATTCAAGAGGTCTTTCAGACCAATTTGAAATATTTAGCACCCTCAGCAAGATTGGCTCATGATCCAATGGTTGGGAGACCTCACCCTGACAGCTTCAGTTCCAAAAGACTGAAAGCTGGTGCAAAGACTTTGTGCTAGCCACCTGCAACAGAAGCCTTTAAGCCACTGGTCAAGATCACACCTCTGGGAGACTGGATCTTTACCCTTGTGGATTTACACACAGTACCAGCAAATTAGTGAACCGTGACATGACACAACTGAATGTGCAACCAAATGCACAACATATAGTGTTCAGTGCACATCCATGTACAGCAGGCATGCACATACATGCACAGCAACACAAAATGTACATATAAATCCACATGCAGGTGGCAACCATTTGCAATGGCACATCACATGCACATTTTTACTTCCACAATCGTGAATTGAATATCTAACTGCTTCCATAGGGAAACTTATATATACAAAAGACACCCACAAAATTCCAGCCGAATTCTCCAGTACCCCCTGCCCCAGAACTCCTGCTGGCTAATACTGTTACCTGTGGAACTGATCTAGTGATGAGTGTCATGCTCATGGAAGGGACATGAAAATCTGAATGTAACTGATTTTCTCATTTCTCTAAATCCCATCTCAGTCCCCCCCCCATTAGCTCTGAAAATGTATGTTTGTGCTCCACACTGAAATTTGCACAAACGTTTATGCATTTTTTTCCTAATTTGAACATTTATTTGTGCAACTTACCTAATTTGCACAACTCTTCTCTATTAATTATTCCTTTTTTATGTATTAGTTTCAATTATGTGCATTTTATGCATTTGCCATTTAAAATATGCAGCTTGTTTTGCGTGTGCTGTTTTCCTTGGAAACACCCTGCCAGCCTAGCAAAGGTGCACATGCTTGACATGAGTTGTGCACCTACTTGTTATAACAAGTCTTAGAAGGTGGTAAATGATTTTGGTTAAAACTATTGAGTCCTACCAAATTTCTTTCCATCTTACCCTGTAGTCACAGGGAGCCCTTTGTTCATGAGACACCATTGCGCTGCTGTGCCTGTACACACTTGCGCTCTGCTTCATGGGCCCATGTGGCCACTTAGTGCCCTCATCAGATTCAGAAAGGAGACTATCTGTATCTTCTGAAGAAGGTTCAACTGCTCTCTACTGTAGAAGTCCCAGATCCCTCTAATCTGCTGATCCCTCTGATTTGGACTGTCCTTCCATGATGTTTGTCAGTTGATGAGTAGAGGCATCCTGGCACAGATACTTGAGGTACCATTTAACCAACTTGACTAGTAAGTATTCATGGCCTCATACACCCAGTAACCCCAACCATTGAAAATTGAGCCTCTTCTTACTCAAGTAATGCAGCCCCACTCCTTCTTTTGCATACTCACCTGTGCAATTCTGTTTCACATGAGGCTGTCATGACATATTGGGAGGTCAGGTTTCGGTCCTCTCATGTGGAGAGTAATAATAACTGATTGAAGCAAATACCTTGCTGTCTGTTTCATTGTTGCTTGCACACTGGGTTCTCTTCTCTACAACTCCTCGGAGGGAACATGGCAAGGGAGAGGGAAATAGCAGAGGACACCAATAATACAAAAGATGAAAGCCAAAGTCTAAGTCCCAGTATTGTCATCAGGTAAAACCTTGTGTGTAATTCTTCCCATTCATCAGATTATGGAAATAACGTTGCATGTTCCAAAGACATAATCTGATGTTGAGATGAGATTTATTTTCTTGAGTGTGTTGAGCTGACATTAACATAAGTTCTGGGGGTAATCATTCCAGTGGGATTAGACATTAAGCAATTGTTGCAGAATGCCACAGCATACTCAGCAAGGCACCAAAGCTGCTGTTTTCATGTTCCTGGGGATATTATTACAAGGCTTGTCATGTCTTTTCTCTAATGGCTTTCAGAACAGGGCTGCCACTGCTTAGATTTAGAAACGTCCAATCACTCACTCCTTTTTGAGATGTATACATTTGGTGTAAAACATTTTCCACTATGCCTTGCCTCTCTGCCTCTCTTTTCCTCTCGTTCTCCTTTGCTGAGCCTTTGTTTATTGCTTTTTGGTGAGACTGTGAAGATTTTTATTTCCCAAGTGGTATTCTTTCTATAACTATTTATGTAAATCCATACTTATTCAGGATTGTGGGGAAAACAAGAGGGATTGGGGAGACCATATCCGATAAAGATGTCTGAAAGCCAAAGGCAATAGGTCTTAGCTAACTTTTGTGATTTCTACAAAATCCACCCCTGAAAATTCAGCCCAAGTTTCAGCAACATGGAGCTAAAAGTTCACAGTCCCCCCCCCCCCCCATGGTTCCCCTTTCTTTGACAAATGAAAGTGACAAAGATGGGATTTTTTAAAAAATCAGCAAACAGCCCAATAAATTTTATTTGGATTAAGTTTTCATGAACTGCACCCTAGACAGATTTATCCATCTTGACTAAGGATTTCATAGCAGCAATGATCCAACTAAAGCACAAATGTCAAACACAGAGTGGCATTTGTCAGAGATTGATTAGGCAGGCCTGGAAGCTTCCTAAAGTAACCTTACAACTCCATCCTAGAATGTTGCATGCACAAACCTCAAAACCTTTCAACTTTATCCTATGACAGCCACTTCTATTGCTGTCTCTCTGCTTCCCCCACTTTCTTCCTTTAATTCATGTAACAATTTGCAAGTCTTTTGGAGTCTATAACCTGTGAGTACTCCATCTTGGTTTTCTCATGACACCGTTTCTTCTCCTAGCTCCAATGGTTCTTTCTGTTAGAAGTTGTTTCATCATCAGCTTTGTTGTCTAGGGATGGGAACATAGGTCACATTTGATTCCACCCAGGTTCTTCATTTGACAACATTTAAGTTCATCCCATCATGTTTCCACATCAGTTTGCAATTTTTTTGTTGCAGTCTGCACAACTTCATACGTATTCATATATGTTTGCCCTTGGGCTCCTGACTTCCATGTCAGACAGACAGTTCATCTGCTCTGTGTGCTTTAGTCTGAATTTTAAAGGAGCTGTCCAGATTTCAAAAGCTATTTTGGATTAAAATGGATTGAAGTTATTTTGTATTAAAGTTTTGATTAAAACCTATAGAGGATTCTCCACCATTCTCGTTTGGAAGTCGCTACCCACCTGTGCCTTCAGTTGAGCCAGAGCCTAATAGAGTCCCCTTTACCAGGTGTCTCCAACCCAGAAAAAGCCACCCAGTCAATTTGGATGGGAAACAGAAAGAAGCAGCTGTGTCTGGAAGCAGTGGCTCTAGGGTGACTTTCTTATAAACTCTACCCAAGTATTGGAAGGAATTTGGGCTTGACTCTCTAGCTGCAGAGCCAGTTGCAGCTAGAGAGAGAAGAGGGAAGAACAGCTTTTCGGCAGCCATTTTAAGTGGGTGTCTGTTGCAGAGGAGAAGGAGGAGGGGGAGCTTCTGTGTGTCACATCTGTGAGTCACTAGTGGGAGGAGCTAGGAGACCAGCTACAGAAAACTCCTCTCAGAGCCAGTTGCAGCTAGAGAGAGAAGAGGGAAGAACAGCTTTTCGGCAGCCATTTTGAGTGTGTGTCTGTTGCAGAGGAGGAGGAGCTTCTGTGAGTCACTAGTGGGAAGAGCTAGGAGACCAGCTACAGAGAACTCCTCTCAGAGCCGCGCGCCAAATTTAATTCCCCCACCCCAGAAGAAAGTGACTACAACTTAGCAGCCAGAAGATCTCTGTAAAGTTATATTCCCAGTAAATTGAGCTCACTGACAGAGATTGGTGAAATAGGCCAGGCCATCAGGGGGCTTTGACCTTGCTGTTTATCAGGGGATTTTCTTTCAAGAGGAAGCCCACAGTCTTGTTTCAGTGCCTCCTTAGGACTTCTCACAATGGGCACTAAAGGAAATGCTGCAGTCACCTGCAACACTTGTGGAATGTTTGTCTTCTTGCCTACAGATGTGGGGAGCTTCACATGCCCCGAGTGCAAGTTGGTAGCACTCTTGGAGGATAAAGTACGGCAGCTGGAATCAGGGTAGCAACACTTCAGCCTATCAGGGAGCAAGACGTTTTCCTGGACAGAACTGAAGAAATGATCTTGGAAGGGGACCATACATAGGAAGTTGCTAGGAATGAGAATGTCATTTCATGTACACAAGAGGCAGACAGTTGGAGGAATGTCACACAGAGAAGCAGGAAAATCAGGGATAGCTGTGGGAGCTTACAGCTACAGAATAGTTTTGAAGCCCTTTCCCTTATCAAGGAGGATGAGGTAGACCAGCATGGACAGACTTCAGGGACAGAGCAGGGGAGCTTGGGAGTTCCATCACAGGGAACAGTCGCTGCTAAGCCTTGGAGGAGGCACGTGGTCGTGGTGGGGGACTCCTTGCTCAGAGGTACAGAAACAGTGATTTGTGGGCCTGACAAGATGTCTCGGGAGGTGTGTTGTCTCCCTGTGGCAAAGATCTGTGATGTGACAGGCTGACAAGACTGGTCAAACCTACTGACAAATACCCCTTCCTTTTGATCCACGTGGGATCGAATGACACAGCAAGACACAGCCTTCAGAATATCAGAAGGGATTACGAGGCTCTGAGAAAGAAGCTAAAGGAAATGGATGCACAGATTGTCATCTCGTCTCTTCTGCCAGCTAAAGGGCATTGTCCAGGAAGAGAGAAGAAAATAGCAGAGGTGAATAACTGGCTCCGTAGATGGTGCCGCCAAGAAAAATTTGGATTCTTAGATCATGGGCTGCGGTTCCATGAAGAGGGACTTCTGGCAAGGGATGGGCTGCATCTCACGCCAGTTGGCAGAAACATTTTTGCCAACAGTCTGAAACATCTGATCAGGAGGACTTTAAACTGAGTTATGTGGGGAAGAGAGACAGCATTTTGGAAGGCAAAAGGGCTGGAATAAATACTGAAACTGACATAGAGGGAACAAGGCAAACAGTGCAAGGGCCCAACAGTAGGAGGCAAAAAAAAGGTGCACAGGCAGCAAGTAAAGAGGACATACGGTCTTAGATGTCTCTACACTAATGCACAGAGCATGGGAAATAAGCAAGATGAAGTTGAAATCCTAGCACAACAGGGGAAATATGATATAATGGGCATCACTGAAACCTGGTGGGATGAGTCTCATGATTGGAATATAGAAATAGAGGGGTATAATCTTTTTAAGAAAAACAGGCCAAACAAGAAAGGAGGAGGAATAGCATTATATGTCAGGGATATTTAAATCAGTGAAGAGATCCAGGAAGTCAATACTGGAAGCCAGGTGGAGAGCATCTGCATAAAAATTAAAGGAGAGAGAAATAACAGGGATGTTACTGTGGGAGTCTACTACAGACCCCCGACTCAGGCAGAAGAATTGGATTATGCCTTTCTAGAACAGATAATCACACATTCAGATAGGAGAGATGAAGTAGTGATGGGTGATTTCAACTATCCTGATATTTGCTGGAAGTCAAACTCAGCCAAATCCTCAAGGTCTAGTAAATTCCTCACTTGCCTCGAAGACAATTTCATTGTCCAAAATGTGGAAGAGGCAACAAGGGGATCAGCCAGTTTAGATCTTATCTTAACCAACAGGGAAGACCTAGTTGATGGGGTGCAAGTGGTGGGATCCTTAGGTGGAAGTGACCATGTTCTTCTGGAGTTTGTTATACTGTGGAAGGGAGAAGCTAGGGATAGTCAGACATGCACTCTAGACTTTGGGAGAGCTGATTTCAATAAACTTAGAGAAATATTAGGGGTGATCCCATGGTCAGGTACACTAAAAGAGAAGGGAGTTCAAGACGGATGGGAATTCCTCAAAAGGGAGATACTGAAGGCACAATTTTAAACAATGAGATTCCACCTCAACATTAGGAGGAACTTCTTGACAGTAAGGGCTGTTTGACAGTGGAACACACTCCCTCGGAGGGTGGTGAAGTCTTCTTCCTTAGAGGTCTTTAAGCAGAGGCTGGATGGCCATCTGTCGGGGATGCTTTGATGGAGAGTTCCTGCATGGCAGGGGGTTGGACTGGATGGCCCTTGTGGTCTCTTCCAACTCTATGATTCTATGAGCAGCTGGAATATGCCTGCAACCCTCCCCCTGACAGCCCATTGCGCCCATGTCCTCTCCAGCTGAATATCAGAGAAGAAGCAGTAAAGAGGGATGAGTCTCCATTCCTCTGGGGCATTGAGTTCTGGGGCTTATTGAATTTTGGCTTGTGGGGATTATAGATAGAAAATTGAAATGTGTACCTGTTTACTGGCTGTGGAAAACTTAATCCCATGATCTCGAGCAGCAAGTGGCGATTTGCATACCACTTGCAGTTAAAGAACTGGTCATTAAGCCTTTCCTAGGTGAAAGCCCCAACTAGGGTTGTCTTAGGAAATTTTGCTGCCTGAAAGCAAAGATAAAATGAAGCCTCTATCTATTCCATGTATGAAAGCCAACTATTGGGCTAGTTGAATCTTCCTTTAACATTGCCAATGGGCCAGAGTCTTTCACTACATTTGAGAATGGAAAGCTAGCGTAAGGATTCAGGGTCAACTGCATCAAACCCCAGGTCTGTCCTTCAACACCTCACTGCTGCCACTCCAAGCCCTAGCACCTAATGGCAGAGCCGGCCACATTCCCCTCTGTTTTTTTTACTTCCAGCTTCGCAGTCTTGGATCCATCTATTTGGATTTTTCTCTTTTCATTTCTATATGGAATTTTGGTAAACATTTGTCAGGTGGAATGATAATTACCAATAGGGCTCAGCCAATTAATGTTCAACTGTTCTGTCATTCACTTATCAATCTGCAGAACAATGTCTTTTTAAAAACAAAACATCAAGAGAGCAGTTCTTGGGGGATGGAGGGAATACTGGGATATTTGTATTGTATGGGTTCTTCTAATTGTAAGCCGCCTTGATTGTCTTTTTGACAGAGAGGTGGGGTAAAAATAAAGTTTTATTATTTTATTATTATTTATTTTAAGTAGAGTCTTCTAAGAGTGTAATATTTAGCTGCCAAGGGCTCACCAGTTGACAGGAAGCGCTGGCCTTAGACTTTCTGGAAGCAACATTTGGGATTAGGAGCTTTTGAGGGATACCAACAAAATAAAGATGCTCATGGCACATCTCTTCCTTGCAAACATGACTCTCCAATTTCCTCTTGGGATCATGAAAACCCTGATATAAACACCATCCCCTAGCCTCACCTTAGAGTCTCTCCTTCTAACGTCACTCTTAAGCATATTTTGCCTGTCTCTCAGCAGGTGGACAATTGTTTTTGGAATATACCTCTCAGAATTCCCTATCCCGCATGGCCACTGGCCATACGGGCTCGGGGATTCTGGGATATAAAGACCCGCCCCCAAAGTATTTTTTTTCAAGATCTGCTCATTCTCCAACCCCATCCCAGCCCCAGTTTTCCTGACAGTTTTCCCATATATGAAAGAAAAAAAATGGTGGGAGTGTTAGATATTCTTCTAGAGCAGGAGTGGGCAACTCTGGTGGGTTCAGGGAACATGTTTCTGTCCCTGTGCCAAATTTCTGTGCCAAAAATGTGACACCCCCCCCCCACCAAAGAATCCCACAGAAGTGATGAGACAGGTAAAATGTGAAAGTACGTGTGAAAGGGATTTAGGAGTCCAAGTAGACCATAAGTTGAACATGAGTCAACAATGCGATACTGTCATGAAGTTCCTCCTAATGTTGAGGTGGAATCTCTTTTCCTGCAATTTGTACCCATTGTTCCGCATCCTAGTCTCTGGAGCAGCAGAAAACAAGCTTGCTCCCTCCTCAATGTGACAACCCTTCAAATATTTAAACAGGGCTATCATATCACCTCTTAACCTTCTCTTCTCCAGGCTAAACATCCCAGTTCCCTAAGGCGTTCCTCATAGGACATGGTTTCCAGACCCTTCACCATCTTAGTTGCCCTCCTTTGGACATGCTCCAGTTTCTCCACATGCCCAGAACTGGACACAGTATTCCAGGTGGAGCCTGACCAAAGACCTTTGATCTAGACACTATGGGGCTTTTTAGATTGGCAGGAAAGTGTGACATGAAGTTGCCTTTACCTTAATGCTCAGCAGCTAGACTGCAAGCCCCAGGTGTGCATTTAAAAGGTACAGGGCAGCTCGACTGAGGGGTGTGGGAACAACTTATCTGAAGTCTTTTCTGTGGCTCAGCAGCTACATGGGAAGCGGTCAGAACACTACAAACACAGGCGGAACAGCTACATGGGCAGCAATGAACGCGGCTTTTAGCCGCGGTGAACCTTTAAATTTTTTTTTCCTTGCCGGCTGCGAACTGCACAATTCCTCAATGCCCTGCAGGTGTAAAAGCTGGGGTTTAACCGCGAAGTTTTTTAAAGCTCCCAAACCCTAGTCCACCCCTAATCCGAACCCTAGACATGCGCAGTAGGGACTCTGGGATGCCGTTACTATTATTCTACTGTGGATAACATGTCAATTCATTCACAAAATAAAGGGGTTCATTTATGATGCACCAGTGCAATTGCACAGTTTAAAAAGGCAGAGGAAACGCAATGATAATTTGACAGATCCTCATAAGTATACATTTGTCCTGTGCAACTGGGCAGGTTTGCGAACTGCGCAAACGCAGTTACACCATACAGTCAAATTATCATTGCCAGCTGCGAACTGCTCAATTGCGCAGTTCGCAGCCGGCAGCCGGCAAACCTACGCAGTTGCACAGGACAAATGTATACTTATGAGGATAATAGCAACGCCATCCCAGAGTCCCTACTGCGCATGTCTAGGGTTCGGATTAGGAGTGGAGCTAGGGTTTGGGAGCTTTAAAAAGTGGTTAAACCCCAGCTTTTACACCTGCAGGGCATTGAGCGTTTTAATTAGAAGTGACGTCCACACCACGCATGCTCCCAACCCACGATCCATTATGATCCGCACCTGTATCGCTGCCTTTAAATGGGTGCTTTAAAGAGACAGAGCCCCATTTAACCGTGCAACTACACCTTAGCCTTTAGATGCAATAGCAATGTTGCGCCCTTTTTAAAAAAGTAGTGGGGAAATCAAGCTACTTTTTAAAGGCACTTCTTCTCCCTTAAAATGCCAAAATAGTGTTTTCATGGCACACTTTCCCTTTTTCTCATCTAAAGGCTGGGCTTTCATGCAGCCATCAACACACCTCTTTTTGCCAATCTAAAATGGGCCAATACTTCTATTGATGCAGCCTAAAATTGCATTGGCCTTTTTAGCTGCCACATCGCACTGTTGACTCATGCTCAGCTTATGCTCTACTTGGACTCCTAGATCCCTTTCACACGTAGTTTCATTCAGCCAGGTGTCCCCCATTTTATATCTGTTTTTTTTTTTTTTTTCATTTTTCCACCATAAGTGCAGAACCTGACATTTCTCTGCATTGAATTTAATTTTGTTAGCATTAGCCCAGTTTTCTAGTCTATTCAGGTCATTTTGAATTTTGATCCTGTCCTCTGGGGTATTAGCTACTCCTCCTTGTTTAGTGTCATCTGCAAATTTGATAAGTATGCCCCCAATTCTGTCATCCAAATCATTAATAAAGATGTTGAATAGCACTGGGCCCAAGACAGAGCCCTGTGGGACCCCACTGGTCACTTCTTCCAGGGAAGATGCATCCAGGGAAGATGCATCAGTCTCTGCTACCACTTGCAAGGCCTCTCCTTCTTTTCTGGGTGTTCAAAAGCAGCTGGAATATGACCAGAAGCAACCCTGACCACCAAGCGGAGTTGTGTCTGTAAGCTCCCATTGCCATTGTCTTTCCAGGATGAGAGATGTGCACGAGGAGCTACAGGCTGCCTTCTGTAGTGTCCCCAAATGCAATCATACTTCATAGAGACATAATTCCATCAAAGACATGATTAAATGAACATCATTCTCAGCTAATTAGAGACCTTGCCTCTCCATTATAGAAATGAAATTTTCAGTTTCTGTACCCTCCATCTCTTTCCTCAAAATAAGGCTTATTTGGGGGCGGGGGGGGGGAGATGGAAAGGGATGGCAAAATTGACTGGGTATCATGGAGGGAAGGATGCCAGTCCCATTTTGAGTACTGGACCCAAATGGAAATGAATGACAGACTTTTTGAGCAGAGCTAGTTTGCACAATTTGTGTACCACCTCTGTCTAAAACTGTCAGGATTGACAAGTAGTTAATAGTAAAGAAGACATAAACATAGTTCATATATATTCACAATTTATGTGTATAAATGCAGTGCCTATATATTCACCATTTATATGTATTCAATAGTTAGTATATTGTAGTGGGATGAGTTGTAGATGGGAATAGAAACTGCAGTTGGGTGTTGGGGTGAGTAATTGGAGGGGGCCTGGTAGAGCCTGGTTGGAATGTAAGATAACAGAAGACTTCAAGACCGCAAGTGGATGGGAACATCTGGGTTGTTATGGGAATGGTTCATGGTTGGTATGGTTGGTGTGGTGTGGTTGCTGAGGGGGAAGAGAGGAGGGGTGAATTTAAACTGGACATTTTTTCCTGTGAACTTCAGACTCTACAAAGAAGTGTACATGGTCACTACTTTCCAGTGTCTTACAATAAACTTGTCTCTTTTGGAGCTGGTTTGTGTGTGGATCATTGGGTAGGAGATTCCAAACCTCACAAAAACAATGGATTAGGATCCATCATGGACAATTCATCCTTTTATTGTTGGAGACAGCATAAAGCAATGGGAAATGAGTTGGTACATCACAGCGTCTAGAGGGCCCAGGCCCTGGGAAGAAATGGTATAGATCAGGTCTGAGCTTGGACAAATTACTGTGCCTGAGTAAAATACCAAAATGCTGTGCCCTTGCTGGCCGAGGTATTTGGGGAATTGTCATCCAAAAAAGTAAAATTTCCAAGCGCTGGTTAGAAGGGAAGCGTCTCCACAATTTGAAGTCAGTCCTAAGTCGGAAAGCATGGAAGAGATTTTAAAACATTGTGATTTCAGCCTTACAAAGCCTTGTATTTGGCTGATTGGTAGCAGAGTCTTTGATGCATGAAGATACTCACAGAAGATGTCACCGAGATTGGATTCAGACCTGCTGGCACTGCTAGATCCTGATTAAGTACAAATATATACTTTGCTCAATTGCACTGCTAGGGCTGGCTTTGGGAACCCTTCTTTGAAGTTCTCTGCTAAAGTGTTCATTTTGTTACTCGAAACCCTTTAAACTATCTGACATTTCTCCCTCCCATCTCACTTCCTCTCCATGCTGACTACGCCAACCCTGGGGGCATTCAGCTTTCATGTTTGGTTTGGTTAACCGTGGGCCTGCAAATCAAAAGATCCTGCATGCCAGCCTCTCTCTCTGGGGAGCTACTACAGCAGCCATACACATGTGAAATTTTGATTGGGATTTGCTAATTTCCCATGACATGTTCCTAGCAGTTTCAGAAATACAGCGCTATCAGATTCAGTTGTAGCTGTGAACCTTTTGGCCAGATCCTGGTTTGGTGTTTTGTTTGTTTTGTTTAGTTTTATGCTGTTGAGGATGAAGCTGGGAAGGGTTGCTTCCCTTGTCAAATTGAGCAAGATTTATTTCATTCTCATAGTAATGCAGAAAAGGACTGCCAGCTTGTTTACTGAGAGGAGGTGACAGTACCCTAAAAAATCAGTGCTCTTGGTTACCAACTAAAGAACTCTGTTGAGAGCTTGCAATTATATATGCATAATATGGAGCTTCACGGAATTACAGCTTGATCCCTGGAAATTAATTACTGATTTCTCTGAAGAATTAGTGCCTGACAAATTAGAGACTGGAGAACTTGGCTGATCGTCCAACATTGATAAAAGGGTAACATGCATGCAGACAGCTTTAGGTGCCATCATTGCCACTATGGCAACATATAAGATGACAGCATTTCAGATTCACCTAAAGAAATGGAGAGACCCAGCTTCCCACAGGGCTGGCCCTACCGTAAGGCAGTATGAGGCAGGCCTGTAGCTAGGCTGGGACAACCAGGGTAGTGCCCGGGGGGCCCCACCCAAATGAGCCTCAAAACGTGGGTCCTTTGTCTGCTGCAACAGAGGCACCATAAGTGCCCTGGAGCAACGCTGTGACATCCCTCGTGCACTGTGCCATTTAGAAATGGTGCATGAGCCACGTCATGGATATGTGCCCCATGTAAACAGCTGTGTACCAAGATGGTGCCCGTGGCATATGGTAGGACTCAAGACATTAGGGGCCCAAATGTACTTTCTGCCCCAGGGCCCCTAAAGGCCTAGCTATGTGCCTGGTTCCTGCCTCTGGCAGCAGTTGTAAGGTCTGGCAGAAAAGCACTGGAAAATAGCGCTCTATATACCACAAAGTCTTCCTTGTAGACCTAAGTCACCTGATGCACTCAGGTGCAATAGAGCTGCAAAGGGTGCTGTTCCATCACCAGTGATGAAAGAAGATTCAACAGGTGGCTCCTGTTCATGAAAATCTTGGCCTTCACCTCACCCAACAAAACATTTTGGGCAGGCCTTGGCTTCCAATGCTAAAGTATTTAGGAAGCAGGAAGGACAACAGATGTATTACAGGAAGAAACATGTGAAAAAGATGCACAGAACATCACCAAGATGGTGAAAGGCTTGCTGGGAATATCAGAGAAGGTTTCACTTAACCCTGTGTTTCATTATTTATTGTGCAGCATCTCTGCTTTCTGGGAGAAAAGTTGGGTGCAGATGTTCTAAAACCAGTAATGAACTTGAAAAATCAATAACCGTAGGAAATCAGTAAATGCAACCCATAAGTTGGAACCTGTTCTGAGACAAAGGCAGAATATAAGTGAAACAAACAAACAAACAAAATAAGTGCACATAGTTTTTCCATGGTTGGCTGGAATAGCAGATTTCAAATTATTTTCACACTTTTTTTGGCAACAGGGACCCTATCACAAAATCTGTAGACATTGTGGGGTATGACAACAGGAGCGATGGAAAAATTTTCAACAGTCAGGGATTTTGGGATAAATCTCTGTAGCCAGATGTTGGAGGGGCAGAGGACATTTGGAATGGTGTTCCAGCTGCCCCAAGAATCCCTCTGGCTTCACTTCCTGCAGCAGAGCAGATTGGCTATTCATCTTATTATGTTGCATTGGCCTTGCCCGTGGCATTTTTATAGAATCATAGAGGTGGACAAGGGCCATCCAGTCCAACTCCCTGCCATGCAGGAAATCATAATGAAAACATCCTTGACAGATAGCCATCCAAACTCTGTTTCATAGAATCATAGAATCATAGAGTTGGAAGAGACCACAAGGGCCATCCAGTCCAACCCCCTGCCATGCAGGAACTCCAAATCAAAGCATCCCCAACAGATGGCCATCCAGCCTCTGCTTAAAGACCTCCAAGGACGGAGACTCCACTACACTCCGAGGAAGTGTGTTCCACTGTCGAACAGCCCTTACTGTCGGGAAGTTCCTCCTAAGGTTGAGGTGGAATCTTTTTTCCTCCAGTTTGCATCCATTGTTCCACATTCTAGTCTCTGCAGCAGCAGAAAACAAGCTTGCTCCCTCCTCAATATGACATCCCTTCAAATATTTGAACAGGGCTATCATATCACCTCTTAACCTTCTCTTTTCCAGGCTAAACATCCCCAGCTCCCTAAGTCGTTCCTCATAGGGCATGGTTTCTAGACCCTTCACCATTTTAGTTGCCCTCCTTTGGACCCGCTCCAGTTTCTCCACATCTTTTTTGAATTGTGGTGCCCAGAACTGGACACAATATTCCAGGTGGGGCCTGACCAAGGCAGAATAGAGTGGCACTATTACTTCCCTTGATCGAGACACTATACTTCTATTGATGCAGCCTAAAATAGCATTGACTTTTTTAGCTGCTGCATCGCACTGTTGACTCATGTTCAACTTATGGTCTACTTGGACTCCTAGATCCCTTTCACACGTAGTTTCATTCAGCCAGATTTCCCCCATCCTATATCTGTGCATTTCATTTTTGCGCCCTAAGTGCAGTACCTTACATTTCTCCGCATTGAATTTAATTTTGTTAGCACTGGCCCAGTTTTCTACTCTATTCAGGTCATTCTGAATTTCAATCCTGTCTTCTGGAGTATTGGCTACTCCTCCTAATTTGGTGTCACCTGCAAATTTGATAAGTATGCCCCCAATTCTGTCATCCAAGTCATTAATAAAGATATTGAATAGCACTGGGCCGAGTACAGAACCCTGTGGGACCCCACTGGTCACTTCTCTCCAGGATGAAAAGGAGCCATTGTTGAGCACCCTTTGAGTTCAGCCAGTCAACCAGTTACAAATCCATGTAACAGTTGCCTTGTCTAGTCCACCTTTTACAAGCTTGTTTGCAAGAATGTCATGGGGAACCTTGTCAAAGGCCTTACTGAAATCAAGATATACTATATCCACAGCATTCCCCTCATCTACCATCATCTACTTTCAACTGAGCTAAGTTTTAAAGGGAACATGTATAAGAAATGGAAAAATGGGGAAATCACCAAACAGGAATTCAAACAAATAGCCAGTACGTGTAGGGATAAAGTCAGAAAAGCTAAAGCACAGAATGAACTCAGGCTGGCTAGAGAGGTTAAGAACGATAAAAACGGCTTTTGGGGGGTATGTCCACAGTAAAAGGAAGAAGGAAACGGTTGGGCCACTGCGTGCAGAAGATGGCAAAATGCTAACAGGGGAAAAAGAAAAGGCGGAATTACTCAACACCTTCTTTGCTTCAGTCTTCTCAGAAAAGGCAAAGGGTGCTCAACCTAAGGATAATGGAGCAGAAGACAGAATAGGGGAATTTCAGCAAAGAATAAGTAAAGAGATACTACAGGAATACCTGGTTAATCTAAATGAATACAAGTCTCCAGGACCAGACGAACTACATCCAAGGGTATTAAAAGAAGTGGCAAATGTAATATCAGAACCACTGGCAATAATCTTTGAGAAATCCTGCAGAACAGGAGAAGTCCCAGCAGACTGGAGGAGGGCAAACGTTGTGCCCATCTTCAAAAAGGGAAAAAAGAGGATCCCAACAATTATCATCCAGTTAGTCGGACATCAATTCCAGGAAAGATTCTGGAGCAGATCATTAAACAGAGAGTTTGTGAATATCTAGAAGATAATTCCATAATCACAAAAACTCAACATGTGTTTCAGAGAAACAAGTCATTGTCAGACAAATCTGATCTTTTTTTTTTTTTATAAAATCACCAGCTTGGTAGATGAAGAGAATGCTGTGGATGTAGTATATCTTGATTTCAGTAAGGCTTTTGACAAGGTTCCGCATGACATTCTTGCAAACAAGCTTGTAAAATGTGGACTAGACAAGGTAACTGTTACATGGATTTGTAACTGGTTGACTGACCGAACCCAAAGGGTGCTCAACAATGGTTCCTTTTCATCCTGGAGAGAAGTGACCAGTGGAGTCGCACAGGGTTCTGTCCTTGGCCCAGTGCTATTCAATATCTTTATTAATGACTTGGAATAAAATTATTGAGGGCCTAGTTATCAAATTTGAAGACGACACCAGATTAGGAGGAGTAGCTAATACTCTAGAGGATAGGATCAAAATTCAAAATGACCTAAATAGACTAGAAAGCTGGGCCAAAGCTAACAAAATGAAATTCAACACAGAGAAATGTAAGGTTCTGCACTGAGGGAGGAAAAATGAAATGCACAGATATAGGATGGGGGATACCTGGCTGAATGAGACTACATGTGAAAAGGATCTAGGAGTCCAAGTAGATCACAAGTTGAACATGAGTCAACAGTGCGATGCAGCAGCTAAAAAGGCCAATGCAATTTTAGGCTGCATCAATAGAAGTATAGTGTCTCGATCAAGGGAAGTAAAAGTGCCACTCTATTCTGCTTTAGTCAGGCCCCACTTGGAATACTGTGTCCAGTTCTGGGCACCACAATTCAAAAATGATGTAGAGAAACTGGAGCATGTCCAAAGGAGGGCAACTAAGATGGTGAAGGGTCTGGAAACCATGTCCTATGAGGAACGCCTTAGGGAACTGGGATGTTTAGCCTGGAGAAGAGAAGGTTAAGAGGTGATATGATAGCCCTGTTTAAATACTTGAAGGGATGTCACATTGAGGAGGGAGCAAGCTTCTTTTCTGCTGCTCCAGAGACTAGGACGCGGAACAATGGATACAAATTGCAGGAAAAGAGATTCCACCTCAACGTTAGGAGGAACTTCCTGACAGTAAGGGCTGTTTGACAGTGGAACACACTCCCTCAGAGTGTGGTAGAGTCTCCTACCTTAGAGGTCTTTAAGCAGAGGCTGGATGGCCATCTGTCAGGGATGCTTTGATGGAGAGTTCCTGCATGGCAGGGGGTTGGACTGGATGGCCCTTGTGGTCTCTTCCCACTCTGTGATTCTATGATTGTATGATTCTATGAATGTCTTACACTGTCAAACCGCTCTTACTGTCAGGAAGTTCCTCCTAATGTTGAAATGTAATCTCTTGTCCTGTAACTTGCATCCAGAATTGCATGTCCTGGTCTCTAGAGCAGCAGAAAACAAACTTGCTCCTTTCATCCTTTCAAAAAAACTTGACACCTTTTCAAATATTTAAACAAGGCTCTCATGTCACTTCTTAACTTTCTCTTCCCCAGGCTAAACATATCCAGCTCCCTAAGCCACTCCTCCTAGGGCATAGTTTCCAGACCTTTCCCTAGTTTGATCACCCTCCTCTGGAGATTGTTCAGCTTGTCAATATCCTTCTTGATTTGTGACACCCAGAACTGGATGCAGTATTCCAGGTTAGGTCTGATCAAAGCAGAATAGAGTGTTAGTATTTTTCCCCTCGATCTATACTTCTATTGATGCAGATTGCATTAATAATTGATGATGATGATGATGATGATGATGATGATGATGATGATGATATTTTTTATTTCTAGCCTGCCCCTCTGAGCTATCAATCGGGGCGGGGTACAGAAAAAAGTTAAAACAACAACAGTTAAAATATGCAATCCTAGCCACACCTCCCCCCCCCCCCAGAAAAAGAATTAAATCAGGCAACGAGTTAAAACATAGTGTAAAATAAACAGTATCAGCAGTATCAAGATAAAAGTCCTTGAGCTATATTGGTGGGCAGAGGATGGAAAAACTCTATGACCAAAGGTTGGAGCCGGGAAGTATTAAGCATTTTCTGGGAAGGCCTGCCAGAAGAGATGCGTCTTTAGGGCTTTTTTGAAGCCATCAATGGATGAAATAAGATGCATCTCATCCGGCAGGTCATTCCACAGCTTGGGGGCGACTGCTGCAAAGGCCCTCTGGGAGGTCTACACCAGCCTGGTCTTCTGTGTGCGGGGGGGTTCATACAGGAAGAGGCGGTCCCTAAGATAAGATGGACCCAAGCCATGTAGGGATTTAAAGGTTAAAACCAACACCTTGTACTGTGCCCGGAAACTGATCGGCAGCCAGTGGAGAGATTTAAGCACAGGTGTTATGTGCTCTCTCCTAGATGTTCCCGCAATAAGTCTGGCTGCCATATTTTGAACCAGTTGTAGTTTCCAAGTTAAGCACAAGGGTAGCCCCATGTAGAGCACATTACAGTAGTCCAGACGTGAGGTTACCAGCGCGTGTACCAACGTTTCCAGATCCCTCACATCCAGGAAAGGGCGCAGCTGCCGTATCAGCTGGAGCTGATAACAAGCACTCCTGACCGTCACATTCAACTCTTCCAACTCTATGATTCTATGATTCTAAGGTTTAATTTGGTGGGGGGAAATGATGATTTATTCTGGATTTGAGCAGAAAATCAGTATATTTGTGTGTGCACTCCATAGTGATATTGGTGTGGGAAGAGTTCTTGGTAAGTGAGACTGGTTGGATCTGGCAACCTTGGTGTGTCTTGCCATGCTTTTCTATTTCAACGTATGTGCACCCTGAGATCAGTGGTGTGAGGTTAATAATAATCTTTGAGAACTCCTGGAGAACAGGAGAAGTCCCAGCAGACTGGAGGAGGGCAAACGTTGTGCCCATCTTCAAAAAGGGGAAAAAAGAGGATCCCAACAATTATCGTCCAGTTAGTCTGACATCAATTCCAGGAAAGATTCTAGAGCAGATCATTAAGCAGAGAGTCTGTGAACATTTAGAGGCCAATGCCATAATCACAAAAAGCCAACATGGGTTTCAGAGAAACAAGTCTTGCCAGACAAATCTGATCTCTTTTTTTGATAAAATTACCAGTTTGGTAGATGAAGGGAATGCTGTGGATATAGTATATCTTGATTTCAGTAAGGCCTTTGACAAGGTTCCCCATGACATTCTTGCAAACAAGCTCGTAAAATGTGGGCTAGACAAGGTAACCATTACATGGATTTGTAACTGGTTGACTGACCGAACTCAAAGGGTGCTCAACAATGGCTCCCTTTCATCCTGGAAAGAAGTGACCAGTGGGGTCCCACAGGGTTCTGTCCTGGGCCCAGTGCTATTCAATATCTTTATTAATGACTTGGATGACAGAATTGGGGGCATACTTATCAAATTTGCAGATGACACCAAATTAGGAGGAGTAGCCAATACTCCAGAAGACAGGATTGAAATTCAGAATGACCTGAATAGACTAGAAAGCTGGGCCAACGCTAACAAAATGAAATTCAATGCGGAGAAATGTAAGGTTCTGCACCTAGGGAGGAAAAATGAAATGCACAGATATAGGATGGGGGACATCTGGCTGAATGAAACTATGTGTGAAAGGGATCTAGGAGTCCAAGTAGACCATAAGTTGAACATGAGTCAGCAGTGTGATGCAGCAGCTAAAAAGGCCAATGCTATTTTAGGTTGCATCAATAGAAGTATAGTGTCTAGATCAAAGGAAGTAATAGTGCCTCTCTATTCTGCTTTGGTGAGGCCCCACCTGGAATACTGTGTCCAGTTCTGGGCACCACAATTCAAAAAGGATGTGGAGAAACTGGAGCGGGTCCAAAGGAGGGCAACTAAGATGGTGAAGGGTCTGGAAACCATGCCCTATGAGGAACGACTTAGAGAGCTGGGGATGTTTAGCCTGGAGAAGAGAAGGTTAAGAGGTGATATGATAGCCCTGTTCAAATATTTGAAGGGATGTCATATTGAGGAGGGAGCAGGCTTGTTTTCTGCTGCTCCAGAGACCAGAACGCGGAGCAATGGATGCAAGCTGCAGGAAAAGAGATTCCACCTCAACATTAGGAGGAACTTCCTGACAGTAAGGGCTGTTCGACGGTGGAACACACTCCCTCGGAGTGTGGTAGAGTCTCCATCCTTGGAGGTCTTTAAGCAGAGGCTGGATAGCCATCTGTCGGGGATGCTTTGACTGGGAGTTCCTGCATGGCAGGGGGTTGGACTGGATGGCCCTTGTGGTCTCTTCCAATTCTATGATTCTATGATTCTATGGTTATATCAGGCTATCCCTCTTTCTTCCTCCCCCCCCCCACCTGAGAGTCGCATTTATTTTCACTGTTGTTACTTCCCCCACCCCCATCCCCGAGCCTTCCCCAATCATTTCTCGCTCACTCACTCATGCAGAGATCTGTTATGTATGTATGTATGTATGTGGGGATCAAGGGGGAGGGAGTGCATGAGATCTCTGCATAACCGAGCAAGCAAATGATCAGGGGGAGGATCGGAAGGAGAGAGAAGGGAATGCACACATTCCATTCAATGAAGTAAAAACAAGATGACACAACACTGATTGGGTCAGGAGGAAGGATCAAGGGAAGAGTAAAAACAGTAAAAACAGATATGACATGGGTGAGTGGGGAGGAAAGGGCAGAGGGTGGTCCAATCTAGCCCCTCACCATTGCTCTCATGGCTGGACAGTTTTATAAATAAAGGATCAATTAAATACACTTTTGTTTTTGTTTTCTTTCTTTGTTGCGTGTAACAATACTTTTTAATAAATAAAGAAGGGGGAAGAAGTAAGGCCTTCTGCATGCAGAGTGGGTACTCTACTCTCTGAACAGTTTTGTTGTGTTAAAAGATTCATAAACTGTCTCTTAGGAAAATCCCTCCCAAGCAATGTACAACATTACTTTAAAAGTTAGTGGAATCTTTTGGTGCCTATCTGAAGTCCTATAGTGAATAATCTATCTGAATAGTTATAATTTCATAAGCAGGGGGCTACTAGTCTAATTTTACTAGTGGAGACAGAGATTGCACCTCCAGTGTTGATTTTAGACTGTAGATGATGAGTAAACATAGTCCATCAACTTGGGATCCTGTCCAGAAGTCTGCTTGCCACTTGAAGCTTGCACATTTAAGAGTACAGGTGAAACAAGTGACATGTGAAAGTGATATGTGAAAGTAGTTTAAGTTTTTCCACCAAATAAACCTTTGCCTTCACAACAGGGGATAGAGAGAGATTCTTTTCTTACCAGATGTTGGATCTAATCAATATTGGCTAGGCTAATTCAATCTAATGAAATATTGGGTAGAATTCAAAGACATAGCTGTGCTAGTCTGGAAAATCAGTATGCAAAGGGATTTTGCAGCACCTTTGAGACTAACTGAAAGATAGAATTTGGTAGCATGAGCTTTTGTAGACTTGAATCTGCTTCCTTAGATGCATCTGAGGAAGTAGGCTCATGTCTATGGAAGCTCATGCTACCAAATTCTATCTTTCAGTTAGTCTCAAAGGTGCTGCAAGATCCCTTTGCATACAAATATTAGGTATTTTGCAGTTTTTTAAAAAAAAAAAACAACAACCCTGATACCCCATTGCAAATCCAATTCTCATTTCATTTCAATTGTTAACTTCTAGTTTTTGCATGCATGCACTTGCTACTGTTACCCATCTGCACAGCAGCTTCTGTTGATGTCAGAAGGAGGTGGGGTGGAATTTCTGAATCTGTCCACTTCCTTGAGGATGTCAAACATTTTGGAGTATATTGGTTTAGAAGCTTGCTAAATTTAAACAGAAGCATTAGTACAGCCTAAGGCTCTCTTGATAGATATAAACTCTTTCTTGGGGGGATTGCAGTAATGCTGTCTAATCAGCTTAAGGAGTTAATTAAACAGCTGTCACTTAGCTTCTTAATTCTGAGACTTGATGCTAAATAAGATTTGAAATTAGTTATGCATGGCTGAGGCGTGATCCTTGATGTGCTGAAGATGGCTGCCAGCCTGAGAAGAGAGAGACAAGAGGATGCTAGGTGTGATTTCAATCCTCAGAGACAATATTCTTCAGTCAGATAAGGTTTCCAAAATGGTCCTCAGGCTCCTTGCTGTAACATAAGAAGAGCCCTGCTGGATCAGACTAAAGGTCTATCGAATCCAGCATTCTGATTTTCACAGTGGGCAATTTGTTGATTGTGGGAAGCCTACAAGCAAATCAGGATGCTAACATCAATCTTTTTTGCCTCTAGCAACTTCTCTCAGATGCATACTGTGCCTGTATGTGGAGGTTCTGTTGAGAACGACCCTGATAATCAGACCAAAAGTCCATCTTGACCAGCATTCCATTTTGTAGAATCATAGAGTTGGAAGAGACTAAGGGACATCAAGTCCAACTCCCTGCCATGCAGGAAATCATAATCAAAGCATTTCAGACAGATGGTCATCCAGCCTTCTAGGAAGCAATACCCACAACATATCCCTCACCATTATTCAATAGACTATCAAATAATATTTGGTAGTGTATTACTACTAAATATTGCAATTGCATTCACAGACTCCATTGAGCTTACACAACTAATTGTGCACATGTAAACATCATGAACATCAATGCTGTCATTCTTACCTTCCCAGGGCTTGACAGCTGCTACGCATGGCAGGTTTTTGGACAGCAGACTAGTGGCAGAAGAATAGCCCCAAATGTAAGCTTCACTTATGTGCATATGACTAGCTCAAAGAAGCTGGCCTGTGTTTGTTTACCTTTAAAGGGACCCACTGCATTTTAAAATCAGAACACCAGAACTGTCAGATGCTCCACAGAGTGTACCAACACTAAGTAGAAGAGTCATCTAATAATCTTTAAAACAAGATAACATACTGCAGCCTGTTGGGATTCAGGGGAAGGACGACACCGAGAGACAAGGATGGCGGTGCAAATGCTTTTTTTCCTCTTCCGGGAACCACTGCCTGTTCCCCCGCCTTTATTAGCCATTCTCGTTAACCAACAACCAGAGCAGAGCAGTGCTGATCAGCAAGTATTGTTTGTACAAAGCTCAAAGGTCAAGTGTGGACACAGAATCAGGATGTGGACTTTAAGAGTTAGGATGTGGGTACAGGATATGTAAACCACTCAGTTAATCATAAGCTTAATGGATCCATGCATAGATGGACCCTGGACCCTGGTGCTCCAGGAGGGGGATGTGAGAGAGGCTTGTGGTGTGCCAGCAAGTTCCCCACATCTCCCTCTTTTTTTGTTTCCCTACTCATTTCATGAGCTGGTAAACATATTCCGCAAACCTTTTCCTTTCCCTGGGAGTCCACATTTTCTGAGACAGCAGGCCACATAAACTGGGAATACATTGAATAAAGCAACACAGAGAAATAAACAGAAAGAGGATCAAAATACAATACTGTATGAGTGCACGGATCCACCCAGTAGGTAGCCAATCCCATAATCCTGTCCACCAGTCGGATAGGTTGGATTCTCTTATGCTCTGGGCAAGCCTCTTTAAGGTCTGTAGTTGTTTGTCAACCCTCCATTCATTGTCAGTAATGTTAAAGCAACACATACCCTCTAACCCATCAGCCTCATCGCATCCCTTATGGTGAAGCAACAAGAGGTAATCTATGGCAGCCCTGTTCTGCAGCAAGCCATGTCTCAGTTCGGCTTGTTCATGATTCAATAGACTTAGGGCAGTTGAGGTGGCATTTAGACCTTTAACTGCCCAACAAGCCAGCTTGCTAATGGTTCTTGCATTGCCTACGGCTAAACCAGGGACTCCTGAGAGACTCCTAGAGCAACATATTCGCTGGAGGACATTATTTTTACATCAGAATCACAGGAGGCATCCAGTGTGTGAAGGCCAGGCGCATGCTTGTTCCTGCGGCCTTGAGTCACGACTTCTTTTGGTGGCAACAAGAGGGTGAGCCTGCTCAGGCAACAAAGAGTGCCATCAGTCAAGTTTGCTGGGATGTAATTGAAGTTATATCCTGAGCAGGTCCAGAACCACCCCTTGGGAAGCTCAACATATTTATAAACATAAGAAACATTCACCTGTGCCAAACAGTTTAGCTCATGGGCGGAATTAAAATGGACACAATTTCTCGCTGTACAATTTGTCATTCGAGCACAGGTTGTATTATAGGTTGCAACATGGGGGGTCTGCAAATGTAAAGCTAAAGGAGGTAGTCGTTTATACTGTTTTCCCCAATTGTGATAGTCATATACCTGACTCCGATAGGAGCTATTGGAGGGAAGGTCAGTATAAAACCAAGAGTCATTTGGGATGTCCCTAGAAGAATGACAAACTGAAATCAAGCAAGTACTTAACACTTCTCCAGCTGAACGCTGCAGGGACAGGCAAAAGGATGTTTGATTGATGGACAGTGCAAAGGCTTCCCAAATATTCTGTTTTGTTGCAAACTGCCCCGGAACTCCCACCCCTGCACTAGCTCCCAGGACCATAGTAAAAATCAATACTATACACATAGAATTAGCATTTAAGCTTGCAATCAAAACTAAAGTGAAGTTCTCTGGAGTCTTTTCCAGTCCCTGCTTTTCCACGACGTCAGAGGCTTGTTGGCTTAAGTTCTTAATCATTCCCCATGTCACTGCAGGGTTTTTACTCCCTGAGCCCCTTTTACGCTTCTGCATGTTGGTCTCTGTCAGGTTGAGATTGAATTGAGAAATTGGATTCTTCATCCCTTCGCGCCACGACATGAGGTTTAACGTACTTGGCTAGAACCCACACTGGGCCTTCAGTTGTCTGCACTGCTGCGTAGCCTCTGCCCCATGTAATCAGCGGCACTGGGGCACTCCACTCTTTCCCAGGTAGGATCCGATAGCGCACCAACGGCCTTGAGAGGGGTTCTGCAGAACGAAAGTGCCTTTCAACTCGAGAAAGAAATTGGTTAGTTGCTGTGTTGAGAGACAAATTTAAATTGTTAATTGTAAACAGGGTGGCAGCCAAACATTGTTCTACTTCGGGCAAATAGGGGAGTGTTCCCTCTTATTTGTTTTGTTTGGCGAGATGGGTTTTAAGGGTAGCGTTGGCACGCTCCACAATGGCCTATCCTGTTGAGTTATATGGGATTCCGAACGTGTGTCGGATGGAATGGCGAGTTAGAAATTCTGCAAATGCACCTGAGCAAAAGGCAGGACCATTGTCAGTTTTTAAAGCACTAGGCGTGCCCATCACTGCCATACAGCGAACCATGTGATTTATGGCTTTAGTAGCTGATTCAAATGCTTGGGGGGTTGCCCAAATAAACCCAGAATATGTATCAACTGTGACATGGATCTTTGACCATTTGCCAAAAGGTGGGAAATGTGTGACATCTAATTGCCATAAATCATTTGCTGCAAATCCTCGGGAATTAACCCCTACAGCAGGAGTGGGGCGGTAAAAAGAACATTGTGGGCATTTTTCGACAGTGGCTTTAGCCTCTGTCAGTGGTAGGCCGAATGCTGTGGCCAAGGCTTGTGCGTTTTGATGATATAATTCATGACTAGCTAATGGGCTGGTAACGGGACAGATGGTTTTAAGATGTTGATCTGCTTTCACATTTCCCTCCGTCAAAAACCCTGGGAGAGGCTGATGACTCCGAATATGGGCTATGAAAAGTGGTTTGGTGCGATGTTCTAATAAAGATTGCAAAGCCCACAAAAAGGCAAAAAGATTGTCATCCATTTTCCAGGAAATGTAGCCATCAGGAAGCCTCTGGACTAGGCCGAAAACATAATTGCTGTCTACCATTAAATTAATGGGAATGGCAGCAAACGTTTTAAGTGCTAGGATGACTGCTGCCAACTCGGCCCTCTGCGCAGAAGTCTGGGGCGGGGTGAATAAAGCATGCCACTTAGAATCATACT
The DNA here is from genome assembly GCA_034509955.1 of Urosaurus nigricauda. Classification (NCBI taxonomy): domain Eukaryota; kingdom Metazoa; phylum Chordata; class Lepidosauria; order Squamata; family Phrynosomatidae; genus Urosaurus; species Urosaurus nigricauda. The sequence goes on from JAOEGL010000014.1 coordinate 5,007,839, forward strand.
ACGTAACTACCCCTCTAGAGGGGCTACCATCAGTAAAAACTGTCAGTGCGTCCGTAAGGGGTTGCATAGTTATAGGGGGGTCTCAATGTGATTGGCACAGTAGAAAAAAGTTGTAACTGGGGGTCTTTTGGATAATGGCAATCGACCTGGCCAACAAAATCTTCTAATGCAATTTGCAGCGCCTGAGACTGGGCGTATAAAAATTCCCATTGCTGCAAAGGCCAGGGAACCACAAGTAAATGAATATCTAGCCCCACCAACTGTAGAATGCAGTTTCTGCCCTTCTGTACTATCAATGTGGTTTGTTCTGCAAGAGTGACTACTGTATTCATAAGGTTCATATTTAACTATAGCCATTCCAATATATAGGTTTGTTTAGGTGTAGCCTGATAAATGATGGCTGTGGGCTGCTTTGTGTTTGTCTCTTTCAAAATTGCTAAGTTTACTGGGACGTCGTGTTTCATTCTATCAGTCCATTTGTCTGCTAAAGCTTGTTCTACCACCTGCAGTGTTTGTTTGTGTTCTGCGGTGAGCTCAACCTGCTGAGCAGGGTGTAGAGGGCCCCTTAGCAAAGAGTACAAAGGCTGTAAAGCTTCTGTAGGGAGGCACACATAAGACCTCACCCAATTAATATGGCCTAAAAGTTCTTGCAAGCCAATGTAACTAAGCTTGTCTGGAATGACAATTTGCGGTATGACTGGCTGAGTCATAGCAGAGGTGACTTTGTGCCCTAAATATTGAAAAGGGGGTTGCAATTGAACCTTCTCTGGTGCTATCTTTAGCCCACTGGCCTCTAATATTGTCTGCAAAGTTGTTAGCCAATTGTAAGGGAATTTCTTCCCACAAATGGGAATATCATCCATATAATGGTATACCAAAATATCAGGGAATTGTGTGCGAAATGGTTTTAGGGCCTCATCCACATAAGATTGACAAATAGTGGGAGAGTTCAACATTCCCTGTGGAAGTACTTTCCAACAGTAACGCTTCGTTGGGCGGCTATTGTTGAGAACTGGGATAGAAAATCCAAAATATTTCCAATCCTTTTCCACCAGTGGGATGGAAAACAAACAGTCTTTAAGGTCTATAACTGCTAATTCATGGTCCTTGGGCAATATGTTGGGATTGGGTAGTCCACATTGTAGCGCCCCCATGGGTTCAATGATTGCATTAATGGCACGGAGGTCATGTAAGAGTCTCCATTTTCCTGATTTCTTTTTTATAACGAACACTGGTGTGTTATATGGACTTGTGGTTGGGACAATATGGTCAGCGGCCAGCTGTTCTTGCACTAACTGTTCTAATGCCACTAATTTTTCTGTGGGCAATGGCCATTGGTCAACTCAAACGGGCTTTTCGGTTTTCCAGGTCAGTGCTATGGGATGTGTGGGCATGATGAGCCTAAGCTACTCAGGGATGTTCAAAGTACACTGCAATTGCTCCAACACTTCTCTTCCCCACAAGTTTAGGTGCAGGGGAAGGACATAGGGTTTAACGTACCCTCGGATGTTAGTAGGATCTGATTCTAAAGCCACTGTCACCCACCGGGCACTTTGGTGTGCTATCTGTTGTCCTCCAACTCTCTGGACACTGGGAGCAACCTCTAAAGGCCACGATGCGGGCCACTGGTCTTGACTGATGACAGAGACGTCAGCTCCTGTGTCCAAGGGTCCCTGAAAAGAGACATTATTGATCCGTAATTTTTGTGTAGGGCGGCTATGGGGAGAGGGAGCAATAACCGTACCTACCAAAGGGCTCCCAGAGGGGAGGAGGATTAACTGTGCCCAAGAGTCCCCAGCCCGCGTTTTAAAAGGCAGGTGGGACCACACTTGGATTTTTAGATTATCTTTTGGCGTTTCTGTTAGCACCACAGGGATGACATGCAAGCCTCGTTGAGAGGCCGACTCTTGTGGGAGGACAAGGCCAATTGTATTTTTGGAAGGGGTCCTGCAAACTGAGTCTTAACTGTCAAAACCTCCCCTGGGAGGACTGCTTCCTTGTCTTCTACCATCTTTAATTCCATTTTGACCTGGTTTGTAGCGGTTGCCTCCTTTTTTTCTGGGATAGAGGCTAGCCCGCTAGCTAGTTTCCCTGAGGCTGGGAAGATGTTGGAGGAGGATTAGAGCGACACTGGTTTGCCCAGTGATAACCTTTACCACAACGGGGGCATTTTTTAGATGGCTTTGCTGTGTTTCCTTTACTGCCCTTTGCAGCCCCTCCGCCAGGTGCTCGGCATTCCACTTTAAGGTGGCCTGGCTTTTTGCAATTAAAACAATTCCCGGTGGGCTTATTTCCCTTTTGGATCGCTCCTGCGAGGAGCTGCATGGCATAATTTTGACTGCCCACTTTGGCACAAGCTTGTATATAGTCAGACAGAGTCACTCCTGGACGATGAATAACACTTTGCAGGATCTTTTTGAAATCCGAATTAGCAATTTCCACCGCCAGCTTTACCAGTAACTTGTCCTGGGCAATTGCATAATCTAACCGTCTTTTCAATGCTTCTGTCAATCTATCTATAAATTGAGCATAAGGCTCTTGGGGTCCCTGTTTGATATTGGCAAAGGATTTCATAGGCTTTCCTGTTTCTGGGACCCTGCAGAAAGCTCTCTGTATGCAAGTGTTAGTGGCTGTAATGACCTGATCTGCTTGCTCGGCTTGCATTTCTAGACTGTCAAATTGTCCTGTCCTGTAAATCTGGTCAGGGACTACTCCTGCAACGTTTATTGTGGTGGCAGCATGACGAAACTCACTATCCCATACAGTATACTGCGATGGGGACAAAATCATTCGAAAAAGGTCCTTCCAATCTTTTGGCAACATCCTATACCCATTGGCTATGCCCTCTATCATTCCCAGCACAAACGATGATCTTATCCCGGTCTCTTGCACAGCTTTTCTCAACTCCCTCACCACAGAATAAGGGAGGGCATTCCAAATAGTTGTCACATCTTCATTTTCTGCTCTTGCAAAAGTTACAGGGAACATGGCCAGATGATTATCCGGTTCCCAAAGCCCCTCTTCCCACATATTCTCTCCCCTCCGTCGGGCTTCTGCTATCCCTGCCTCCACTGCTCCCAACTTCCTCTGTTGTTGTTGAATTGGGGGTAGTGGCGGAGCCACCAGTGGCATGGTGTAATTTGGTGGGTCTCCTGGAGGGTCTACTAATGACGCCGGTGGGGCAAATGGTTTACTTAAGCGCCCCACGGCTGTGTTAACTGTCTGCCAGGCTATCAAATGGGGTGCCGCAGCATGGGGGTCCGTTTTAAAATGGTGACCTATCTTCTCCCATTCCTCCGCCGAGAGTTTTTCCCTCTCAGGGTACCAAGGGCATTCGCATGAAATTTCCGACAACAAATTGTGGATGTCTCTTTTGGTTGCTACTCTTTCCCCAACTAGCAGCTTGACTAACTGATAAGAGTTCCTCACTGTGCATCCTCTGTTTTGATGATAGAGTTCCGCCCATACTCACGGGATCCAAATGGATGTGTGCGCAGACTGCTCCAGTCAAGTGAGTAGGCTTGCTGATCTTCGGATTCAGGATCACGTCGGGGTCACCAGCTGTTGGGATTCAGGGGAAGGACGACACCGAGAGACAAGGATGGGAGTGCAAATGCTTTTTTTTTTTCTCTTCCGGGAACCACTGCCTGTTCCCCCGTCTTTATTAGCCATTCTCGTTAACCAACAACCAGAGCAGAGCAGTGCTGATCAGCAAGTATTGTTTGTACAAAGCTCAAAGGTCAGGTGTGGACACAGAATCAGGATGTGGACTTTAAGAGTCAGGATGTGGGTACAGAATATGTAAACCACTCAGTTAATCATAAGCTTCATGGATCCGTGCATAGATGGACCCTGGACCCTGGTGCCCCGGGAGGGGGGTGTGAGAGAGGCTTGTGGTGTGCCAGCAAGTTCCCCACATCCCTGGTGCCCCCGGGAGGGGGATGTGAGAGAGGCTTGTGGTGTGCCAGCAAGTTCCCCACAGCAGCCTCCAATCATAGAATCATAAAGTTGTAAGGGGCTCCACAGGTCAGCAAGTCCAGTTCCACGCTCAGTGCAGGAAATCCAGCTAGAACATCCCCAGCTGTCCATTCTCTTTTCAAAGACATCCAGAGAAAGAAACTCCCCCATGTCTCTAGATGATTGGTTCCCTTGTCAAACTACTCTTACTATCGAGAAGTTCCGTCTAAAATTGGGCTTTCGGGCTGAAGTGGGAATGTCATATATCCAGCTTTCTTAAATTTATCTGTGGATTTCTTGACATCAAATAAACCCGCCTGACTGTGGAATCAAACTTTAACTCCATCATTTTCATCTCTATAGCTTGAAAGATGTGAGTAAAAAATCAGAAGCAGAAAAAAGCTGAATTTGAGCTGAACCCCTCTTTAAGATACTTAAAAATAGCCTATGAAGGGAAGGGGGTGAAAAAGCTAACAAATAAATAAACTTTTTAAAGAATCGTGTAGAATTTAGTCTAACTTGGGATTGTTTAGTTTAACAGTCAACAACTAAATTAACTCTCAGCACAGTAGGGGTTAAGAGGAATGGAATGTTGTTGACTTACTTTTGTAGACAAAGCATCCACATTGTCCTCAGGTTGAAAACAGAAAGTGGGGAAAAAAACTAGTTCTGGAGTAAAGGCTATCTTAATTAAATACTGGAATTAGAGCTACATTGACACCCACTGCTCAAGAAGATTTATTGCAGGCTTAAATGGAATTATGAAGATTTAAAGGGCCTTTGAAATAAATTTGACAGCTGTCAGCATGGCATCAGGTATTATTGCAAAGACTTCATATTGTCAACCATCTCAACCTTCTCAACATACAAGAAAGATAACGGTAGGTATTCCAACAAAGGGGAGAAGAAGATGGTCCAGAAGAGTGGCCAGGGGCTGCTCTCGCTGCAGTCAAGCCAGGACTGTGGCAATGGCACAGCTCACTCCCACAGCCAGCCACCACCATGAGCCAGATTTAATTTTCTTTTTGTGGCAGCTTCGGGATGACTTTGACTGTCTCTGAGCAGTTTCTGGCTGCTTTTGGAGTGTGTGTCATGTAAATGCCATGCCCCCAAAGTGGCCAGAAGCCACTTCTTTTGGCCCATGTGTTTCGGCCCAAAGTCCGCAAATGGAAATCAGCAAATCTTAGAGGAAATCAGATCAATGAGAGACCAAATGGCAGGGAGATGCTGACAGTGAAGCAAGATATGTCTCAAGAGATAAATAAATTAATTGAAAGCTTAAAAGTTGAATTGAAGGATAAAAAAAATTCTTTGACTCATATCTCCTCCTATATGCAACAGGTCAAAGAGAAAGTGACAAATTTAAAGGATCAAATCTAAAGGGCTTGCCTGAAGGAAGAGAGCCCTCCCTCCATGCCAGCTGCCATCCTCCGGCTTGGCAGGGAGTTAAGAGGCAGGCCCAGCTCCATCAGGGCTTGCCTGAAGAAAAGAACCCTCCCTCCATGCCAACTGCCATCCTCCAGCTTGGGAGGGAGTGAAGAGGCAGGCCCAGCTCCATCAGGGCTTGCCTGAAGGAAGAGAGCCCTCCCTCCATGCCAGCCATCCTCTGGCTTGGGAGGGAGTGAAGACGCAAACCCAGCTCCATCAGGGCTTGCCTGAAGAAAGAGAGCACTCCCCCCATGCCATCTGCCCTGGTCCAGGCCTCAGAGGGAGAGAAGAACCACTGGACCTGATCCCCTTCCCCACCACCATCCCCTTCTCTTTTTGTGTCGTGTCTTTTTAGTATGTGAGCCTGAGTACCATGCAGAGGAAGATGCTAGGGTGGAAGAGGTCACTTGCCAAACAGAGGAGGCAGACAGCTGGAGGAATGTCACAAAGAGTAGTAAACCAAGAAGGAATTGTTCGAGGAGCTTGCAGCTAGAGAATCGATTCGAAGCTCTTTCCCTTATCAAGGAGGATGAAGAAGAGCAGCATGGACAGACTTCAGGGACAGAGCAAGGGAGCCTGAGAGTCCCACCCGAGGGAACAGTCGCTGCTAAGCCTCGGAGGAGGCGTGTGGTCGTAGTGGGGGACTCCTTGCTGAGGGGTACAGAAGCAGTGATTTGTAGGCCTGACAAGATGTCTCGTGAGGTGTGCTGTCTTCCAGGTGCAAAGATCCGGGATGTGACAGAGAGGCTGACAAGACTGGTCAAGCCTACTGACCAATACCCCTTCCTTTTGATCCACGTGGGAACTAATGATACTGCAAGACACAGCATTCAGAACATCAAAAGGGATTACGAGGCGCTTGGTAGGAAGCTGAAAGGAATGGATGTACAGGTTGTCATCTCGTCTCTTCTGCCAGTTGAAGGGCATGGTCCAGGAAGGGAGAGGAAAATAGCAGAGGTGAACAACTGGCTTCGCAGATGGTGCCGCCGAGAAGGATTTGGATTCTTGGATCATGGGCTGCGGTTCCATGAGGAGGGACTTCTTGCAACAGACGGGTTGCATCTCACGCCAGTTGGAAGAAATGTTTTTGCCAACAGTCTCAAGAACTTGATCAGGAGAGCTTTAAACTGAGTTCCGAGGGGAAGGGAAACAATATTAAGGAACGCAAAAGGGATGGCGTAAATAGTCAAACTGACATAGAGGAAACAAGGCAAACAGTGCAAGGACCCAACAGTGGGAGGCAAAAAAACTTGCACAGGCAGCAAGTAAAAGGGAACCATGGTCTGCGATGTCTCTACACTAATGCACAGAGCATGGGAAATAAGCAAGATGAACTCGAACTCCTAGTACAACAAGGCAAATATGATATAATAGGCATCACTGAAACCTGGTGGGATGAGTCTCATGATTGGAATGTGGAAATAGAGGGGTATAACCTTATTAAGAGAAATAGGCCAAACAGGAAAGGAGGAGGAATAGCACTATATGTCAGAGATATTTACACCAGTGAAGAGATCCTGGACATCAGTCATGGAAGCCAGGTGGAGAGCATCTGGATAAGAATCAAAGGGGAGGGAAACAACAAGGGTGTTACAGTGGGAGTCTACTACAGACCCCCAAGTCAGACTGAGGAATTGGATGATATCTTTCTAGAACAGATGACCACACAGTCAGAAAAGAGAGATGTAGTAGTGATAGGCGACTTCAACTATCCTGATATTTGCTGGAAGTCAAACTCAGCAAAATCCTCAAGGTCTAACAAATTCCTCACTTGCCTGGAAGACAATTTCATGGTCCAAAAGGTGGAAGAGGCAACAAGGGGGTCAGCTATTTTAGATCTGGTCCTAACCAACAAGGAGGACTTGGTTAATGGGGTGCAAGTGGTGGGATCATTAGGTGGAAGTGACCATGTTCTCCTGGAGTTTGTGATACAGTGGAAAGGAGAAGCCAGGCAGAGTCAGACACGCATCCTAGACTTTAGGAGAGCGGATTTCAGTAAACTTAGAGAAGTATTGAGGGCGATTCCATGGTCAGAAATACTAAAAGATAAAGGAGTTCAGGACGGATGGGACTTTCTCAAAAGGGAGATACTGAAGGCACAATTTCAAACAGTTCCAGTGAGAAAGAAAAACGGGAGGTATCTCAAGAAACCAGGATGGATGACTAAGGAACTTTCAACCGAGCTAAGTTTGAAACGGAACATGTATAAGAAATGGAAAAAGGGGGAAATCACGAAAAAGGAATTCAAAGAAATAGCAGGCATGTGTAGGGGTAAAGTCAGAAAAGCTAAAGCGCAGAATGAACTCAGGCTTGCTAGAGAGGTTAAGAACAATAAAAAGGGCTTTTTTGGATATGTCCGCAGCAAGAGGAAGAAGAAGGAAACGGTAGGGCCACTGCGTGGAGAAGATGGCAAAATGCTAACAGGAGATAGAGAAAAGGCAGAATTACTCAACACCTTTTTTGCCTCAGTCTTCTCAGAAAAGGCAAAGGGTGCTCAACCTGAGGATAATGGAGCAGAGAACAGAATAGGGGAATTTCAGCACAGAATAAGTAAAGAGATAGTAGAGGAACACCTTGTTAATCTAAATGAATTTAAGTCTCCGGGACCAGATGAACTCCATCCAAGAGTATTAAAAGAACTGGCAAAAGTAATATCAGAGCCATTGGCAATCATATTTGAAAACTCCTGGAGAACAGGAGAGATCCCAGCAGACTGGCGAAGGGCAAACGTTGTCCCCATCTTCAAAAAGGGGAAAAAAGAGGATCCCAACAATTATCGTCCAGTTAGTCTGACATCAGTTCTAGGAAAGATTCTGGAGCAGATCATTAAACAGAGAGTCTGTGAACATCTAGATGGCAATGCCATAATCACAAAAACTCAACATGGGTTTCAGAGAAACAAGTCATGCCAGACAAATCTAATCTCTTTCTTTGATAAAATTACCAGCTTGGTAGATGAAGGGAATGCTGTGGATATAGTATATCTTGATTTCAGTAAGGCCTTTGACAAGGTTTCCCACGACATTCTTGCAAACAAGCTTGTAAAATGTGGGCTAGACAAAGGAACTGTTAAATGGATCTGTAATTGGTTGACTGGCCGAACCCAAAGGGTGCTCAACAATGGCTCCTTTTCATCCTGGAGAGAAGTGACCAGTGGGGTCCCATAGGGCTCTGTCCTCGGACCAGTGCTATTCAACATCTTTATCAATGACCTGGATGACAGAATTGGGAGCATACTTATCAAATTTGCAGATGACACCAAATTAGGGGGAATAGCTAATACCCCAGAGGACAGGATCAAGATTCAAAATGACCTGAATAGACTAGAAAGCTGGGCCAAAGCTAACAAAATGAAATTCAATACAGAGAAATGTAAGGTATTGCACTTAGGGCGGAAAAATAAAATGCACAGATATAGGATGGGTGACACCTGGCTGAATGAAACTACGTGTGAAAGGGATCTAGGAGTCCAAGTAGACCACAAGTTGAACATGAGTGAACAGTGTGATGCGGCAGCTAAAAAGGCCAATGCTATTTTGGGCTGCATTAATAGAAGTATAGTGTCTAGATCAAGAGAAGTAATAGTGCCACTGTATTCTGCTTTGGTCAGGCCCCACCTAGAATATTGTGTCCAGTTCTGGGCGCCACAATTCAGAAAGGACATTGAGAAACTGGAGTGTGTCCAAAGGAGGGCGACAAAAATGGTGAAGGGTCTGGAAACCATGCCCTATGAGGAACGACTTAGGGAGCTGGGGATGTTTAGCCTGGAGAAAAGAAGGTTAAGAGGTGATATGATAGCCCTGTTTAAATATTTGAAAGGATGTCATATTGAGGAGGGAGCAAGCTTGTTTTCTGCTGCTCCAGAGAACAGGACCCGGAACAATGGATGCAAGATACAGGAAAAGAGATTCCACCTGAACATTAGGAAGAACTTCCTGACAGTAAGGGCTGTTCGACAGTGGAACGCACTTCCTTGGAGGGTGGTGGAGTCTCCTTCCTTGGAGGTCTTTAAACAGAGGCTGGATGGCCATCTGTCAGGGGTGCTTTGATTTGGATTTCCTGCATAGCAGGGGGTTGGACTGGATGGCCCTAGTGGTCTCTTCCAACTCTACGATTCTATGATTCTATGATTCTATGAACCGTCTAATTAAAAATAATAATTGTAAGCCACTCTGATAGCCATTAGGGCTGAAGAGCGAGGTATAAATACCATAAATAAAATAAATAAATAAATCTAATTTCAGAACTGAAAGCCTCCAGCAGGGAAAGAGATTTGGACCAGATGGCTTTGATTGAACCAAAAATGAGAGCGAAAGCACTGAGATTTAGAGGAACTAAGGAACAGTAATATGAAGATGTTTATGGAAGAATGATAGAGGCCTTAGGTAATCCTTTGGGAAGAGTTAAAGCAAAATATATAAAGCAGAGATTAAATGTGATCTAGATAAAAGTCTACAGATTGTATTCTTGGGTTGCAAAACAATGTAATCTGCCAAGATATGTGGTAGTTTATTTTATGAGATGACAGACTAAAGATGAAATCTTGGAAGTGCTGCAATCCAGAACATGATGATCATGGATGGGAAACAGTTTTTGGTTTATAGAAACTGACCAGCAAGAATTTTTTGAAGAAGAAATGATGATAGTTTATTGACAGTGAATGGAATGCAATATAGATTGGAAAAGTTGAAAAGAGTGGCCTCCTTTAAACAAAGAAGATATACTTTAAACTCCATTCAGAAGGTGAAAGATTTCTTACAAAAATTTTAAAGAATTTAGACGAATCAAGATTTTAAAATGGAAATGGAACACCAAATGATAAAGGAAAGGAAAGGCCAAATGGGAAAATTCCCTCCCCATAGAACCAAAGATCTAAGGCGAACTCATCAAAGGAGGGGAGGTGGGAATGGGATTGGATATTTTAATTGCCTTGTTTTTAATTTTATCTTGTACCTCGCCCCGATTGCTCACTCTGTGGGGCAGGCTAGAAATAAATATCATCATCATCATCATCATCATCATCATCATCATCATTAATCAAAGGAATGTTTGGTCCAGGGATAAAAATGTGTCCCATCACCAAAGAGAGAAGAAATGAAAATAGACTGTGCTGATACATATTTCTAATGGCAGAACATAAATGTGTCTCCTGAAATGTTACAAGAATGAATTTGACAAGTAAAAGGAAGAAGATTTTTTCACCATTGGATAAAATTCAAATATGACTTGATTTGCCTTCCAGAGACATATATGAAAAGGACAGACGATTATTTTTTTTAATTCAGTCCTAAATGGAGAAAGCACTTTTCTTCATAAGCAGAGGGGCGGGAAGAGGTGTGGCTTTATATATCAACCATAATATAACATGCTATGATAATAATGGCCGTTATATAGGCTTGAAAGTAATGCTACAAGGAATAAAGACATAACTAGTTGGTGTTTATGCACCATCTGAGAATAAAGCTGAGTTTTATGAACAACTGATGAATAAGATCTTGGATCTTTCTTATGACAATTAGATTTTCTGTGGAGACTGAAACAGAATCATTCAACCTACAACTGATAAAATTACAGTGCATAAAAAAGAAACAACAAGGGAGATTAACAAAAGCCTTTTTGTCTTTATGGAAAACTTTCAACTACAAGACATCTGCAGATTCAAATATGGATTCACTATATAGAAACTATACCTTTAATTTGGCTAGGCATAACCCTTCTCTCAAAATTGATAGGCTTTTAGTCTCTAGAACATTATCTCAAAGAGTTAAGAATGTGAGCATTATACTTAATTTTTTTTTGAATAATCCTATTCAGATGACTTTAGCATTGTCTAATAAGTCTTTAAATTGGGGACTAAACAATTTATTGTTACAAGATGAGAAAGTGGTTGAAAAAGTTTAAAAGGTATTGAAAGGGGTTTAAAAAGATAATCTCGGTAAAGGTAGAGATGAAAGAGTTGTATGGGATGCCTCCAAAGCTTATATGAGAGGCTTTTTTATACAGCAAACACACTCATTTAAAGAAGTTGAGTTTTGAACAAACTACTAAAATTTTGGAAGAGATAAAAAGAAGGGAGATTTTTGCCATGGTATTAGCAGATAGATTGAAAACAGTTTTGCAAGACTGGATACATGAAAATCAATTTGGTGATAATACAAAATATGTGCTAGAGATCTTGGAATATCTAAATAAGCACAATGAAAAAGAGGCCACTTTGATATTTCTAGTTGCTAAAAAAGCTTTTGACAGTGTAAACTGGTCATTTTTTATGGCACTGAAGGAAAGAATAGTTTTAAATAAAATATTTTATTACTTGAACAAAAGCAATTATAAAACTCAAGTCTCTCAAATTTTGATAAATGGGAATAGGATAACAATTTGTGATATTCAAAGAGGTGTGCACCAAGACTGTCCACTTTTACCATTATTATTTATATTGACCTTGGAAGTTTTGATGGAAGTTAGTAGAAAAGTAAAAGCTATAAAAGGAATTAAGATGAAAGAATTTCATTTTAAGATTAGAGCCTAATGATTTTTTTAATCAAAAATGCTTTTTTATTTCAAACAATTCCTATATTGATAAATGATGTACCTTTTCCACAATAGCAAAGAGACATTTGACAAGAGAGGAAACCTAGAATAAGATTTAAGATCTTACAAGATAAAAGGCAGAGAGGAGGTTTGGGCCTCCCTGATTTGAAGCTATGGGGCTTTCTAGGGGCTTTTTAGATTGGCAAGAAAGTGTGACATGAAGTTGCCTTTTCCTTAATGCTTAGCAGCTACACTGCAAGCCCCAGGTGTGCATTTAAAAGTTACAGGGCAGCTAGACAGAGGAGTGTGGGAACGACTTATCTGAAGTCTTTTCTGTGGCTCAGTAACTACATTGGAAGCTGCTAGAACGCTACAAACACAGGCGGAGCAGCTGCACCAGCGGCAATGAACGCGGCTTTTAACTGCGCTGAACCTTTAATTTTTTTTCCCTTGCCAGCTGCGAACTGTGCAGCTGTGCAGGTTTGCCAGATGCCGGCTGTGAACTGCGCAGCTGCGCAGGTACACCATACAGAAAATTGTACAGTTATGAGGATCTGTCAAATTATCATTGCGGTTTCTCTGCTTTTTTAAACTGTGAAGTTGCACTGGTGCATCATGAATGAACCCCTTTATTTTGTGAATGAATTGACATTTTATGTGCAGTAGAATAACAGTTACAGCATCCCAGAGTCCCTACTGCGCATGTCTAGGGTTCGAATTAGGGCTGGAGCTAGGGTTTGGGAGCTTTAAAAAACGGTGCAGTTAAAGCCCAACTTTTACACCTGCAGGACATTGAGCGTTTTAATTAGAAGTGAACTCCACACCACGCATGCTCCCAACTCACGATCCATTATGATCCTCACCTGTATCGCTGTCTTTAAATGGGCGCTTTAAAGATACAGCTGCCCTTTAACTTCAAAGCTGCACTGCAGCCTTTAGATGGAGCTGTGCTATTCCGCAGTTTTTAAAAAAGAAGCTGGGAAAACCAGCACCTTTTAAAAGGTGCTTCTTCTCCCCTAAAACGCAAAAAAAGCATTTTCATGGCACACTTTCCCTTTTTCTCATCTAAAGGCTAGACTTTCATGCAGCCATGAACACACTTCTTTTTGCCAATCTAGATCAGGCCTATATTTTCATGCTTGTTATTAGGTTTGGATGAAAGATTGGATAACTTTAGAAAACAAAAGACGCTTCCATTTGGAAGGTTCTGATTTAAGATTTGGATGGCATGCTTTTTCAACATAAGAAAAACTTAAAGGTGATGTTGATTTTAATAATCACTTCGTTAGAAGACTTTGTTGAGAATGTGGGTGAAATATAGACCTAGAATTTGTTCTAAAATCCTTTTTGGGTATCACCACCTGAAGCCTTGTTTACTAGAGCATCTCCAGTCATTAAAATCTCTCCCTTTTGTCATCCATGCCAGTCTCCAGTCCAGACCATATGGCCTCTGTAAACCCCATACACATTCACACTCACTGGCTGCACCCCTGCCCACTGCAACTTTCTTCCTCACTGGGGAGAATTTTCTCCCTTTGCACCTGGTTACCTTGGGAGCTGCAACTGAGCAGCTGAATGAGCAGCACCCAAGAAGCCTCTTATACATACTACCCTTTGCCACAAGGCAGGGGCATCAGTAAGATTGGTATCACTCATAACTCAGTGTTGCTTCCCCATTAAACTTCTTCCCTACCAGACCATCCTGTTAGGAATTCTCTTACTTAGGGGAATTATTATTAGCTCAAATATGCAGAGAGGAAGATCCTAACAGTCTTACGCCTGGATCGGGTGCCGATATTGTCTACCAGAGGTCCTCCAACAAACACTAAGAGAAGTGACACTAGTCCAAATAAGTCCAATAAAATACACAGTTTATTAGGGGACATAAATATCATGCAGCAAGGGGGCACGCACCCACCTACACGTTCAATGCTAGAGAAAAGGAAGGGGTAAGAGTGGGAGTTAGGTCTGAGAGAAAGAGACCGCTGGAATATCTACCATAGAAGTCTTCTCCTGGACGCCGGATTGAGATGGATGATGATGATGGACACGACCGCCGGAATGAGGGAAGACTGGCTGCGGGAGCTATAGGCAGAAGTCAAACTGGCATGGACTAGCCTGTCCTCCAAGAATAGCATCGGGGAGTGATTCACATTACCTTATATAGTGCTGAACATATCCAGAGGCTATGTATCTATGCTAGACAAAGGTGTTGATTGCCTGGGCTTTCTTAAGCCAAGAGCAAATAATCTGTGTACAATGCACTTAGGTTTGGGACACAATTCGGAGGGGAAGCTGGCTTAATGGCTGAGTGGTTAAGTCAATCACTGGCTCATCAAGTATGAAGCCAAGGCTATTGTCTTTACTCCGGAGGGCAGTGGCTAAACCGGTCTGGCGACTCCCTACTTCCTCTAGAAAGCTGCTTGCTATGAACTCAGTTCCTCCAAGCAGGGCCTGCCTACGTGACCTTCTCGCTTGGGACTTATGGAGGGCCTTGGAATAGGTCAAGCAGAGGTCATGATACAGTCCACATGTCTCCCAAATTTTTATATCAAATGTAGGTATCATAACAGTTCAGAATCCTTAGTAATGTTTTTTGTACTAATGTTAAACTTTAATAATTCCATATATCACTGACTGTAATGGCGATAGTGGTGACATAAACAACTCTTAAACAACTTCTTAGTCCTCCTAACTCCTGAAGCTGGAGGCTGCTGCTTCATGAGTGAGGCACAGGAAGGATCCAGGATTCTTCCTCCTCTTAACTCCCAAAGTATAAAGATCTTTTGTGAATGGGAGAATACAGTCTCCAGCTTTGAGAGTGGGGTGCAGTAGGAATGCAGAGATTCACAGTCCCCCTAACTCCTGAAGCAGAATCCTGGATTCCTCCTGCATCCTAGTCCCAAAGCTGGAGGCTGATGTCTCCCATTCGCAAAAGAGCTTCCAGCTTCTGGAGTGGGGTGCAGGAAGAATTTAGGGATTCTTCCTCCTCTTAACTTTCAAAGCAGAAGGCTGTTGTGTCAGTTCTGCTTTCTGCTTCAAGAGCTGGAGGCTAATGGGGCTTTCTAGATTGGCAGGAAAGGGAGTCATGAAGTTGCCTTTTCCTTAATGCTTAGCAGCTACACTGCAAGCCCCAGGTGTGTAATAAAAAGGCATAGGGCAGCTACACTGAGGAGGTGTGGGGACGACTTATCTGAAATCTTTTCTGTTGCTCAGCAACTACATTGGAAGCTGTCAGGATGCTAGAAACACAGGCGGAGCAGCTGCACGGGTGGCAATGAACGGGACTTTTGGCCGCACTGAACCTGTATTTATTTATTTATTTATTTATTTATTGTTGCCGGCCACAAACTGCGCAGTTGCACCACTATATCATACAGGCAATTGTATTGTCAGCTGCGAACTGCACAGTTGTGCAGGTACATCACACATGAACTGTGCAGTTATGAAAATCTGTCAAGTTACCATTGTGGTTTTGCTTCCCTTTTTTAAGTGCGCAGTTGCGTCGGTGCACCATGAATGAACCCCTTTATTTTATAATAATAATAGTTGTTGTTGTTGTTGCTGTTGTTGTTGTTGTTGTTGTTGTTATTTGTACCCCACCCCTTTGAGATCAATTGAGGCGGCTTACCCATTAAAATACTATTACCTCAATAAAACAAACTGCATCCCTCCCCCCTTAAAAAGATATTAAATCTGTTACAATGTAAGTTTATGAATAAACTTCTTTATTTTATGAATGAACATGGCAAGAGGTCAGGAACACAATGGAGCTTTCTAGATTGGCAAGAAAGTGCAACATGAAGTTGCCTTTTCCTTAATATTAGCAGCTGCACTGCAAGTCCCAGGTGTGTAATAAAAAGGCATAGGGCAGCTACACTGAGGAGGTGTGGGGACGACTTATCTGAAGTCTTTTCTCTTGCTCAGCAACTAAACTGGAAGCTGTCAGGATGCTAGAAACACAGGCGGAGCAGCTGCACGGGTGGCAATGAATGGGGCTTTTGGCCGCACTGAACCTTTAATATTTTTTTGTTGTTGCTGCTGGCTGCGAACTGCACAATTGCACTGGTACATCACACATGAACTGTGCTGTTATGAAGATCTGTCCAATTACCATTGTGGTTTCGCTTCCCTTTTTAAAGTGCGCAGTTGCATCGGTGCACCATGAATGAACCCCTTTATTTATTTATTTATTTATTATTACCTCATCCCTTTGAGATCAATTGAGGCAGCTTACACATTAAAATACTATTACATCAATAAAACAAACTGCATCCCTCCCCCCTTAAAAAGATATTAAATCCGTTATAATTTAAGTTTATGAATAAACTTCTTTATTTTATGAATGAATTTACATTTTATGCACAGTTGCATAACAGTTACAGCATCCCAGAGTCCCTACTGCACATATCTAGGGTTCGGATTAGAGCTGGAGCTAGGGTTTGGGAGCTTTAAAAAACTGCCCAGTTGCACTGCAGCATTTAGACGCAGCTGCGCTGTTACACGCTTTTTAAAAAGAAGCTGGGAAAAGCAGCTCCTTTTTAAAGCTGCTTTTTCCCCACTAAAATGCAAAAGAAGTGTGTTCATGCCAAACTTTCAGTGTGGGTCATCTAAAAGCTACACTTTCATGCAGGCATGAACACACCCCTTTTTGCCAGTCTAGATCAGCCCACTGTCTCCCACTAACACAACAGCCTTCTGCTTTGGAAGTTAAGTTCCTTCCTTCCACATACTGTCTTTTTTAGTCACTCAGTTAAAGATTTCCATGATAGCTGATGGGAGCTAATTGCCAAGACTGTCCCTGGCTCTTAAATCCATACATCTGTATTGTGTGCTGCGATCCAGCATCTCACTAATGTGTTGGAACATTTTAATGATGTTTTAATGGCTCTTTAATTCTGTGTTGTATTAAGAAAAGAAGCACAGCAGATTATAGTTAATGCTAATGTGTTTACCCCCACGTATTAATTGGCTGAAGAACAAATATTAAATAGTGACTTAAAATATACCTAAGTGATTTGGAATTCCACATGGCCCTAAAGGCTTCTTGTTAATGTTGTGGTGGGAAGGTAAGGAGGTCTTGTAAAGATTTTGCAAGTGAAATACAGGTTTGCTAGTGTAAGAAATGATATCCCAAACTTGTCTTAGAACCATGTTTATCACACATCAGGAAGATACCATTGGGCTAATGACTAGGGTTGTAATATTCCACTTATTAAAACCCAGCCACCTAATTTGCATATTATGAAAATATTCTAATTATGCAAACCACCCTAATTTACATTCTGTTTATGCAAATTCAGCATCTTAATGGTTGCATTTTTTTTCTTCCACTATGTTTAACCTTTGTACAATTTTAAAAGTTAGAACTGGTCTGATAGAAACAGTACAAAATGCTGGACTTGGAACAGAGAAATCCAAATCCCTAAAGTGAACCTATCATAGTAATAATAATAATAATAATAACAATAATTTATTTATATTCCGCCTTTTCTGAGGGAATCAAGGCTGATTACAACACAAATATAAAAATAAAATATCATGAGAATAAAATTCACAATTATAAACAATCCCATATCCCAACCCTCCCCCATCATAAAAACATAAACCAAAGAGCAATAAAATAGAAATTAACAAGATAAATTAAAAATTTCAAGTACAGATTTGCTAAAATTACAGGTAGATTTAAGGTGAGACAAGTATCTTCTGGGGGGGGGAATGGGGCCAATGATGTCAGTGACGGTGAGGGGGAGACTAATCTGGAAGGGCTAATTGGAAATCTTTACCTGGAATATTGTATCAATCTTTTTTCCCCCTACCTGATTCGAGTTTTTAGTTAAAGTCTTTTCCATGTTAATCTTTAGACCTGAGATGTCTCCAAACTCCTTAAATTTAGTCGATAGTACATTTACATCCTCAATAGGATTGTTTGATGATACCATAATGTCATTTGCAAATGCTTTGATTTTAAATTCAGTACCTTTAATTTGTACCCCTCTTATTTTTTGGGTCATGTCTCATTTCCTTCAACAAGAATTCCAACACAATAACAAATAATAGTGGTGATAGAGGGCATCCTTGTCTTCTGCCCTTCTCACCATCCTGTAACTTAAGCCATCTGAACTGGAGACAACACTATATATTTACTTGTACAGTGGACCCTCCACATTCGCATGTTTGACATCTCTGAGGCATTCCAAGGATGGGAGGGGCAGAGGAAAGGAGTTCTCCAGTCCCCAGCTCCCTTCCCATCCTGGAAATGGCTGTCAATTGGGAGGACGGGTATTTGCATTTTTTCCAAATTCACAGAGGTCTTTTCCCCCTAACCCCTGCGAATGTGGAGAGCTAACTGTACTGTGCAGAGAAGTGAATATTTCATACTTATACCTCTTTTTTCTTATTCTTTTTTTACCTTCTTCCCTTCTTGACTCACCTGCCTTTATTTATTTTAACTCCCTCCCTCCCCCCTCGCCCCCCCTCTCTCTTAGAGAGTCCAACAGGAGAGGGAGAGAGAACCTCACTGCCCATCCAAGATTTAAAACAATGACTGCTGGAGGCTATGCCCACCTCCTCCCTGGCTCCTTTTCCCACTCTGATGTTAATAGGACCATCACAACCTGCCTTTGACTTTAATTGTGTTGCTCTCTTCAGAGAAGAATAAGAGGGGAGGAGAGTTTCTCAGCCTCTGACAAAATGGAGCCTGGAACCAAGCAGGAATCCAGGATTTGTGGCTTCAATCATGCCCAGCCAGCCAGAACATTTTTAGACCCTCCAATCTGGGATTGTCCTGGCTTCACAGCACATATGGCAAACCTACTCATGACTTATCTATCAGCAAGAGCCTACACTGGCAAGTCTGTACTATGGGGACAGTATAAATGTAAAAGAAATGGCTAGAAGCGAGTATTGCATGTTATCATGTTCTTGCAGGAAAAGAATAATAAACCAAAGATAGCAGAATTGTTTTAGGATATGTCTCTAAACATGTGCTTACCTTTGTTTTTAATAATCTGGATACAATTTGTCCCTTATTCTATTATCATTTTTGAAATTATTTTTTTACCAAATGGAAATGCTTTTTATTGCTATTCATTTTTAATTAGTCAGCAGGTTTTTATCCCCGTTATTTGAAACTAAAACAGTTTTTTTAATGCTACTCTATGCTATTAGAATATTTTTTAATGCTATTCTATGCTAATAGAATATGCTATTCTATTTTTATGCTGTGTGATTTATTATTGTTTTTGTTTTGTTTGGTGGACTTGCTGGTCATTGACCGTAATAAAGGTTTTGTATTGTTCAGGCCTGTAGCAGGAGGTGCATAGCATAAGAAGGTAGGTCAAATGCTACAGAATTTAGGAGAGCCCCAAGTGAGACACTTACCTTCTGGTCTTCTGTAACTTTTAACTTCAACCTTGACTCTTCAGTCTTAAACACTTGACACTCTCCTAGAGCAATGCTCTTCAACCTTGAGTCCTCCATAATTTTTAGACTTAAACTCCCCAAATTCCTGATCATTGGACATACTGGCTGGAGCTTCTGGAAGTTGAAATCCAAAACATCTTGAGGGCCAAAGTTTGAGGAAAACTAACCTAGATTAGCTGCTGTCAAAACTTCTGAAGCCTTGCTTTGACAATGTTTAAGAACCTGTATGCTTGCCTGTGTTGAACCATTTAATTCCCTTAGGATCTTGGGGTCCATGGCTTCCATCTTTGATATCAGTCTGTTGCATTTCATGAAATATATTATCTGTGTCTAGCTCATTTAATGGTGTTTCTGGAACTTGATTCTCGTGTCTCTCCTATGTACCTCCCACATAGCTTGAAGTGAGAATCATAGAATCATAGAATCACAGAGTTGGAAGAGACCACAAGGGCCATCCAGTCCAACCCGCTGCCATGCAGGAACTCCCAATCAAAGCATACCTGACAGATGGCCATCCATCCTCTGTTTAAAGACCTCCAAGGAAGGAGACTCCACCACTCTCCGAGGGAGTGTGTTCCACTGTCGAACAGCCCTTACTGTCAGGAAGTTCTTCCTCATGTTGAGGTGGAATCTCTTTTCCTGGAACTTGCATCCATTGTTCCGCGTCCTGTTCTCTGGAGTCGTTCCTCATAGGGCATGGTTTCCAGACTCTTCACCATTTTAGTTGCCCTGCTTTGGACATGCTCAAGTTTCTCCACATCCTTTTTGAATTGTGGTGCCCAGAACTGGACACAGTATTCCAGGTGGGGCCTGATCAAAGCAGAATAGAGTGGCACTATTACTTCCCTTTATCTAGACACTATACTTCTATTGATGCAGCCTAAAATTGCATTGGCCTTTTTAGCTGCTGCATCGCACTGTTGACTCATTTTCAACTTGTGGTCTACTTGGACTCTTAGATCCCTTTCACATGTGGTCTCATTCAGCCAAGTGTCCCCGATCCTATATCTGTGCATTCCATTTTTCCGCCCTAAGTGCAGAACCTTACATTTCTCCATATTGAATTTCATTTTGTTAGCTTTGGCCCAGTTTTCTAGTCTATTCAGGTCATTTTGAATTTTGATCCTGTCTTCTGGAGTATTAGCTACTCCTCCTAATTTGGTGTCATCTGCAAATTTGATAAGTGTGCCCCCAATTCTGTTATCCAAGTCATTGATAAAGATGTTGAATAGCAATGGGCCCAGTACTGAACCAGGTGGCACCCCACTTGTCAGTTCCTTCCAGGATCAAAAGGAACCATTGTTGAGCACCTTTTGGGTGCAGCTAGTCAACCAGTTACATATCCATGTAATGGTTACCTTGTCTAGCCCACATTTTACAAGCTTGTTTGCAAGAATGTCATGGGGAACTTTGTCAAATGCCTTACTGAAATCAAGATATACTACATCCACAGCATTCCCTTCATCTACCAAGCTGGTAATTTTATCAAAAAAAGAGATCAGATTTGTCTGACATGACTTGTTTCTCTGAAACCCATGTTGGCTTTTTGTGATTATGGAATTATCTTCTAAATATTCACAGACTCTCTGTTTAACAATCTGTTCCAGAATCTTTCCTGGAAGTGATGTCCGACTAACTGGATGATAATTGTTGGGATCCTCTTTTTTCCCCTTTTTGAAGATGGGGACGTTTGCCCTCCTCCAGTCTGCTGGGACTTCTCCTGTTCTCGAAGAGTTCTCAAAGATTATTGCCAATGGCTCTGGTATTACATTTGCTAGTTCTTTTAATACTCTTGGTTGTAGTTCATCTGGTCCTGGAGAATTATATTCATTTAGAATTACCAGGTATTCATGTACTATCTCTTTACTTATTCTGTGCTGAAATTATCCTATTCTGTCCCCTGCTCCACTGTCCTTTGCCTTTTCTGAGAAGACTGAAGCAAAGAAGGTGTTGAGTAATTTTGCCTTTTCTCTGTCCCCTGTTAGCATTTTGCCATCTTCTCCAGGCAGCAGCCCTGTCATTTCCTTCTTCTTCCTTTTGCTGTGGACATACCCAAAAAAAACCCCTTTTATTGTTCTTAAACTCTCTAGCAAGCCTGAATTCATTCTGTGCTTTAGCTTTTCTGACTTTATCCCTACACATGCTTGCTATTTGTTTGAATTCATTTTTGGTGATTTCCCCATTTTTCCATTTCTTATACATGTTCCATTTAAAACTTAGCTCAGTTGAAAGTTCCTTAGTCATCCATCCTGGCTTCTTGAAACACCTCCCATTTTTCTTCCTCATTGCAACAGTTTGAAATTGTGTCTTTGGTTTTTTTGAGGACCTCCCATCCGTCTTGAACTCCCTTCTCTTTTAGTTTTCCTGACCATGGGATCACCCTCAGTAATTCTCTAAGTTTACTAAAATCAGCTTTCCTAAAGTCTAGAATGTGTGTCTGACTATGCCTGGCTTCTCCTTTCCACTTTATAACAAACTCCAAGAGAACATGGTCACTACCACCTAAGGATCCCACCACTTGAACGCCATTAACTAGTCATCCATGTTGGTTAAGATCAGATCCAAAATAACTGACTCCCTTGTTGCCTCTTCCACCTTTTGGACAATGAAATTGTCTTCAAGGTAAATGAGGAATTTGCTAGACCTTGAGGATTTGGCAAAATTTGAATTCCAGCAAATATCAGGATAGTTGAAGTCACCCATCACTACCATATTTCTCCTATTTGAGTGTGTGGTCATCTGTTCTAGGAAGACATCATCCAATTCCTCTGCCTGAGTTGGGAGTCTGTAGTAGACTCCCACAGCAACTTCCCTGTTGTTTCCCTCTCCTTTAATTTTTATCCAGACACTCTCCACCTGGCTTCCAATATTGATGTCCTGTATCTCTTCACTGGTGTAAATATCCCTGGCATATAATGCTATTCCTCCTCCTTTCCTGTTTGGCCTGTTTCTCTTAAAAAGCTTATACCCCTTTATTTCTACTTTCCAATCATGAGACTCATCCCACCAGGTTTCAGTGATGCCTATTATATCATATTTGCTTTGTTGTGCTAGGAGTTCATGTTCATCCTGTTTATTTCCCATATTCTGTGCATTAGTGTAGAGACATCTAAGAACATGTGTTCCCTTTACTTGCTGCCTGTGCAGGTTTTTTTGCCTCCCATTGTTGGGTCCTTTCACTGTTTGCCTTGTTCCATTTATGTCAGTTTGACTATTTTCTCCATCTGTTTTGCCTTCCAGAATACTGTCTCCCTCCCCCACATAACTCAGTTTAAAGCCGCCCTGATCAGATTTTTGAGACTATTGGCGAAAACATTTTTGCCAACTGGTGTGAGATGCAACCAATCCCTTACCAGAAGCCCCTCCTTATGGAAATGCCCATGATCCAAGAATCCAAGCCGTTCTTGGCGGCACCATCTGCGGAACCAGCTGTTTACATCCGCTATTTTCTTCTCATTTCGTGGACCATGCCTTTCAACTGGCAGAAGAGACGAGATGACAATCTGTGAATCCATTTCCTTCAGCTTCTTACCTAGAGCCTTGTAATCCCTTCTGATATTTTGAAGGCTGTTTCTTGCTGTGTCATTCATTCCCACGTTGACCAAAAGGAAGGGGTATTGGTCAGTAGGCTTCACCAGTCTTGTCAGCCTCTCTGTCACATCACGGATCTTTCCCCAGGGAGACAACACACCTCCCAAGCCATCTTGTCGGGCCCACAAATCACTGCTTCTTTACCTCTCAGCAAGGAGTCCCCCAACACGACCACATGCCTCCTCCGAGGTTGAGCAGCGACTGTTCCTTGGGGTGGAACTCCCAAGCTCCCCTGCTCTGTCCCTGAACTCTTCCCATGGTGGTCTTCCTCATCCTCCTTGATAAGGGAAAGGGCTTCAAAATGATTCTGTAGCTGAAAGCTCCCAGAACTATCCCTGATGGTGAGCGCTGACAGGAAATCTAATAAGCTTTTGAATTCTGGAGTCACTACAGCATGGAACAAGATCCAACACAACACAATTTAGTATGTGCAAGTCAAAACCTAAATGAAATCTCGCCAATGTTCAATTTTTGAAGGTTGTGAGAAAGTAACTTCTCGTGTTTTTGAATACAACGCTCACTATAACACTCAATATAACATTCACTAAGGCCAATGCAATGCCATACATCAATAGAAGTATAGTGTCTAGATCAAGGGAGGTAATAGTGCCACTCTATTCTGCTTTGGTCAGGCCCCACCTGGAATACTGTGTCCAGTTCTGGGCACCACAATTCAAAAAAGATGTGGAGAAACTGGAGTGTGTCCAAAAGAGGGCAACTAAGATGATGAAGGGTCTGGAAACCATGCCCTATGAGGACCGCCTTGGGGAATTGGGGATGTTTAGCCTGGTGAAGAGAAGGTTAAGAGGTGATATGATAGCCCTGTTCAAATATTTGAAGGGATGTCATATTGAGGAGGGAGCAAGCTTGTTTTCTGCTGCTCCAGAGACTAGGACGTGGAACAATGGATACAAATTGCAGAAAAAGAGATTCCACCTCAACATTAGGAGGAACTTCCTGACAGTAAGGGCTGTTTGACAGTGGAACACACTCCCTCGGAGTGTGGTGGAGTCTCCTTCCTTAGAGCAGAGGCTGGATGGCCATCTGTTGGGGATGCTTTGATGGAGAGTTCCTGCATGGCAGGGGGTTGGACTGGATGGCCCTTGTGGTCTCTTCCAACTCTATGATTCTATGATTCTATATGATGGGCTATTGTATACCCTCCTTAAGAAAAGGATTGTGTGCACATTTAGCATCTACAGAGCACTTCTGGAGTGTTCAAAAGATGTAATGTGTATTCTGTTCCTATTCCTTACAAGAACTCTGTAAAAGAGGCTACTGTTATCCTACATATTCCAACTGTCATAATTTAGTAGGGACGGTCCCAATTAATCTGCTATCATCCTCCTTTTTCAGTTGCTTGTAAAATTTCCCCCTTTCTCTCCTCTCCTCCCACTTTCTTCTTTTGTCCTCAGCTTGTTTCAATGGCTGTAAACTGAGTTCAAAGCACAAAAGTAGTTTGCATTCACTTAGCTCAGTAGGAGGGAGATGAAGAAGGCTTGGAATTTTGCTCTTCCCAGTAAACTCAGGGGAAAGCCTTCTGTTCTTCCTCATTAATAACTTTGTCTGTTCTTCCGCATTAATAACTTTGTATCCAAAGTTGTTAATGTGGAAGCAATATCAGTATGTATCCAAAGTTATAATGTTAATAATAATAATAATAATAATTATTATTATTATTATTATTTTTATTCCCGCCTCTTCATTCAGATTGAGGCGGGATGCCAACAAATTAAAACTACAGAAAATACAGCATACAAATGTGCAATACATCAAAACGTGCAGTTTAAAATCTAAAAACAATCAGCATTAAAATCAGTCATTAACTGCTGGCAATCATTAGCTATCTGTCTACATTTCCTAGTCATTCACGGCAGTCATAGCAAGTGAAGTGGATAGGCCCACTGGAAGAGATCTGTCTTAAGTGCTTTTTTAAAAGCATCTAAGGTGGTAATAAGATGGATCTCTTCTGGCAAGTCATTCCAGAGTTTCGGAGCCACAGCAGAGAATGCTCTATTAGATGTTGACATCAGTCTTGTGTTAGTCACTTCTAATAAGTTCTTCTCTGATGTTCTGAGGGTGCGGGGCGGATTGTGTAGGGAGAGGCGTTCCTTCAAGTAACTCAGGACTAAGCCATATAGGGCTTTAAAGGTAACAACCAACACTTTGTATTGCACCCGGAAGCTAATTGGTAGCCAGTGTAAGGATTTTAATATTGGAGTAATATGGTCAGTTCTTGATGCCCCGGTAAGCAGTCTGGCAGCTGCATTCTGAACTAGTTGAAGCTTCCGGACTTGGTACAAAGGTAGCCCCGTGTAAAGCGCATTGCAGAAGTCCAAACGAGAGGTTGCCAGTGCATGTATCAATGTTTCAAGGTCCTCCCTGCACAGGTAGGGACTCAGTTGGCGTATCATCCATAGTTGATACCACATGCTCCTGGCTGTTGCCTTCACCTGCGATGTCAGCTGGAGCGACGAATCCAGGAGCACGCCCAAACTGTGTACTTTAGGGAAAGTGTGACCCTGTCCAGGACAGGTTGACAAATCTCCATCCCTGGGCAGGGAGGACCTATCACAAGTACCTCTGTTTTCTCTGGATTCAACCTGAGTCTGTTTTCCCTCATCCAGCCCATTACCGACTTCAAGCAGGCATTTAGAGAGGAGATGCCATCCTTGGTTACTGCAGCAGTCGGAGACATAAAGAAATAGATTTGAGTGTCATCAGCATATTGATGACACTGCACCCCATGTCTCCAGATGATCTCTCCCAGCGGCTTCATGTAAATGTTAAATATCATGGGACACAGAATGGCGCCCTGAGGAACACCAGATGTCAGCTCTCTTTTATGAGAGCAATAATAATAATAGTAATAGTAATAATAATAATAATAATTTTTATTTCCAGCCTGCCCCTCTGAGCAAGCAATCAGGGCGGGTTACAACAGAGGGGATTATACATACAATAACAATATACATGAATTAAAAAAAACAAATGGCAGTGTATTAAACAATAAGAATAAAATCAGATAGCAATTAACAATAACAATAACTAACAAAATACATAACAATTATAGCAACAAAAATACATAGTAATTTAAGTAACAGTAAAATTAGCAAAGCTAAATACATAAAAATTAACAAAGCAAAAATACATAACAGTTATAGCAACAACAACAAAATACATAGTAATTATAACAAAAAATAACCAAAAAAATTAACAGAGCAAAATACATAACAATTGACATATCAAAACAAGTAAAAAGAAAATAATCCCCATTCTCAAGGCCCCATCCCAATCCTAGAAACAATGTGAACTATACACAATTAAAAAAAAGGGGGGGGGAGACAAGACTCCTCCTTAAGTCCAGGAGCCCAGGCATGGGAGGAGCCCAGGTAGAAGGAGAGCAAACAAACACTCTCTCAGCCGGTCTTCACTGGCAGATGTTGGAAAGGAGGGAAAGAGGGCCATTCCTCCTCCTTAAGTCCAGAAGCCCAGGCATGGGAGGAGCCCAGGTAGAAGGAGGGCAAACAAACACTCACTCAGCCGGTCCTCACTGGCAGATGTTGGAAAGCAACTGTCTCCCAGCTTCACCATCTGGAATCTGCCCAAGAGGTAGGAATGGAACCACTGAAGAACAGTGCCTCCGATTCCCATCCTCTTCAGGCGTTCCAGAAGGATACCGTGGTCTACGGTATCGAATGCTGCTGAGATGTCCAAGAGCACCAAGAGGATCACACTTCCCCTGTCGATGCCCAGACGGAGATCATCGACCAAGGCGACCATGGCCGTCTCAACTCCGTATCCCCTCCTGAAGCCAGTTTGAAATGGGTCTAGATAATCAGTTTCCTCTTTCCTGTTGAAGTTGTCCAGGTGTTTCTGGATTTCAATGGCTTACCTGTGTATTCTGACATGGTAGTTGTTGGAATGGTCCAATATTTCAGTGCTTTCAAATAGCATACTGAGGAAAAACAAGCAAGCTATTCTGAAGTCTATGGCATGCACTGTCATTAGTTCCCATGTGGACCAAAAAGAAAGGGGTACATACTGATATTGCTTGGCCACACATGACCTGGTTTTTATCTGTGAAATGTTGGAAGTTATATTATCCTCATATCACAAATGAGATTACCACAACTGGAAAATGGTTGAAATATATCTGTTGGCTCAAGATTTCCCTGCATTGTAGAGTCGAAGGCTTTCATGGCCGGCAGCCATAGTTTTTTGTGGGGCTTTCAGGCTATGTGGCCATGTTCTAGAGGAGTTCCTTTCTGACATTTTGCCAGCATCTGTGGCTGGCATCTTCAGAGAATGATAGCCTGGAAAAGGATTGGATATATATATATCCTGTGTGACCCTGGGAAAGGAGGAGTGATTTGCATATTTTTGTTCTGTTGCTAATGGCAGTCCTCAGGGTGGGAGGATATGCAAGAGAGGATTAATGTCTGCTAACTGGTGCTCATTGTCTACTGGGAATCCCCTGACCCCAGGCTGCTTCTCATTTGCATTGCTTGAGTCATAACCTTGCTGTTCTTCAGGACTGGTAGCCAAGCCTTGTTTACCCTCAAAGTTTCCTCTTTCCTGTTGAAGTTGTCCAGGTGTTTCTGGATTTCAATGGCTTACCTGTGTATTCTGACATGGTAGTTGTTGGAATGGTCCAATATTTCAGTGCTTTCAAATAGCATTTTATTCCCAGGATGGTTTATAGCATGTTCGTTCAGTCAAGGACAAGAGACCATGGACCAAGGACAAGGACCATGCCAACAACTACCATGTCAGAATACATGGTAGGGAAGGGTACCTAAATCAGCCAACCTCTTCCTATCTTTTTCATCAGCAAGTCTCATTGAACTTAGTTGTTCTCATTTCAAAGAAGTGTGTTCATGATTGGACTGTAGTGCTTACTAAGAAACATGAAGTTGCCTTAGCAATTCATTCCTTTCCAAAGTCTATCAATTGTTATTTATTTAAAATATACCTTTGAACTAGAATAAAGGAGATCTCTTCCTTTAAGATGTTCAATCACCCTTCCCTCCAATAACAGATTAGAGAGACTGGTGCCTGCTCACCAAGTCGAAGAGGCAGTAGAAAACCTCAAGCTCAAATTTTCTTTCATTTTCAATCTCTCACTTACCTTCTCTTCCACAAGTAAAACCAGGTCAAACCTCAAAGCCCTACATGGTGAGCTATTTAAATGAGAAATTACCACTTGCAGGATTGGAAGTCTTCATTCATAGGAACCAAATGAAATCACGATCTACTTGTTCTACATCTAGACTCTGAATTTAAAAAAAAAACAACTCTAAATGTCTTAAAATTTTGAATAAGAATGTGAAAATATGCACAAAGCCAGGGTCAGACTTTTTTTTTTACTCAGGGTGCAAATCAATCATGACTTCAGAGGAGGCAAGGAAATTGCTTTTGATTTGCAATAGGGATAATTTGACCTTAATTGAGGCTTCACAGGATACTAGTATAATATGAACTAAGCAGTGCTGAAAATATCCATATGATTCAACCATTGTTATGAATGGCTTAAGCACGGAACTAGCTGTGCTGGTCTAGTAAGATTTTTTATTTTTTATTTTTTAAAATCAAAATGTAATAGTAAGTCAGTGCTCCCCATTAGGGCCATCTAAACCAGGGCTGGTCCAGTTTTAGCAGGAGGGCTGTATATGATTCCCTCCAACCCCCTTTTTTCTGCCCTTAAGCTCCCAAGACACCCCCCATGCCCTTGAAACCTTCAAGTTTTTTTTTAAAATACTTCAGGTGAGAAATATCACCCAAACCAGCCTGAAGATACCCCCAAATGTATCCTTGATCTCTTTCACACTATGCAATTATAGCACTTGGCTTCCATTTCAAATGGCATAGCTCTATCTGATAAAATCCAGGGGGTTGTAGTTTCATTTTGCATTTTAGAATTCTTGGCCAGAGAGCAATAGTGACTTACCAAACTACAGCTCCCAAGTTTCTGTAGGATATGGCTATGCTAGTTAAAGTAATATCAAAGTGCTCTAACTGTGTAGTGTGAAAGGGGACCTCATTTATAGCCAGTGGCTCCCACTGAACAAAATCAGCCCAAAATCAAATGCTGAAACCACATGGGTATAGCTTACTTGCGGGCATATTTGTGAAAGCTGGCTTCTTTTCCGGTGTAGTTCACGAGTCCCTATCTAAATTGTCGAAAGATAGTGAGCTGGGATTTAGAGCTCATCAGAACAATTCTTCAGGTTCAGCAAAAAGCATCATAAATTGAGGAGGTTGCGAGATATTCCTAGGAACTGTAAAACAGCCTCAAACTGCCCTTTGTAAAATGTGGCAAGCACAGATGTGTGTTGCAATCCTTTGTATATTTCATTTCAAAGTGACTCCTGGGATGCTTAATAGGCAAGGCTGCTTCTTCCCTTAAGCAGGGTGTGATGGTCACCACATAGAATCATAGAGTTGGAAGAGACCACAAGGGTCATCCAGACCAACCCTTGGCCATACAGGAACTCAAAGCACCCCCCAACAGATGGCCATCCAGCCTCTGTTTAAAGACCTCCAAGGAAAGAGACTCTACCACTCTCCAAGCAGCAAGCAAGATTCCAAAAGAGAAAGGTATCTGCCATGCAGCTTGCTCTCTGTGCTCCCTAATCTGACCTGCTCTGTTCTAGTGTGATGGAGGATACAAATATGGAAAAAAAACCTTCCACCTCTTGGTTTGTCTTGAGCCTGTAAATGGGAGACTCCAATAATCTCAACTAGACCTTCTGTGTAGAGAACTGTACAACATTACGATGGGGTATCGTAAAATTTTTAACTTATCTCTACTTAGTCACCATCCAGATTTTCACATTTTTCCCAATGCTTCTTGACCCCCCCCCCCAAATACCGTTATTGTAGGAGTCTGCTTATTGCGCCTTACAAGGATTTTACACTTTAGTTACTTCTGGCATAATCTGTCACAAAAATAAAGGATGCAATGAGCTGGTTTTCTCAACATCCTGTACTTAGGGACCAATGATAACCCTGCAAAATTTCATCAATATACCATAATAACTTCTGGGTGATAATTATTACTTTATGATATCCCCTCGTAAAGTGTAATTTGCAGACTTCTATATATCAGTTATTCAGCGGGTCAAGAAGCACTGGGAAAAATCTGGATAGTGACTACATAGAGATAAGTTAACAGCTACAAATCAAAACAAACTTTCTGTCAATTTTTTTAAAAGGTGAAAATTTAAAAAAACTTTACAATACCCCCTTGTATTTTGTTATCTTCAAATTAATATAATATATAGTTGCAAACTACATCAGATTAAAATTTGCAAAGTGTCAAAGACTCTGCCAAAGGTTACTGGAACAGCGAAAGGATGGCTATTTTGTGTTTCAAAACTTAAAACCTATCATATAATCAAATCCATCCTAGCATCAGTGACAGCTGGTTACTCCCATGTTGGTGGAAAAGTGAACCACTTCAAAGGAAATCTCTATTTTAGAGACCGCCTGACTGACACAAGCATCACCAGCCTAACATTAATCAAAACATGTAGTTGTAAGACAAACAACTACGGCATAATTCAGATATCATTCCTCAATCCCATGGTTGAAGTTGCTGTGGTTTACAGTCTAAGAGACAGTCCCTATGGTTTAGTTAGTACAGCCTTTTCCAGCCTGGTATCCCCTAGATGTTGTGGACTTCAGTTGCCATGATCCCTTACTATCAACCATGATAGCTGGGAATGGTTGGAATTATGGTCCAAAGCATCTGGACGGTGTCAGGTTGGGGTAAGTTGCTTTAATGTGATGCCTCTGTTGATATGCCAGAGTTTCTAGTCAGCCAATAAACCAGTGTTGTAAAAACAGTTTGAAGTAGGTCTTCAAGCCATCTGTTTTTGAAGGATTACCTGACAAACTATAGATGTTCTTCCTCTAGAGGTCATACTATGAGAGGTGAAACAAAGAACTGTAAACCATGATTTGTGTGTGTATGATAGTTATTTTTTTAAAATAATCTTTATTTCATTTTAGAATAAAAGAAACAATTAAAAAAATGGAAAAGTTCTGATTACAAACCACAATCAAGTAAACACAACACGTTCAATAAACATCAATTTCTCCTCCTAAAGTATTATGAAAAAAGATATCACATTTGTGAATACTTGAATAACATATCCGTTCTTCTTTCATTCTTCTGAGTTTCGTCTGTTCATATTTTGATATTATGATCTCCTGAAAAAACAAAACTATAGAACTTAAACATTTATATATATATATATAAACAAAATAAACATACCTCATCTCAATAAGAGGTATCCGTTAGTCTCTACATGATTATTAAGACCTCCTACATTTTGTCTACTTTACTAATTCGATTCATAGATATCATATATCTTACTCAAGTCCAATAGTAAAGTTATTACCCCATTTCCTCTTTAAAAAAGAGATTAATAAATACCACTGTTCTCGAAAGTCAGTCAAAGATTTCTTCTTGATCAGATGTGTTAATTTATCTATTTCTATAATATCATATAATTTAATTAACCAGTCTTCTTCACTCAGAATTGTTTTCTTTTTCCATTGTTGTGCATAAATCCTTCTAGCGGCAGTAATCATATAAAATAGTAATTTCCCATGTCTTTGTTCCAATTTCTCATCTATAATTATATTTAACAAAAGCATTTTGGGATCTTTTTCTATTTTTTCATGCAAAATATCTTGTATCGATTTATGTATCATATTCCAGTATTTTTTCGTCTTCTTGCATCTCCACCACATATGATAAAACGAACCTAACTTATTTCCACATTTCCAGCATGTTTCTTTGGTTTTCTTAAACATTTTCGATAGCTTTAATGGGGTGTGGTACCAACATAAATACATCTTATAATAATTTTCCTTATACTTAACACTTAAAGTGTATTTTAATCTCTTAGACCATGTTTTTTCCCATTGTATGAGATCGATATTTTGCCCTATTTCCTGTGCCCATTTCACCATATAAGTTTTAATTTGTTCGTCTTCCATTTCAATTCTAAGTAATAATTTATATAATTTGCTAATTCTATGCCCATCTTCTGATTTAATAATATTTTCCAATTCAGGTTCTGCTTCTTCTATCTTATAAAGTTTTAAATCCAATTTAAACCTCTCCCTTAACTGTCTATACATGAACCAGGTGCAATAATATCCCTCGTCTATCAGTTGTTCTTGAGTCTTAATTTTCAATTCTTTAGATCTTTTATCTATTAATTCTTCATACGTTACCCATTTCTTTTCAGATAGACTCACTTGATTATATAGGGCCTCATTAGTAGATGTCCAAAAAGGTATCTTGGGACAGCATTTCGATTTAAGTTTTAACCAGACCCTTAATAAAGAGCGTCTAATATAATGGTTATTAAAATCCTTATTGATCTTTAACTTATTATAAAACAGGTATCCGTGCCATCCATAACGCAAATCAAATCCTTCTAGTGTCAGAAGTCTGGTATTCTTTAACTTAATTCAATCCATAATCCATTCCATCACACAGGCGTAGTAATAAATTTTAAGATTAGGTAAATTAAGACCACCTCTTTTACCATCATCTTGTAAGATCTTGAGTCTTACTCTAGGTTTTTTCCCTGACCACAGAAACTTCCTTATATCATTGTCCCATCCTTTAAAAGGAGTATCATTAACAATTATTGGAATGTTTTGAAATAAGTACAAGATTATGGGTAATAAATTCATCTTAATCGCTGCAATTTTCCCCAGTCATGACAAATTTAATTTGCCCCATCTTCTCAGGTCCTCCCTAATTTCACGCCATATTTTCTCATAGTTGTCTTTATACAAGTTCGAGTTTTTAGTTGATATATTTATTCCCAAATATTTAATTTTAGTTTCCTGAAAGTTTCCTGTGTATGATAGTTCTGACCATGGCTTCAATTAATATAAACCATTATTTGGTTCAAATGTTGGCATCAAATCCTGTATCATATATGGCTATGTTGCATTCTTTTCTACGGCCGGATAAAAATTATATGTCTTTTCATTTAGGAAGCAGAGATCTTGAACACTGCTGTTCTCACTGGGAAAACTGTAGCTGTCCCTGTCAAGGTCATCTCAGTGGAAGACGATGGAACTGTCACCGATCTTCTAGAATCGGTAGAGTGCAGGTCCTCTGATGAAGATGTCATTAAGGTAGGGATTTATATTACAGAACCTTGCAAATAAGTCTACACAGATTTTTCCTACTTTCTCCTTTTTTAATTTTCTTTTCTCCTTCCTTCCTTCCTTCCTTCCTTCCTTCCTTCACATTAGGGCTAAACTGAAACAGCCCTCCTATGCAAAGAGGATCAACTTCAAGAGGAGGATGTTTCCAGTCTGCTCCTGCCAGTGAACAAGGCTGTGATAGGAACTGCAACAAGAGTCCTGCTTCTGATTGTTGCAGCCTTGATCCCTGGTAGGAAGGCATAATAAACATCATCCTCTTGCACCTTGATCATCAACTGGACAGACCTCTATTGTTTTGAATAGCTGCTGGCTATGAAGGGCCATATTTGCATGGACCAAATAACATATCCTCCCCCTCCCCCCAATCCTCATGGTGATACAGGGTCCAATCCCTGATTCTGGTGCAAACTATCCTGATGGTAAAAGTAATATATTCTTTAACAAGAATATCAATAATGTTTGTTGGATGCTCAATTTACATTAAATACAAAGGTATATCATTCAAACTTTGGCCCAGTATAGATGGGAGCTTTGCACCAGCCTGGGGCCGAAATTAGGGCGTCCACACGTGCCCAGTCCTACTATCAGCACCCATGCACCATCTTGCCGTTCTCCCACTCACAAGGGATGTGCAATGATTATGTCTGCGCAGCGCAGCGCCTTGGTCCAGAATGGTAAAATCTAGACTTGATCCTATCCTCCCTGCACATGCGCAGACATGCTAATTCGCAAGGAAGAAGCTGATGGGTACGTACTGATCTGATGAATTCATTCGCATTGGCACTGCTTTCTGTTTCGGATGCCTGCTGTGTTCTGCATTGCGTGCGATGAGCTAATACGTAATTACATGCATTTCCACATTTGTCCCACTTTCTTCTTCTTTTGGGCTGGTGATACATCCCTCCCATGTGAAAAAGTCCTAAGAGATCATTCCACTACAGGATTCCACTGAAATGCAGGAGACGTTGATAGCTCTGTTGTGGCACTGAGAAGCAGGGCAAGATCAGGAGGAGATTCTTCAGGATGGTGAATGGTAGCATGCATCAGTTGTCTTTTTTTTTTTTTTTTTTTAATGACAGTCAGGCTTTCATGGCTGTGCCAGCTCCATTCTCTAGGAAAGAATGACCTAAGCTCCATGGAGACATTTACCTAATTCCATGTTGGGCTACTTTGCCTCAGTCTTCTCCCAAAAGAAAACCAATACTTTGCCTGATAGAAATGGAACAAATGATGCAGTGAGGGGACTGTAAGCCGGAAGATGTAAAGAGGTTATACGGGAATACCTGAGAGAGAGACTAGAGATTAGAGTTGTCAGGCTGACAGTTGTGTAGAAGAGAGAAGTACCACAAGTATTGCTTGTTACCCAGCTGCAGGAAAAGCAGCACCTACTGAAATCCTACACAACCATTAGAGGAACAGGAGCCCTCTCCCCTTTTCATTCTGACAACAATAAAATTTGCTTGTTTCAACTATTCTGGCTCTCGGGGAAAACAGATAATTTCATCAGTTTGCTCCCTGTGCAGTTTTAGAGACATTCTTGAAGAAGGAAGAAAGTGTCTCCTACAGACTCTTGTAGTGGCTAGCAGGAGATCAAGGGAAAGCTGAGAAAGAAGGGTTGCCACTGGTTGTGCTCTGATAGCCGATGTGTATTAATGCAAGGATCCACCAGGATCTCATAGGATTACTCTCTAGCTCCTGGAGGGTGCCACTGTTGTGATGTGCTGGCTGTTGGAACATAGCTGGTGATGAGCCTCCTTGCTTTGCTGACCCATGCCCTCCTGCTGGCCATTAAATGGATGTTTTAAAGGGATTCATTTCAACAGATTGTTTAAGAACTTCTATACACACATTTTTACTGATTATTCTGTTTGTTTTAATCTGTACTCGTTTTAATAATTTGTAATATTCATTGCAGTCCTTTGGATTCCAAACATAAAAGCCAATATTGGCTTCACTGCTCACCCATACTCCTATTCTTTATTGCAGTCATACTGGCAATAACTTAAACTAACAGGCATGTACTGCCTCTGAGTATGTTCTAAAATGGGCCTAGGAATGGGATCGCTGCTTGGGAACATAGACATGACACAGCGGGCTTCTTGGCTAAAAGGCATTCCTTCCAGGTGGGCCTTAGCCTGTCACTGGTTTGGTTCCAAGACCGACCTCTGTAAAGATATATATGGGATTTGTGTGTCTTGCTGCTCTTTTCTGAAAATTCTGTCTTGATGTGCTGAGAGGGGCAGGGAGCAAGCAAAGAAGGAGGGAAAGAACAGTATTTCACATCTCATTAAGAGCCCAAATGAAATGTTTACAGCCAAATCCCAAGCAGGTAATGGTCATTTGCTTGGCTCTGGAAATCGAGGAAAGCTGTTCTAATGACCTGTTTGCAATGCTGTCAACCGGTCATCGTCTCCTGATGTCTTAAATAATTGGGGTTTTCTGGTGGTGATGGCTGCTGATGTTGTTTTTAAGCTCTTTAAGGAGGTAGATAGTTTGTTGGTGAGAGCCAATTAGCAATTCTGGGGAAAGAAAGGTCAGTTTTGATCTCACTTTGCATTGCAGCACACCGATAAACTGTGGCCTTCTTTCTTGTGGTAAAACAATAAGATAGGGGGACCAATCCATCCACTGGGCCACAGAAGAATCCAAAGCATTTCAGTCCCCAAGAAAGTGAGTCTAATGGTAGTTTTAGGGAAATAGCACCCAACGGAGAAGTGTTTAGCCCTTTTCCTGGCACTGAATTTCCAGTCAAATTCTCCACTTCTCTGAGATACGCTATTTCCTTGTTTAAAGACTTTGCTGTAACCTTTGCAGCAGCAGCTGGTGACTTTGATGTCAGTGAGATGGGGAATCCACTCTGGCTTTTAGCCCCAACTTGACAGGAGCTGTCTCGTGTGCTGGACCTATTCTAATTTTGCTTTGATTTTGAGTTCCTGCATGGCAGGGGGTTGGACTGGATGGCTCTTGTGGTCTCTTCCAACTCTATGATTCTAGTTATTGGTTAGCCATGGGCATTGCAGCTACCAACAATCCCAGATCCCCAGCACCTGATCAGAATGAAGGTTAACATTGCTAAAATATAAGGAGGCAGAAGAGCTGGTTTTGGATCTCTGCTATGTCTGCTGACATGACCATCTGAGGAATCAGGTTCAGGTGAAATTTCAAGAAGCCCTACATACAACATAGTCTTCACCCAATGTCTATTTTCTGAATGTCTTCACATTCTTTTCTCCTTGCTGCGACTTGTGAAGGACTGTCTGCCACCTTCTGTTCAAAGGGGGCATTATTTATAGCACTTAATGGTGTTGATTGCCTACCGTCCTGCTGGTGAAGCCATAAGATTCCTGATGCTGCTTTATTAATGTGCTGTCAAGTGCCACAGTTTGTCAGATGAAGTACTGTAATGTGGACCTAAATTTAGTCTTACTCTTCTAAACAGTTTGGATACAGTACGGTATAACCACTCCAGGGGTTTTGTTTGATATCCTCAGGACTCTTGGAGTGTCTACTTAGCAGTTGAATGCCTTGATCATAGGAAGAAAAAGCTTGTTAGCAGCCAAGTCATCAGTTATACAGCTCCTTAGATTGCATAACTCTAATAGTCGCGCCCACAAACATAACCCCTTGTTACTAAGGCACTTTGCAAACAGATATTTGTTGGCCTATTTTCTGATGCTCTATAGTGCTACCCTTGCCTGTGGCTAACTGTGATCCCCAAACTTTAGTATTCCTGATGTTTTTCACTTCATCTCCCAGAATTCCCGACTGTTGGCCAAGCTGGCAGGGGCTTCTGTGAGCTGAAGTCCAAAACAGTTGGAGAACCAAAGTTTGGGAACCACTACCTGAGTGGTATGCAGCTTTTCACTCATCTGAGGTCAGTGAATCTTTTCACACTACCCAAATATATGGTTCATTTCTATCTGCCATGGCTGAATCCTGGGGAATCCTTGAGTTTGTAGTTTGGTCAAGTACTGAAGCTCTCTGGCTGAGAATTCTAAATTTTAAAGTTTAGGCCTACAATACCTTGCCTCCACTTGAGCCACACAACTTTCATTTTCAGTGAGAGATCATAGATTGCCCTGCCAAAATGTAAATAAAGGCCAGAATTCTGTTAGGGACATCCATGTGTGCATGTTTGCCTTACATGTACAGATGTCCCTTTTAGGCATTGCAAAGGTATTCCTTCTCCCTCCACAGTACTCATAGATATGCCAAAAACAACAACTTCCTGAAAAGCCCCTGAAGTGGCTGTGCACAGTCGTTCCAAGCTTAATGGTGAATAGACAGACTTGGAGAAGCATCTGGCTAATTCCCCTAGCCAGACACAAAATGATGACATCAGTGCTGACATCATTTAGGGTGGAAAAATGGAATGCATAGATATAGGATGGGGGACACCTGGCTTAAGGAGACTACGTGTGAAAGGGATCTAGGAGTCCTAGTAGACCACAAGTTGAACATGAGTCAACAGTGTGATGCAGCAGCTGAAAATGCCAATGCGATTCTAGACTGCCTCAATAGAAGTATAGTGTCTAGATCAAGGGAAGTAATAGTGCCCCTCTATTCTGCTTTGGTCAGGCCCCACCTGGAATACTGTGTCCAGTTCTGGGCACCACAATTTAAAAAAGTCATTGAGAAACTGGAGCGTGTCCAAAGGAGGGCGACTAAAATGGTGAAGGGTCTGGAAACCATGCCTTATGAGGAGTGATTTAGGGAGCTGGGTATGTTTAGCCTGGAGAAGAGATGGTTAAGAGGGGATATGATAGCCCGGATTAAGTAGTTGAAGGCGTGTTGTATTGAGGAGGGAGCAAGCTTGTGATTTAGGGAGCTGGGAATGTTTAGCCTGGCGGAGAGAAGGTTAAGAGGTGATATGATAGCCCTGTTTAAATACTTGAAGGGATGTCACATTGAGGAGGGAGCAAGCTTGTTTTCTGCTGCTCCAGAGACTAGGACGCGGAACAATAGATGCAAATTGCAGGAAAAGAGATTCCACCTCAACATTAGGAGGAACTTCCTGACAGTAAGGGCTGTTCAACAGTGGAACACACTACCTCAGAGTGTAGTGGAGCCTCATTCCTTAGAGGTTTTTAAGCAGAGGCTGGATGGCCATCTGTTGGGGATGCTTTCATTTGGTCTGGATGGCCCTTGTGATCTCTTCCAACTCTATGATTCTATGAGTCTATGACTTCTCCTTCCGATTTTCCACCTAAACATTAGGAAGAACTTCCTGACAGTAAGGGCTGTTCAACAGTGGAACACACTCCCTCAGATAGTGGTGGAGTCTCCTTCTTTGGAGGTCTTTAAACAGAGGCTGGATGGCCAGCTGTTGGGGATGCTTTGATGGAGAGTTCCTGCATGGCAGGGGGTTGGACTGGACGGCCCATGAGGTCTCTTCCAACTCTAGGATTCTATGATGTGCCAGTGTACTTCAGGTTCAGGGTCTTTTCATTAAGTTGGAGTGTAGTTTAGGTCTCCTTGTTGTTTTCTGCTACTCTGAGGAGATAGGATTGAGTCCAAAGTATGGAAAGTCATTTCCCTTATAAGTTAGAGTGGTGAGAAAGAAGGAACCTGGTGGGGTGTTGTGAAATAACAGTTTATGGAATTTTTTTCACCCTATCTTTTTGTGGAGTTGGGGAAGGCAAAAGGTTCTTGCCAGTCTTGTGTTTGTGCTGGGTTGGATGCAGGTCTTACAGGAAACACCTTCCACAGACCTCTTTCTTGTTGGACCTATTTCCTACTCATCCCTTACCATGAAATGATAGTCTCTCATTTTTTAAAGAGTTGGCTATTGCTGAAGAAGAACAGTGTCAGGTTATTTGGGATTCTATGCATTCCTTTCAAAGAAAAAAAATGCTTGTTACTAGTTCTCACAATTTTGATTATGACAAAATAATCCAGAATGGTCTTGGGTATTTCTCCTCCAAAATTTAGTTTGAAATTTATCTAGGAGTAAGACCCATTGAATTAGGCTTGACCTGATTTTGAGTAGACATCACTAGAATGGCATTTCCAGAGACTAGCGTGAGTCTTGATGGGTTTTCCCCAAGTACAAAACCTGAAAATTTAAGAAATCCTTCCATCCATTCCCCCCCTCCCATTACTCAAGCATAATTTTTGCTTGAAATCCCATTCATAATGCTGTCATGAGAATGAAAGAAGCTGTTCTCTCTCTTTAATAAAAATTTAACTTTGCTAAAACTTGTCAAAAACTGCTTTATCATTGCCAGTGACAAAAAATATGTGTGAAAACAGTTGTTCTACTTTGTCAAAGACGTCCTTTTCACAACTTTTCCCATTCTCTTGACACTATTAATTAATTTCTCACTTGGAGAAGGACCTGGACCTTGTTGCCCAAGTCTAAACAGATTAAATTGAGATTTTATGTACATCCAGATTTGGGAAGAAGATGCTGATATTCTCAGTTGACAATGCCTTCATTGAAAGAGTTTTACAAATCTAACTTTTTATCTCAGTGGTCAGCTAAACAGCATTCACAAATTAATCAGCACAGAATTATTATTAATTTTTTGTTTAGGTGGAGGAATATTATAGAAAGTTCAGGAAGGAAAATACAAAAAAAAATCACTAATGGATATATCAGGAAAAAAAACCATTCATTAATGGATATATTTGAATAAACATGCACACTGATGCAGTGTGTGTTGTGTGCCTTCAAGATGTTTTCAACTTATGGTAACCCTAAAGTGAATCTATCATGAGGTTTTCATGGCAAGATTTATTCAGAGGAGGTTTGCCATTGCTTGCCCCTGAGGCTGAGATCATGTGACTTGCCCAAGGTCCCTGAGGCTGAGATCATGTGACTTTCCCAAGATTTATTCAGAGGAGGTTTGCCATTGCCTGCCCCTGAGGCTGAGATCATGTGACTTGCCCAAGGTCACCAGTGGTTTTCATGGCCTAGTGGGAATCGAACCCTAGTCTCCAAAGCCATACTCCAATATTCAAACCACTACACCACACTGGTTCTCTACACTCTATTACTTTACACTGATGCCATAGTACTATTTATTTGGCAAACAACTGATTATTAAAGCCAACATGGAACCAATTGGTTTCCAGAAAGCCCTAGAGGGTTTGCTGATTGGGAACGCCAGTGATTCTGTTGAGGCTCTGGTTGACACTTGGAACACCGATGTTGCCAGGGCTATCAACACGATTGCCCCGGAGCATCCTTTCCAGCCCACTTCCAACCGGAAACCCTGGTATACGGAAGATCTCAGGGAGATGAAGCGGGCTGGACGACTAGAGTGCGAATGACGAAAGACTCACCTCCCATCCGACAGAACTCGCTATAGACTGCACCTTCGCAGCTATGGAGAGGCTTTACGTGCAGCGCGGAGATCTCGCTGCTCTGCACACATTGCGTCTGCAGAGTCCCGCCCGGAAGAGATGTTTAAGGTGATGGGGGAGCTGGCGCAGGTTCCTCCTGCGCCAAACCCCCTGCTAGAGCCTACGCCAGCCTGCTGTGAGGCGTTTAACACTCACTTTGCAGATAAAATCTCTCGGATTAGAGCCAACTTGGACGCCAGTATTTGTCCAGTGTCCATGGATGAGGTATCCAGAAACTCCGTTAATGTCAATTTACTGGATGAGTTTCAATCGGTGAGTACCGATGACGTGGACAAGCTCCTTGGATGTGTGAGGAAGACGACCTGCTCCCTCGATCCGGATCCATCCTGGCTGGTCGTCCAGGGAGGAGACGCATTGAAAACATTCCTTCGGGAGGTGATCAATGCATCCCTCAGGGAAGGCATTGTTCCATCTTGTCTGAAGGAGGAGGCTGTCAAGCCCCTCCTGAAGAAGCCTTCCCTTGATCCCCTGGACAGAAACAACTACAGACCAGTTTCCTTGCTACCTTTTCTCAGCAAGGTGATCAAGAGAGCAGTTGCCTCCCAACTCCAAGTTGTCTTGGATGAAACCGATTATCTCGATCCATTTCAAACTGGCTTCTGGGCAGGATATGGAGTGGAGACTGCCATGGTTGCTCTGACTGATGACCTCTGCCTGAGCATCGACAGGGGTAGTGTGACCCTGCTGGTGCTCTTGGACCTCTCTGTGGCTTTTGACACAATTGATCACTCCATCCTCTTGGAGCAGCTGAGAGAGTTGGGGATTGGTGGCACCGCACTCCGGTGGTTCCGGTCCTTTCCCTCCAGCAGATCACAAAGGGTGAGACTTGGAGACAGTTGCTCTTCTAAAATCGAGCTCAGCTGCGGCGTCCCTCAGGGCGCCATCCTGTCCCCTATGTTATTTAACATTTATATAAAGCCGCTTGGAGAGATCATTCGGAGGCACGGAGCTCAGTGTCATCAATACGCTGATGACACTCAGATATATTTCTCCATGACCAGATCGTCTGCTCAGACCTCAGATGGTGTCTCTCCTCTCAATGACTGCCTTGCAGCGGTAATGGATTGGATAAGGGAAAACCAATTGAAGCTTAATCCAGACAAAATGGAGGTGCTCACAGTCACAGGCCCGAAACCATGTCTGGGAATACAACTTCCAGTCCTGGATGGAGTCACACTCTCCTCAAAGGACTCTGTTCACAGTCTGGGGGTACTCCTTGACCTGTCACTCCACATGACTAGTCAGGTGAAGGCGACGGTCAGGAGTGCCTGCTACCAGCTTCGGCTGATACGCCAGCTGCGCCCTTTCCTGGAGACGAGGGATCTGGAAACTGTGATACACGCCCTGGTAACCTCACATTTGGACTAGTGTAATGCGCTCTACATGGGGCTACCCTTGTGCCTAACCCGGAAACTTCAACTGGTCCAAAATATGGCAGCCAGGCTTCTCGCTAGAACATCTAGGAGAGAGCACATAACACCTGTGCTCAAATCTCTCCACTGGCTGCTGATTAGTTTCCAGGCACAGTACAAGGTGTTGGTTTTAACCTTTAAAGCCCTACATGGCTCAGGTCCATCCTATCTTAGGGACTGCCTCTTCCCGTATGAACCCCCCTGCACACTCCGGTCCTCTGGGAGGAACCTTGTACAGCCCATGAAGAACCAGGCTGGTGGAGACCTCCCAGAGGGCCTTTTCGGCAGTCGCCTCCAGACTGTGGAATGACCTGCTGGATGAGATGTGTCTCATTCCATCTTTAGAAAGCTTTTAAAAAGCTCTAAAGACACATCTCTTCCGGCAGGCCTTCCCAGAAAATGCGAACACTTCCTGGCTCCAAACCTAGGCCTTAGTGCCTCTCCAGCTGTCCTTCTCCAGTGTCTTTTCCACCCCTTTACAGCC
Source organism: Urosaurus nigricauda (assembly GCA_034509955.1). Classification (NCBI taxonomy): domain Eukaryota; kingdom Metazoa; phylum Chordata; class Lepidosauria; order Squamata; family Phrynosomatidae; genus Urosaurus; species Urosaurus nigricauda. Next base: position 5,050,241 of record JAOEGL010000014.1, read on the forward strand.
TAGGTTTTCAGGCCCGCTTCCCTGTTGCTGCTTTTTACTGTTGAAATTTGTTTTTTTTTTATGTTTTTAATTATATAGTGGTGTAATTCTCTTTTTAAGGGCTTGGGGCGGTGAGGGATGGGATGGGACGTTTTAACTGATATTGTTTTAATCTTTTTGTTGTAACTCGCCCCAATTGCCTGTTCAGAGGGGCGGGCTAGAAATAAATTATTATTATTATTATTATTATTATGACGACTTAAGAATTCAGCACAAGATGTGGATTCCAGCTTGAATATAGCCTCACTAGATTTTCAGTTCACTTTAACATGAGGCACAATAGTCAAAGTATCCATGATATTTTTATGCAGACTAGGAGGATAAAATTACACAAAAGATGAAGACCAAGGTAACAGCAGTAGAACAGGGATGGCTAACTGAGATCTACTTGTTCTTTAATTCCAAGACATGGATGGGACCCAAGTTTAACACGCACATTCACACTATACAGTTTAACACTGCACTATACTCGTTTCAGATGAAAACACTCAAAATAATAACTGGAAGTCACTCCCAGTCAGGTTTATCTGTGTATTTGGGAAATCTGCCACTCCTGGAGGCCTCATGGAATGGTGATGGATCTTTTTGAAGCATTTTTAACTAGAAAAAAGCTGGGGTGTGGAGGACTTGAGGCTGCAAAAAGAGCCACATGCTGAGTGATACTTCCCTGGATCTAAGCACTACTCTCCTATTGTTGCAGTCTAGAACTGAATTGGGTTTTTTAGTTGCTGCATGGCATTGTTGACTCATGTTCAGCTTGTGGTCTACTAAGGGGGGATACAAGCAACGATACCGCCCATCTTCGCCCCTCATCGGTGCCGCGCCAGCCGCACAGCATGGCACTGACGCGCTCCCTAAAAAGGAGTCGCTCTAGTTGGCTTCTTTTTAGGGACATCATAATAGCACTCGCATGCCATGAAACTGCCACTTTCAGTGAGCACTGTTTGGGTGCTCGCATGCCCGTGTATCATAATGGCACACCCCATGTAGCCAGGGGCGCAGCAATATGGTGCACAGGCTCCGATAGTAAGGCTGGGCGTGTGTGGATGCCCAGCCGTACTGAGCCCTAATTTTTGCCCTAGGCCAGCACAAAGTACTGATCTGTACCAGGCCTAAGACTTCCAGATTCCTTTCATATATACTGTTGTCAAGCCAGGTGTCACACATCCTTTATCTGAGCCTTTCATTTTTTTTTTCTGTCTAACTGTAATGACCAAACTGAGGCTATCTTACCTCAGATACATCATGAGAAGGGAGGACTTGTTGGAAAAGAAAATAATGCTGGGAAAGGTGGAGGGAAGTAGGAAGAGAGGAAAGCCACATGCCAGATGGATGGACTCTATTAAGGAATATGGGGTTGCAGGAATTAAGCAGAGCAGTAGAGGACAGAGGGTCTTGGAGATATATCATCCATAGGGTTGCCATGAGTCGAGATCGACTCGAAGGCAGTTACAACAACAAAAAATGTAGTACCTTACATTTCTCCCTGCTGAAATTCATTTTGTTACTTTTGGCCCAGCTTTCTAATCTGTTATGGTCATTTTGAATTTTGATCCTGTCTTCTGGGACCCTGTCCTCTTGCAATCCCCAACCCACCCACCACCACCTCCACCCCGAAATACAGAAAGATATAACCATGTCCAAATCATCACATTAAAAGGAATGTATACTGTTTAAAACTGAGCGATAACAAGGTTATTATCATCAGAGGAATAATCAATAATATTTCCATGGAAATGAAAAAGAGTCAAGGTTGTATCCTAAAAGATTGATAGTGATCAGGGCACATATATATTCTGGGCTTTGTATTTCCAGGGGAGGTGGGATGGTTTAGAAGTGTGAGAATCCCTGTCATATCCAACCACTTTCCTACTAGGACAAAAGCAAATGTGGATGAGGCCTCCTCACTGGGATAGTACTGCTTGCTTTCATATCCAAAGATTAAGAGTTTGCATGGGGGCAGAGCCTGGAAAAGCTGCTAGTTGGGAAATTTTGGAAGATGGAGTCCAGAAAACTAACCTTTTCCAGGCTCTAGAGAGACAATGACCAAACATGCTTCCCTTGCCAATCTCACACTCATTTGGTGCTGAGCCTTTTTTTTTTTTCTGGCAGAGATAGGGAATGAAGTTCCTTCAGTTGCTTCTCTTCTGGTCAATACATAGGACTAGTTCCCACCAACTCCCTTTCCCATGATTTTCTTCTGGGAAGTAGAGGAATTCTCCTAAAGGAGATCTCCTAGAGGCTGATAGTTTCATAGCCAATGGAAGAAATGTGTCCCAAGGCAGTTGTCCCCAGTGAAAACTTGGATCTGGAGAAACAAAAATTTGCATAACTACATCTGTGGCCTCAAGAGAAGCACTTGCTATCTCAGAGAGTTGATGATAACACCAATAAAGATCCAATGGGTATGCAGTCATCCCAAAATGAGGTCTTTCTGGTTGGTTTGCAAAGTTTTGTAAAACAACAATACACACATACACACATATATATGCATGCAAAACTGGCTTGGTACACAACCCTTCAAATGTATGCCTCAACCATGCCATCTACAGCTCTCTAAAAATCATTCTTATTTCATTCAACACCACGGACAGCAGCTGGTTGTCATTGTAGTGCTGGCGAAAACAATATGTTTTTAACTGGGATTGGGATGCCTAGGAAATTTCTTTGTGCTCTTTTCAAATTTACCTAGTTGGTGCTGCAGAGTTCCTGCCTAACAACAATAACAACAGGCCATATCAGTTTCTTTTACTTCTCTAAACTAAGCATCATTGCCAGCTTTCCTGAAGTTGTGCTAGCATTGATATTGCCTTCTTTCATGTAGAGTTCTTTGTTCTTGGAGTTTGGGTTTTTTTATCATCTTCCCCAGGTTTTCTTTGGTCTTGCTACTCACACAGCCTTTTGGTTCTAACGCATTCACTTTTTTAACCTCCTTGAAATTTGTGCTGCAATGAATAGTCAATTATGCTGTTGCTGAATTATATCAGCTAAGCTTGGCCTCCACAGCAACTTCCAACCATGAACATCTATCACAGAATCGGGAATAAGTGATGACAGGGTTTTCTCATCCTTGACAATTCATGACATAGTCCAGGTTCCAAAATCTTTATTCCCTTTAGGGATTGTCCTGTAAATATATTCTGGGGTGAGTCAAGAACCAGGAGTCAGGAGTCATAGTACTTTCCAGGAGCCAGAAACATGGAACAAACTGAACAACACTGAAGAAGAAATAAGATAAAGGCAAAGGCTAAACCAGAAGCTCAGACTGAAGAGCAAGCCAGCTATCAAGGGTGAAGAACAAGTCAAACTCAGAAGAGAAACTGAGGCGGAAAGACTGAGGAGCAAGTCAAGAATCAGAACGAAAGAAAAACTAAAAACACTGGAACACGCTAGAGCTTGTAAAGAACTAATCTTTTAAGCAAAACACAACTGGAAGTGAAAGTTCTGTCATACTTCTTCCTGTCCAGGATGATGCAATGGCTAGTCTGCATGGGGTCAGTCCAGGGCCTAAGAAGTGAGGATCAGTGGTTTATCACATGTGGCAGCCGTGCATAAATCCAACAGGACTTAATACCATTATAAGAAAGGAGTTTTTAAAAAGCTGTAGGTAACCTCATGTGCAACCTGGTGATACAAACAAACAAAGCAGATCCCTCAAGCTTGAAAACAAACCACTCTAGGGTTAAGGTTTAAAATCAGTTGTCATTTAAGGTGTTACACTACATTGTACTATTCTGCAGGCTTTTAAGTTTACTTCCAAAAACTGTAGAGGTTTGCATTTTAAAATTCCTCTTCAGCCATGTAAAAGTTTACAAGATAACAGCTGAGATCCTGCATCAAGTGATAGGAGCGTAGCAATCCAGTCACACAGTTCTGTGCCTTCCACCATCCCAGCAGTTGTTAAGCCTGGAGGATACTGCTGCTGCTTATTAGTTAGAAAGTGGAAGGGAAACATATCATATGATGAAGAAATGGCTGGTCTCATGGCTGGTCTTGGCTATGAGGAGTAAAGAAATGAGGGTACTCTCTTCGATAGACTTCCAGCCACTTCCTCCTCTTAGTTACCTCCTTCTTCCCTCCACATTGGCTTGACAGTTTACTAGGGATGGTGGTTTTGGATAAGGTACAAAGCAATAGACAAAAAAGGTATATGCCCACTTTAGTCACTAATAGCATCTCAGCAATTGACTAGCTGGCATTGGGACTTGTAACTCCTGTGGGCAGTGGATACCTAGTCAATTGATACTTTGGTCCTCACAGTTCACAGAACAGGTAGTTGGTGTTTTCATCTACCACAGGAGGTACTTTATTTGAGCGCCACTTCAGTGCTCCCACATCTGTAGATATTGAATGCAGTTTGTGACCATCCTGGAATAATTAATGTTTGCATGATTCTGTGCCATTTGCATAACAAATTTGACTGATGTCACTATTTACCCTGGGATGTGGTCCTTTTCTAAATTACATTTGGAGACACATCCTATCTCCTTATAGCAAATTCATTCTCACAAGCACACCAACGGCTCTACAAACAAAAGGGAGATGCCAACAGGCTAGTGGGCAAAGACATGAAGGACAAAAACATTTGTGGAGGGTAGATCTTACTTGACACAGGGCGGGGGGACCCCAGAACTGCCCAGTTAAGGCTGAACATAAAGACCGGGCACAAAACTCTGACTGCAAATGGGGAAATAAAAAATCAAGATTGAAGGACCGGAATGGAATATTCTGGATTAAGGCATGGCTAATAGGCCAGAAACTCTGAAAAGTATTGAAGATAAATGCATATATACAAATAGCTCCAAAATATTGGGACAATCCAGCTGGTGAGAGTCATGCAATAGGGATATGATATATTATATTATATTATAATAGAATTTGTTCTGCCTAACATTATGATAGAGCTGAATTGTTATCAGTGAAAGAATGCTAGTCCTAAATCCCAGATTTGTCTGCTTACTGGAACAGTATATGCAACTGAAGCTCCTGTTTCAGATTCCGAGTACCTCGCTGGCATGTACAATCACCATGGAATAATGGATTTGGAAAGAACTCTACAAGCATGTGGCTGCTTGAGACCAAGGCATTTCTATCATAAAGGTAATGGTAGTCCCTTAACATGTAACCAACTGTAGGGGCGGTGCTCATCTCCATTGCTAAGCCAAAGAGCCAGCATTGTTCAAGGACAGCTCTGGTGGTCATATGGCCAGCATGACCTCACCGAACGCTGTTACCTTCCCACCAAAGTGGTACCTATTTATCTACTTGCATTTGCATGCTCACCCCATCGTGTAGCACCCAGGCCTCAAACTGCCAGCCATCCGATCTTCTGATTGTCAGAATTGGCACCTTAATTACTAAGCCACTGAATTTCTATCATGCTCTTCTTTTAAAGGAAGGGGTGAAGTAGGAACCTGAAGGTATGATGGCCATTTGGAGTAAAGGCAGCAAGGGAACAGGGAAAAGACTTGCTGTGTGGGGTAACTAAGAAACTTCTCATAAACAAAGAGGGCCACATCATCCTCCTGCCCTGGGAATGAATGAATCCTCTGAACTAGGGGACAAAGGGGATGCACTTAAATAAATCCTTTTAACTAACTTCTCTGATCCCCTTTGGAGTGAGTGGATCAAGAAGGAATGGGAGAAGGTAGCCATTGGTTTTGGTGAAAACTCCCTGCTTGTACTGCAGTCTCTTTCAAGATGGACAATCTAAGCCGGTTACAAACATCTGGGGGTAGTTTCAGATCTGCCTCTTCACTCTCTCACCAACCAAATCCCCTTCTTGAGTTGGTGTTCGCGGCAAAACACAAATTGGCCAAAGAAAGAGAATTCTCCCTCTTTTGACCATGCCAAGATCCTTTTAGCTCCTTTGGTTCCTTTTAGATGCCAGCCTGCATGGTCCTTTGAGATCTCTGCCTCCAGCAAAGGAAAAACCTTTTTCTTTCTACAATTGAGACTTCATTGACATGTTTTGCCTCAACACAGCCTAGTTTTCCTGATGGAAAATCATGAAGATTTCTTGAGAAATCAGCGTCCTCTGCCTAAGAAAGGTGCCTGTGGCTTCACAAAGGATGAAGACAGACTGGATTGCACAGGAAGTATCTTTTTCTGTTACAAATGGATGACAAAGTTCCTGAACTTTGAGACTCTCCCAGCAGCCACATGGCCAAAAGGAGGAGGTGCCTGCCTGCAGGAAATACCCCTCCATACCATCTGAACTAAGAACAAAAACAGCAAAATGCAGGCCTGTGACTAACATCTTCATTTTTGTTCCTTCTGTATGGTTTTTAACACCTTGCCTGATGAAGAAGCCAGCGGAGCTTTGAAAGCTTACAACATGTATATTGTGCATTTTGGTTGGCCTGATAAAAGTATGACTGTTCAGTGGATTTTGATGTTATTGAAGGTCCTTTTAGGTTTGTCATCTCAGCACATCTGAAGCATCTGTTCTTTTAGTCAACATAGCTCATAGATTTAATAAGTCGTGGGATACACCGAGGGCCTTGTCCAGTTCCCTGCCAGTACAGAACTCCACAGCTAAAGCATCCCTGAGTTTAAAGACTTCCAAAGACTATCTTTCATGGTAGCCTATTCCATTTTTGAACACCTTTTACTCTCTGGGTGTTCTTAACAATTAGAATCTGGCTTCTTGTAAATTGAATCTATTCTTAGTGTTGAATTTCATTTAGGTCCAAAACATACTGAATAAATAATCCAGTTTGGGGTGTCTTTAACTGCCCTGGCTCAATGCTAGGGAATTCTGGGAATTGTAGTTTATTGTGGCACCAGAACTCTCTGACAGAGAAGGTAGCTCAATGTCTCACAAAACTACATTTCTCAGAACTCCCTGGCATTGAGCCAAGGCAGTTACAGCAGTCTGAAACTGGATTATCTCTGCAGTGTGTTTTGGACCTTAGTTAGTTTGGGCCAAACCCTTTGTTAAGGTCATTTTGAATCCTCATTTTGGAGTATTAGTGAGCCTTCCTAATTTGGTGTCATCTGCAAAGTTGATAAGCTTGCCCTTTATTCCATCATCTAAAGACCTTATCAAATGAGGCACTTATCGCTGGTCACACTTCTGAAGCATCACTGAAGTGCGTCCCGCTCTTCTCCCATCAACGAATTGTTTGCAGAGCAGCCATTACTGTAATAATGGGATCTTCCATTATGCAAAAAATGGCTTCTCTGCGAATGATTAGTTAATGGGAGAACAGCGAAATGCCTCAATGACGTTTCAGAAGCACGACCGGCAATCCCACCTGAAGCGTTTGGGCCACGATTCCAGTGCAGTAATTTCCTCATGTGATAAAGGCCCTAGTCATGTATAATGATGTCAAGCAGCACTGCATAGAACCCTGCATCACTTCCCTACAGGCTGAAGTGATCACACTTTTGATCATCCCAGCTAAACTTTATCCCTCCTTCTCCCACATGCACTTTGTTCCATCCCTCAACAACTTTTATTCTATCTTTCACTGAGCATGTTCAGTCCTCAGTGGGCTATTCTGAGTCTGAGCAAACCTCCCAACTTACTGAAATCCCTCCCCACACTGCTGTCACTGCTAACATTTTTCTTTGGCTACAATCCTATATGCATTCACCATATGCAGCTGCTGTTTTGCAGGAGTGATCATGGTAGAAGTGGAATATAAACCTGTCTGCACACATAATACACACATAAGCACACCGTAGAATTACTGTACATTGGCTTCCATAAACATCTAGCAGTGACGGCCATGCATGTTTCATTTCGTAATTATGAAGTGGCAGCCTATGGCTTAGCCACCAAGGTGGTATTACAGAACGAAATATGAATAATAGAGGAAATTGAAAAAGCAGAATGGAAAGTTGTAATAGAATTGAAGATTGACATAAATATATATCATGAAAGGGAGATTGGGTTTAATACTGGATATGAAATTCAGAAACTGGAGTTGTTTTTTTAAAGGCAGAGCAAAAGATAATCAGCACATCTGGTAGAAAATCCCTTGGGCTAAGCAAGGTTCGACTGAAAAGAAAAGGCATATCAACTCCATAGAATCATAGAAGTAGACAAAGCCTCACCGTAAGGGGAGCAGACTTTATTCAGAGTTTACATATGATCCAGGAGGGAGGGGAGTAAATTAGAATGTGAAGGTGTGGCATCCATCAGCATCCATTTTGAGAAGGCTTCCTGGTTTATTCTACACAAGTAGGAATATTGGCTTCATTCTCACTACCTTTTAAACTGGATCACAAATTGATTTGAACTGGTTTAAATGACCATGGTTCGCACTTGAACCGAATCACTGAACTGACTCCGAGAGGGAGGCCCATTCGGCTGGCTGGAGCGAGTCCATTTTGAATTGATTCATTAATTGATTCACAAGTGGATTGTTTTAGAGAGTAAAAATGTGGTCGGGGCAAATGTAGTGTGGACTATGCTCCACTGTCAAATCGATCCATCAATTCGGATCACAAACCAATTTATTTGTAAGTGGGAAAGAGGCCATTAAATAGCAAAAAATAAAGACTATTAGAAGGTAGCCTGCTAAGTGCTGCTCATGAAGTCTCAGCTTCAGATGACATGGACAACCAGCAGCCCTTGAGTTGCAAAGCCTGACCTCCTACAAGCTTCAACTTAATTTCCAAAGCTTTCTGCAAGTGGTTCAGGCCTGGTCATGTACAGGAACACTTCCATTCAGAAATTGAGGCTTTCAGTAGTTGAAACAGCAGAGCTTTATTCAGCAACTGCAGAGGTTCACCACAGACAAATGTTGTCAGGACTGAGGGTCCATCATTACTTCAGTATAATTAAAGCATGCCATAATTCATTTTTTTAGCGGGCTGGCACCCCATTCACCCATAAACCCGAACAGATTCCTTTCCTCATTTTTCCCAAGGTTGCCTTCTACTGTCCATTCTCAAGGGACTGACCTTGACTGTCCAGGCACAGTCTTTCCTCCCTTTTTTCCATCTGCTCATTAATTACCAAAGGAATGCAAGCAACAGTCCTACTAATTAACTTGTAATTAAAGGTAAAGGTATTCTCCTTTGACGTGGCTGTCAAGTCGTGTCTGACTGTACAGGGCAGTGCTCATCTCCAGTAATAAGTTGAAGAACCAGCATTGTCAAAGACAACTCTGTGATCACGTCGACATTGTGACCACATAGAATGCTGTTACCTTCCCAAGGAAGTGATACCTGTTTATCTAGTTGTACTTTTACATACATTCAGACTGCTAGGTTGGAAGAAACTGGGACTAGTGATGGAAGCTCACTCCATCTCACAGAGCTTGGGTCTCAAACTCCTGACCTGCTGATCTTGCAATTGTCAGGGTCATTGTCTTAACCGCTAAGCATTCACTTGTGATTACATGTCCCATTATTCATATGTAATGAGGAAGCAAGGCAATGATAGCCAATCTAACCCTATTCATCATGTAGAGGGATCTTATAGTACCTTTGAGACTATCTAAAGAAAGAAGTTGGCAGCATGAGCTTTTGTAGACTTAAGTCTCCTTCCTCATATGCATTTGGTGGAGTGGTAAACCAGGAACAGACTTATTTATGCCCTAGGTGTGCGAGAATGTCAATTTGAATTCAAAATCCTTTGTGTATGGAAATGAAGTGGTAAGCCCAGTTTTAATGATGGACGTTTGTGAACAAAAGCATAGTAAATTGGCCTATGTGCATGGAAATGAAGTGGCAAATCCAGTTTGGCAAAGGAGCTAGCCTGTGGTGAAAAGTATAGATGACACGAGGATGGGGTCAGATAGTGTTGAAATATGCGTGTGCCAGAATGCCATTATCTTTGTTCAATCCATTGCTGTAGTTTGTGAATGAACTCCAATTCTGTTGTTTTTCTTTCCAATCTTCAAGTTCTTTTGTTCAAGGACCGCTGGTCTGAGGTCTGAGATGGAATGCCCAGGGAGACTGAAATGTTCTGCCACCAGTTTTTGGGTATTCCCATTCCTAATGTCTGATTTATGTCCATTTATCCTCTGGCAGAGAGACTGGCCTGTTTGCTCGATGTAGTGTGCTGCTGGGCATTGATGAACTAGTATGGGATAAATCACTGGAGGATGAGTAGGTCCTCCTAAAATTGTGAGTGATGCCATTAGGTCTTGTGATGACATTTCCTGGATAGATGTGTGGGCAGAGTTGGCATCTTGGTTTGTGGCAAAGCTTAGTACCTGTGTCCCCATCTGTGTTGTGTGTCTTTCTGCAGGTGAGTACCTGTTTGAGGTTTGGAGGTACTCACCTACAGGTACAGGCAAACAGACCTCCAAAGAAGGAGAGTTCACCACCCTCCAAGACAGACTATCTCACTGTTGAATCATTCTTACAGTAAAGAGTTTCTTCCTAATGTTTTGGTCGAATCTCTTTTATTGTAAATTGAATCCATTGGCTCATGTTCTAGTCTCTGGAGTAGCAGAAAACAAGCTTGTTCCATCTCCTGCATGGCATCCTTTCAGATATTTAAATATGGCTATCATGTCACCTCTCAGACTTCTCTTAACCAAGCTAAACATACTACACTCCCTAAGCCATTCCTTATAAGGCTTGTTTTCCAGATTTTTTATCATTTTGGTTGCTCGTCTCTAGGACAAATTCTAGCTTGTTGAATTGGACACAATATTCTAGGTGAGATCTGATCAAAGCAGAATAGAATTGTACTTTTGCTTCCCTTGACCTGGACTTCTGTTGATGCAGCCCAGAACTGTATTGCCTGTTTTGGCTGCTGCATCATATTGTTGTCTCATTTTCAGCTTGTTGACTACTAAGACTCCTAGATCCCTTTTACACATGCTGTTTTCTCCTAGATCCCTTTTACACATGCTGTTTTCAAGCCAGTTGTCTCCCATCCTATATCTATGCATTTCATTTTTACTGCCCAGGTGTAGTACCTTACATTTCTCACTTTTGAAATTCATTTGGTTAGTTTTCACCCAGCTTTCTAATCTGCAAAAGTCATTTTGAATTCTGATCCTGTCCTCTGGGATATTAGCTACCCCTCCTAATGTGGTATTATCTGCAAAATTTGATAAACATGTCTTCTATTCTGTCATCCAAGTTATTTATAAAGATGTTAAACAATCCCAGGTCCAGTACACAACCCTGAGGTATCCCACTAGTCACTATTAGATTGTAAACCTGAAGGCAGGGAACCATCTAATTATAAGATTGTGTAAATTTACAGTGCTATATAAATAATGGTTAATAATAATAATAATGGATGAAGAAGAGCCATTGGTCTCAAGTTGAAGAGCCCTCCCTCCTGAAGACATCATCTGGCCACCTAGAAGGGAGTGAAAGAGGCCTAGCAGCACCATCCGGCCTGGCCTCAACTTGAAGAGCCCTCCCTCCTGAAAGCATCATCTGGCCACTTAGCAGGGAGTGAAAGAGGCCTAGCAGCACCATCCGACCTGGCCTCAAGTTGAAGAGCCCTCCCTCCTGAGGACATCATCTGGCCACCTAGAAGGGAGTGAAAGAGGCCTAGCAGCACCATCTGACCTGGCCTCAAGTTGAAGAGCCCTCCCTCCTGAGGACATCATCTGGCCACCTAGAAGGGAGTGAAAGAGGCCTCACAGCACCATCCGGCCTGGCCTCAAGTTGAAGAGCCCTCCCTTCATGACAACACTATCTGGTTGCCTAGGAGGAAGTGACAGGAGAGGCCAAACTCCATCGGGCCTAGATTAAGAAGCCGAGCCCTCCCTCCAGTCCATCTGCCTTGGTCCAGGCGTCAGAGGGAGAGAACATCTGCTGGACCTCATCCCCTTCCCCATCACCATTCCCTTCTCCTTTTGTGTCGTGTCTTTTAGATTGTAAGCCTGAGGGCAGGAAACCATCTTAAAAAATAATAATTGTAAGCCGCTCTGATAGCCTTTAAGGCTGAAGAGCGGGGTATAAATAAATAAATAAATAAATAAATATTGGTGAGTATTCTCTGAGTTTGGTCTATTGACCAATTACAGAGCCACGTAACTGTACCACTGTGTAACCCACTGTTTACCAGATTGTCTGCAAGAATATCATGTGGTTCCTTGCTAGACTCTCCTCTCCAGGATGAAAAGGAACCATTGGTGAACCCCGTTTGGGTTCAGTTGGTAAACAAACTACAAATCCACTTGACAGTTACATTGTGTAGCCCATATTTTACTAGCATTTCTGCAAGGATATCATGGGGGACCTTGTCAAAAGCTGTACTGAAATCAAAATACACTACATCTACAGCATTCCCCTGGTCTACCAAGCTTGTAACTTTACCCATAAAAGAGAAATAAAATGAAAGAGATTTTTTGAGAAACTCAGGCTGGCAGTTAATAATCACAGCATACCTTTTAAGGTATGTACAGACTGACTTTTCAATGTGATGTTCCAGAATTTTTTTTGGTATTGATGTCAATACTGACTGGTTAGCAGTTGCTCAGGTCCTCTTTTTTCCACTTTTAAAATGTGGGACACAACCACTAAAGACTGCATTTAAAGTATCCTGGGTAACACCTCTGTGATGTGCACTGGTTTATTTCCGTGTAACAGATCTTTAAGCAATCACTTCTGTGAGGGCATTTATACTAGTGAGAAGCCACAACAGGACATTGTCATGCATTTATTAAAAAGTGGAAATAGTATGTAGAAACCAATTTCTCTTACTCCATTGTTATCTTTCTCATCTACCATTACCCTTTTTCTTTTCTGCCCCTTGGCACTTTGAGTCCCTTATCAGTCTTGAGGGACCTCATCCTGAAAAGCTTTCATCATCTCTTGGAAGGGAGATACCAACCTTGTGAACATTTCAATGTTCTTTGCTTGTCAGAGGCAGTGGAGGTAGCTCCCCTGTATTCCACCAAGGATTACTAAAGCGACTAACAAATGAGTGTTGGAGCTCAAATGCAGAATTTCTACAGACATAGCTAGACTCTCAGCTGGTATTTTAGGTGGAGTTAGGTGGAGTCAGATACTGACATCTGCAAGAAAAAAAAAATTAAGAAAGAGAGAAGACACGAGAAGAGGAGTGGAGGGGGGAGAGAGAGAGAAAGAATGTTTTCTCGTGACTCATCTCATCAAAACATCATCCATATTGACACCAACCCTAGTCTAGCACAATGCAACAAGGCAAGTTATTTCTGATCTAACTCGCTTGTGAAAATGAGTGTAATACAGCTAATGTCTCCACTCCCTCCCTGTCTGCCAAGGAAAAGAACAAACAAGAATAGGTATAAAGTTACATTTTCTTTGTTTTCTAATCAAATGTTTTGTCTTTATGCTGAGCTCTCAAGATGTACAAATTCAGGTTCGTTCCAGGACATCCAAAACAAAAGCAGTAGCTGAGTTCCATTTCAGTGGGGTGATGAATCCACTACAGGTTTGAGTCTAAATGTTAAAGGAGCTATCCGTGGTGCTGAATCTGTTTGGGTTCATATATGTGTCTACACTTACTAAATGTGACTATCTCTGGTTCTATGAAAAAGAAGCTGTTTCTCAGTGGCAGAGTGCCTGGTTTGTGTGCAAAAGGTCCCAGTTTCGCAGACCTTTGCCTGTGACAAGCAAAGAACATGGACATGTTCACATTTTGAGTTTAAAGGGATCTTTGGTAGCATCTTTATAGAATAAAACATTCCATAAAGTGGCATGGGTGTGGGGGAGCTCTGGGGACCCTCCAGATGAAATATGAAGTTACAGGAACATCAGTTCTATTTTTTTTTAATTAAAAAAAACCTCAAGACACCATTTTCCTATTTGTTCATTTATTTATTTATTTATTTATTTATGCATGGACTCAGGGGCAGTGGTGAGCAAATATGTATGCAACCCCTAAACCTTTTTTTTTTTTTTGCATTCCTCAGTCACTCCAGATTCTCCAGACAAACCTTTTCCTGCTTCTCCTGGAGGAGTCTGCGAGTAACAATTTACTGTTTAAATAGGGTGAAGCTCCCTTCCCCTTTTACCATAACAATCCCATCTTTTTCAAAACCACATGTGGAGTTCTAACAGCTTTATTCCACTCTTCCTCTCTCTTTGCCAGAAGGTTGCAGAAGAAAAGAAATTCAATCCCTGGGCCCACTGCAGTTTTCTGGTCCTGCTGGGAAAAGGGCCTTGGGACCACATGTGTGTCTTCTTTACTGCAAGGGTGAGAACTGTACAAGCCAAACACAATGGAATATCTCTCCAGTCCTCCTTCTCTTCCACAGCTCAGATGATCATCACAGTATAATCTCCTTTCCCTAGTGGGAAAAAGTTTCTTTTGCTTTCCAATTTCATACACCGCTGCAGAGTCACTGCACACCACAGTCAGAAAGTGAAGGATTCAAATGTATGCAAGATCTCTTTAAAGCAAAGGGAAAGGAAACGTTAAGCAGCAGCTGAGTCCTGAATAATTCAGAGCCATCACTGTGGTATGAGTGAGTTGTAACTAACTGTACCAAATTAATGATCTCTGTTAGGAGTGAATGAAGACAAATAGAGTTGGAACCTTTCTCATTCCCTTTGGTGCAGAGCAGGGAGGGAAAATGGTGTCGTTTTGGGCTCAGGCCAGATTCTGCCCTGAGGTGCTTATGAGCAATGAGTCCTAGTGGCATCTGTAGCAGAAGGCTACTGTTGGAAGTAGGCAAGTTGGAGCAACAGCGGTGTTTCATCAGCCAGACAAGAGATTTGCAGTAGCTTAGATCTTGCTGTTGGCGGATGAGATGGGCAATCTGCATGAGCACATTGTGGGACAATAAAGAATTAACTGGGAAAGTTGATGGGGATGTACAGTATAGTAGCATTTACATTTTTACCAGGGTCACACTGCAATGGTGACAGAAGACTTAATAAACTGTACATTGAGAGTAGCCAGATTTCTCCAATTCTTGACTTCCTTTATAGTCATTGCATCTGCAACTTTTTTTCCTCCTTAGAAAGAATCGGTCAAATTGGTCATCCCTGATTTATTAAAATATTCAAAAATTATTTAGCAATTCATTATCATAATCATTAAATTCCAGCAATATTATTTTTGCCTGATGCACATAAACAGAATTTGAAGATCAACCTGCAAAGATTTCAGAAAAGTATCTCAGATATGTGACTTGCAGCTGATAGGCTTCAATCTTATTGTTGGTCTTGACTGGAGCAGATCTATCAAATCAATGTGATTTACCTCCTTGTTTTGGCTTGCCATTCAACCATGGATCTACTATAGGTCTGCCAATAGAATTCAAGCCATAATTTTCAAAGCAGAAGGCTGAGCATTGTACTATTACAGATTTTAAGCTATCTCAACCCTAGCAGCTTGAGAGCAGGAGGGGAATCCAGAGTATGTGAGAAAATCTGATCTGTAAAGTAGAGGGATGAACTCAAATCTACATTTTAGCCCTGAAGAGTCAGAGTTCTAGTCCTTAATATCCAGTCTGGGAAGACTTCATTCTGGGGGAAAAGTATCACTGACCTGAGCCATGTACTGGGCAGATGCTTTCCACATGACATTGCTATGGTGCATAAAATCCATCAATAAGTACCAGTTAGGGATAGGTGCAGATTTTCTTTTTCTTTGCAAAATATGCAAATCTCTTCACAAATTCCTTTGAATGAACTTTGAACTTAAAAAGAAAAAAGTGCAAGAAGGGAAAACTGGCAGTCAGTCCACTCAGAGGAGTTGAGTTGAACCCCTTGACTATGTTAACGCTGAGTTTGAGTTGCCACCATCTTTTTTCTTTTTCGCCTGACAGGCTCTTCCTTTTTAACAGTTCCATAGCAGCCAGGCACAATATGAATTTCTCCATTCTGAGAATAGCTGAACTTACTGAATGTGATCCATGCTAAAGATGAGAATTTAATTTACTTCATTTTTTTTTATTAGAACTTCCTAAGATTCTCTGAAGTCTTCATAAATTTAATAGAATGTGTTGTTATTCTGGTTTTGAAAACACCTGAATGTAGGAAGAAGTGATGCAGGGAGGTTTGTCCATCCTTGCTGCTGAATTGGCTTCCTTCCAGTGATGGCTTTGCTTTAGTAAAGTGGTGAATTCACTTTGAGGCTTGATGTAAACTTTAAAATGGGCTATTCACAGTGCTGATCCAAATTTGAGGATAGGGTCGGCGGCTTGGGTAGCTCACTTCAAATCTGGATTAAAACCCAGAGAGGATTTACTGTTCCACTAACATGGAAGCCACCATAGAATCATAGAATCATAGAGTTGGAAGAGACCATAAGGACCATCCAGTCCAACCCCCTGCCATGCAGGAACTCCAAATCAAAGCATCCCTGACAGATGGCCATCCAGCTTCTGCTTAAAGACCTCCAAAGAAGGGGACTCCACCACTGTCCAAGGGAATGTGTTCCACTGTCGAACAGCCCTTACTGTCACAAAATTTATTCTAATGTTGAGGTGGAATCTCTTTTCCTGTAGCTTGCATCCATTGTTCTGGGTCCTAGTCTCTGGAGCAGCAGAAAACAAGCTTGCTCCCTCCTCAATATGACATCCCTTCAAATATTTAAACAAGGCTGTCATATCACCTCTTCACCTTCTCTTCTCCAGGCTAAACATCCCCAGCTCCCTAAGGCGTTCCTCATAGAGCACGGTTTCCAGACCCTTCACCATTTTAGTCACCCATCTTTGGACCCGCTCCAGTTTCTCCACATCCTTTTTAAATTGTGGTGCCCAGAACTGGACGCAATATTCCAGGTGGGGCCTGACCAAAGAAGTATAGAGTGGCACTATTACTTCCCTTGATCTAGACACTATACTTCTATTGATGCAGCCTAACATAGCATTGGCTTTTTTAGCTGCTGCATCGCACTGGTGACTCATGTTCAACTTGTGGTCTACTTGGACTCCTCGATCCTTTTCACATGTGGTCTCATTCAGCCAGGTGTCCCCCATCTTATATCTGCACATTTCATTTTTCCATCTTAAGTGCAGTACCTTAAATTTCTCTCTGTTGAATTTCATTTTGTTATCTTTGGCCCAGCTTTCTAGTCTGTTCAGGTCATTTTGAATTTTGATCCCGTCATCTGGGGTATTAGCTACTCCTCCTAATTTGGTGTCATCTGCAAATTTGATAACTAGGCCCCCAATACTGTCATCCAAGTCATTAATCATGATATTGAATAGCACTGGGCCCAGGACAGAACTCTGTGGCACCCCACTTGTCACTTCCCTCCAGGAAAAAAAGGAACCATTGTTGAGCACCCTTTGGGTGCGGTCAGTCAACCAATTACAAATCCATGTAACAGTTACCTTGTCTAGTCCACATTTTACAAGCTTGTTTGAAAGAATATCATAGGGAACATGGGGATATAGAAATCAAGATATACTATATCCACAGCATTCTCTTCATCTACCAAGCTGGTAATTTTATTAAAAAAAGAGATCAGATTTGTCTGACATGACTTGTTTCTCTGAAACCCATGTTGACTTTTTGTGATTATGGTATTATCTTTTAGATATTCACAAACTCTCTGTTTAATGATCTGCTCCAGAATCTTTCCTGGAATTGATGTCAGACTAACTGAGTGATAATTGTTGGGATCCTCCACTGCCACTGCCATTGCTTCTTCTGGTCTCGTAACTGCTCTATATGGCAGTCAGGTTCAGCCTCCTGTGTGTTGTGTACCTTTAACCATTTCTGACTTATGTTGATCCTAAGGCAAACCTATCATGGGGTTTTCTTGGCAAGATTTCTTTAGAGGAGGTTTGCCATTGCCTTCGAGCATGTGACGTGTTGAAGTTAACCGGTGGGTTTCATGGCTGAGCTGAACTGAACCCTGTTCTCAAGAGTTGTAGTCCAATGCTCAAACCACTACGCCACACTCACTCACTCAGCCTCCTGCACATAGGTGTTGTGCCGGAAGACATGTTATGCTTGTTTTTGCTAGAACTTGGGAAAAATTACTTTTTTTAGATATCAACACCTTGCACAGTCCCGCAAACAGCCTTATTGGCTGGAGGATTTGAAGAGTTATCATCTTTTCCAAGCTCCATTTCCCCTCATGTGCTCGTTTTCCAGTACAAATTGCCCAATTATAGTTTTCCAAAGATTCAGCAATGTCCCAGTATGCTTGATCAGAGATTCAGTCTTGTCTCTCATGTACTGGATGCTCCTTCCAGGCCGAATCTCACATGTCATTTGTAAGACTCTGACAAGGCATGTGCCACGGAAAATGAGAAATGACATTAGGGCCTTTGGTGTGCCTTCTCCATTCACATTGCATGGCTTCCTCTGCCTGGCATCCCCAACGTGTTTGTTCAGTTGAGAGAGCCACCTGACATTCATGCTGTGCGGCAATGTGACTGTTAATTCGAGCCCCATCTTCCATCTCCAGAAATGAAGCCCTCATTGATGCCATCTGTCACTGGAGCAAGAACGGGATGATAAGAGTTGACACCTCATGCTTGTAGATTTCTTGTAAGCTCGATGTGTGCGTGCCTCTGTATGTGTGTTTGTGTAGATGAATAAATGGACAGACAGACAGACAGAGGGGATAGAAAAGAAGAATATAGATCAAATGAATATGGAGCTAAAAAGGCCAATGCAATTTTAGGCTGCATTAATAGAAGTATGGTGTCTAGATCAAGGGACGTAAGAGTGCCACTCTATTCAGCTTTGCTCAGGCCTCACCTGGAATACTGTGTCCAGTTCTGGGCACCACAATTCAAAAAGGATGTGGAGAAACTGGAGCATGTCCAAAGGAGGGCGACTAAGATGGTGAAGGGTCTGGAAACCATGCCCTATGAGGAACGCCTTCGGGAGCTGGGGATGTTTAGCCTGGAGAAGAGAAGGTTAAGAGGTGATATGATAGCCTTGTTTAAATATTTTAAGGGATGTCATATTGAGAAGGGAGCAAGCTTGTTTTCTGCTGTTCCTAGAACGTGGAACAATGGATGCAGAATTGAGGAAAAGAGATTCTACCTTAACATTAGGAGGAACTTCCTGACAGTAAGGGCTGTTCGACAGTGGAACACATTCCCTCGGAGATTGTGGTGGAGTCTCCTTCCTTGGAAGTCTTTAAACAGAGTCTAGATGGCCATCTGTCAGGGATACTTTGATGGAGAGTTCCTGCATAGCAGGGGATTGGACTGGAAGGCCCTTGTGATCTCTTCCAGCTCTAGGATTCTATGATTAGCTATTATCACAGCTGAGATAAAAGATGAACAACTCTGCTGAGATGTGTGATATGTCAACTGGGGAGGGTTGGTGGTGGTGTCCAAGTCTCACAACTTCTATTTCAGAAGCCTCCAAACATCTAGAATTAATGGTTCCCACACTGCTGCTCATGGAGCCACTGTACTGACATAGAACTGCTACTTTCCAGTTCTATTTGATTAGAGGTATAGCTCCGTTTAAGAGCAATCCTGCTTCAAAGCAACTGCTGATGCAGACAAAGCTGTCAGGAGTAAATAACTACCCAAGTTGCCTGAACAAAATGGCTAATAGCTGAAAGGCCGTTTCATCCATTCTCTGCAGAAGCGAACAATAAAACCTTCTCATCCTGAGCTAGACCACTGCAAGGCTGTAGCAGGGGACGTGAGGGGCTACCTATTTGAATACGCCACCAATTTAAACAGACACAAAACCTAACGTGAATAAAACCAGTTCAGCTCAGCTTTCTACTTTACATTCTGTTTGTCTTCAGTATTGCTGTTGCTCATTCTCATCTTCCTCCTGTGGGGAGTATTGAAACAGTACTGCCAATGACAGTGGATGGCTCTGTAAGGCACTGAATCTATTCCAGATTTTAGAAACTACCCAGGGTACTGAACCACATCCACTCACTAGGTTCACCACATAGGATAGATCCATTAAAGTTCACACTAAAACCCAGGGTGGATTCAACAGTCCCCCACCAGCAGGGAAGCCACTAGCCATCACCACCTGCTTAATGCAGTGCAATCCAAAGCTCTAGGTTATACATGGTCATGGAAGCCAGATGTGTGACTGTATCACTTCATACTTCAAGTGGGAAATGGATTCTCCTCCTCTCTTTCTATGCAACTCTTTGCAAGATAGGGGAGGACAACAGGAATTGCAAGAATGTTCAAAATTTCCAGGGTGGGGGAGGTTGAAAAGTACAGTGGTCCCCCGGGTTACGAAAGTAATCCGTTCCAGCAGACCTTTCGTAACCCGGGGGACCACTGTAAGTATAGGAAAGGACTTGGCGCGATTTGAATTTCGCGCCGCTTTCCTTTTGCAACCCGGGGTTTTTTTTGCAAGCCGGGGCCGTTTTTCCGGCCCCGGCTCTTTCGGATCCCGGGGTTTTTGTATGTCAGGAAATACTGGGGAGGAGAATCCTACATAGAGAGATCTTGTAACACATTTGAGGCTAACTGAAATAAAGAAGTCTACTTCCTCAGATGCATTTGGTGGAGTGGAAGCCAGACACAGACATATATATGCCATTTACCAATGTGAGGATGTCAATTCAAATTACAATTCCTTTGTGTATGGAAATGAAGTTGCAGGTCCAGTTTTAACAATGGTCATTAGTGCACAAAGGCATAGGAGAATTCTAGACTGGCAAGAATCTTAGCAATTCAGGACTTAAACTGTGTGAAAAATGCATGTAGAGAGGGTTGTTATTTGTTTTTGTTTTTGCATAGAATGCAGAGTTTTCTGTGCAGAGCACAACTGTGCAGCACAGAAGTCTGCATTTTCTGCACTAAAAATAATATTTCTGCATAAAAAATGCCATTTTCACTGCAAAAATGTTGTTTTTCTGTGCAAAAACCAAGTGTTTTTGTGTTTGTTTTGTACAGAATAATTGTAGATAATCTTTAAAAACTATGCAACTTGCTCACAGGAGAAAAAAGATGAAATTATTCATTTTTGCCTATGAGAATGAAGTTTACACTTAAAGTGTCCAGGAGAATATTCAAAGATATGTTTTCCCTGCCTCTGCAATCTGTTTTAATCTTCTATTATAGGTTTCCAGCTCTTCGTTGAATTATATTTCTAGAGCAGGTTCTTGACTGTACCATAGCAGACTCCTTGGACATAGGTGGTAGACATGGGAAGGAACAAATAAGGAGGCCAAGTGCAAAAGAGGAAAGGGCTCCTGTTTCTTTAGAAGTTGTATTAGAAAGAAATTGACCTTGTGAAGCTTGACTGACAAACTACACTTGATAAATCTCATCTTCTGCATCACTGTTACTGTTGTATGAGCAATGATCTTGTGTAGTCACTGGAAGAAACAGATGGCAAGCAAGTCTGGAGTGTAGAGTGTTCTTGTTTAGAGGTCCAGCCTGCTATTCAGATATTCTGTTCCATCCCATCCTGCATTTTTCATTTTCCAAACCTTAACAATTCTATGCTCACTGAGCATGCTCTGTCTCTGGCATCTTAGTTCAATATAGAGGAACCTGCCACCTCTCGAGATATTCTTGGACTCCATCTCCCATTAGACCCGACTAGCCTGGTCATTGGTGAAGTATAATGGGACATGTTGTTCAACAGCATCAAGGCCACAAGTTAGCAAGCCCTTCTCTAGTTCATCACAACATAAGGGTCATGCTGTATCAGACCAAAGGTGTATCTGGTTCAGCATTTTGTTTACATAGTGGTCAACCAGATTCCTAGAGGAGAATCCCACAGATCAGGCATGGATGCAGCTGCCGCCTCCATCTCCTGTTTCCCAGGAACCCATATATATGAGATATACTGCTTCTGTTACTGGAGTTGATATAGAGCCGTCCTGACCAGTAGCGATTGCTAGTCCTAACCTCTATGAATTTCCCTTCAAAGCCACCCAGAATGTTAGCCATCATTACAACTTGTAGCAGTAAATTCCACAGGGGAAGTTGAAGGCTTTCATGGCCGTCATCCATAGTTTTTTTGTGAGCTTTTCAGGCTATGTGGCCATGTTCTAGAAGAGTTTGTTTGTGATGTTTCACCAGCATCTGTGGCTGGCATCTTCAGAGAATGCTGGCATGGAAGTGAGTGGGGTATACATATACTGTGTGACCCTGGGTTGGAAGAGTTGGTTTACATGTTAATTTGTGTATTGTTCTGTTGTTGAAAAGCAATTCCTCAGGGTGGGAGATATGAAAAGAGGATTTGTGTGTTAGAGATCCATTGTTTGCTGGGAAAACCCCTGACCCTGGGTGGTTTTCATTTGAATTTGCTGGGTTTTGATTTTAGTGTCTTTCAGGACTGGTAGCCAAACTTTGCTACCTTTAAGGGTTTCTTCTTTCCTGTTGAAGTTGTCCAAGGGTTTGTGGATTTCAATGGCTTTCCTGTGCATTCTGACCTGATAGTTGTTGGCATGGTCCAGAATTTCAGTGTTTTCAAAGAGCATTTTATGCCCAGGACGGTTTATAATGTGTTCTGCTACTGCTGATATTTCTGGCTGACCCAGTCTGCAGTGTCTCTCATGTTATTTGATTCATGTTTGAACACTGTGTTTGGTGGTCCCTATGTAGACTTGTCCACAGCTGCATGTTATGCGGTAAACTCCTGCGGCCGCAAGAGGCTCCCTCCTGGCCTTCACTTCCATGCCAACATTCTCTGAAGACGCCAGCCACAGATGCTGGCGAAACGTCAGAAACAAACCCTTCTAGAATATGGCCACATAGTCCGAAAAACCCACAAAAAACTATAGTAAATTCACAGTTTGATTACATTCTGTGTAACAAAGTACTTCCTCTTATCTGTCCAGTATATTGACATGTCTGTGTTATTGCTAGACGCAATAAAAAATGGGGTTGATCACACCCCTGCCAACATTTCATGGACAGAAACAAGGGCATAGTTGTATTGCCCTGATTCTAATGCATTCCGAAGACTTTCTCACTGTTGTTAAAGTTGATTGGATGCTCTGCTCTACCTACAGTAGCTGTTTACTCTGCAGCAAACTGCCTCTACTTAACTGAAAGCCAAGAAGGTGTTTGTTCTTTTGGCTAAAAATATCCTCAGTCAACATAATGGTTTATGACATGTTATCAGCACACAGTTCCAAAATGAACTGCAGCAGCTACAGCATGCACTGAGTTAGGTAGACTAAGTGATAGTGGGCACATAGGATGACTAGGATGGAGAAGGGTCAGGAAAGAAACTCAGTAAGCCAAGGGACTTTTAAAAGATCTGGAAAACAGAAGTTTCCCTAAATAAACTTGGAGATTGGAAAAGTTCCTGGCTTGGACTACAAGTCACAGAAATCCTCACCCACCAACTGTCCATGCTGGTTGGTAGATTCTGAGACTTGTAGCCCAAATTGGACACTTTCCCAAGCTCTGAATAAGGCCCTGTACAGACCTGCTTGAAAGGCCAACCTGGGGGCAGATTTGGGGTGTAGTGTCCAGATGATGTATGCCCTGACTCTGGCCCCAGGGCATCATGACACTGTGCCCCACTCCACCTGGCATGCGGCATTATGATGCTCGTTTTAAAAGCAGAAGGCGCTTGCTGCGCCATCACACACCCGGCCTAAATTTCCGGACATTCGGAAATTTAAACTAAAATGAGACTAAGTTCCTTTAACTCTAATAACCCTATTCCTCATGGTAGACTCAGTGAATGTTCTTCCTTGGTGTTTGACCTTTGTGTGGAAATGCTGAGTTAACAGCAGTGCTGTGTGGCTGTAATGTGGCAAAATAATAGGGTTTTTAACACAAGATCTAAGCTTAGCCCTTTTGAGCCTACCCCCAACTCTAAGAAGACCCTCTTTGTCTAAGAAAGGGTTCAAGTCCCTTAGACAACTGTCCTTGGGCAAGGACGTTCCTCTCTCCAAATTGGCTATTTCTACAGCAAAGCAATGTCTTTGAGTGGATGTAAAGATTACTGTCGAAGCTTTAACTAAATCCTGGAGCTGAAGTACCTCACAGTCCTTTGCAGCTATGGCCGCTTGACGTCTAGTCCATTTAGAAAAACACTCGAACTTGGCAGGATTCAACCCTTGTCTTGTTGAATTTTAGCAATCGATGGTAGATTTGCAAGACTGGATCTCTGGCAACTCAATGTCTATAGGCACTGGGATGCTTTGCGGAAATGAAGGGTCTTGAAGACATCTGGGCCCTGTAATCCAAGATGAATTTGAAAATTTTGCAGCTGATGTTCCACGGGATGCAATGTCTGCTGGGCAAACTGGTGTTCTGGGCAAACTAAAAATGCATAAAACATCTTGTGTATGTCGGCTATAACTGCATACCTTTTTTTGTCTAAAAGAACTCTGAGCAGGCTGTTGAGCAAGTCAGGGCCTTGGCATTCGGAGCTGGCATCAAAAACAATGCACACTTTATCTGGCTTTTGAGGATGAGTCACTTTGTGGTACAGCAGGAACCACTGTTTTTCTCCCTCTGCGCACGCACTGGCAGGTTCGGCGTAGTTGCTGTGGAAGAGGTGTTCCACAAACTGGACGATCTGGGCCTTCACCTTTGGGTCCTTTGACATCCTTCTTTTTAAAGATAGGAGGCGATGGAAGGCAACATCTCTGTTGTTGGGCAGAGAAGGTCTTTCCAGCTTGAAAGGGAAAGGTGCAATCTAATTACCTTTAGGGTCGTGAGTGACTTGGTTGTTCATCACCTCAAGGAACCTTTGTTCATCCTTGGAGAAGGCCATTTGCTCATCTCTCTCGGTAACTTCAAATATAGATGAGTAGTTGGGCAGCACTTAAACAGATTGCTGGTGGGCAGCATGTTCGCAGCTTCAATCCTGCTGGGAGCAGTTGGCTTTGCATGCTGGGAAGGATGCGATGATACACTCCCGGCCATGCCTTGCCTGTCTGGATAGGAGACTGGGTTGAACTTTGCGAATGGTGGATCTGGTTCATAGGCGCAGCCCTCTTGTTCATGAGTGAACAGGTGGTACACTTTAGCCTCGGTTGCAGGGACAGGTTCAGATGGAGGTGGTGACGTCCTCCCGGCCATGCCTTGCTGCACTTTGGAAGAATGAATTTGCTTAGAAGTCACAAACATTGGATCAAATATGTGATCTTCAAAGTGGTTAAAGGTGATGTTATTCTGTACGTTAGGTGGTTCCAGCTGTTCGCTAAGGGTTCCTGAACTGGTAGGAGGCTAAGATTTTCCATGCTTAGTTCCTCTGTTAAGGCCTTTGCTAAGATGTTAGCACTGACTTCCTTCTGAGCTGTATCCTTCTTAAGCTGGAGCAGGTCCAACTCTATCTGTAATGTGTCCTGATCAGCTTTAGCCTTTGCTAGCTCTTCCTGTTGGGCTTTGGCCTGTGCCAGGTGCACTTCCTCCTTGCTGAAGAGGAGGCCTCGAGGGCTCCTCTCTTAATTTCTAGGTGCACAGCCCCCTTATTAAAATAGGCCACCCTGGAAGATGAACTACTAATTGTGTGTGAGGTTCTGGAAGAACCACTTTGTTTGCTGTGTCTAGATGAATGCTTGGATATAGGGCTAATTGCTTTAGGTGAAAGCTTTATCAGGCTGGATCTGAGACCCTCACCTGAGAAGCATCGACCCCAAACTCAAGCACGTCTAAAATGGCTCTGTAACTTTCCCTTTTGCTATGCAGGCTAGATGAGAACTCCCTAGCCCTTTCTAATGCTTCTGCATTGTTGATTTTGATCAACACTTGAAGGAATTCATTTGCAAGTGAATTGCCCATAGTAAAGGCCTGTTCAAACTGGTTTTTAAGTTCTTGCATTTCTCTGGAAGTGGTGGATGACTCAACTCTACATGCTATGGTTGATACATTTTGCCAGATAGCATTAAACTTCTTCATAAGAAAGCTTTCTCTGTCCAAAGGATTTTGCATTGCCTTTTCTGTGAGATGTTTAGACCTGATTAGGCACTGAGAACAGGCCTCCTGTTGAGGACTTGCAGACTCCATACTATAAATACCCAAAGGAAACTTACTATGCTTTAAACAATAAAGGCAGTACAGTTCAATGCAATGTACAATTGGAACAGACCAATGCAAATAAGTTCAATGCAGGCAGTACAATTAAATGCAATGCAGTTCAATAGACAGGCAATTCAATATAAGCAATTCAAGACAACTTTGCAAAAGGTGTGAGCAGAATTAACTCAAAGCAGGCAGTAATTTTC
Organism: Urosaurus nigricauda; assembly: GCA_034509955.1. NCBI lineage: Eukaryota > Metazoa > Chordata > Lepidosauria > Squamata > Phrynosomatidae > Urosaurus > Urosaurus nigricauda. The sequence goes on from JAOEGL010000014.1 coordinate 5,076,249, forward strand.
ATAGGTAAACTTTGAAGAGACAATGTGCAAGACCTTTGCAACATTTGGTGCCAAAAGCTTGCAGCAGAAAAGGAAAAACTCAGGGCTCTCCAAAGATAGCTACTGTTGCAGAGCAGAACAGCAAATCTCCAGGCAGCAGGCTGAGTGTGTTGAGCCTATGCAAACTTTCAGAAGGAAGGGGGAGCTCCCTCCTTGGCTCACGTGACCTGAAAACAAAGATGGCTGCCAATCCAAATTTTGCTTCACCTCGTGGCTCTGCAAAAGCCTGAGGGAAGGGAGCTGATGCTCTCTGGAACCTTGTAAGGGGCTGGAGCACTCCAAATCGAGGCCTCTGGCTTGGAAAGGGCCTGGGACAGCAGGAAAACACCTCCGAAGCTGCTGGAGTCTGAAGATCGCAGGGCAGGTCACTGGTGAGCAGTTTTTGCACCCAGGCAGGGAAGGGCTTTGGGATGGCATCAGGCTTTGTTTCTTTTCTTCAGTGGAGTGGGTCCCAAGTACTCTCTTGCACTGGCAGGGCCAGGCAGACTGTGGCTTTAAGGTTGCAGGCAGGACCTCTGGTGAAGAGATTCACTGGCTTTTCCAATGCTTTTACCAGCCAGGGAAAGGATGTAGGAGATTTGAACTTTCTTTTCTTTGGAGGAGTGCATCCCAAGTACTCTCTTGCACTGTTAAGGTAAACAAAGGGTCAATTAACCCATTCACAACCAATTATGCAAATCAGGCATTTGTGAAAATTTCCAAACAGATCCAATTTATTCCAAACAGTCTCAGTCTGCATGCAGAGATCCAATCAAGGGTCATCCCATGACTGAATGCCCCAAACATGGCGTAAACAGTTTTTATTAACCCACAAAATATTCATTGAGCATGCGTAGTTTAACATTCATTTATATATATATTCTTTGCACCTCATTTCATTATATATCACTATCTATCTGCTAGACTTACTGACAGAGACCCTTTGTTCTTTTAGCCTTCTGATTTTCTGGGCATTCAGCCAGTCTTTAGCCTTATCAGGAACATTTGTTGCCATTAGCAGGCATTTGCTTCCCTCTTCCCTCCTAAGGTGGGGACTACAAGCCAGATTCAAAAGGACAAGTTTTTCCTTTGGATCTATTTCTCACTATGGCTAAACTGTTCATTATTGATCATTAATGGCAGAGATTATTGGTTATCAGTTGGTTATCAATGGCTTTATTAGTTTTCACCTTGACAGCACTGGCAGGAACCAGGTAGGTTGTGGCTTTAAGGTGTGAGCTTGGCCTCTAGCGAGGAATCTCCTCTTCCAGCACTGTGCCGTCGCGCCAGGGCTATATAATAACAATAATAATAAAATTTTATTTATATACCGCCCTTCCTACGATCAGGGCGGTGTACAACATAAAAGTTAAAAACATCATAAAATGAACAACAATATTAAAACCAAATAACATTACAGTAACAATATATCAGGGCTGGTTGGAGTAGAGGCGGGGGAATCATACAGGGAGAGGGTATCAGGGGTACGCTTGTTCAAATAGATATGTTTTTAGACCCTTTTTGAACAGAGTAAGAGAGGTGGCCAGACGGAGCTCAGTGGGCAACGAGTTCCAGAGGCTAGGGGCCGAGATGGAAAACGTTCTCTTCATAGTAGTATATGGTTTTAAGGGAACCATAGTATATGGTTTTAAGGGAACGTGGACTTGGTGATTTTCTTCCTTGCCCTCCTTTAGAAACGTTGGGTTTCCCAAGAACTAGACCGAACAGCTACTTTATCAAAGGGTGTTTCTTCTCTTTATTGAACAAACAAAAAGCTTACTTTAGAGTCCTTAGTAACTGTGGTCCTGGGAACTCAGCCGGATGGCTCACCAAAGTCTCTCTCTCTATTCGACTTTGAGGCAAGGGTGCTCAAAGTCTCAGCCAGATGACCTATATGAAGGCAGAGAACCTTCCTCTTTTATCAACTGGCTGTTTGAAGGCTGAAGAATTACGTGCTGGAAGATGGCTTGACCAAGGCCTGGCTAGCACACCCTCCAACACGTCCACTCTGTAGAGTCTCTGGTAGTCTAATGAAGGGAAAGATGGCTTCCCCTTTCCAGGTCCCCAGGAAAAGGGGAGGAGCAAGCTTGCATAGTAACACACAAGCAATAATTGGCAGGTGCCAAGAACCAATAAATTCACCCAAACCTTTAACAAGTAACAAAACACATCAAAACAGTGCAAAAAAGGCTTTTGGAACTTAAACTCTTTGCAAACTAAGCAGGCTGCAGCATGTCACAAATGCAAACCTCTAAACTCAAAAGTTTTAAAAGCAGAAGGCGTTTTTCTTGGCAATCTTTTTTTTTTCTTCCCCCAATGAGGGATTTTTCATAAAGTCCCATCTTCATGTGGATTCTGGAGCATTTGAGCTGGCAGCTCAAATTGGCTGTTTGCTGAACATTGAGTCCTTTTAATATGTGCCACTTCATAGTTCATGCAGGTATATCTTTTGATGAGGAAGGATGGATTGATGTTTGCCACAGAGCTACAGAAGTAAACTTTAAAACAAAAACTTTTACAAAAAATAATTGGAGACAGTGCTGTGTTTATTTTCCTCCTTTGGCACTGTCTTCCTCTTTCTCTTAATAATCAATATTTTGCTAAAATGTTTTCTCCACAGATTTACAAAGGAGGAAAGGAATCTACTAAATTTTCACTCAAAGTTCTGTTTGTAGCTATGGAACTCTGTGGAGTTTATCACAGTTTCCATTTCGAAAGAAATGGAAGTGAGGCCAGTTTGGAAATGAGTAAATTCGCTAGTTCAGCGAATTTATGTGATTGCGTATTGACACTGCATTGCATTCAGAACTGCCCAAAATTGCCTCCCAGTGCCCGAAATTGTGATAGTTTCTCACGCAGTCATGCAAAACCCCACGATTGCGTTCGGAAGGACTTCCCTTTGCCTGAAAATGTGTGTGATCAGCTTTCACGCAATCACGTGAAACCCCATTATTGCATTCAGATTGCCATTGGATTATACTTCCAATTCCCTTCATGTGATAAACTCCTGTCTTGGCTTGTTCACCCATGAAAGTCATGACTTATTGGATAGCCAAACATGTAATGAGACTGGTGGCTCTGGCATCAGGGGATCAGTGAATCTATTCTGGGTTTTAGTCTGCATCTGAAAGGAGCAACCCAAGGTGTTGAACCTGTTTTGCAGATGGACACAGTGAATAGTTTGTTTAAAGCTTGAACTAAAACCTGGAGTGCATTCACATTACAACGACCTGTTTCCATTTCATGCACATGTGAACTAGCCCTCTTCCTTCTTACCCATATTGGCCATATTGAGAAACTCTGTGGATACTCTTGGACATACTGTATATATTCAAATAAAAGCCTAGAAAAGTCAAAAAATTGACCCCAAAAAAATGGGGCAACTTATCCACAGGTCAATGTAAGTACTGTACTTTGACACTTATCCAAAAATGAAAAAGAAAAAAAAAAGCCATTCTGACCTTTCAGGTGGGAAAATGGTGGTTCAAAGGACAACTGAGAGGAATAGGGCTGTGAAGGATTTGAGTAAGACATTTCTCTGTATGTGTCAGCTTTTCTGGATTAAAATCATCGAAAGTTATCGCATTAAAGTTAATAGCTATAATCACTGCTAACATAGTCACAATTTTCCTTTCTTTGTCTTTTCATCCTTTTTGACATGTGTGCATTTCTCTACATACATCACACAGCCGCCATTTACTGTAGTTTCCTCCTCATCCATCCATCCTTTGGGGCGAGCACAGTTGTGCCTGCCAGAATTTTGTAAGTTATTTGGCATCATTTTTCTTTGCTTTATCCTTTACATCCTTTTGTTACATGCCTCTAGGTTTTATCCTCAACTTGTCCATGGGTCATATCAAAAGCCATCATTTTGACCCCCAAACCTGCCCTTGACTTATACATGAGGTTGACTTATAGTCCTGTGTATATGGCAAGTGGTTGTCAGAGCCATGCACAGTTTGTATTTATTTTAAAACAAAAATCTTCACCATTGTTGAGCATCACTTTTGAGTGGATAGAAAAGTAATGCAGAAATGCTACAAATCAATATGTGGGTGCTTTACTGGGGGTGCACATCTAAAGACTTTGCAAAAGGCTGCTTCATCCCCACCCACACCCCTAAGTACAACACATGGATCCAGGTTGCATGAGGTGTGGGCAGGTGAGTGTAAAGGGAATGACCGAAAGTGGTGCTGGGACAGTTGTCCTAGCCTGTCTGTCTGGAATTTGGCTGATAGTAACAGCACCCAGCTTCCCTGGAGGTAAGTCTCTTCTTGTTTGTGTGTGTGTGTGTGAGAGAGAGAGAGAGAGAGAGAGAGAGAGATGGAGAGAGAGATTGGTCTTGGTTAGACTCCTCTCTCAACACAAAACCTCCAAAGGAAGAAATGAAGGAAGGAAGAGAATGAATAAAAGGAAAAAAGAGAAAAAAAAAAAGAAAAAAGAGAGTGAGAAAAGAAGGAATTAAGGAAAGAAAGGTGAGGAAAAGAAAGAATGAAAGTAAAAAGAAAAAGAGGAAGGCAAGGAATGAAGAAAGAGGGAAGAAAGGAAAGGAAAGAAGCAAAAAGGAGGAAAGAACAAAAAAAAAAAAAAAGAAAGAGAAAGGGGGAAAGAATGAGAGGAAAGAGAACATACAGGACACAAAAGAGGGAGAATGATGACCCACAGGGGACAGCTGAAGGGGGAGGCGGAGTTCTGAGGGGGGGAATTTGGAACCCCCTCTGCTAAGGACATCCGGTGCGGGTTGCACTAGCCACATCCACATAGTGACGCCATTGCATAGTAAAATCACGGGGGGGGGGTGGATGACCAAGTTGGGAACATGCCTCCTCCTATTTCTAAAAAAAACCCAACCCGGTTAGAACAGAGTGTGGCCCCAGGATTATAAATTACTCTTCCAGGGTGCCATAGAATCATAGAGTTGGAAGAGACCACAAGGGCCATCCAGTCCAACCCCCTGCCATGCAGGAACTCAACATCAAAGCATCCCTGACAGATGGCCATCCAGCCTTTGCTTAAAGACCTCTAAGGAAGGAGACTCCACCACACTCCGAGGGAGTGTGTTCCACTGTCGAACAGCCCTTACTGTCAGGAAGTTCCTCCTAATGTTGAGGTGGAATCTCTTTTCCTGCAATTTGTATCCATTGTTCCGCGTCCTAGTCTCTGGAGCAGCAGAAAACAAGCTTGCTCCCTCCTCAATATGACATCCCTTCAAATATTTAAACAGGGCTATCATATCACCTCTTAACCTTCTCTTCTCCAGGCTAAACATCCCAGTTCACTAAGGCGTTCCTCATAGGGCATGGTTTCTAGACCCTTCACCATCTTAGTTGCCCTCCTTTGGACATGCTCCAGTTTCTCCACATCTTTTTTTGAATTGTGGTGCCCAGAACTGGACACAGTATTCCAGGTGGGGCCTGACCAAAGCAGAATAGATTGGGACTATTACTTCCCTTGATGTAGACACTATACTTCTATTGCTACAACTTAAAATTGCATTGGCCTTTTTAGCTGCCGCATTGCACTGTTGACTCATGTTCAGCTTATGGTCTACTTGGACTCCTAGATCCCTTTCACTTGTAGTTTCATTCAGCCAGGTGTCCCCCATTTTATATCTGTGCATTTCATTTTTCCGCCCTAAGTGCAGAACCTTACATTTCTCTGCATTGACTTTCATCTTGTTAGCATTGGCCCAGCTTTCTTGTCTATTCAGGTCATTTTGAATTTTGATCCTGTCCTCTGGGGTATTAGCTACTCCTCCTAGTTTAGTGCAAATTTGATAAGTATGCCTCCAATTCTGTCATCCAGATCATTAATAAAGATGTAGAATAGCACTGGGCCCAGGACAGAACCCTATGGGACCCCACTGGTCACTTCTCTCCAGGATGAAAAGGAGCCATTGTTGAGCACCCTTTGAGTTCGGCCGGTCAACCAATTACAAATCCTTGTGACAGTTAACTTGTCTATCCCACATTTTGCAAGCTTGTTTGCAAGAATGTAATGGGGAACCTTGTCAAAGGCCTTACTGAAATCGAGGTATACTATATCCACAGCATTCCCTTCATCTACCAGGCTGGTAATTTCATCAAAAAAAGAGATCAGATTTGTCTCTAGAATCTTTCCTGGAATTGATGTCAGACTAACTGGACAATAATTGTTGGGATCCTCTTTTTTCTCCTTTTTGAAGATGGGGACAACGTTTGCCCTTCTCCAGTCTGCTGGGACTTCTCCTGTTCTCCGGGAGTTCTCAAAGATTATTGCCAGTGGTTCTGATATTACATTTGCCAGTTCTTTTAATACTCTAGGATGTATTTCAACTGCTCCTGGAGATTTATATTCATTTAGATTAACCAGGTATCCCTGTACTATCTCTTTATTTATTCTGTGCTGAAATTCCCCTATTCTGTCTTCTATTCCATTATCCTTAGGTTGAGCACCATTTGCCCTTTCTGAGAAGACTGAAGCAAAGAAGGTGTTGAGTAATTCTGCCTTTTCTCTGTCCCCTGTTAGCATTTTGCCATCTACTGCACGCAGTCGCCCAACTGTTTCCTTCTTCTTCCTTTTGCTGCGGACATATCCAAAAAAGCCCTTTTTATTGTTCTTAACCTCTCTAGCAAGCCTGAGTTCATTCTGTGCTTTAGCTTTTCTGACTTTATCCCTACACATGCTTGCTATTTGTTTGAATTCATCTTTGGTGATTTCCCCATTTTTCCATTTCTTATACATGTTCCATTTAAAACTTAGCTCAGTTGAAAGTTTCTTAGTCATCCATCCTGGCTTCTTGAGACATCTTCCATTTTTCTTCCTCATTGCAACAGTTTGAAATTGCGCCTTCAGTATCTCCTTTTTGAGAAACTCCTATCCGTCTTGAACTCCCTTCACTTTTAGTATTGCTGACCATGAGATCACCCCCAGTATTTCTCTAAGTTTATTGAAATCAGCTCTCCTAAAGTCTAGAGTGCGTGTCTGACTATGCCTGGCTTCTCCTTTCCACTGTATAACGAACTCCAGGAGAACATGGTCACTTCCACCTAAGGAACCCACCACTTGCACCCCATCAACTAGGTCTTCCCTGTTGGTTAAGATAAGTTCTAAAATAGCTGACTCCCTTGTTGCCTCTTCCACCTTTTGGACAATGAAATTGTCTTCCAGGCAAGAGAGAAATTTTCTAGACCTTGAGGATTTGGCTGAGTTTGATTTCCAGCAAATATCAGGATAGTTGAAGTCACCCATCACTACTACATCTCTCCTTTCTGAGTGTGTGATTATCTGTTCTAGAAAGGCATCATCCAATTCCTCTGCCTGAGTCGAGGGTCTATAGTAGACTCCCACAGTAACATCCCTGTTATTTCACTCTCCTTTAATTTTTATCCAGATGCTCTCCATCTGGCTTCCAGTATTGACTTTCTGGATCTTTTCACTGGTACAGTGGTCCCGCGGGTTACGAAAGTAATCCGTTCCGGATTACTTTTCGTAACCCGGAAATTTTCGTAACCTGGGGGACCGCTTTATTTGCCAGACTGTGCGGCAAATTTAAAGGGGCCGCATGGTGTTGTTGTTTTTTTGATCCCGGGGTTTTATTCGTAAGCTGGGGCCCTTTTTGCGGCCCCGGCTCTTTTATACCCCGGGGTTTTCGTACCCCGGGGTATTCGTAACCCGGGGGACCACTGTATAAATATTCCTCACATATAATGCTATTCCTCCTCCTTTAATGTTTGGCCTTTTTCTCCTAAAAAGTTTATATCCCTCTATTTCTACATTCCAATCATGAGACTCATCCCACCAGGTTTCAGTGATGCCTATTATATTGTATTTCCCTTGTTGTGATAGGAGTTCAAGTTCATCCTGCTTATTTCCCATACTCTGTGCATTAGTGTAGAGACATCTAAGACCATATGTCCTCTTTACTTTCTGCTTTTGCACATTTTTTGCCTCCTACTGTTGGGTCCTTGCACTGTTTGCCTTGTTCCCTCTATCCCAGTTTGTCTATTCTCTCCAGCCCTTTTGCCTTGCAGAATGCTGTCTCTCTTCCCCACATAACTCAGTTTAAAGCCCTCCTGATCAGATTCTTCAGACTGTTGGCAAAAATGTTTTTGCCAACTGGCATGAGATGCAGCCCATCCCTTGCCAGAAGTCCCTCCTCATGGAACCGCAGCCCAATGTCCAAGAATCCAAACTGTTCTTGGCGGCACCATCTACGGAGCCAGTTATTCACCTCTGCTATTTTCCTCTCCCTTCCTGAACCATGCCCTTCTACCAGGAGAAGAGATGAGATGACAACCTGTGTACCCATCTCTTTCAGCTTCCTTCCCAGAGCCTCATAATCCCTTATGATATTCTGAAGGCTGTGCCTTGCAGTATCATTGGTTCCCACATGAACCAAAAGAAAAGGGTATTGATCAGTAGGCTTGACCAGTCTTGTCAGCTTCTCGGATCTTTGCCCTACGGAGACAACACACCTCCCGAGACATCTTGTCAGGCCCACAAACCACTGCTTCTGTACCCCTCAGCAAGGAGTCCTCCACCACCACCACGCACCTCCTCCGAGGCTTAGCAGTGTCTGTTCCCTTTCGTGATACTCTCAGGCTCCCCTGCTCTGTCCCTGACGTCTGTCCCTGCCACTTTTCCTCATCATTCTGACAACAGAGAGAGATTCCAAGCGATTCTGTAGCTGCAAGCTGCTCACAGAACGTTCCCTGGTTTCCTTACTTCTGTGTGTGACCTTCCTCCAAGCATCTACCTCTGTTGTATGTGGAGTGACCTCCTCCACCCCAGCAACTTCCTCTGTGTGTTTCCCACCCAAGACATTCTGGTCTGTTCTGTTCAGGAGAATCTCCTGCTTTCTATGATGCTGGAGTGCAGATACCTGCTACTCTAGCTGCTGTACTTTCTCTTCCAAGAGGGCTACCAACTTGCACTTGGGGCAGGTGTAGTTCCTCACATCTGTAGGCAAGAAGACAAACATCCCACAGGTGTTGCAGGTGACTGCTGCAGGGCCTTCAGTGTCCATACTGAGAAGTCTTAAGGAGGCACTGAAACAAGACTGTGGGCTTCCCTTGCTAGACTTGCCCTTTGTTCCCTAGCTCTGTCACTGAGTTCAAGTCCCAGGGCCTATAGGTATGTAGAGAGCCCCTGGCTACTAGCTCCCTCCAGAGGCAAGTCTCTGACTCACTTCCTCTGATGCTTCAGGCCAGTTTTCTTCTATTGTCTAAAAACCTCCTTGACTAGATAAGAAAAATTAAAATTCACTGCTATCCTTGTGTAGACTTAAGAGGTCTGGCTTCTCCCAGCAGTGGCTCCCAGAATGCAATGGGCTCAAGTGTAAATTAGATTAGATCTCACCCAAGCACATGGACTAGAGCCTCCTCCTTCTCCTTTCTTAAAGGAAATGAACCATCTCCAAGCCTTGTGTAGACTTAAGAGGTCTGGCTTCTCCCAGCAATGGCTCCCAGTAATGCAATGGGCTCAAGTGTAAATTAGATCTCACCCAAGCACATGGACTAGAGCCTCCTCCTTCTCCTTTCTTAAGGGAAATGAACCCTCTCCAAGCCTTGTTTAGACTTAAGAGTTCTGGCTTCTCCCAGCAATGGCTCCCAGAATGCAATGGGCTCAAGTGTAAATTAGATTAGATCTCACCCAACCACATGGACTAGAGCCTCCTCCTTCTCCTTTCTCCTTTCTTAAAGGAAATGAACCCTCTTCTATCCTTGTTTAGACTTAATAGGTCTGGCTTCTCCCAGCAATGGCTCCCAGTAATGCAATAGGCTCAAGTGTAAATTAGATTAGATCTCACTCGAGCACATGGACTAGAGCCTCCTCCATGTACATGATCACTTCAGTTCAGAAACCCAAGCTCCAGCAGCAAAACTGGAACGTTTCATTCTGAAACCAAAGACGTTCACGGCAGAGTTATATTGTCAGGACTAAAGATGTTCACAGCAGAGTTATATTGTCAGGAATAAAGCAATGGCAGTGACACAGCGTAATAAAAGCACACAGCAATTCAAACTTTGGACTGGCCCATAGACCAAAACACACTAGCATTTCCCCTTTTCCCAGGGTCACCCCTCCAGGGGATAGAGAACTACAGGGGATAGAACCACAAGGGGTAGAGAACCAGGGAGGCCATGGAATGGAATGGAATGGAATGGAATGGAGGAGGGCAAGGCTGGCTGGCACAATGAACAGCAAGACTTTGCCCCATAATGTTTTGTTGCAAGTTCTCCTTACAATTTTATAAATCTTGACCAAGTGCCCACTTAAGTTGTCATTCTGTTTCTCAGAGTCAGGCACGTGCAAAGTATGGCCCCGGATGAAAGAGGTATGGAGGGCATTCCCACCATGTTTTGAGCCCCTCCTAGAGTTAAAATGATATGTTGCAAAATGATTTTTATTTTTTATTTTTTTGCCCCAAAGGGGCCCAGGAAGGCCCACAAATGTACCCCCACAGACATCTGGGGGTAAAAAATTGTGAGGTTTTTTTTTTTCTGGAGCAGATGCAGGGTGGTGTGGCCCTCCACGATCTCCTGGAGGGCTGGTGTATCTCCCCAGTCTTCCACAGTTGTCCACCCCTGCCTCAAGTGAAATGTTCCCCCTCGTGTCAATCTTTTCTCAAAGGCCAACAAGATTAACTCAGCATGGGCAGTTTCTCTCTCCCTCCTTCTTCCATTTGCTGCCTTCCTTGGTAAATCTCTACCTGAATAAGGAAAGCACCAGTTTTCAACATTGACCACTCCTGTAACTCACCTGGCTAAATGCTGTGACTTCTTATTTATGGGCTCTAAGCGCCCCATGGCCTGCTACATCAGCATCTTTCTTGTAAGCTTGCCAAAGGGGGGAAAGCTGTCATCTAAATATGCATTATGAATTCCGAGAGAGTGTGCAAGCTTGTGCTGGGGAAAAAGGATTACCTCACGAACCAGGCATTGAGATTAAAATCCTGACGCACAAAAGCACTTTCTGAAATCCAGGTTATCTGGTCGAAACAGCAGCCCATTCCTAATCAGTAGTTCCTCAAGAGGTACATCATCTAGACCCTTCATAACTGATCTGTTTACATGATGGTTTGCTAAAAGGGGAGAGAGAAAGAGAAGGGAAGAAAGCAACTGACCCGGCTCTTTTAGGAGCTGCTAAGCAATGCACGCATGGCTTTAAAAAGGGATTAGACACTTTGTGGAGGATTAGTCTGTTCCAGAGCCAGTCCTGCTATTAAGCAGAGTAAAACAACTGCCGCTGGACAGGAACTGCTGTGGGAGGCAGGGCCCCTCCCCAGGTTTTCCTCCTGAGTGGTCCTCTGGCTGTTCCCCACATTTAGCGGACAAAGCTCACGCATGCCCTACAGCCAGTCACACATCCTCGAATTAGGATTCTTCCCTTAGCTGTGGTAGAAGACCTATTTCATTGCCAGCAATGCCCTTCTTGCATTGAATTTATTATTGATTTATTAGGTTTACATCTTGCTTTCCTCCCAAAAATAGGACACAAAGCAGAGTGAAGGATGGTGTCATCTTGCCTTTTTCCTTGAGCCCTGGCAGCTGGTGGCTCCCATGTTAATGGGGTGCTAAATTCACTCTGGGGTTAGTCCCAATGTTCCCCCAAATAATCCTGGGATACTTCCAGGGATATAGCTACAGAGGGGGCAAAATGTGGGCATTCCCACCGCTTAAGAAGTCTGCCCCCCCCATGAAATTTTCTTTCAGACTGCAAATTTCTAATGTTGAAGTAACTTGAACCTTCAGCTGAGCATTTAGAAACAGAGTTTAGATATCCAAAAAGTTCCCATACCATGGATCTAACATTGATCAGAATGGAGACTCCAGTCAGGAAATAAGAAGACTAGGAGTAGAAAGGGCAGCTATGAAAGAACTAGACAAGATCCTAAAGTGGTAGAATTCAAAGATATAGCCATGTTAATCTGTGGAATTAGTATGTAGAGAGATCTTGTAGCACCTTTGAGACTAACTGAAAGAAGGAAATTGGCAGCATGAGCTTTTGTAGACTTCAGTCTACTTCCTCAGATGCACTCCGCCAAATGCATCTGAGGAAGTAGACTGAAGTCTACAAAAGCTCATGCTGCCAATTTCTTTCTTTCAGTTAGTCTCAAAGGTGCTACAAGATCTCTCTACATACAAGATCCTAAAGTGTAAAGATGCACAGTAGGCCCTCCATATTCACTAGGGATAGGGGCATAGGACCCCCATGAAAGTGGAAAAAACACAAATAAAAAAGACTACTTTTTTCACCTGTCAAAACACCTTTCTAGGAATCTCTAGGTCCTCCAGCATACCTCTGTGTTCAACATGTGCCAGAATTTGACCACTGAATCATTCTGGAGGACCTACAAATGCTTAGAGAAGTATTTTCTGTAGGGATATCTAGGCCCTCCAGTGGAACAATATGGTTAATTTTCAGCAGAATTTCTCTGGAAGACCTAGGGATTCCTAGAGAACATATTAATCAAATCCGCAATTAATCAAATCCACAAAAGTCAAAGCTGCAAATGTGGTGGGCCAACTGTACAACTGAACACTAAAGTTAGAATTATCCAAACCATTATATTCCCTATTACTGTGTATGGATGTAAGAGCTGGACAGTGAAAAAAGGATAAGAAGAAAATCAATTCATCTGAGATGTGTTGCTTGAGAAGAGTGCTGAGATACCACTCCAGAAAGACAAACAAATGGGTCCTTTAACAGATCAAGCCTCCTCCTTTAGGATTTTTTGATTGTTTAATTCCTTTTTAGATTAATGTTTTAAAATTTTATATGTCTCTGGTGGGGAGGAGGGAGGGCAAGGGAATTTTAAGTTGACTGTGATTTTATAGTACTCTGTTTTATTAACTGCTGTAATCTGCTTTGATTCCCTACCTGGAAAAAGTGGAATAGAAATAAATCCTATTAAGCGTGAACCATTCCTGGAATCCAAGATGATTAAATTGAGGCTGCCATACTTTGGCCACATCATGAGATGGCATGAATCATTAAACAAGTCAATGATGCTGGGAAAGGTGGGGATAAGTAGAAAGAGAGGAAGACAGCATGCTACATTGATAGGTTCTATTAGGGAGGCCATGGGACTGAATTTGCAGGACCTAAGCAGAGCAGTGGATGACAGGAAGACTTGGAGATGTCTCATCCACAGGGTTGCTATGAGTCTGGGTTGATTGGAAGGTTAACAACAACAACATCCAAATAAATATATAACTGAATACTAAAGTTGGCATGGTCCATGCCATTTTACTTCTTATTTCTGTGTATGGGTGAGAAAGCTGAATAGTGAAGACAGATGATAGGAAGAAAATCAACTCATTTGAAATGTGGTGCCAGAAACAAATAATTGGATATTAGAGCAAACCAGGCCTGATCTTTCCCTAGTAGTCAAGATGATTAAACTGAGGCTGTCATACTTTGGACATATCATGAGAAGAAAGGACTAACTAGAAAAGATAATAATGCTTGGGAAAGTAAAAGGAAAAGAGGAAGATGATTTTACAGCTGGATAGTCAATCAAGGAAGCCATCACACTAGTCTGCAAAACCTGAGCAGGGCTGCTGATGATGGTGGTGGAGGTCTCTCATTTATAGGGTTGCCATAAGAGCAAGTTGACTTAACAGCAGTTAACAACAACAATATAAAGAAAAGAGAGACATAAAGATACCACAGGAGTGACAACACAGCAAATAGAAGAGGAATTCTGCGTGTGAATGATTCCCAATGTAATATTTAAGATAGAGCAAGCTTGTTTTCTGCTGCTCCAGAAACTTGGAACAATGGATTCAAATTGCAGGTAGAGATTGCACCTAAACTTTAGGAAGAACTTCCTGACAGAAACAGCTGTTTGATAGTGGAATACATTGCCTTGGAGTGTAGTGGTGTCACCTTCTTTTTAGTTTTTTAAACAGAGGTGGATGGCCGTCTGTCAGGAAGATTTTGATTGTGTCTTCTTGCATGGTGAGGTTGGACTGGATGGCCATTGTGGTTTCTTCCAACTCTCCAACCAACTCTATGACTCTATGCTTCAGTGCTAGAAATTTGGGGATGGAAAGAAAATTTCACTTAACGGACCTACTAAATCAGCTACTAAACTGTGAATCAAAACATAGATAAATGTCATTAATTCAGTGGCTTCTCTCTCTTTGGGTTTACTCCAAATCCCCACAGGACAAAAACACTAAGGTGGTATACAATACATTCTATTTATAAAATGCAATATTAAAAACCCCATTAAAATGGGGGGGGGGGTGTGTGTGAGAATTCATACACACAGCAAGCCATGCAGGCTCAATCCTAATCCCCTTCCCCTTTGTCTGTTTTCTAGAAAAGGGGGCTGTTCAGACCGCCCTTTTTAGCACCAGTTCGGGACCACAGCAACCGCATGCCACAACCCCAATCTCGCCTTGTCATAGCGCAAAAAGCTGCAAAAAACTGCTCCTTTCTGCACCATAGCTGCCAGTGCCACAGCTTTTCGGTTCTCCTTTGGCACTGTGTCATCTAGACACAATGCCAGAGGAGTACCGTGATGCCACTCTCTGTATGGTGCGATGTGCGGCATCACACTGCCATGGGGGCAGAGTCAGGGAGTGTGTCATTTGGACGCCATGCCCCGACTCCTTAATGTCCGGCCTGTAAAACCTCAAAGAAGAGAAAAGATTTCATCTAGTTTGGCCATCAGTCCTAGCTGGTACAAGCCAAATAAAATAAATAATATGATTATAAAATTATGTCTGAAAGCAAGTCAGAGCAGTGGAAGACTGCAGGAAGGGAGAAAAAAATGCCACCCTCCAGAAGACTGTTTGCAGTTGATTGACAGCAGGACGAATAAAGGCCAAACATCCAGTGATATTAAAACACCCCCATACTTTCCATTTAATAGGATTTGCCTTTGTCAAAATGCACGAGATCACAGATACTGTAAAACTACATTTTCTACATGCAATCAAACATTGTGCTTGCATATTTTTAAAAAACAAATAGAAGGGCATTCTAATGATATGTAATGGCACATTTGCAAATTACCTTCATCATATAGTTCAGTGGTGCAGCAACTGTCTTGCCTGTAAAAGGCTCCAGGTTCAGTCCTCAGAATCGTCAGTTAGAAGGATCAGATAGCAGGCAATAATAAAAGATCAGCTGTATGAGATTGTGGACAAATGCAGTCAGTCCAAGTGGACAATACTGAAGCTAATCTGGCCCAGTATATGGCAACTTGCTAGGTTCCTGCGATGAACATTGATGCCGCTCAACCCTCGGTAACTTTTAAAATGAGTTTTGTTGTTTATGCCATCCAACATCCCGTCTCTCATGCCTCTTGGCTATTCTATGTCCTTCCATTTGGAACATGTTCAGGTGTATTTTTGCTTTCTGAAAAGCTGTATTCCACAAAGTCAGAGTCTTGATTCTTGTCCAGAGCTCATTGTCCTTTCTTTTCATTCAACTGAGCAAATTTCATCCACTCAACCATCATTCATAGCTGTGACCTCTTGCTGTGCCTTTTTGCTATACATGTGATAGGCAGCTCCTAACCTTTTCCACCTCCTCCAGATTAGATTTACATGCAGTCAGAGTATTATGAGAGGGAAGAAAGGGAGAGAGAGAAAGCGAGTGAGAGTGAGAGAAGATGGAGTAGTTGGGGAAGAGAGATGGGGAAAGCCCCTATGAATCTTTGAGAACTTTGCCTCGTAAGAGACAAGGATGTGGGACATGGGCTTCATTCCCACTTACAGATAAGTCGGTGTGTGATCCAAATCGATGGATCAATTCAACAGTGGAGTGTGGTTCCCACTACATTTGCCCCAATCACATCTTTTCCCTCTAAAATAATCCACCTGTGGTTCACATTCATGCATAGAATCATAGAATCACAGAGTTGGAAGAGACCACAAGGGCCATCCAGTCCAACCCCCTGCCATGCAGAAACTCTCCATCAAAGCATCCCCGACAGATGGCCATCCAGCCTCTGCTTAAAGACCTCTAAGGAAGGAGACTCAATTCAAAATGGACATCCACTCCAGCCAGCCGAATGGCAAATTTAAATCGATTCTGATCCGCATCTGGTTCAAATTGTGCGGAATTGATTTATCGAAAAAGACACGGATTAAAGGGGCCTAGTGCATGGCTCCCCTCTCAGAATAACTTCAGCAATTTGGTTTAAGTGGGAACCAGGGTCATTTGAACCAGTTCAAACCAATTTACGATCCAGTTTAAAAGGTAGTGGGAATGAGGCCATAGTAGAGTAAAATCCTGTTTACTAACCTATGTAAAGGGTACAGTGGTAGCTGGTGGCTCCCATGTCATTGGGATGGTAATCTATTAAAGGTTTTAGACTAAACTTGTAACAGTTTATCTAGGGTGCTGAATCATTGTTCCAATATTGGTTCAGCACCCAAGATAGTTTCTCTAAAGTTAAGACCAAACCCTAGCATGGATTCACTACCAATTGACATGGAAGCTGTCAGCTGTTGTTATTTCTACTTATATCCTTCCTTTTCAAAGTGGTTCCGAAATTGAAAATATTACAAAGTAATTAAAATAGACAAAAATTAATGTTAAAACAGAATTAAATGGTTAACCATATCAAAATGGTTTAGAATATAAATTTCAAAAGATTATTTTTTTAAAAAAGTTAAAAGAGTACTTTTTAAATACACACACACATATATACATAGTACCCTTTAATAGCCCTTTCCTTAAATGCCTTCAATTCTAAAAACCTGTCTGAATACAAAAAAGTTCTGCCTGATGATAGAAGAACAGCAAGGAGAAGGCCGCTGTCTAAGGAGGGAGTGCCAAAGTACAGGATCACATCGTCATTATTGTTGTTGTTGTTGTGGGCCCTTGTTGTCTGCTGGGGTTTGCTTCCAGAAGGACCCTCTGTGGATAACAAAATCCATGTATGCTCAAGTCCCATTAAATATAATGGCACAACAAAATTGCGTCCCATATATAAAATAGAAAATCAAGGCTTGCTATTTGGAATTTACACTTTTGGGGAATATTTTCAAGTGGTGTATGCTCAAATCCGTGGATAAAAAAATCCATGGATAAGGAAGGCCAACTGTATTATTTATTATTATTATTTTACCTGTGAAGGTGGTGGCACTGAAAAAAGGCCCTTTCCAGGATCCAGGAAGGGTCATCTGATCTGTCAGATAGACTGGACCAAACCAGGAGGACTTTTATAGGTCAAAACCAGTACTGTGAATTGTGCCTAGAAGCAGACTGTTAGCCAGCAGAACTGGTGGAGCAGGGGAGTTGCATGATCCTTGTAGCCAGCTCCAGTTAAAATTCTGGCTGTAGCTCTTAATACTAACCCACATAAAGGACATTACAGTAATTCAAATGGGGTGTAACCAAAGCATATGTAATTGTGGCCAAATGATCTCCAGGAATGCACAAAGTTAATGTACTTCCCAAACATTTGTGGACTATTACTTCCTTAGCTAATTTTAAGTTTGTATTAAAGACGATTTTGTTTATGGAAGCATTTCAGATTACAGCCTGATATCTCGGAAGGTCAGATTGTGTCTTGCTTTCTATAGTTTGTTTTAGCACTATTTCAATGTTAAATCGCTTATTTTAAAATTTGGTGCCGTGTATCTCGTTTTTGATTATTATGTAAAGTGCTCTGCAAAACTTACAGCACCATATAAATAAACTTTAACAACAACAACTTGCTTTGCGCACACACGCACACACACCATTCCCCGAGACACACCTCTATAACTTGTAAGGCCATATCACAGTACAACAGGGGTAGTTAAGACCACCTTTTTTTTCTGGCGAGAAAAATAAACTGGCTCCTTCTGGAAGGTTGCTAGGGGTGGGGTTTACACTACTTAACATTAAAAAATACATTTTTTTCAAAATCAGAACTGAACATCTGGCCACTTCTAACTGAGGAGTGGCATTTTCTTGTGATCTGTGTGACTCCTGGATAGTTCCAGAGAAGAAAATTCGCCCCTAGGCACAATGACATTGCCCAGCACTGCAATCGTCCAGTTTTTAAATTCTTACCCAATTTTTCTCCCTGAATTTTTGCATTCTGGTCTACCTGGTGGTCTTTTTCAGATGGAAATGACATATCAAGAATATCACATTGTCTCTTCCTTCTCCTTCATCTTTTTCATCATCTTCTTCTTTTGAAATCTTGTACACACCTCTGTATGTGCTCTTAGGACTGAGTGTCCTTCTTGACATTCTTTCTAGTTATTCATGTGCCTGAATGCAAAGGGATCTTGTAGCATGTGGATGAATGAGCATAGATCAAACACTGCAAAATGCTTAACTTTCATATGAATGTAAGTAAAGGCAGACATTTGGTTGATATTTAGTCCCTATTTTTACTATATTAGGTAATCTGAGGAGGGGGGGAGGTATTTAGATTAGATGAAAAAAATGAATATGAGGAGCCATGATAGAAGTATTCATGGTTTGGGGAAAGATGAAAGGGGAAAATGTTTCCTCTTCTTTCACCATAGTAGAATCTGGGGCCATCACTGCTGAATGGTAGGAAATCCAGAACAGATAAAATAATTTTTCTTCTCACAATGCATAGTAAAGCTACCGGTGTGGAACTTACAAGAACATTGTATAAATATAGATAATTTTAATCTTAAAGGGAAATTTAATTTATTAATGTTATAGTTTTGGATTGTTGTTAGCTGACTTAATGAATTGCTATAAATGGCTTAATGAAGAATGTATAGACATAAAATATATGTTAGAATGAAACCATACAAGAGCACACTTTCACATTTTGTAATTGATATTTTTAAATCTTTTCTTTTTGGAAAGTAATTAGTTTAAGCTTTGAGTCTAACATTTGATATGTATCTAAAGATGAATACCTACTTGAAAATAGTTCCAACGAGGGTCAATGGTTGAAAATTTTATCACCTCTTCCTAGTGAGATACTATTGGAAGTACAAAATGTTTTACGTTTGCAATGTGTTGAAATAAGATATTGATATTCTTTAGTAGTATTATGGTTTAAGCTAAGCCGTTTTGATCTTTGTAATTATATTTTTGATTTATATGCTTTTTTAAAAAAAATGCAAAAGAAAAAAAAGCTATGGGATTCACAGCCACATAATGCAGGGATTGCTGCCACCTTGGGTAGCTTTATAAGGAATTTGGGTAGATCTGTGCATGATAGGGCCATTGGTGGCTTTAATCAGAATATTCAATAAATCTGTGATGTATCACCACCGCTGTCAGAGGAATTATGTCTCTGTACTTTAGTTGCTGAAAGACCTGAAATGGAAGGTGCAGTTACACTTATGTCTTGGTTGTGGGTTTCCCATTGGCAAGTGGTTGTCCACCACATGGGCTGAAATAGATTTGTGCTCTGGTCAAGCAAATATTTTTTACTCCATTTGGTCTAATTTCTGAATTAATCCATGACTCACTCCCCAAAAAGCAAATATTTGCATTTATTTTCATATACAGCACTCCTGACATGCACCCTATACACAGAGTGTTCACCAGGATATACAATTTTGGACACAATTGTTGAGCCAAGAAGAATAGCATTGCTATGTTCAGAGAACCTTACAATCTGGAGGTTATGTACATTCTAATTTGCCTAGTATTTCAGGGTATTGGAATCAGTGTGGTTTCCTTGAAAAAGCATTAGTATTCTTTTCATAGGCGAAAAAATGTGTACCTTGTTGAAACACCTCACACAAAAAAATCTCGCTGCAGTCATACATGCAGTTCACCTCAAGATGTCTTCATGGCTTGTTTGTTTTTGGTTCATCAGTGCATATGCACTGGTAATGTAAGAAGGGAAAAGATTTATTGATTCTATTTTATTTCAAATAGCATTTATTTGCGTCCTTAAGAGCTCCAACAGAAGGTACACATGGTGAGACTATCAGGCAATTATATATTAGCTGTGTCAGAACATTAAGAGTACATTTATTAGAAAATACTGTCCTTGTAATGTATTGAATTATTCACTTGCCGTGTATTAAATTATCCTTATTCACTTAAAAATGAACACCACATTTTAATAATAAATAAGGAACTGTTCCTTGAAATAAGGAATAGGTAGCAAGGCTGCTTTAAAATTACAACATGCTATAAAATTAGAGTGATAACGGAGGAGCAAGGAGGAGCAAAACAAAGTCCAAAGGCAGGAGGAAAGTAACTGAAGCAAGCCAGAGGCCCGTTGAAACAAAAGTGCCTGATGTTCTCTCTTGAATCCCAAGAGAGGAGGCAACCAGCTTTAGCAATAGCAATAGAACGGACATTTCTATACCACTTATCAGTGCACTTAAGCACTCCCTAAGTGGTTTATAATGTGTGTAAGCCAATTGCCCCCAGCAAGCTGGGTACTCATTTTAGCAACCTTGGAGGGTTGCAAGGCTGAGTCAACCCAGAGCCCCTGGCTGGGACTGAACTCACAACCTTGTTTTTTGTGAGTCAGTGGCTGCAATACCGGCATTTAACCACTGTGCCACCAGGGCTTCTTACCTTCACATAGGGCCAGTACAGACCAGCACTAGTCTGGTACCAAGGCCTCATTCCCACTACAGTTTAAACTGGGTCATGATTCAGTTCAATCCATTTTAAACAAGCATGGTTTCCACTTAATTCAAATTGCTGAAGCGATTTGGAAAGCAGGGGACATGCTTTTGACCTGTTTAACCCATGTCAAAAAGACGCTGGTTTTTTCCAGGTCTTTTAGGTTGAATTGATTTATTTAAAAATAAATTCAGCCCAAGTGGGAACCATGAGGATTCAAGTCCGCCCCGGCAGTTCCTGGCTTCTCTGTCCCCGGCCTTGCCTTCTCCGTCCCTGGCTTTGCCTTCCCCCCTTATCCATCCCAGCCTCTTGCCTCCTTCCATCCCGGCCTCTGTCCAGGAGCAAACATAGTGTGAACTATGTTCAGAGTGTAGTCGAAGGCTTTCATGGCCGCATCCATAATTTTTTGTGGGTTTTTTGGGCTGTGTGGCCATGTTCTAGAAGAGTTTCTTCCTGACGTTTCTCCAGCAACTGTGGCTGGCATCTTCTTTTCTGAAGATGCCAGCCACAGATGCTGGCGAAACATCAGGAAGAAACTCTTCTAGGATATGGACACACAGCCCAAAAAACCCACAAAAAATTAAGTATGACACCACTTTAAACTATCATGGCTCCATCCTGTGGAATCCTGGGATTTATAGTTTGGTGAGGCATCAACCAGAGCTCTCTGAGTGACCAGGCTGAGAAGCTCACCAAACTACAAATCCCAGGATTCCACAGGATGGAGCCACGACAGTTTAAAGTGTGTCAAATTACTATATTTATGCCGTGTGGCAATAGGCTAGAGTTGGGCTGGGCCAAAAACTTGACTTATCAATTATCATTGGTCCTTTTCTTAACTACGAGAACAATGTCCTCCACCACACCTGAGGGTAGCAAACTAGCTTGGGCAGCAAAGAGTAGGCCACTTGAAACACAAAGCCCTTGTTGCCACCTCCCCACATTTGCCACCAAGGGACCACCCCACTTTGTCTCTACCCTTGTCCAGGGGAGTTTCCAGAAGACAAGACTGAGTAGGGCAGAGCAAACTAGGAGAAGAACAGAGGCATTTTTGTTGTTGTTAACTGCCCTCAAGTTGATCTTGACTCATGGCGACCCTATGGATGAGACATCTTCAAGACCCTCTGTCCTCCATTGCTATGCTTAATTCTTGCAATCCCTTAATACCCGTGACCTCCTTAATAAAGTCCATCCATCTGGCTTGTGGCCTTCCTCTCTTCCTACTTCCCTCCACCTTTCCTAACATTATTGTCTTTTCCAATGAGTCCATCTTTCTCATGATGTGTCCGAAATATGAGATGAGACAATCTTTTTATCCCCAAACTGACAGAAACTCTGGGACCCAAGTTTCTGGGCTTGGGGTACTTCTGTATGCAGAGAGTATAGCTGTTGTCCATTCCTTCTGCTTTGTCCTGCCAAACGAAATATACAAAAAGGCATTTCAAGGGCCACTCAGTCTTTCTATCCTCTCTACCCGCCCTCCACCCCGCTCTTCAAGATCTCTTACCTCTGAAATGCCTTTGGAAACTTAGTGATGTCCTCTCTGTCGCAAAGACAAGAGATGTCAGCACATTTGTTTGAAAACCTATTACAATATAGTGGTCCTTGAGGGGTCTGCCAAAAGACCGGCATCCTAATGATTTAATGGTGTTGCTGGGTGATTGCATTATCTGTGTCCAGGAACTGAATGCGGGTCTGGAAGCAACATGATTAGGGCTAGAAGATGTTCACTGGGGCCTTCAGTAAAGCAAGGACTCAAAATGAAAAGAAGGTGAATGCACACTGTAGATGCACCAGACTGCAAACCTTCCAGCTCCAACTGGGATAGCAGAGAAAGAGAATCCTACTGTACCTACTGTACAGTCTACTTACTGTAGTCTTTCACTCTGCTCACTTTGGGTTCTGACTTACCAGGTCTCAGGGCACTGCTATATTTTTTCCAAGTCACCTGGAGGGAAGACAAATGTCATGGCAAGTGGCACTGGGGGAGGAGAACATGTGATTTATGTCTGTGCAAGTGGCTTTAAAGCATGAGCGCCCATCTCTACCCATTCCCAGCTGGCACCAGGGCTCACTACTTCAGCTCAAAGTTTGTATATGTGTAGTACTTGTACTGGTGCACCAAAACTGGTGCAACAAACTGGTGAACCAAAAAGTCAGGAGTGAGACAATGGGACTAAGGAGTGAGCCAGTGGCTGCATGCACTTGGGCCAGTCATGCCACTTGGAGAAAAGTAGGGACTGGAGAGCCAGGGCTATGATTCAGTTTTATTGTTCTGCATTCTCTTGTAGAAACAATACAGGGCCTGCAAGTGTTGGAGACTCTGGGTGGAGAGGTACTGAACCTTCACAAATAGCAGCCACACAGGGCCTGGAAAAACTCTCCATGTATCATGTGTGTCATGGGGAAGATTGTGTGAGATGCAAGAATTAGAAGAATGGGGGAAACTGCCACAGTTACTGGGTGCATTTTGCTACCTGTCCAACCTTATAAAAATGAATCCTCTAATTCTCCCTTCTTCCTTTCTCTCCTTCCATTGATAAAATAAACAACCATGGAAAGAGTGGGTAATCTTGTCAAATACCCCTGGGAAAGGTGCATATAAAGTCAGTGCAGATGATCAGATGGGGCTTTGGTTTTGGTTTTTTTGGAAAAGCTAATAAAAATCTGTGGAAATACTAATTAAGATGCTGAAATGATTTGGAGAGCAGCAGGAGTCAAATTTGATAAAAACAAAGGCAAAAAATGACTAAGAATATGAGTCACTGTTAGAAATATTGGGGAGGGAGGGACAAATATTCAAGTAGAAAATAGTCAGATATTTGGGGGTTGAGATTACCTCTAATAATGGTTGTTTGTTTGACAGTAATTTTATGAAGTGTTGGAAGAATGTCAAAAAGGGTATAGATAGATGGAAAAATTTGCCTTATATAAGAGTATAAGTCGAGAAATTTATACCCCAAAATAGATCATAAAACTCCGGGTCAATTTACTGTATGTACTAGTCAATAACTCCTACTGCTTAGAAAGGGCCTAAAACAAGCAAGTCAGATGCCCCATTCTTGGTGCCTTGAGGCACATATTGTTGTTTTATAAATGATGTACCAATGTTATCTCGCCCCAGTTAAACCAAGAGTGTATAAACAGGTAAATAATAATTGTTGGAAATGTATAAGAAAGAGTTGGTTCATTTTTCCATATGTGGTGGAAGTGTAGGAAAGCAAAAAAAAAAAAAAAAAAAAATTCTTGGATGATTATTAGATTTCATGTATGAAAAATAAATAAATTGAAAGTTGAATTAGAATTGAAACCAGAGCTCTTTTTATTTGAGATTTTTGAGGAAAACTCTACTTTAGAAAGAGAGTAGGTTATGAGAAGGTTTATATGGCACATGGTGACAACAGCGCAAACAGATTATGCTAAATATTGGGAAAGAGTCTATAGTCTTTCGAGCAAAGATTAGTTTTTTAAAAGGATTGGAAGCAGTGGATATTAATAAATGAACCTTTTCATTAAAGGATGTACCAGAGGTTGTGTGTTGTTGTTGTTGTTTTTAGAGAGATGGGAATTTATTTGTGGAATATCTGAAAAGAACAGAAGGCCGTTTTAATGAGAATATGATTTGAAGAGTTGCAACCGAGATTCTTTATTATAAAGATTGAGGAGATGTACAGTTATTATGTTCTGTATTGTAAATATAAATATAAATGGACTGATATTTAGTTGGCACTTGTAGTGGTCTATCGGTTAGAAATAATTTGGCAATAAGGTTATGTTTAGTTACATTGGAGGGAGTAATAATGACATATAGAGTTATACACTTGTAGTAGGTGCAAGTCGGAAGTAATTTTTAATGTGTTTAATGCTTTATCTCTTTAGTATAGGTTTTATTCCATGTGGTCTTGCTTTGTCTTCTGTTTGTTTTTTGTTTTGTTTTGTTTTACTGTTTCTTTGAGTTGAATCCTGGGCCTGTTTACCTGGCTTTCCCTTTCATCCATTCCCATTTTATTATGCTGATGATCATTTCTGGCCAAAATGTATATAGTTGGCCCTCTGTTTTCATGGGGAGATGGCCCAGAAGTATTTCCAACACTCTTCACAACCCTTGACTTCCTTTCTTGATTTTCTGACATCACAAGGACTGTTCCTTGGGATATCCAACATGTTTTATATTTTGATCATGTACATTTTGGGAATGGGATGCTGCTCACCTGTCAACCCTACCCCTGAGAGGATGTAATCCTAAACAGAAAAGAGGGCTTGCACCACAAATGAAGATACAAAATCTGTCTACCTTTGTAACAGATTTTAGCTATTATGGGGTGGAAGGTATATTTAAGTGCAAAACTACAGCTCACAGAGGCTCGTTTTGAGCTGGAAAACATATTTTGGACTATAAAAAATAATAATTGGGTGGTCAGTTGTGTCTGAGAGATGCAAGAACACCCCTCAAAGGCCACATTTGGCTCATAGGCCATACGATCCCCAGCCCTGGTCTACAATGACTGGCTCTGGCCTACTGGGTATCAGACCAAAGCCTTTGCTAGCTCTACACAGAGATGCTGGGGATCGATCCTGTGATATTCTGCATTTAAACCTATGATTTACTGAGACTGAACAGATATCCACCTACCATTTTGAAAATTTAGCTTCATAATTCCCTGGGGCTAGAAGAGCTAGACCCAAAGCATGACACAGTTTGTAAGTTAAATTTATGATATATTAACAAGGTTTGAACCAAATGGCAAAAAGGTGGTGAAAGAGCGGGATTGGATTTACTGGGGGAGATGGAAAAGTAAATAGGGCCCCCGTCTTGTCGGCAGAAAGAATTTAAGCATCTGCATGAAGTGGGCTTTCACCACAATTGAATTTGCACATCTTGAAGGTGCCCACAGATTCTGTTGTTTTTGCTGTGAGCAACAAGTTGAACTTTCCCTTTGGAATGCTGAAACACTAATACTTCTAAAAAGCCCTTGGGATTCTGCACAGTTAGTAGCAGTCTAATAATTTGAACATAGATTTAATTTTTAGCATGCCAGATTTTTCTGTTGGGAGAGGTGGGGGAGAAGATGCAGACATGTAAATTATACTGCAGCAGTTTCTGACGTTTTGCTAAGATTTAGATCTGATCTGCATTTAAGCAGAAAAGTAGAAAATGGCATTAAATTCAGATAAGTGCAAGATCATGCATATTCTGGAGGCAGAAATATTAAATACACCAGCATAATGGAACAGAAGCCCTGGCTGGTAATGGATTGTGAAAAAAGAGTTCAGGGTTTTAATAGATCATTCCTTCTGATAGTCACCACTGCAAAGTGGGAGTTAATAAATTATTGGACAGGCATATTTGTTCCTGTGTTTTAACTAGCTATAATGAACGGGTTGTGTCATTTCAACTTCCATGTGGGTGCAAAGCAGCAGTGAAGGCTGATTTATGAACTTCCATCCAGATAGATGGCCAGGTAATGTCAGGGAATGAATGGATGAGCAAAAAGGACACTTGTAGGGATGTGGTTTAGGTTGTATTAGCATTAGGATGGAGGCAAATTTCAAGAGGACAGAGCTGGAAAAGGAAAGCCAGAGCTGACATGGAAAACTAGGGTAGAGTCTGCTCAAAACCCACAATTGAGGCAAGGCCATAATGGGCTGCGTGGGAGAGTACAGTACTACCTCCTATTCCATTGTCAAATTGAACTTACTGTTAGGAAGTTGTTCTAAATGGTTTCCCGCAGGAATGGGCAACTATCACGAGCAGGGGACAGTTATTTCCCCCCTGTATTCTCACCAATGGACTGCATGGGTACATTTTTGGTGACCTAGAAGTACCATGCACAAGACACATGTCCACACCATGTGCAATGCACAAACATGCACAATAAGGGATGTTATATTGAGGAGGGAGCAAGCTTGTTTTCTGCTGCTCCAGAGACTAGGACGCGGAACAATGGATTCAAATTGCAGGAAAAGAGATTCCACCTCAACATTAGGAGAAACTTCCTGACAGTAAGGGCTGTTTGACAGTTGAACACACTCCCTGGAGTGTAGTGAAGTCTCCTTCCTTGGAGGTCTTGGAGGCTGAATGGCTATCTGTCGGGGATGCTTGGATTAAGAGTTCCTGCATGGCAAGAGGGTTGGACTGGATGGTCCTTGTGGTCTCTTCCAACTCCATGATTCTATGGTCCCACATGACTACAGCCATTCTGCATTAGACAAAAATGTCCAACCACTTCCCTATGAGAACTTATCCATGCATGCATAAGATGTCAACAGGTTTTCAGCCCTTATGTCACCACCTGCTTTTTCCTTTGGACCATTTTATGCTGCTTTGGGAGGTTTTCAGAGTTTGGAGGTCATACAGGATGTAAACAACAAAATTTCCATGTTTACAGGATACTTTTATATTGGTTTTGCCAATTTGAGAGAGAAGCACAGTGCTTTGAGGATGTCCTTGAAAAAGGTGGAAGCTACAGAAAAGAGGCTGTGATATAGTGTGCTCTTACAGTCGGCCCTTCTTATCCAATGATTTTTCATCCACGGATACAAGCATCTACAGCTTGAAAATATTCCAAAAAAGTATAAATTCCAAATAGCAAACCTTGATTTTTCATTTTATATAAGGGAGACCATTTTGTTCTACCATTATATTTAATGGAATTTGAGCATCCACAGATTTTGTTATCCACAGGGGATCCTGGAACCAAACTACAGCAGATAAGAAGGTCCCATGGTACTCTTCTTTCTCAGCCTCTGAAATTGATGTTTTTATTATTTTACTAAGAGATGTAATAATTATAAACTTCTCACATGCTTCTCCTCTCATTTCTAGGTCTCTGACAGATGTGACTATGTCTTTGTCAATGGGAAGGAAATGAAAGGCAAAACCAATGTCCTTGTCCATTTCATGTACCAGCATCTGAGCGCTCCACTGGAGATGACTGTGTGGGTGCCCCGTCTCCCACTGCAGATTGAGGTCTCTGACACAGAGTTAAATCAAATCAAGGGGTGGAGAATCCCCATTGTTTCAAATAAAAGGTGGGTTTCATTTGTTTTGTGTGCTTGGCAGAGAATGTACAATGTTTATTGTGCCCAGTCCTTTGTTGCAACAGCTCCAGTGGCAGCTGGTCTGTTTCTGAGCACAGTTCAAAGTATTGGTGATTGCCCTATATGGTATGGCAATAGGCTTTTACTAGTGTTCAGTTTCATTTATTTTTTTAATATATTCTCGATTTTAATGGTTTTTTAAAATGATGTTAATTCTAAATTGTTTTTGTATATTTTTACTGACGTTTTTATGTTCTGGTTTTAATATTCTGTATGCCACCTTGAATATGGGGAAAACTGAATATGGGGAGAAGGCAAATGATGATGATAATCAGGTTGTCAGACATGCTATTCTAATGGAAATCTGAAAATCAGTATAGGCCCAAAACAGACAGGCAAAAAGCATCACCTTCGGGCCAGTCCATTGGTGTGGTGTGAAGATGATGCATGCCCACAATTATCCAGAAGCTGTGCTGAGACCTGCTAACCCAGCCCAAAGCTGTCTGGAAAAGGAGTGGGGAAAAGCCACTCCTTGCCAGCGGTCCTTTCTGGACCTCAACAGTTGGCGGTCTCAGCACCACAACATCTGGTTGCCACAGTCCCACGCCGTTCGGGGGCTGGAGCAGCCTCCGGTCTTTTTGACCCCATAGATAAGTATGTATTATTTTATTTTTTATTTTTGTTTATTAAAGTCTATCTAACTTACCTTGAATCAGCAGAATTCAGAGTGGCAAACAGTCAATAAAATCACCTTGAAACAATCTAAAGCAATTCAAATGCTTAAAAACAATTGAACAACTCAAAACCAAATGAGACCTGCAAACTGCTAGATCAAAAACCAGAGCATGATTCCTGCCCTTGAAGCCCTTAATGCATGAGCGAACTGCCTAGATTTAACATGCTGCCAAAATGAGGCCAGGGTGGGTGCCAGTTGGATATCCAAGGGGAGGGCATTCCATAACTGGGATGCTGGAACTAAGAAAGCCCTCTCCTGCATCTCCACATGGTACACTGTTCCAGATGGTGGCACGCCAAGAAATGTCCGGACCCTGCAGAACTTAATGATCTTGTGGATATATCTACTGCCTCCTGGAGCACTTGCAAGTTGTTTGATACTGGAAGTGGGCTTTCAACCAAGATCCACCAGAAGCAACATGGTATCCAGGATGGTGGCAGAAAATGTGTCTCTTAGTTACTCAGTCCTTATCAAATATAAACCATCTTCCTATGTCCCTATCATCCAGGCATAATGTTGTAGTGAATCATAGAATCATAGAGTTGGAAAAGACCACAAGGGCTATCCAGTCCTAACCCCCTGCCATGCAGGAACTCCCAATCAAAGCATCCTTGACAGATGACCATCCAGCCTCTGCTTAAAGACCTCCAAGGAAGGAGACTCCACTACACTCCGAGGGAGTGAGTTCCACTGTCGAACAGCCCTTACTGTGAGGAGGTTCCTCCTAAGGTGGAATCTCTTTTCCTGCAGTTTGCATCCACTGTTCCGCATTCTAGTCTCTGGAGCAGAAGAAAACAAGCTTGCTCCCTCCTCAATATGACATCCCTTCAAATATTTAAACAGGGCTATCATATCACCTCTTAACCTTCTCTTCTCCAGGCTAAACATCCCAGTTCACTAAGGCGTTCCTCATAGGGCATGGTTTCTAGACCCTTCACCATCTTAGTTGCCCTCCTTTGGACATGCTCCAGTTTCTCTACATCCTTTTTGAATTGTGGTGCCCAGAACTGGACACAGTATTCCAGATGGGGCCTGACCAAAGCAGAATAGAGTGGCAGTATTACTTCCCTTGATCTAGACGCTATACTTCTATTGATGCAGCCTAAAATAGCCAGAGCTAGAGATCACATGGTTGTTCAGTAGAGTTAAGGCCATTACTTTTTGCTGCCACCACTGTCCCTAGTTTCCATGTTCCTTCTAAGCATAGCTGCTATGCTGACAATAGCTGGAATTAAAATAAATTTCCTGAGGGAAAATAAATCGTTGTAAGCTATCTCCATTGCTATCCAAGGTACTTTGGTCTTGAATAAATTAAGATTCACTAGTTTTGCCAATAAATAATCCCATAAATAAATTTAAAAGCTGGTGAAGATGAAAACAGGTAGAACTGGCTTGCTGTTATGGTTTGCCTTCTTTTCAGACTCATCTTGGGGGTAAGACTATGGAGGATGTCATGATTCTAAAATGGTGAAGGGTCTGGAAACCATGCCTTATGAGGAAAGACTTAGTGAGCTGGGTATGTTTAGTCTGGGGAAGGGATGGTTAAGAGGTGATATGAGAGCCCTAAGTATTTGTAGGGATGTCACATTGAGGATGGAGCAAGCTTGTTTTCTGCTGCTCCAGAGAATAGGACACAGAACAATGGATACAAACTGCAGGAACAAGATTCCACCTCAACATTACGAGGAACTTTCTGACAGTAAGAGTTGTTTGACAGTGGACTGTCTTGGAGCATGGTGGGGTCTCCTTCCTTGGAGGCCTTTAAACAGAGGCTGGATGGCCATCTATCGGGGATGAATCATAGAATTATAGAATCATAAGAGTTGGAAGAGACCACAAAGGCCATCCAGTCCAACCCCCTGCCATGCAGGAACTCTTCATCAAAGCATCCCTGACAGATGGCCATCCAGTCTCTGCTTAAAGACTTCCAAGGAAGGAGACTCCACTGCCCTGAGGGAGTGTGTTCCACTGTTGAACAGCCCTTAATGTTAGGAAGTTCCTCCTAATGTTGAGGTGGAATCTCTTTTCCTGCAGTTTGCATCCATCTAGTCTCTGGAGCAGCAGAAAATAAGCTTGCTCACTCCTCAATATGATACCCCTTCAAATATTTAAACAGGGCTATCATATCACCTCTTAACCTTCTCTTCTCCAGGCTAAAAATCCCCAGTTCCCTAAGCTGCTCCTCATAGGGCATGGTTTCCAGATCCCTCACCATCTTAGTTGCCCTCCTTTGGACATGCTCCAGACATGCTTTGATTGAGAGTTCCTGCATGGCAGAGAGTTGGACTGGATGGCCCTTGTGGTTTCTGCCAACTCTATAATTCTGTGATTCAGTGATTCCTGTGTGCCTTCAAAATTTACCATTGCACTATTGTTTATTATAATCTTCCTGTTATCATATTGGCCTGACCTGCATATTCTTGCTGCTTTGTTAGACCAGCTCGAGACAGTGATGATGAAGAGGAGGATGAGAGGAAGGGAAGAGGCTGTACCCTGCAGTACCAGCATGCCATGGTGCGGGTCCTCACACAATTCATAGCTGAGCCCTCAGAGTCAGGTGGGCAAATGGCATTTCTGCTGGGCTCAGACTGGCAGGTTGACATCACTGAGCTGGTGAGCAATTTCATTCAGGTGGAAGAACCAAGAATTGCCAAACTGCAAGATGGACAAGTGTTGGTTGGACAGGAGCTAGGAATGACAACAATACAGGTAAGAGAAAGTGAATGCTACTTAATAACATAAAAAATGCCAAAAATTTACCTGTCCAGCTCTATACAGAGCTTGGATATAACAAATAATTAGCTGCTTATAATTAAGTCTTTGTCTTATTCATGGGGGTGTAACAGGTGACACTGTGATGATAATCTAGCAAGAAAGAGCTATACTCCTTTTGCTCTGCTACTGTGTGACTTTTTGATCATGTTTATTGTTAGAAAAGTGCAACCTCACTTAAATATTAGAGGAGGAATATCATGTGGTTTCAGTCCTGGCTCATCCTATGCCTCATGCTTTCATGTGCTAAAACAGTGAGGAGCGGGACAGGATAAGAGAATGTTGGTACCCTGGGCCAGGAGCTTGTAGCATTTTCTAACTTACTAAAAGTAACTGTTGTAGTTACTTTTTAGAAACAGATAACTGTTGCTTTTAAAAATTGTAACCATACAGGCAATTAAATTTTGGCACCACCAAACTATGAGCATGACTAGTTATTTTTAAACATTCTAAGCACAGATCTTGTCCCAATCCAGCATTCTTCCCCTACTATCTGTATACTAAAGCTGGTAATTTTTTACTTCTACAAACCTTGGGGTTTTCCCAGTCCCAGCGATACCCCAGTCTCAGTGCTGTTTTGGCTACATCTGGATTGTTACTTGAGAGTTAGTTTAATGTCGCTATATGGGATGCTATAAAAACAATAGGAAGACTCAAACTAGCTATAAGAAATGAAGCAGAAAACTGACTGACAGAATTTGGTGAGGCCACCAGTCTATTAATTGCAAACACCTTCTTCATACAATCAGAGAGGAGACTATATACATGAACATCACCAGCATCTTCTAGAACATGGCCACATAGCCCGAAAAACCCACAAAAGACTTGTCTAGGCTTTTTTGCCTCCACTCTAAGCTTTTGAGCAAAGGGCAGAAGTTCAACCAGGAGCTTTCTCCTCCTACTCACTTGCTCCCCAGCACCCACTTCTCCCTGTTTCCCAGGTGGGAAACAGAGTGACAATCCACTTTCCCTTTCTCTATCCATGTGGAAGAATGCTCACTATGCATTCAAAAGCACCACAGGTTTTCACAAAAAGTATGGAAAGAAAGCTTCTATTCTAAAGTAAGAAGTGTTGTGCTAGGCAAGCAAGATATCATATGTTTTGGAGCATATAAGTCCAGGTAATAGGTGAAGAATTTTCAGAGTCACAAGAAAAAAGGTTACATTTGAAAATCTTAAAGTGACACTAGTTAGGGGAACAGAAGAAAAATCCCTGATGTATCTGACTTGCCACTTACACAAAAAGAGAAATTATCTTCTCAGGTTTTTCCTTGGCTGGTGAAGTGGGAGTTTGCTCCTACCTCCTCAACCTCTGTGAGAACTTTCTCATGCCAACAACCAGAACTTGAAGGGGAGAGATCTGCAGAGGGCAAAGGCAGTAAAATCCCATTGGAGCCTGAAAAGACACTAAGATCTATCATAGAATCATAGAATTGGAAGAGACCACAAGGGCCATCCAGTCCAACCCCCTGCCATGCAGGAACTCCAAATCAAAGCATCCCTGACAGATGGCCATCCAGCCTTTGCTTAAAGACCCCTAAGGAAGGAGACTCCACCACACTCCGAGGGAGTGTGTTCCACTGTCGAATAGCCCTTACTGTCAGGAAGTTCCTCCTAATGTTGAGGTGGAATCTCTTTTCCTGCAGTTTGCATCCATTGTTCCGCATTCTAGTCTCTGCAGCAGCAGAAAAAAAGCTTGCTCCCTCCTCAATATGACATCCCTTCAAATATTTAAACAGGGCTATCATATCACCTCTTAACCTTCTCTTCTCGAGGCTAAACATCCCCAGTTCCCTAAATCTATGTGGGAAGGCTTTCTCTCAGTCCCACCACCGTCACAGGTTTGCTTAGTGAGGACACAAGAGAGAGCCTTCTCAGTGGCTGCTCCCACCCTCTGAAAATCCCCTCCATGGGAGGCCTGGCTGGCCCCTTCCCTGCTTTCCTTTCACCAATGAGGAAAAACACTTTTATTCAAGCAACCTTTTAATATATACAAATGAAATTTAAACAAGCAAACAAACCTTTTATACCTTCTGCCCCTTGACGATTCCAAACTTTTGGACACCTCTCTAACTCACGGGAAGTTTGATTGACAAGGGACATCTCACCTGATATTTGTAACTCTCTGCCCCCACAAAGTGGTTAACTCAACCCTTTGGTTCTGTCACTTAATGATGCACAGAGTGGAATTATCACAGGCCTGCTCAAATTATTTGAACCCCAACATATTTCATAAATGCTCCACACCCCTAAAAGGTAGCCTTTTAGAGATGTAGATACTCTAGAGGCCTCCATAAGGATCTTTTATTTATAAGCTGCAAAAGCTTGGCATCTCATCTTGCCTTCTGTGAGCGTCCATAAATATAAAATTTATTTCTAGGATGGGAATTCAAAGAGAGAGAGAGAGATTGCTAGTCAGACCATCCTCTTGAAAAAAATATGTATAAGCTGTCACTTGAGAAATTGTCAAAGTCAGCTGCTTTTGAAATGCTGAGATCTCCAGAAGTGATAACTCAGCCTGTATCCATCTGGCTGAATTCACTTTTTGTAAGCTTTGCTTGTCTTAAGAGTGTTCCATGCTACACACACCTCCCTTTACTCTACTCTCTGTCTGTCACTCAGTCTCCTGGCGTCATTCATATGGATGGATGGATGACAGGTCATTGCCCCAGTGACTTTATGATCTACATTTTGACAGTGGAGTGAGCAACAGAGGGAGAGTGGAAGAATGGGACACATATGGAATGAATGTGGGGAACAGCTGCTACAATGTATTAATACACTAGGATGTGCAAGTATTTCGTTTGAACTACATTTTCAAACAAACTAGTCTATTCCATTCGTCTGACAAATCTGTGGATCAGAACCAAAATCCACTGGTTCTGTAATGCACTTCTTGATACAAGAGGCATATCAAAATGCACACAGAAAGTCAAAATGTAAGATAAAATCAATTTGTGCAAACTTGGAGAGAAGTATGTTTAGAAAGGTATTGTTTGTAAGGTGATGGCCTCTGTTTAGGAAAGTTTTTATTCTAAGCAGGCAAATGTTAGTAATGTAAGGCATCTACATGAAAGTTCTTGCCTTCAGAGACAACATAGAAAGTTACAAAATTACTAAACAGTCTTGGATTACATTCAACCAAGGATCTAAATAGAAAACAGAATCTGGGCAATTTGTCTTCAGATGCCCATCAAGAAAGCAGGATGTTTTGTTTTGCTTTGTTTTTTTTCACTCATGATCCTATGCAAATTCTACTTGATCTTGTTCCCAAACTCACATGTGAACCCTTTTGAAAACCTTAGAGTTAGCCCATGCCTCTACTATTATGTTGCCTGAGAGGGTGGCATTATCATACTATCCAAAAGTTGGTTTGATGGGCCTATTCTAGCTGGGACTAGACAATAGGCCTGAGGACATATGCAAAAATACACATTTAAACACAAATGTTCACATTACTTTGTTTGGAAAAAAAAAAGCACTGTGTGTTAATACAGAAATGAGAGGGAATGGTTTTATGACTGAACAGATGCAAAACTGTCATGAACCAGCCAATCTAACAATACAGTTGGAGCTGGAGAGAGAAGAGGGAAGAACAGCTTCTCGGCAGCCATTTTAAGTGTGTGTCTGTTGCAGAGGAGGAGGAGGAGCTTGTGTGAGTCACATCTGTGAGTCACTAGTGGGAGGAGCTAGGAGACCAGCTATGTAGAACTCCTCTCAGAATTTATTTCCTCCACCTCGAAGGAAAGTGACTACAACTTAGCAGCCAGGAGATCTCTGTAAAGTTATATTCCCAGTAAATTGAGCTCACTGACAGAGATTGGTGAAATAGGCCAGGCCATCAGGGGGCTTTGACCTTGCTGTTTACCAGGGGATTTTCTTTCAAGAGGAAGCCCACAGTCTTGTTTCAGTGCCTCCTTAGGACTTCTCACAATGGGCACTGAAGGAACTGCTGCAGTCACCTGCAACACTTGTGGGATGTTTGTCTTCTTGCCTACAGATGTGGGGAGCTTCACATGCCCCAAGTGCAAGTTGGTAGCACTCTTGGAGGAGAAAGTACAGCAGCTGGAATCCAGGGTAGCAACACTTCAGCATATCAGGGAGCAAGACGTTTTCCTGGACGGAACTGAAGAAATGATCTTGGAACGGGACAACACAGAGGAAGTTGCTGGGGATGAGAATGTCATTTCATGTACACAAGAGGCAGACAGTTGGAGCAATGTCACACAAAGAAGCAAGAAAATCATGGATAGCTGTGGAAACTTACAGCTACAGAATTGTTTTGAAGCCCTTTCCCTTATCAAGGAGGATGAGGTAGACCAGCATGGACAGACTTCAGGGACAGAGCAAGGGAGCCAGGGAGTTCCATCGCAGGGAACAGTCGCTGCTAAGCCTCGGATGGTTGTGGTGGGGGGTCTCCTTGCTCAGATGTACAGAAGCAGTGATTTGTGGGCCTGACAAGATGTCTCGGGAGGTGTGTAATCTCCCTGGGGCAAAGATCCGTAATGTGACAGAGAGGCTGACTAGACTGGTCAAACCTCCTGACAAATACCCCTTCCTTTTGATCCACGTGGGAACGAATGACACAGCAAGACACAGCCTTCAGAATATCAGAAGGGATTACGAGGCTCTGGGAAAAAAGCTAAAAGAAATGGATGCACAGATTGTCATCTCGTCTCTTCTGCCAGTTGAAGGGCATGGTCCAGGAAGAGAGAGGAAAATCGCAGATGTCAACAACTGGCTCCGCAGATGGTGTCGCTGAGAACAATTTGGATTCTTAGATCATGGGCTGCGGTTCCATGAAGAGGGACTTCTGGCAAGGGATGGGCTGCATCTCACGCCAGTTGGCAGAAACATTTTTGCCAACAGTCTGAAACATCTGATCAGGAGGGCTTTAAACTGAGTTATGTGGGGAAGGGAGACAGCATTTTGGAAGGCAAAAGGGCTGGAATAAATACTGAAACTGACATAGAGGGAACAAGGCAAACAGTGCAAGGACCCAACAGTAGGAGGCCAAGAAACATGCACAGGCAGCAAGTAAAGGGGCCACATGGTCTTAGATGTCTCTACACTAATACACAGAGCATGGGAAATAAGCAGGATTAACTTGAAATCCTAGCACAACAGGGGAAATATGATATAATAGGCATCACTGAAACCTGGTGGGATGAGTCTCATGATTGGAATGTAGAAATAGAGGGGTATAACCTTTTTAAGAGAAACAGGCCAAACAGGAAAGGAGGAGGAATAGCATTATATGAGAGGGATATTTACACCTGTGAAGAGATCCAGGACATCAATACTGGAAGCCAAGTGGAAAGCATCTGGATAAAAATCAAAGGAGAGGAAAACAACAGGGATGTTACTGTAGGAGTCTACTACAGACTCCCAACTCAGGCTGAGGAATTGGATGATGCCTTTCTAGAAGAGATGACTACACATTCAGATAGGAGAAATATAGTAGTAATGGGTGACTTCAACTATCCTGACATTTGCTGGAAGTTAAACTCAGCCAAATCATAAAGGTCTAGCAAATTCCTCACTTGCTTGGAAGACAATTTAATTGTGCAAAAGGTGGAAGAGGCAACAAGGGAGTCAGCTATTTTGGATCTGATCCTAACCAACAGGGAAGACCTAGTTAATGGGGTGCAAGTAGTGGGATCCTTAGGTGGGAGTGACCATGTTCTCCTGGAGTTTGTTATACAGTGGAAAGGAGAAGCTAGGCATAGTCAGACACGAATTCTAGACTTTAGGAGAGCTGATTTCAATAAACTTGGAGAAATAATAGGGGTAATCCCATAGTCAGGTACACTAAAAGAGAAGGGAGTTCAAGACAGATGGGAGTTCCTCAAAAGGGAGATACTGAAGGCACAATTTCAAACAGTTCCAATGAGGAAGAAAGAAAAATGTGGGACGTCTCAAGAAACCAGGATGGATGACTAAGAAACTTTCAACTGAGCTAAGTTTTAAACAGAACATGTATAAGAAATGGAAAAATGGGGAAATCAACAAAGAGGAATTCAAACAAGTAGCCAGCACGTGTAGGGATAAAGTCAGAAAAGCTAAAGCACAGAATGAACTCAGGCTGGCTAGAGAAGTTAAGAACGATAAAAAGGATTTTGGGGGGGTATGTCCGCAGTAAAAAGGAAGAAGAAGGAAACGGTTGGGCCACTCCAGGACCAGATGATCTATATCCAAGGGTATTAAAAGAATTGGCAAATGTAATATCGGAGCTATTGGCAATAATCTTTGAGAAATCCTTGAGAACAGGAGAAGTCCCAGCAGACTGGAGGAGGGCAAACGTTGTGCCCATCTTCAAAAGGGGGGAAAAAGAGGATCCCAACAATTATCGCCCAGTTAGTCTGACATCAATACCAGGAAAGATTCTAAAGATTCTAAAGCAGATTATTAAACAGAGAGTCTGCGGATATTTAGAAGATAATTTCATCATCACAAAAAGCCAACATGGGTTTCAGAGAAACAAGTCATGCCAAACAAACCTGATCTCTTTTTTTTTTTTATAAAATCACCAGCTTGGTAGATAAAGGGAATGCTGTGGATGTAGTATATCTTGATTTTAGTAAGGCCTTTGACAAGGTTCCGCATGACAATCTTGCAAGCAAGCTTGCAAAATGTGGACTAGAGAAGGTAACCGTTACATGGATTTGTAACTGGTTGACTGACCGAACCCAAAGGGTGCTCAGCAATGGTTCCTTTCCATCCTGGAGAGAAGTGACCAGTGGGGTCCCACAGGGTTCTGTCCTGGGCCCAGTGCTATTCAATATCTTTATTAATGACTTGGATGAAATTATTGAGGGCCTAGTTATCAATTTTGCAGATGACACCAAGTTAGGAGTGGTAGCTAATACCCCAGAGGACAGGATCAAAATTCAAAATGACCTGAATAGACTAGAAAGCTGGGCCAATGCTAACAAAATGAAATTCAACACAGAGAAATGTAAGGTTCTGCACTTAGGGAGGAAAAATGAAATGCACAGATATAGGATGGGGGATACCTGGCTGAGTGAAACAACATGTGAAAAGGATCTAGGAGTCCAAGTGGGCCACAAGTTGAACATGAGTCACCAGTGCGATGCAGCCGCTAAAAAGGCCAATGCAATTTTAGGCTGCATCAATAGAAGTATAGTGTCTCGATCAAGTGAAGTAATAGTGCCACTCTATTCTGCTTTGGTCAGGCCCCACCTGGAATACTGTGTCCAGTTCTGGGCACCACAATTTAAAAAGGATGTGGAGAAACTGGAGTGGGTCCAAAGGGTTGAAGGGTCTGGAAACCATGCCCTACGAGGAACGACTTAGTTAGCTGGGAATGTTTAGCCTAGAGAAGAGAAGGTTAAGAGGTGATATGATAGCCCTGTTTAAATACTTGAAGGGATGTCACATTGAGGAGGGAGCAAGCTTGTTTTCTGCTGCTCCAGAGAACAGGACCCGGAACAATGGATGCAAGCTCCAGGAAAAGAGATTCCACCTCAACATTAGGAGGAACTTCCTGACAGTAAGGGCTGTTCAACAGTGGAACAGACTCCCTCAGAGTGTGGTGGAGTCTCCTTCCTTAGAGGTCTTTAAGCAGAGGCTGGATGGCCATCTGTCAGGGATGCTTTGATGGAGAGTTCCTGCATGGCAGCGGGTTGGACTGGATGGCCTTGTGGTCTCTTCTAGCTCTGTGATTCTATGATTCTATGAATCCTACTTACATGTGTTCCCAGCTGTCTCTTTGTATCAGGGAAAGGCTTGATGAGCTAATGTCCACAGTATGTCCCTTCTTTAAAAGTCTGTCGTCTAATTAATGACATTTGAGTCTTTTCATCATATGAATTTTGGTCAAATTGTGGTCAAATTCCCTCTTCTGTACAAAGCTGAAGAGGGATCCAGTACGTACCTTTAATGTTTGTGTAGAGGGGGGAATTTCAGCAGGTGTTGCATGTTACATGGCAGGACAACAAGGAGTACCTGATAAAATTCCCTCTTTCATACAACCACCAAAGATCCACAAGTTCTCTACAATTTTCCATCTGACAACCCTAGTAGGAGTACCTTGCTCATGAGCTCTAACCAGCTAGAGTGGAGAGACTGGGTAGAATGAATCTACTGCAGTGTACTCCAGTGTGGTGCCCTTTGGGTACTTCAGACTTCAGCTCCTATCAGTCCCAGGTAACATTGCCAATATTCAAGTAGACCTGGAAATGTCCATCTGAAAGGGTGCTAAGTTGGGAGAAACTGGCCTATTGATGACATTGGGATTAGTACAAGTAGTACTAGTCCCAAGGCGATGCAAAAGGTTTTTTAAAAATCAGTTTTAACACAACAGCATATTTTAAAAAGTAAATTTGCAATATGAGTACAAATATGAATAAAGATAAAACCATTTAACCCTTCCTCTTATTAATCAATTAAGAACATAACAAACCCTATAATATGCAACAGATATTGCTCCTTCTCATAATTCTGTATACTGCAAGATTGGGTTGGGTCAGGAGAAGACATTGCTGTTAGTTGCTAATAGCAGTTATTGATTCTTAGCTGTAGTAGTTACTATAGCCCTACGGGTCTTAATTGCTGCAAAACAGAATTTTGCCACCTCTTCTGTAACCTTTTTATCAGTATCTTTTAGTAAATGAATGAATCTTTATTGAATAAGTCTTCAGACCATTTCACATGAAACATAAAAATATTAAAATATTAAAATAATGGAGTAGTAAGATAATAAAATAAAAAATAAAAAATTAAAATACAAGAGGGTAAAAATAAAATGTTTGTATACAAATATACATATCAATGCATATACATACATAAAATAAAGCAGATTATTTTTCACTTAGAATTGGAACAATACTCTAATTGGAGACTTTGGTTTCCTCAGACCTCCGTATTGTAGCTGCTTTTGTTGCAAACAAGGCAACTCTTAAAGTTATAAATGGCTCAACTCCCTGCAGTAGTAAGAACAACTTATTTTTATCATCCCCCTTTCTTAATTTTCTGAGAATGCGCGTCAGATATTTTTCTCTAATATCGTTATATCATTTGACAATGTAACAAATAATGTGCTAGATCTTTGACAATTGAAGTACCACAGATACAGAACCTTTCAGAGAAAGGGATACCCTGCTTTACCCTTGTTTCCATTTCTTCAAAACGGAGATTAAGAAACGCCTTCCTATGTTCTCTTTTCAAGGGAAAAAACAGATATTTCTCTTCTTTGAATAAAGTTTCAGCCCTTGATAACCTTTTCAGTGATTTTACTGAAGCCAAAGCCGCTAAATCTGACTGTGCTCTAATATCAAATACTCTTTGTTTGAACATGTTACCAGAATTTGAATTTATTTTACTAAAAATCATTAGACTGAAACCTACTCTGAGGAGCCTTTTAGCAAAGTTGGAAAACCAAGAATTTGAAGAAGGATTATTTTTCTGTTCAGTAAGGCATAACTTGAGTGACCTATTGTTACTCATTTAAGTAAGTTTAATCCAATAATTAAATATCTGTAGAAAACAGAGATCAGAAATAGCTGCCATGCCAAATTCTGCCCTAACAGCACATGCTGGGGTATTTCTTGACACTCGCAATATTAATTTTAGGAATTTATTCTGAACGTTTTTCAATTTTCATGTTTGTGTTAATTCCCCATATTTCTACACCGTACAGCAGAACAGGCAAGACTTTAGCCTTGTACACTTATACAGGACGAAATTTACTAGGATATTTGGAATTTAATAACCTGTTTAAAGTATGAATACTAGATGAAGGCTTCAATTAATTTTTCTTTAACTGAGGAGCCCATGAGCCTCTGGATGCAAGTGTTATACTCAAATAGTTATAAACTTCAACTTGCTCAATTTCTTTGTTCTCTATGCGCCATTTATGCATTCTCCTTTTTTTTTACCAAAGATGACAACTTTGGACTTACTGTTATTGATTACCAATTCATTGAGATGGCAAAAAGTACTAAATTTACTCAGGAGTCTACACATACCTGTTTCTGTATGGGATAATAAAATCCTATCGTCTGCATATAAAAGAATGTTAACAGTTCTTTTCATTATCTTGGGCATGTGTAAATCCGTTCTACACAACTTTGTAACAATATCGTTGATGTAAAAATTAAAAAGAAAAGGGGCCAAAATACAGCCCTGCCGAACACCTTTATATGTGGGAATTTTGTTGGTTAGAGCTAGATTTACACCTGTTCTAACTTGGAGACTTGTATCTTTATAAAGCTCCTTTATTAGGAAAAGAAGTTTCCTATCAGTGTTGGTTTTTAAGAATTTTTGCCAACAAGAGGGATCTGTTAATCAAATCGAAAGCCGTGCTTAAATCAATAAAAGCTGCGTATAGACCATCGCCTTTTATAGAATATTTTGAAATCAAATAATGAAGGGTAAAACAAGCCTGCCTGCTCTTCAACAAATATCTCGTTTTGCTGCGCCCAGTCCTCCAGTTTCAGAAGTAAGAATTTTGCATAAATTTTAGCAGCTACATCTATTAAGCTGATTGGCCTGTAGTTTTGAGGATATCTTCTGTCACCTTTTTGTATATAGGGGAATAACTATACCTGGTGGCGCAGTGGTTAAATGCCTGTACTGCAGCCACTCACTCAAAACCAAAAGGTGGCGAGTTCAAGACCAGCAAAGGGCTGAAGCTTGACTCAGGCTTGCATCCTTCCGAGGTCGCTAAAATGAGTACCCAGATTGTTGGGGGCAAATAGCTTACAATTGTAAATGAAGCTGTTTGTTTAACAAATTGTAAGCCGCTCTGATAGTCTTGGCTGAAGAGCGGGGTATAAATAAAACATTATTATTATTATTATTATTATTATTATTATTCCTGCTCTCCAGCCTTTGGGAATGTATCCAGTATTGTTTATATGTGTAAACAAACCTGCAAATAAAGTAGCCCACCAATCTTTTTTGTTTTTAAACAATTCAGGGGGTAGACAATGATTGTCTGGTTCTTTGTTATTTTTCAATGAATTAATAATGCTTTTGATTTACCGAGCCGTAACTGGAGGCCAATTGTGAAAGTCATTTATCTCTCCAAAGGATGTCTCTGATATTAATGATTTATCTGCCAATGGTTGTTTAAACATATTTAAGAAATAACCTTCCCATGTTGATGCAGCAATTGGAATCTCCAGGTTGTATCTCAAATCACCTAGTTTCCTGGCGATTAATTGCCAGAACTGAGCTGAATTCTTATTAGTAGCTTCTTTTTCCAATTTGGACCAGCAAGTAGCTATATAACAAAGTTTTTTTTTATTTTTAACTAATCTTTTATAATTCTTTCTGGTATTGAGTATAATTGAATGTACATCTGTATCAGGAGATAGGTGTACCAATCTCATTTGTTTTCTCAAAAGTACTCTCATTCTACGAGATTCAATATCAAACCATGGACGATCTTTGTTATTATTGCTCTTTGCCTTATACTGGGAAATTAACAAGGGTTTTAAAAGAGAGAAAATGCAAAAATAAGCCTCTAGGACTTCATTGACACTAGAATCTTTACTACAAATCAGAAGACCAAGAGAACTGTCTAAGTCTGAATTATAGAATGCATTTGACTTCTTCGCATCCACCTGCTGCCATCTCAATCTTTTTTCTCTCACTATATCCATACACTGGGTTAACTGTTTTTGTGCTTGTGAGACTGTTTTCAAATCAGAGTCCAGTCTAATCTGTGTCGAAATTAGTTGGTGATCACTATCTTCTCTGGTATTCACAGAGATGCCAGAGAAAAGCTGACTTTTATATCTAGACACACATACTGTATAAAGTCGATAGCACTGCCAGCATTACGTGTGTAGTATGTAAATGGATAATGCAGGCTAGGGGCACTAGGACCCAGAATCTGTGAATCAAAAGAGAGTAATAGTTCCAATAATTTGGATCCAGATTGGCCTTTTTATCCCTGAAGCTCTTCCTGAGCACCTACTAGATTTTGAAACTTATTGGGTGTTGACCCTAAACAAGCAAAGTCCCTGAGTATCACAATTAAAGCTTCTGGGAATTTTGAACTAATATCTTCGTAGCTCTGCCCCTATTGTTAGTTTTATAAGCAGGCTCACTCCATGTCTTATATCCTGTTAGAATATTTCTATTCTCATTTAAAAGCCACATTTCCTGTAGGGCTATCAAATCAAAACCCCGAAGTAATTTATAGAGATCTCCCTCAAGAGTGTTCTTCCTCCCCAAAATGTTCCAAGTGGCCAGTTTTATTGGAATACAGTTTCTTTCTCCTGACCCAGAGGGACCAAAGGCTGGCAATGTTATATCTGGATCTTGGTGCTCGTGTAGTCTATAGGTTTGATTCTGGGCCAATTGCGCCTTCGTAATTCAGACTGAGTTATTTGGTATATCTGATTGTACAGGACTCATCCTCTGTACAATCCAAACAAACAAATCTAAAACGGAGGAATTTGCAATGCAGACATTTGACCTTATTGGTTTAGAAATTTCTAACTCTTGATTTTTTTAAGCTTCTCAGTCCTGATATATCTCCCAACTCTGTATTTTCCAAAAACCTCATGTTGGCCCAATTCTCGTCATCCGCTACATTCCTTTTCTTTCTATTTGCTGAAACAAAATCAAAAACCAATCCTTCCTCTAGGTTTACCACAGAGGTGGGGGCCAGAAAATTTATCTCTGCCTGAACATATTGAGTTGATATTTTCTTTTCCAAATCAACTGCCTTATCCACATTTCATCCTTAAGTTACCAGGCTAGACTCAAAATTAACTGTGAGGAACAGACTATTAAGTTCTAAATATTTTTTTCAATTGGTCAAGTCTGCACAAAATCTCTTTTTGAACCTCTGGAGGCCATAATTGGAATTGTTTCACTACAACATTTTCCTCTGTAGTAAAAGGGTTTAAATTTTCCATAATATTTTTATGTGAATCTATGTTACTTGTTGGAAATCTGGTAGTAACACAATCCAATTTCTTGTTCTCAATCTTTTTGTTTTAGGTTTTGGACTCTTGGGTCTGATTCAGATCGATCA
The DNA here is from genome assembly GCA_034509955.1 of Urosaurus nigricauda. Classification (NCBI taxonomy): domain Eukaryota; kingdom Metazoa; phylum Chordata; class Lepidosauria; order Squamata; family Phrynosomatidae; genus Urosaurus; species Urosaurus nigricauda. The sequence goes on from JAOEGL010000014.1 coordinate 5,120,354, forward strand.
AAATAATCGAGCTTTGCTCATCAGCCTCATATTGTTTTAAATGTGAGACAGGATAGGTATCGAATAAGGGAACCGGAGGGATCTGAATTTCAAAATATCTCACTATCCTAATTCCATGGTTTAGGAAATGATATTTTTGGCATAGATAACTTCAGCAATATTGCTATTGCTCAAGGTAACCCCTGCACGTGCATTCTGGCCATCATAATACAAATATTCAATTGAATTTACATCCGAAAGGCTCAATAAACCAGGAAAAAACTCATTTACAATATCTAAAAAGTGGGTAATTCGCTTTTGTTGTGAAAGGACTCCTGTTGGCTTGAGATAATTTAAGAAAAACAGCTTATGTGGTATCCTAACCAGATTCCATTTAGTTACTTTGGCCTTTGCCCCCATATTCAGCTGTGTCTGCTCTACTTGGGAGTCAGTTATAAATTCCAAAGTTTTGGTGTTGTCCTTAATAGGACCTGCTTTAGGTCAAAGTACATCCTCCCAGGGATCTTGCTGTAAACCAGGATAGACATTTGAAACTAAATTAGAGGTTACTGATTTTCCCTTTGACAACATGTTACATCCCAAATCTTCCTCTAATCTCGGAAGGTCAGTCAATCTATTACTGTAACTCCTCTCATTTTGCCTGACTTTCTTACTGTTATTCTTACTATTTTTGACCAGGCTACCAGTATTTGAATTGTTTTCCAATAGTTTCCCACGCTCTTTTCTGATGAAACTGTATGTGTTTGGCCTTTTTTCTTTGTTGCTTGATATTTTTAATTTTCAAGCAAGTTATATTGCCTCCCTTTGATATTACTTTGCTATTAGATTGAGAGTAAATTCTTGCAGGGGCTTTTCTAGATCTAATAGTTACAGTTGAGGAACCATTAGATCTTAAATCTCCTAATTAAGTTTTTCTCGGCTAGTGTTGTTAACAAATTATTACATTCTGCCAGAATTTTTTAACAAGTGCAAGCTCTTCATAAATCATTAGTAACCCCCCTTGAGTTATAACAGAATTAACTTCAAAATTATCAATTTGGGTGCTCAAAGATTCTTCTTTTGGAGCATCTAACATAAATAGATTGGAACAAGCAAGCTCTTTTAGCTGTTTCTTAGTGAAGTCGTCAAACCAGATTGTTTTTAAGAACACCCAATAGGTGTAGTGATAGAAGGAGATATTAGGGCTGCTAAGGTATTTAACCATTTATTTACAGGGTTTTGCATTATGGGATTATCCCCTTTTCACACTCTGTTAGCAAGGCAAGGACTAGAGATGAAATAATCAGAAACACGGTCACTTTGGTTGAGTCAGCTATCACTTGATCAGGTTCTTGAGACAACTCTGGCTCCACACCACTCAACTCAATGTTCAAACTAGTGAAAGAGGAGATTTTCTCTGATAAGGATTTATTAAAATCTTGGGTTGAGCCCATGCACATTAGCTGAGCCCTATCTGGATTAGCTATAAAATCAAGATTACATTTAACTTGATTATCCACTAACTTTGAAGTAAAAAAATTGGTTGTTTTTGACTTTTTTTTTTTTTACAATTCAAGGGAATACTTTCAAAAACAGGTAGCAGCTCTATAAAAACCTCTTGCACACATTTTAAAAAAATCTTTGTTAACTAACTAACTAATATAACCTACTCCAAGTTAAAAAGCTACAGTATTAAAAAAAATACTGGACTTCAGACAAAGGCCTCTGGCTGGTGCAGCACCTCCCCATTTGCTTGTCTCTGCATCGCCAAGGGAGCTGAGAAGGTCTGGGGCTTAAATAAGACTTTAGCTGCTGCGGCTCCTCCTCACTTGCCACACCGCCACCACCAGGGCCGGGAAGGAGAGCTGGGGCTTAAATAGGCCCAGGTGCAGGTGGCTGCTGTACTTCTGAGGCTGGCTTGGCCTTGGTGTTGAGGCAGAGAGTCAGTGTCCACAGCACAGCTTCCCTCACCAGTATCTTTTAGTAATTATCTTGTGTACCAGCCCTGAGATCTTCCATGGAATTTATCTAATAAGGGTGTTATTAATCTTATTCTTTCATTCCTGTAGAAAGTGCATATGAGAAGGATATGTGATATAAGTTCTACAGACCCTTCTCCACATGGGCACAGTCAGTCCTTATACTCAACTTGTTGGAATCTACCTTCCATTACTGCAGATGGAAATGCATTAAATCTCACTTTAGTAAATGCCAAGCAATATTTGGGAATTGTGAAGTTTTTAAAGTAATTTGTACCACCCTTTAGATTAAATGCCAGGCCTAAATTAATGGGAGAGCAGGTTGTGTTGGCAATTGATAATGAATTCTGGGTATCAATATCTCTGATCCTCTGTATGAGGATTTTTCTTGCTGTTGTCCAACTTAACATACAAAGAAAACTATCCAAGAGGCCCAATCTCTGGAATTTCTCTTGAACCGCTATGAATGTTTGTGATTTATATGAGTCCTTCTGTAAAAGATTGACATAGCCTCTTTCTGGGCTTGCAAAGATGAGCCTTAGCCAGTATCTTAGAGCCCATTCTCATGCAGTACATTCCATTGATGTACACCTACTTCCAACCGCAGAGCTGCTGATGACACACATTTTGGGACTCCAAATAAATTTCTAAGAAAGGTTGATGGAACCCGTTCAACCAGTGGAGAGAAGCCCAATATCCATATTGGAATGTCAAATATTAGTTAGGGGATAACCTTAGCCCGCTATATCCTGCATGAAGCAGGCATAAATTAAACTCCCTTGGTGAAAAAAACAAAACAAAAAACGGGATGTTGCTTTGCTGCTATTATTTGCAGACTTGACAGCTCCAGACCAATGGAGTACCCATCAGCCGCCTGCTTGAAAGTTTATACATCTAACCTGTTTGGTTTTATGACCTGCTATTTCCCGATATTGGGAATTTAAAAATTGGTATCTAACACCGGTAAAACTAAGCAAGATATATAGGAACAATAATAATATTTGTTGGAACTGTGACAAAAAAGAGGATTCTTTTTTACACATGTGGTGGGATTGTAGCAGATCTAGAAAATATTGGAAACGAATCCAGTCCACAGTAGAGGAAATGATTAAAGTGAAGTTAAAATTTGAACCAACAATCTTTTTATTAGGTTTGATAGATGAAGAAATAGAAAAAATACATGGGAAAGTTATATTTTATTTGCTAACGGCTGCTAGAATAATATTTGCCAAAAATGGAAAAATAAGGATGAACAGAGCTTAAAGGAATGGCTTGCTAAAGTGTATGATATGATGACTTTGGATAAGTTAACATACCTTTTGAGAGACCAAATGGTCAACCGTTGTAATCAAGAATGGGAACTGGTTGCTAAATATATTAATGAAAGAAAATGAGATGATTCTTAAATCTTCAACCTACTTGAAACTCCTGAAGTAATTGTTAAAAAGGAATTTAGTAGAAATAGAGAAATATACAATATATAATTCGAACGACTAAGTAGAGAACGTAATAATTCAGTGATATGAATAGAAACTGTTTAACTAAATATATCTGACCTACAATGGTCTAGGCTTCGGAAAGGCGTAATTCTTTCCTTTTTTTGTTTTGTTTTTGTTTTTGTTGAATTGGACTGGAAAGTTACTTTATAGATCTTAAAGGAAGCGAGCCGCTTGAAATGAAAAATGCTAGAAGTGGTCAATAAAGACATGATATATAGTTTGTATAACTATAGTCTGTTGGATCTGAACTATGTAAAAATACAAGAAGATTAAGATATAGATTGAATATTAAAGGAAGTTTTTTTTTATTCTTTATTTTTCTTACAATTGAAGGATAGTAAAATGTGAAGAGAATAGAGATAGTTTTTAAGTACCTAGCTCAGATATTATTAAGTTTATTTTTTGCACTACAGTGGTCCCCCAGGTTACGAAAGTAATCCGTTCCGGATTACCTTTCGTAACCCGGAAATCTTCGTTTCCCGGGGGACCGCTTTAAAAGGGCCGCGCGGTTTTTCTTCTTCGGATCCCGGGGTTTTCTTCAGATCCCGGGGCTTTTTTGCGGCCCCGGCGGTTTCGGGTCCCGGGGATTTCGTTCCCCGGAGGCTTCGTAACCCGGGGGACCACTGTATATAGTTTTGGTATATTTTCCTTCATTTTTTTCTTTTTTCTCTTTCTTTTTTCTTTATTCTTTTTTCTTAACACATTATTTGTGAATCTGTTTGTTATCATTCATCAATTGAAAAATGTATTGTTTTTAAAGTAAATAAAAAATTTTAAATTTCTTTTTTAAAAATTGGGTTGAATCTGTTTTAGCTAGATTTAAAGGAGTCCCACTGAAATAAGTATCTTCGTTTTACAATGTGCAAAGATCAGGATGTCAACTGGTGATGTTGGGGTGCTGAGGGTCCCAGTTACGTGTATTTCCATGGGCCCTCCCCAGATTAGGTCTGCTCATGATTACGGATGTAAATATTTGTTTCATGCTTGCATGTTAGAAGAACAATTTCAAAGATTTTTCTTTTCTCCACTGGGTGAGACTTCAAGAGTTTTTCACTTTTTAAAAGGATTCTTCCCATTTCAGGGCTTTTTTTAAAGTTAATTTAATAGATCTAATTCAGTTGGGACTAACAATAAGAGTCAGGCCAATATGTTACAATATTTATTTAAAAAACAACCAATTAAAAATCAAAATAGGCAACACACCAATACAAGTTTGGTTGGTTTTGCCAATGTTTGTAATTATTAAACCGGGGTAAGGGATAATGTAAATACATAAGCAGAGAATAGATGGCCCCGATGTTTCCTTCCGACTATGATTCTATGATATGGTAGTTCTAAGGAGTTTGACACACATCAATGTATATGCTCATGAGGGCTTTTTTTTTCTCATTCAGATTCTTTCCCCGCTTTCTGATGCCATTTTAGCTGAGAAGACAGTGACTGTTCTTGATGAAAAGGTGACCATTACTGATCTGGGAGTCCAAATCATCTCTGGCCTTTCACTCTCCTTACAACTGAGCCCAGGAAGTAATAAAGCCATCTTTGCCACAGCGGTAGCCCAGGAGATCCTTCAGACACCCAAACAGGTACAAGGCTTCATGAAGTACCATCTTGAAGCACAGGGTGCCCTTCCTGGGGCCTGCTTTACATGAGGATGCCCGTAGGCCATACAACTGTGTCCTACTCTACAACAGAGAACAGATGAAAGGGATGGAGTTGAAGGCATTCTATTTTTGAAATGTTGTCCTGTCCAAATCAAGAGAAAGACCTCAAAGAAGGGAGCCCAGGAGCCTTGAGGTGCCCATCAGTACTTGGCACCTGGGCAAGAGAGCCCTCGTGGCGCAGTGGTTTAATGCCTGTATTGCAGGCATTCAGTCACAAACCATAAGGTTGTGAGTTCAATACCAGCCAGGGGCTCAGGGTTGACTCAGCTGACATCCTTCTGAGGTTGCCAAAATGAGTACCCAGGGGGCAATTAGCTTACACATTGTAAACTGCTTAGGGTGTGCACTGATAAGGGGTATAGAAATGTACTTGCTATTGCTATTGTTATTGCTAAGAGACTGACATGGAAATCCTATTCAGCAGTTCTGTAGAGTGAATTTATATCAGCACAATTTTGCCAGAGGGATGCAATGCTGGAGTTAGGCCAGTTGTGCAACCCTAGTTAGGATACCAGCTTTGTGCAATTTCCTAGCATATGCAACTACTTCCATGATGATAGAGTCAACAGAGGGAAGGCTGGAGAGTACCTTTAATGTTTGCATAGAAGAGGGAATTTCAGCAGGTGTTGCATGCTACCTGGTTGCACAACAAGGAATAGCTGATGAAATTCCCTCTTCAATACAGCCATCAAAGGTATACAGTCTGGAGATTATCACTTAGGGGATGGGATGTCAGTGTCCCATCCTTGTCCCATTCCTGTCCTGTCATTCCTGCGTGATCACAGGAACAACTTTCAGACAATGTCACACTTATTCAGACATTATCCTGTCCAGAAAGCACAACTGACTTTCAGGTGACATCGTGCAGATCCTGTCATTGTCCCATAATGTTGTGCCAAGTTCAAATTTTTTTAAAAAAAAAAAAATATTTTCAAAAGTCCCACGTTCAAAAAGTTATTTTTTTTCTCTCCCTGTCGAGAAGTATTTTTCACAGATTTCTTCAATGAAAATAAAAGACAAGGGAGGCAAACTTTTACACTAATTACCTGCCATTTCAAACTCAATTTGCATGTCAAAAGGAAGTTTGGCAGAGGTTTAAAGAACATTCCTCTGCTAGACAAACCCAATATGAATGGTAGCTTTGCTTATGCAAAATACTCAAATCTGGCCATTGAATTAAAAACCAAAATTCCTACTCGTTGATCAAGAAATTTCTTCTCTTTAAAAAGCCTTCAAAATCTTCGGATGACAGATATTTCTTCTGTTTATTGAATTTCGATGAATATTCTTTACATCATTATTTTTCTGCCATTGTCCTGCCATTGAAGTGGCATTGCCAGGCATTTTGCATTAAAGGGAGTTTGCATTAAGGCAATGCCGATTCAGTGAAAGGATAATGATAGGATCAGTGCTATGATCTGAAAGCCTTTTGCACAATCACTGTCACAGATGGGATAAGGATGGGAGTGTGATCCCATCTCTGTCCCGTCTATGTGTGACAATCTCCTGTTTTCCATCTGGCAGGGTTACTTTGTTCATGAGCTCTAGCTCATTTTCCTAGCAGGGTTACTTTGCTGATGAACTCTAACCAGCCAAACTGGAGAGACTGGGTAGAAGGGTTTTTTTAGTATTAGTAATATAATAGGACAGTCTAAATGTATAGATACTCCCACCTGAAGGCTACCAAATGCTTAAACAGGAAAACATATTTTCTGTAAATAGGACTGTAAAACTAGAACAAGTGGCTGGAAAGTATGAGTTGCCACCTCTTCTCATAGCCTCTCATAAATAAATTGCCATCACAGCTTGCTTGCCATAAAAATACAGTGTTTTTTTTAAAGGGGGGGGGGATAGGTGAACTTGTCTCACTGTTTCCCTGAAGAGACGCCTATTGAAACTATACAGTTTAGAGAAATTAAAAGGGGAAGATTTATGACTTTCCTTCACTTCTCAGTATAATGAATAGCCCAGGGCTTTGTTATCATCCTTGTTTAAATTCCATTGTGAATGAGATACATGTATCTACATTTGTATGTTTTTATTTCACATGACTTTGAGAATGTCAGGCCCAGGTTAGATTACTGCAGTGTGTAGTATGTGGGGATGCTCTTGCAAACTGTTCAGAAACGTCAATCTGCTAAGCTGATGACCTGGACAAAGAATGCCACTTGCTTTTCCTCAGTCTTTAGTGAACCCTGGTCTCTAGAATAATAGCCCAATGCTCTTTCTATCCGCCTATTCCTAAGCCCCAATTTGCTTCTGTCCCTGGTTGGTAGACTCTTGGGGTTTAATTAAAAACAAAGCAGCTCTCACAAATCCAGAGTCTGTTTTCCCCAAAAGGAAGCAATAATGGTCTCAATATAGTGGTAGGCAACCTGGTGTATTTTGGATTGCAACACCCATCTTTGGCTTGGAGGGATGTATTGAAGCAGTAGTCCAAAACCTAGCTGGCACCAGCTTATCCATCCTTGGCAAAGCTAGTTTGACTTCCAGTAAAGCATCAACTCTAGGTCTATCAGCCCTAGCCTGAAAACCCAATGATAAATGATGGAAGTGCTGCAAGTCAACCACCCCTGCTATGACTAGAAAAGGAATAGAAGCCTACCAGGTACAGTTGTTGCCTGCTCATAGTCTTGCTTTTCTTTTAACACTTGTGTTCTCTCTGTGTGTGTGTCTGTGTGTGCATGCTCATTTGAGCATTTGCACAGGCCCTTTGTGCTGCATTTAGCTTAGAATCTGCAAATTTGTATATCCTGTCTATTGAGTTTATTGCACAGGCCCTGGAATGGGCCTGTTGCGTTCTGGAAGGGAGCGTTCCGGATGCATCCCAGAGGGGCCAATTTTTAGGAATGCTTCACAAGCATTCCCAATGACAAAAAACTAAAAACAAACAAAATGAGAATCATCTGAGAAACAGAAATAGGAGAACAAATAGGACAATTACTAGAAGAGTTTAAAAGGTTCAAAATAGCGATGAGACAGGAGATGAGAGAAAATAAAGAAGAAATAAAGGATGAGGTGAGGAAAGAGATAGATAAAATAGGAGGAAAAATAGAGAAAATATCAGGAGAAATTATACAAGTGAAAAAGGAAGTGAAAGACCTGAGAAATAAAACACAGGATTTAGAAAAGATATCAAGAATGGTAATGGGAAGACAATGTTGGGAAGAACAAAAAATCACCATGTTTGACTTAAAAAGTAGAGAAAAATGTGTGAAATTAAGAGGAGTATGCCCAAGACTTATATGAAATAATAATTCCACCTTTGGCTGAATTTCTGGATAGAAGAGGACAGAATGGATAGAATCTTTAGAATAAATTCAGCAATAGCAAGGGAAAGAAATCTGCCTCATGATATAGCAGTGTATTTGGTGAGAAATAAAATAAAATACAATCAATAATTAAAAATAGAAGGAAAAGAAATTAGTATATTTAAGGATGTTCCAGGTCTTAATTTTTGAAAAAAAGACAATATAAATTTCTAACAAGACTGTTGGTAAGAATGAATATGGATTATAAATGAGAAAAAATATAAGGAGTATCCTTTACCTACAAACAAAAGAGATATAGAGTAAACACAATAGAAAATGCAAAGGAAATGTATGAGAAGATCAGAAGAGAAGGGGAAGAGGAGGATAAAGAAAGGAAATTTAGGAACAAAACAATAAAGGACAAAGATTCTAGTAAAAAAGACACTATAGAAAATTTAGAGAAGACGGAAGGGGAGAAAGTTAGAAAAAGTAGTATAGGAGAAACAGGAAGACTCCAGAGTGAATTAAAAGAGACCTAGTGTTAATTTGGGATTACTTCCATTTTTTGCTCATCTTCTGTTCTTATTATAAATTTCCTATGGTATTTTTGTTTGAGGACAATTACTATATTTTAAAAAAGAAAACAGAAAAAAAGAATAGTGAGAATATGATTATAAAATTGCTGACATGGAATGTAAAAGATTTAAATTCTGGGGCAAAGAGGAGACAAGTGTTTCATTATGTAAAAAAGCAAAAACCAGATATTGTTTGCAAGAGACACATACTAATAAAAGGGAGATAAAATACTTAGAAAATGTTAAACATGGGACGTTATATGTTTCAGCCACAGAAAAGAGAAAGAAGGGAGTGGCTGTTTATGTAAATAAAAGGTTTAAGAGTAAAAAAGCATTTTCCAATGAAGAAGGACGATATGTAGACATAGAAGTAAGTATGAATGGTATGGATTTATTAATTATAGGTATATACACACCATTTGAGAAGAAAGAAAAGTTTTTCAAAGAAATTCAAGACAAGATATTAGAACAAAAATTAAATAATGTTATATTATTAGGAGACTGGAATGGGGTGATGGTTCCCAGATTAGATAGATCAGCTAGGGAAGGAAAGACAGGAAAGATTAAATTTAAAGGTAAGCTACCAAAGATAATAAGGGATATGATGGAAGACTGTGTACTGGAAGATGCATGGAGGTATAAACAAGGTACAGAAAAAGGGTACACTTTTTACTCAGCTGTACATAAATCCATGTCAAGATTGGATATGTTCATAGTATTGAAAGCAACATTACCAACTATAAAAGATATAGAAATACTTCCAAAAAACATTTCACATCATAATCCGGTCTGTTTAGAGTTAAATGAGCGGAAAAAAGAATAGCACTGGAGAGTAGATGAAGAACTGCTCAGGGAGGAAGAAATGGTTAAAAAAATAAAAAAGGAACTAAAGCTCTACTTTGTAGAAAATAATAAAGAAGGAATGAAGAAGAATTTATTATGGGACGTGAGTAAAGTGATAGCAAGGGGCATGTTAATAAAATATGGAGTCGAAAAGAGAAGAAAGAAAGAAAAATAAAAGATATAACAAGTAAAGTACAGGAAAAAGAAAAAGAATTAAGGACAGACCCAAAAAATAAGAGGTTAGAATTAGAAATTAAACTACTTCAAAAAGAACTGAATGAAGAATTACATAAGGAAACAGAGAAATAAATTAAACAGAATAAACAAAGATTTTTTGAAGAAGCAAATAAACCAGGGAAATGGTTAGCCCAAAAAATCAGAAAAGAAAAAAACCCAAAAAACTTATAACATAAAGATCAAGAGGATATAAAAAAAGTATTTGAAGATTTCTATAAAGAACTATATAAAGAGGGGGAAAAGGGTATAAAACATCAAGAAGAAATTAAAAAATATTTGGAGAATCAAAAAATAAAACATTTGACAAGGGAACAAAAAGAAAAATTAAATGTCCCAATATCATTAGAAGAGATAAGGGAAAAAAATAAAAAAGCAAAAAAAAAAAAAAAAAAAAAGGAACCGCTACAGGGCCAGATGGATTGTTGATAAGCTTCTATAAAGCATTTGAGGAGGAATTAATACAATATCTGCGTAGTGTATTCAACAATATCATAACAGAAGGTAAGCCAAATTCCTGGAATGAAATGAACATTACTTTAATCCCAAAAGGGAGAAAGAATGAGCTAGACCCAAAAAACTACAGACTGATAGAGCTATTAAACAATAACTATAAAATCTTAACAGTGATATTAGCAAACAGACTTAAAACTGTTTTGAAATAAATAATTCATCCAGATAATAATAATAATAATAATAATAATAATAATAGTTTATTTATAACCCGCTCCTCTAATGAAATACTCAGAGCGGGGGACAACAAGGTTTAAAAAGTACAAAGTAAACAACAATCATATCCCTTCACAACCACCCCCCCCTTAAAACTAGATTAAACGAAAGCTTGTTAAAATTAACAACAGTTAAAATTCATCAACAGCAGTAAAAACAAGGTGCAGTCTCATGGACAGTGCAAGTGCAAATCCTCAATGGATGAAATCAAGGGATTTAAGCAGGGGGACAACTAAGGTTAATTCCCCAGTTCCATTTGCATTTTCAGGTTCAGAAGTTGGTATTTCATTTATTCCCTCTTCAGGGAAAGGTCCACCGGAAGAGATGCATCTTTAAGGCCTTTTTGAAGCTGGCCAAAGATGTAATGAGACACATCTCGTCCGGCAGGCTGTTCCAAAGCTTGGGCGCGGTAGCTGAAAAAGTCCTCTGGGAGGTCTGCGACAGCCTAGTTTTCATAGGCTTCAGCAGATTCCTCCCAGAGGACCGAAGTGTGCTGGGTGGTTCAAATGAGAAGAGGCGGTCCCTAAGGTAAGATGGGCCTGGGCCATGTAGGGCTTTAAAGGTTAGTACTAACACCTTGTACTGTGCCAGGAAACTAATGGGCAGCCAGTAGAGAGCTTTAAGCACTGGTGTTATGTCAAAATGGATTCCTTTCAGATAGACAACTAAAAGACAACCATAGAACGGTAATTGATATGATAGAATATTTTGAAAGCCATAAAGAGAAGAAAGCTGCAATAATCTTCTTAGATGCAGAGAAGGCTTTTAATAAAGTAGGGTGGGAATTTTTGAAGGAATTGCTGAAACAGTATCAAATGGGAGATAATTTTGTTGGCTGGACTGAACATATATATAAAAATCAAGTAGCTTGGATAATTGTAAATGGAGAAAAAACTGAAAATATTGAAATTCAAAAAGGGAAAAGACAAGGATGTACCCTGTCCTCTCTTTTTTTCATAATGATACTGGAAGTATTAGTGAATAATATAAGAAGAAATGAAAAGATTCAAGTAGTTAAAATCAGAAATCAGGTCTACAAATTGAAAATATAGTGGATAACATGGTATTGTTTTTAGAAGATCCAATTAATAATATAAAAAGAGTAATGGAAACTTCGGAAAGTTTTGGGAACGTGGCAGAATTTAAAATAAAGAAAGAAAAAAACATTGATGATATTGAAAAATATGACTAAAAAAGAAGAAAAAGAAATGAATGATTTGTCAGGATGGAAAAGTAAAAAAAAAAAGTAAATTATCTGGGTATTTGGATCACTTAAAAATGGAGATCCTTTTGAAAACAACAATATACAAAAATGGAAGGAACTGAAGAAGGATTTAGAAAAATGGTCAAGAATACAATTATCTATATTAGGAAGGATCACCTTAATTAAAATGAATATTCTGCCAAAGCTAGTTTTCTTGTTTCAAAGTCTCCCAATAATAATTAAAGAAAAACGTTTTGCAGATTGCAAAAAAGGTATAACTAAATTTATATGGATAGGTAAGAAATCAAGAATAAAATGGGAATTAATGACAGACTCAAAGAAAAGAGGAGGATTAGGAACACCTGACATGAGGCTATACTATGGACTAGTGTGGCTAACGGATTGGGTCCTATTAAGAATGACAGAGTATTAACATTAGAAGGACATAATATAAAATACAGATGGCACACTTTTATGATATATGACCAAAAAAAGACAATAAAGAATTCAGTGATCATTATCCTAGGAGAGGGTTCTTAAATATATGGTTGCAATGTAAAAAGAGATTTTACATTAGGATACCATGCTGGACATTGCCACAAGAAGCATTCTTTGGTAAACATAAAATACAGAAATGAACTGGATCACATATAAACATCTAATAAAACAGGAGAGCAATATAGATGGTAAGATAAAAACAAAAGAAGAATTAAAAAGGAAGGAATAAAAATAGATTGGTTATCTTACAAACAACTAGAGGAGAGAGGTAAAAAAGGTTTTAAAAGTGAAGGTGTGGTAATGGATAAAAATGAATTAGATGAAGTATTGTTGGATACCAGTAGTAAAAAGAGAAAATTTAAAAGATATTATGACGTCCTTTTGGAAAGAGAACTAGAACAGGAGAAAATTAAAGAAACAATGATTAGATGGAGTCAATTTTTCCAACATAATATAGAATTAGAAAATTGGGAAAAATCATGGATATATACAAACAAATTTACTCTGGCCCAGAACTTGAAAGAAAATTATTATAAAATGTTATACATGTGGTATATAACCCTGGTGAAGCTAGCTAAAATGTATAAAAATGTTAACCCAGTGTGTTGGAAATGTGAAAAAAAAGAGGGAACCTTTTACCACATCTGGTGGAAATGTGGAAAGGCTCAAAAATACTGGGAAAATATACATAATGCAATTATAGAAATCTTAGATACATCATTCCAGATGAGACCAGAATTGTATTTATTAAATATCACGATGATGCTAGAAAAAAAGTGGAAAAATGATACAGAAATCTGGTACTATACATGGTAACATCCACTCGAATGCTCTATGCTCAAAACTGGAAATTAACAAAGGTACCTGCAATAGAGGAATGGTTAAAGAAACTGTTAGAAATGAGTGAGACAGATAGATAATCAAGAAAAATCAGAGAAGAAAATATTAGAGAAGACAATTTAGAGTCAGATGATGAATGGGAACAGATATGGAAATATTGGAACAAAAAACTGAAAGAAGAACGGGAGAATAATAAGAAAGTGTAAAGAAATAAAAAGAAAGGGACGAGAAAATTTAAAGAAAAAGGGAGAAGACAAAAGAGCGAAGTTAGAAGAAATAGTAAGGAAAGTACATGGTGAGTAAATAGCTTGTCCACATAAGGTTATTGCTCCAGCGAGAGGAAACAAATATAAGTGATATAAATATATGTTATCGTTTTTACTGTTATACTGATATAGCTTGTAATATATGTGTAAATGTGAATTAAAAAAAGAAGCATTCCCAAAAATTGGTCCCTCTGGGACAAATGTGGAACACGATGGGAATTTTTGGCGGCAGCAGCAGCGTTCTCCTGTGCAGTAAGATGCATTCTGTGCTGCCTCCTGTTCCCATCATGCTCCCTTTCATAATGCAACAGGCCCGTTCTAGGGCCCTGTGCGATAAACTTATATGTTAGGTTAAATTCCTACTTACAGAAACATTTATAGACACCTCACAATTTCTCTTTTAGTTCATTATCTGGGGAGGGAAAATAACCCAAGGCTGAATCTCTGGTAGGGGTTTCCTTCCAAATTCTTGGTTGAGTTACCCATTTGAGTAATGCCCCAGCCCAAAAGCTGGGCAGCCAGCTAATTCTCAGCTGACCTGGGAGCTAAACAGACTACCTTGAAATCTGCTCAAAAGCTGGGTTTGATGGCACTGAGCCCCAGCAAGTCATGTGTGTATTTCACTCTCTAATATACTGAGTTGTATTTGAAATTCAGCCTTTGAGTGTAATGAGGATGGTGAGGCAAGATAAATAAAACTAGACAACAGACAGAAGCATGAAAAACAGCCTAAGAAACTGCAAAATCTAATGAAAGCATAGGTGGTTCTTTTATTATAGGCTCATGTTCCGATTCATTAGAGCTTGGAACAGTTGTTGTGGATATGTGCCTTCAAGTTGTTTTTGAAACCTATCACAGGGTTTTCTTGGCAAGGTTTGTTTTGAGGGGGTTGTCTTTGCCGTTGCTGTCCTCAGAGGCTAAGAGGGTGTGACTCGCCCAAGGCCACCCAGTGGGTTTCCATGACCAAGCGGGGATTTGAACCCTGGTCTCTCAGAGTCCTAGGAGATTACCAGATGGGGAAAAAGACATCCTTGTCATGTCTTTTTCCTGTCCTTATGACGTGATTGCGAAGAGATTTTCATACTACATCACGCTTATCCTGTCAGTGTCCCATCATTGAACTGCAATTGACCACAATCAGGCAAATATTTTCATATGATGTCAAGCTTATCCTGTCATTGTCCCATCACTGAAGTGGAATTATCCTGTCATTTTGTATTAACGGGAGTTTGCGTTAATACAATTCCACTTCAGTGACAGGATAATTACAGGATAAGCACAACGTCTATGCAATGCTTTCACACGATTGCAATAACGATGGATTAAGGGCAGGAGAGTGATCCCATCCCTGTCCCGTCCCATCCCTATTTGATAATCTCCTTAGTCCAACATTCAAACCACTATGGCACACTGGCTCACTACAGTTACTCTTTTTAAATCACAAATCCTAGAATGTCCCAGGCAGTAGTCATGCTGGGGACTATTGGAACTGTATCCAAAAGAACAGAAAGGCAAGAAGGCAAAAGAACCAGTATCATGTTGTGGTTGGACTAAAACTCTGGGAGACCAGGGGCTGAATCTCTGCTCAGCCATGGAAACCCATGGAGTGATCTGGGACAAGTCACCCTTTCTCAGCCTCAGAGCAAAGCAATGGCAGATATCCTCTGAAGAAATTTTGCCTGTGACACATTCACCTTACGAATTCCATAGGAAATGACTTGAAGGCATACAAGAACAAAAACAATTTTCCTAGGCTTTGCTGCTCCTGTTGCTGCATGCTCAGTCTCAGACCTGCTTTCAGCAGTGCTCTACATTCAATGTGAGGAGACATTGTATTTCAAGTGTGCTTTTAGAAATAATGTAATGGATGGATGGTGGTTGGCTGGCAGGGGGTTCCATTTCAACAAGGAGCAATCGTAAATGATTCCAATCACCTGTAATGGTATTTGACATGCCATTTATTAGCATTTTGTAGCAGGCGCCCAGGGCCTCGAGGGAAGAGATTCTCTTTTAGCACTTCTGCAGAAAACAAATCTTATTACCAATGACTATTTAAAAGGAGTACTTAAAAACAAAAAACAAAAAGCTATGTGAGGAATTAAATTTCTTCCTCTTCCATGGCTTGAGGCTGGAAGTGTAGTTTCCTTGAACTGTCAACAAAGCAATTGGGGGGGGACCCATTTCAGCTTGCAGGTGACAAACAGGCCATGAAAGGGGGCTCTAGTTGTACCAACAGCATGTGCCAAAAGCAGAGTGATTTGGGGGCACCTTTAATACTTGACAAATTTATATACCCGAATATAAGTCGACCTTACGTATAAGGCGAGGGCAGGTTTTGGGGCCAATATTATAGATTTTGATATGACCCGTGGAAAAGTCAAAGGTAAAACTTAGGAGCATGTAACAAAGGATCTAATGAATGAAGCAAAGGATGCCAAAAAGATTAACAAAATTCCAAAAGGTATTACTGTTTGTGCTCAAGCTCGTACTACAGGCTGCATGGATGAGAGAGCTGGGGGGGGGGGTCAGTGCTTCCAGGACAGATTACATTCTTGCTTTTCACCTTTTTAAAAAATGGTTCCTTTTTTAAAAAAAAATAAGTTGGTTCAAAAGTACAATACTCATATTGACCCATGGATAAGTCAACTCAGGTTTTTTGGGTCAATTTTTTGACTAAAATCTATAGACTTATATGTTAGTATATATGATAGCTTTTGTGATGTCCAATCTACTTTCACAGATGCATGGAAAACAGTTTTAGAGCTTCAGGTTTGTATGCACAGCATACATGGTTGGGGGTGGCAACAGAGTGAAAATGGATGCAGAGAATGACAATTCCATAATTAAGTGGCCATGCTGGCAGTGCCATTCTGGGAAATGGAGTCTAGTGCTGAAGTTCTGTCCAGCAGTGCATAAGTACCTGCCAACAGGCCTCTGCCAGTATTATTGTATGCTGGAATGATGCTAGTTTACAATGTTTTGCAACTGGCAGCAATGCCACACACTTGTTGCACAACAGTGTAGTTTCATTCTATCTATCTATCTAACATGGAGGATCTGGCAACCTCCTAGAAAGCCTAACTGCATATGGAGTAGTTACATTGATGTAACACCACTTGTAGATCTCCAGTTAAGACACCACTGTTACATGACCTCCCAGAAAGGCAAGCACTCATGTGACAATATTCATGCCTGTGTTAAGTTACCAACAGGATTCAGGATTGAGCAAGTAATGTTTCCAATCCCATGATCATTTTAACTTCATTTTGCCCAAACTGCAGCAACAGGGATATTATTGGATGGTTATGTGCCCCCCCCCCCAAAAAAAAAAAGCTGTTGAGTGATAGTTTTTGAAGTCCAGGTGGATGGAAGTAGGATCCTTTACTTGGAGACAATGGCTGTCTGGAACCAAAGGACCACGACAGCTTTAATCCTGGTCACATTTTGTATGCATCTAAGTTCCTCTACAGAAATGGTTGGACATTTTTGTCTTATACAGAACAAACAAACAAACAAACAAACAGCTTCATTTATATACCGCTTCATACCCTTAAGGAGTGTCTAAGCGGTTTACAATTGTAAGCTATTTGCCCCCCAACAATCTGGGTACTCATTTTAGCGACCTCGGAAGGATGCAAGCCTGAGTCGAGCTTCAGCCCTTTGCTGGTCTTGAACTCGCCACCTTATGGTTTTGAGTGAGTGGCTGCAGTACAGGCATTTAACCACTGTGCCACCAGGGCTGAACACACCCATTCAGTTCACGGTTGTGGAAGCAGAATTGTGCCTGCAGTTGGATGAGGAACCATATGCGTATTTTGTTGCACAGTATCGGAATTTACTAATAAGGTGATGTTCTGCATCTACCATGTAGTTTTGTAAGGTTACACTCTGCAATGTAGGATCTTGACCTACTTTTCGCTACTATTTGTAATGTTAAATTATCCCCATGGATAACCCCAGCTGCAACTAGCATCTGGTCCTCCTCCCTGAGTGGACAGGTTGGACCAGCATCCAACCTTGGCCAGCACCTAGCAGCTGACTTAAACTGATGTGGACCAGGAGAATCTGGCTATCCTGTAGGTGTCCTATCCATTTCCATAGAAAAAGTATTTTGTTTTTCATCCCCATTTTATGGATTTTGTTGGTAGTGGTGTGTGCCTTCATGTCAACTCTGACTTATGGCAACACTAGCCTAGGTTTTTCTTGGCAAGATTTGTTCAGAGGAGATTTGCCATTGCCTTCTTCTTGAGCTAAGTGTATGTGACTTGTCCAAGCTCACCCAGTGGGATTCCATGGTTGAGTGTGGATTTGAATCCTGGTCCCCTGGAGACCTACCTAGTTCAGCACCAAAACCACTACACTATGCTGGTCTTTTTCATCCCCATATATGTATTAATCTGTTTATCTATGTCAGGATGCCCTTGTCACCTCCCCACTACCATTTCTTAAATGACAACAGTGTTTGCACTGTTTGCATTTCTGTTCCTCCCACCCAAATAGGTGTACAAGTATCTCCCAACCTACAGTCTACAAGTTTTATGCCAAATAAAATTTGTTAGTTTTTCAGATTCCACTAGATCATTCATTGCTGGAATTTCCCCCCAATCCATTTAGTCAACAAGGATAGAGTAGGCAAAGCACCATACAGCCTTGTGATTTTTAATCTAAGGATCTTGATTGTACATAGAAAACAAACGGTAATGATTTATAATGTTGCAAATGCTAATGAATACTAATTAGTGTTTTGTTTTTTTTCTTTTGTTTGTTGTTTTTGCTTTTCATAATAGGAAGCTGCTATCAGTTGCTGGATCCAGTTCAGTGATGGGGCAGTCATGCCCTTGGACATTTATGACATCAAAGACTTCTCGCTGGTGGCTACTTCTCTGAATGAGAAAGTGGTCTCTGTTCATCAGAGCCCCAAATTTAAATGGCCCCTCATTATGGCTGAATCTGAAGGCCAAGGTCTATTAGTGAAGGTGGAAATGGTGATTAGTGAATCATGCCAGAAATCAAAAAGGAAGAGCATTATGGCTGTTGGAACTGGTAATATCAAAGTCAAATTTAGCCAGGGTGGTACCAACAGCAGTGACAGCAGGCCCAGCAGGGCACGTGTGAACCTGGAAAATCGTACTAGCGATAGACGTCAGAAGATGACACTGAAGGAACGATCTCGACAAGATGGACCTTATTACAGCTCATCTATGGGTCAAGAGGAAACAAGAGGGACCAGTACTCAGAAATCAATTCTGAGTAAAAAGGAAGATCATGAGAGCCTTTTGGATGATGATGGCCATATGCAGAACATTCCATTAGACTTCACCAGCTTCCCAGCACAAGTGGATCTTCCTAGGAGTGATGGTGATTTAGAAGAAAATGACCTTGTAGAGACACCCAGGGGCCTAAGTGACTTGGAGATTGGGATGTATGCTTTGTTGGGAGTCTTCTGCTTGGCCATTCTCGTATTCCTTATTAACTGTGTCACCTTTGCTTTGAAGTACCGTCACAAACAGACCCCCTTTGAGGAGCAAGAAGGCTTGAGGCATTCTCATGATTGGGTGGGATTGAGCAATAGGACAGAACTGTTAGAGAACCACCTCAATCTCTCCACCCAGCAGGGAGAGTGCATTACAGCTGTAGATCGAGGGATGGACTTAGAAGAAAGCAAATACCTCCTTGATATCAATGCCCAGAAGAACCTCAATGGCCAAATCTTTCGATCCTCAGACTCTACCACATGCCCTGAAGGGAAGGAACAGAAGAATGATCAGGTCGCCTCACCTACCTCCAAGCGAAAAAGAGTTACGTTCACCACTTTCACCACCATCTCTTCAGATGATGGGTGCCCCACTGTCAATTCCATCTTGACAAGCAGTGAGGATGATATCAAGTGGGTTTGTCAGGACATGGACCTGGGGGAATGTAAAGAACTAAGGAAGTATATGGAAAGGCTACATGAAAATGCATAACGATACGCTGGAAACTGTTCTGTTTTCGTTTGTTCTTTCTTTTTCCACTCACCTTTCTGCCTTTAATTTGGGGTACTGGGAGAAATAAAACAAAACAATACAAACATTTGTGAACAATCAAAATGAAGCGGTAGAGGTCCTGAACAGAAACTCTTACCTGTGCCCAGTGGTTCTTAAGTAAGATGCTTGGGAAGTATTCTGATGCAAAGCAACATACATGGGCAAATAAAGTTTGTTTTAAAAAAGAACAAATTATTCTCTTTTCTGATCTTTGTAATTCAATACAGAATAACAAACTCCTAGCCCAAAACTCAGATATTCTGAAACTTCTTTAGCACAGTGGGCCCTTGGTATTGGCTGAGTTTTGAATCATAGAGTTGGAAAAGACCACAAGGGCCATCCAGTCCAACCCCCTGCCATGCAGGAACTCCCAATCAAAGCATCCCCAACAGATGGCCATCCAGGCTCTGCTTAAAGACCTCCAAGGAAGGAGACTCCACCACTCTCCGAGGGAGTGTGTTCCACCTATGGATAGCAAAACCTGTGGGTGCTGAGGTCCCATTAAATACAATGGCACAGTAAAATGGTTCCCTTATATAAAATGGTGAAATCAAGGTTTGCTTTTGGGAATTTATATTTTTTAAAATATATTTTCAAGCCACGAATGCTTGAATCCATGGATAAAAACCCCATGGATATAAAGAGCTGATGGCACCCCTTCTCAAGCAAGGTGTGGTGTAAAGCTACAACTTGGGCGAAAATAAATGAACAAGGCGATGAATCAAGGCTGTAAGGAAAGGATTAAAGGGGGTATCAATATCTTATGGGCTGATCCGGTTTCCCAAGTTAGGAATGTCAAAGAATGTGGAGGAAAACATTACCTTTTGGTGGGATTGTCATGCTATCATGTGCAATGGAGAGCGGACTCCCATTTGAAATAAATGAATTTGGACCATTTTGAGGGAGGAGTGTTAATTTTTAAATTTTGATTTTTTTGGCAGCATGAATTGATGAAAGGCACAGTTGCTGAGACCTAGAACTGTTAAGGGCCCCACTAACCGAGAACCCACAATGATTTCTTGGATTTCTCTTGCCACAGGTTTGAGGTAGATCTGTGACACATCAAGAGAGAGTGAACCTCCCATTGTGACAATTCAGAAAATTCTGGGACTGATTATCAGCTTAGTTCATCAGGGAGAAAAGGTATAGCCTAAACCTCTCCCTGATAAGCTATGTTACTAACTAAAAGGAGTTTTATTATATATACCTTTGGAATGGAATGCATGCCAGTGAATTTTAATATACATTATTTTAAACTAATTTTGGAATGAATGAATGATAGTGATTTTGATGATGCTATCCTTCAGTACGTATGCAAATACCTCTGTTAGGAGTGGTTTGATTGTGTGTTCCTGCATGTGTTGGACTGGATGATCTCGGTGGTCTCTTTCAGCTGTATGATTTTATGAAATCACAATTTGATATTACAGCCATCAAGTGAGGAAAGTGCACATATGAAGAAAACCAGCATGAGGTGTGGGATACTCTGAATGCTTTAGAAATACAATCCGATAAAGCTTTCTAATTCTTCTGGCATGTATCTCCTCTCTTGCTGGTGATCTGCTTCATCATTTGGAGATTGTTCACCAACTCTGAAAATAATTGCAAGTTAATAATAATCTGCATTGATCCAGAAAATGAGCTGCAAGGCAGCCAAAAGATTCAATTGGCGAACAAGAGTTATTTTTCCCATCAAGCCAGCTATGAAGATGAATGGCCGTCACCAACTCACAGTGCTGCAGTAAGTAACTGCCAAAAATACTTTCACACTTTGTTTAGGTAATGGATGAAACTTAGATGAAGCAAGGCAGAGAATGAGCATCCACTGTGTTGCACAAGTTAGACTTAAGTTACAGTCATCCCAAGGGGAAGGGAGGGAGGGTCAAGTGAACTTACAAATCAACCATTAAATAGAAAGCCTGAGAAGTTTGCAGCAACATCTTCTGGTCCTGCTATTAGGCAGGGCCAGAAGAATTCAACTGCATGTAGCAGAATTTCAACACCAGAATCAGAAATAAGCAGCTACTTATTTTATTGCTATTGCTAATTTAGGAAAGAGCTTGCCATTCACATTTTATTACTTCAGGCTTTCAGATGTTTTGGCCTAGCACTGCTCTTTGGAGGTTTGGGAAGAAAAACGTGGCTCAGCATTGTTCAGTACAGTTTTTGCATACATGGTCACTTTTCTTCTATGAGCTGGTTATGTGTTCTTCATTTGATTTCTCATTTGTATATGTTGTTCAGTTGACAAGTGTGTCACCTAATGATTTTTCTGGGGAATGAGGACTGAATGGTATAACATACATATAGATTCAGATTCAACTCCTGACATCTCCAATTAAAAGGACCTTAGGTAGTATGTTGTTAAATGTTAAATACCATTCACTGCCATAAAACCCATAAGCCACTAACGCTAGACAAAGATAGTAGGTGATGGGGAAAGATAGTAGGTGATGGGGTGTGGCCTGGTGTATTTTAGCTTCATGTGCTCTGGACCTCAGGCCAGTTTTTCTTGGACACAGTAGAACTTATGTTTTGCACATAGAGGATCACAGCCTTGATCCATAATATTTCATGTTAATGAGATCAGACTACATAATACTGTGCTAGATATGCAAATGGTCAGTTGTGATGTAAGGCAGCTACTTATGCATCGGTCAGCTGCTCCTGAACCTATTACCCTTGAGATGTTTTGGAGTTCAACTCCCATTATCTCTCATCATAGTCTGTTAGTAAAAGGTGATGGGAATGGTAGTCCAAAACATCTGAGAACGTAGGCATGGGTCAATGGGTCATTGCAATTCAGATTGAACAGCTGGAATATTCATTTTGCCTTCAACGCTATCCTTTTTAAAAATTAATATTTCATTAAAATTTCAAAGTACAGTGGGACTTCCACATTTGCTGGGGTTAGGGGCAGAGAACCCTCATTAAAGTGGGGGGGGGGGGTTAAAAACACACACAATTGTCTTAACTTTCTAGGAATCTTTAGATCCTCCAGAGTAACTTTGTGGTCAACTGCTGCCAGAGGTAACTTTTGTGCTGGAAAGCCTACAAATGCCTATACAAGTGTTCTCTCTAGAAATCTCTAGGTCCTCTAGCGTGACTTTGGGTGGACATTGACCACAGAGTCACACTGGAGGACCTAGAGATTCCTAAAGAGAACATGGAAAACCACTGAATAATTAAATCCACAAAAGTCAAAGCTGCAAATGCGGAGGGCTAACTGTACAATAAAAGATATAAAAGTTACAAGATAAATAAATAAAAAAGAACATAAAAAATAAAAAGTGAAGAACTGAAGAAGACAAACTGAAAACAATAAACAAATAAATTAATAACTACTATAGAATCAAAGAGTTGGAAGAGACCTCAAGGGCCGTTCAGCCCAATCATGTGCCATGCAGGAATACACAAGCAAAGCACTTCTAGATGGCTATTCAACCTCTGTTTAAAAACCTCCAAAGAAGGAAACTCAACCACTCCCTGAAGTAGCATACAGTATTTCACTGCTGAACAGCTCTTACCATCAGGAAGTTCTTCCTAATGATGAGGTGGAATCTCTTTTCCTGTAATTTGAATGCACTGCTTCATGTCCTAGTTTCTGGAGCATCTGGAAACAAGCTTGCTCCATCCTCAATATAACATCCCTTTAAATATTTCAACATGGCTGTCGTGTCACAAGCTTCTCTTCTCCAGGCTAAACATACTCAGCTCCCTAACATGCTTCTCTTAAGACATGGTTTCCAGAACTGAACACAACATTCCAGATGAAGTCTGACCAAAGCAGAATAGAATGGCACTGTACTATTACTTCCCTCAGTCTGTCTAGGCATTATACTTTTATTGATGCAGCCTAGAATTGCATTGGCTTTCGTAGCTGCTGCATCACATTGCTGACTCATGCTTAACATATGGTCCACTAGGAAGCCTAAATCTCTTTCACATGTGCTGCCGTCAACCCACGTATTCATAGAATCATAGAATCACAGAGTTGGAAGAGAACACAAGGGCCATCCAGTCCAATCCCCTGCCATGCAGGAACTCTCCATCAAAGCATTCCCGACAGATGGCCATCCAGCCTCTGCTTAAAGACTTCTAAGGAAGGAGACTCCACTACACTCCGAGGGAGTGTGTTCCACTGTCAAACAGCCCTTACTGTTAGGAAGTTCCTCCTAATGTTAAAGTGGGATCTCTTTTCCTGGAGCTTGCATCCATTGTACTGGATCCTGTTCTCTGGAGCAGCAGAAAACAAGCTTGCTCCCTCCTCAATATGACATCCCTTCAAATATTTAAACACAGCTATCATATCACCTCTTAACCTTCTCTTTTCCTTTTTTTTTTTTTTAAATAAATTTTATTGATTAAAAAAACATTCATTCACAATCAAAAAAACAGAACATTTGGACTTGATACTCGGTGATAATTATAATTACAAGCATTTTATATACATAGTTATACGTTCTTTAAATAAAACATTCTCAATAAAACCGTTATAATTTCTCTGCCATCTTCGTTCCATAGTGTTGCTTGACTTCTTGAGTAAATCATCCTAACTTCTTCCTCTCACTCAACCTTCTCTTACATAACCTACTTACTATCTCTTTCTTCTCCTTTCCTTATACTCCCAAATACACTCATGAACACTCTATCCTTACCTCTCCCTTCTTCTTCTCCTTCTTAATTAACCTACCAAACTCTTCTTCCACACCACCATTCATACCACTTCCTACTCATTCCTTGTCAGTTTCTTAATTGCATTAAACATTTGAAATCCCTGTGACTTTCTTCTATTTGTTTTAACTTGCTTTAGTGTCTTTCTTTCTTAAATGTATATATATATTTTTTACTTTGTTACTATGCTTTCCTTTACAACATCTTATCTATTATATACTTCCAAACAGCATATTCCAATAAAATAAAAAAGAAAACAAAAAAACAAAAAAAAAACAAAACAAAAACAAAACAAAATATGTCGATTCTTTGAGATTATCTCCTCAAAAGATATTTTATGTATGATGATAACAGAATAATATTTATTAATCTACACATTGTTCTAAGGCTACTCAAATTGTAGTCTCTCCCTCTCTGTCCCGTTTATTCAATTTGATACACCAAAGAAAAAGGGAAAAGAAAAGATCTAACTAATTCATACTTAACACAATAATAATGGCTGATCTCCGGTTTTGACAATCTTTTCCTCCGTATATTTTATAATTGGTTCCCAATATTTTAATACATCGTCTCTCGATTTGAGGGCTAAGTTTTGAGACAAAATATCCATTTCTATCGCATCCTGCAGTTTTATCAACCACTCTTCTTCATTGGGTACTATCTTTGTTTTCCAATATTGTGCATATGTAATACGCGCTATTGATGTCATGTAAAAGCAAATTTTCTCTTGTTTCTTGTCTATCTCTGACCCAGACATACTTAGTAGGTAAAACTCAGGCGTAATTTGTAGTTTTTTCTTTAAGATCCTCTCTATAGCACCATTTATCATTCTCCAATATTGTTTCACTTTTTTACATGACCACCAACAGTGGTAAAAAGTCCCAGGTTCACTTTCACATTTCCAACACGTATTAGGTATATTTTTATAAATCATTGCTAATTTTGTCGGGGTCATGTACCATCGTAAGTACATTTTATAAAAATTCTCCCTTATGTTTTGTGATTTAGTATACTTGTTTACTTTAACCCATATATATTCCCACTTTGACATTTCAATTGGATATCCTATATTTCGCATCCACTGTACCATTTGCCCTTTTACTACTTCAGACTCTTGATCTAAATTAATTAAAATTTTATAAAGTTTACTAATTCTTTTATCCTTATTGCTTAATAAAATTTTATCTAATTCATTATCCTCCTCTTGGAATCCTTGGCTCATATAATCTTTTTTAAAACGTTCTTTAATTTGTCTATAATTAAACCAGTTAATCTGAATCCCTTCCTTTTGAAGTTCTTCCCATGGTTTTAAGACCTAATTGTAATTTGTTTTTTTAATTAAGATTTTATAAGATAGCCATTTATTCCCCCCCATCATTTCTCTTCTATAAAACGCTTCTTGCGGTGATATCCATTTGGGTATACCTCTATAAAGTTTAGTTTTGTATTTCCGCCAGACTCTTAATAGGGGTTTCCTAATACAGTGGTTGTTTATTTTTTTATTGGCCTCTATTTTGTCATAATATAAATACGCATGCCAGCCGAATTTTAGCTCGTCTCCCTCCAGTTCTAGTAATTTATCATTTTCCAGTTTGATCCATTCCTGGAGCCAAGTGAGAGCGCAAGCTTCAAAATATAATTTAAAGTTGGGTAATCCTAATCCACCCTTTTCTCTAAGATCTTGTAATGTTTTCATTTTCACTCTTGGTTTTTTCCCATTCCATATAAATTTGGTAATATCTCTATTCCAAATTTGAAAAGATTTCTCTGACGTAATAATTGGTAACATTTGAAACAAAAACATCAATTTCGGTAAGACTGACATTTTAACCACAGATATTTTCCCTAGTAGCGATATTCCCAATCTGCTCCATTTTAATAAGTCCTTCTTGATTTCTTTCCAGATTTTATTATAGTTTTTATCATACAATTCTACCGTATTTTTTGAAATATTAATTCCCAGATATTTAATAGTTTTTTGTACTTGTATACCCATCATTTTACTCAGTAATTGTTCTTCAGATTTTGTCATGTTTTTGGTCAAAATTGCAGACTTACTATTGTTTATTTTACAACCTGTGGCTTCCCCAAATTCATTTAAGACTTTCAAAACCTCAGCAGCGCTCTCACTAGGATCGTTTAAAATAATAACCAAATCATCCGCGAAAGCTAATGATTTGTAAGAATGTTTTTTCTTTCTTATACCTTGTATGTTATTATTCTCTTTTATCTTGACTAGGAGTCTTTCCATTACAAGTACAAACAATAGTGGCGACAGTGGACATCCCTGTCTCGTTCCCCTCTCTATCTGAATTTTCTGGGTTTTGTCTCCATTAACAATTATTTTAGCCGATTGTTCCCTGTAAATTTGTTTTATCCATTTGGTATAATTCGGACCTAACCCTAATTTATCTATTAATTTATGTAAGAATAGCCAATTAACCGAGTCGAAAGCTTTTTCAAAATCAACAAATATTAAACCCATTTTTTGATCGTTATGACTTTCATAATATTCTAATATATTTAAAATATAACGTATATTGTCCCTCATCTGTCTTTTGGGGACAAACCCTCTTTGGTCTTCTCCTATCCAATCATTCAGGTAGCTTTTTAATCTGTTCGCCAATATTGTTGTTAAGATCTTATAGTCTTGATTCAGGAGGGAGATGGGTCTAAAATTCGCTGGGTCTTCTTTATCTTTACCACTTTTAGGGATGATTGTTATGTTGGCATCTTTCCAGGACTCCGGTACTCCATTTTCCAAAATGTCATTCATGGTTTTTTGTAAGGGTAGAATTAGCTCCTCTTGAAATGTTTTGTAAAATAAGGACGTAAACCCGTCGGGCCCTGGGGCTTTCCCGTTTTTGGCACATTTAATCACTTGTTCAATTTCTTCTTTCGTTATTGGACTGTTCAATCTAACAAGTTGTTCTTCTCTTAACCTGACATTTGGTAAGTCTTCCAAGTATTGATCTATTTTATCTACGTCTATTTTGTGTTCCTTATATAGATGTGTATAGAATTCTTGAAAGCATTCCTTGATCTCTTCATGTTGTGTGTGGATCATTCCTCCTTTCTTAATCCTATTTATTAGTCTCTTGTCTTGTTGTTGCCTAAGTTTCATGGATAGCCACTTGCCAGGTTTATTAGCATGTTCAAATTCATTTACTTTAGCCTTTTTTAACTTCTTATCAATTTCATAGATCATTTCTGTGGAGATCTGTTTTTGCAGGAGTTTAATTTCTAAATTTATTTTCTCATCCTGGGGGTCCTTCTCTAGTTCTGATTCTTTTAATACTAATTTTTCATTTAATTTTTGTAGTTTTTCTTTTCTTTTTTTCTGCCAAATAGAATTTTGTTGTATAAAAAATCCTCTGAAAACCGCTTTCCCTGCATCCCAAATTGTTGCCATTTTAAGTTCCTCATTCATATTTTCTAAAAAATAATTTTGTATCATTTTTTTGGCTCTCAAAATGATTTCATTGTTTTGTAATAGATCTTCATTTATTCTCCAATTATATTCCTTTTTAACTTTAAACATTGTCATTACTAAAGGATTATGATCCGAAAGGGTACGTGGTAGAATGTCTATACTTTTAATATAATTAGCCAGATTTTTAGAAATAAGGATCATATCTAGACGTGAAAAAGATTTATGGCGTTCCGAATAGAAAGTATATGAAGGTGTTTGATTATGAATATATCTCCAGCTATCCAACAAGCCTAGTTCATTGGTTAACATAAAGAAGGAGGAGGGTAGTTTACCTTGTTTCAGTTTGTTTTTGCTATAAGTTTTCCTATCCAAACTAGGATCAATCACTCCATTATAGTCCCCCAAAATCAAAATTTTATCATATTCCAGCTCTAAAATTTCTTCATACACCTTTCTATAAAACTTCTTCTTGTTTTCTTGTGGGCCATATATCCCTACAATTAGGACTCTATTCCCTTCCCATGTTACTTCTACCCCTATCGTGTAACCGTCAGTATCACTGAATACCTTTTTCGATTCCAACTGGTTATTAACATAAATTATAACACCCTTTTTTCTATTTTTGGATGCAGCAATATAGTCGTTACCTAATTTTTTATTTTTAAGGATTCTGCTATCTCTCAATTTTATATGTGTTTCCTGCAAGCATACAATTTCATATTTCCCCTTATATAAATATTGGAATATTTTTTTCCTCTTAATAGGTGAGTTTAAGCCTTTAACATTCCAAGTAATAATCCTCATTGTGTTATTATGTGTTATTATGTTGTTGTTGTTTTTTCTTTCTTTCCTTCTCCCCCCCCCCCCTCTTTTCTTTTTCTTTTTTCTTTTCCTTCGTTTCCCTTGGCTATGAAACTAAATAACTATTTCTGATTCTGAAGAAGGAGGGGGAGAAAAGAGAAGAAGAAGAAAAAAAAAACATTTACGACTTAGCTAACAATTGGGCTTTTGGCTAAGATCAAGTGTAGTATCTGTTCTTAACCTTCTCTTTTCCAAGCTAAGCATCCCCAGCTCCCTAAGGCATTCCTCATAGGGCATGGTTTCCACACCCTTCACCATTTTAGTCACCCTCCTTTGGACATGCTCCAGTTTCTCCTCATCCTTTTTGAATTGTGGTGCCCAGAACTGGACTCAGCTTTAAAAAAAGCTGTGAAGATATATCTTTTCCAGCAGGCCTTCCCGGGTAATGGCTAATTTTCCCTGCTCCAAAGCTACACCCAGAATCTTTCCAGCTTTTCCCAGCCAAACACCAGATGCCACCAAGGCTGCCCGAGAAAAATTGGTTTTAGACACTGTATTGTTTTTAATGTATCCTGTTTTAATTCTGCATTAATTTAATCTTATTTTAAGGGGTGGGAGGCAGGGATTGGGTTATAATATTTTAACTGTATCATTTTAATTATGCTGTACCCCGCCCCATTGCTCTCTCAGAGGGGCGGGTTATAAATAAAAAATTACTATTACTACTTACACAGTATTATTCCAGGTGGGGCCTGACCAAAGCAGTATAGAGTGGCACTATTACTTCTCTTGATCTAGACACTATACAATTAATGCAACCTAAAATCACATTGGCCTTTTTAGCTGCCACATTTGTGGTCTACTTGGACTCCTAGATCCCTTTCACATGTAGTTTCATTCAGCCAAGTGTCCCCCATCCTATATCTGTGCATTTCATTTTTCCACCCTAAGTGCAGTATTTTACATTTCTCCCTGATGAATTTCATTTGGTTAGCTGTGGCCCAGCTTTCTAGTCTATTCAGGTCATTTTGGACTTTCAACAATTGCCAAGTCACTCTATTTTTTCTAGAGAAATCAGGAATTTCCAGTCTCTTACAAATGCCTTTATGGATTTTTCAGCACTGATAATTTGTCCATTTCTGCCCATTCATTTAATTTTTTTCAACCTTTGTAGGTAGTGTTGAGATCCTCCATCTTTAGTTATATATTAATCTTGCAGCTGTAATCATATATTGAATAAACTAGCATAGTTCTTTTCCAGTTGTTCATCCATCAAACCCAGCAAAAAGATTCAGGTTTTAATTAAATATTAACCTTTAAAATCATTTAGCTCAAGGTATATATCTGTACCCAGAACTTTTAAGCTTTTTCACAAGTGAACTCAGTCATTTGCATTATCTAAATCCCCCATGTTATCTGGACTTCTGCTTCCTACCAGTAGTCCAGACAATTCGTTTCACAGAATCATTGAACTTTAGAGTTGGAAGGGAAGATCTAGTACAACCCTTTGCCAGTGCAGAAATCCATGGCCAAAGCTTACCTGAGAAATAACCATCAGGCCTTTATTTTAAAATCTCCTACAAAGCAGAGTCTACCACCTTTTGTGGTAGTCTGTTCCACTATTCCACCATCTCTTACCACCAGGAAGTGATTACTAATGTTCAATCAGAATCTCCTTTCTTGTAATTTGAATCCCTTGGTCTGGGTCCTGTCCTTTGGAGCATTAAGACGACCCAAGACCTTGATGACAGGCCTTGGGTACTGAAGGATGGCCATAATCTCTTCACCAGCTTCAACCTAACCAATTTCTTCTTAGGTCTTACTTCCAACCCTTTAACCATTTTAGTTGCCCGCCTCAGGACTTGTTCCAGTTTGTCAATATCCTCCTTCAAATGTGGGCCCTGGAACATGACATGACATTCTAGATGATGTCTGATCAAAGCAAGGGCACAATTACATCCCATAAACTGGACATTATACTCAAGTTGATGCAACCTAGAATTCCAGTGGCTTTTTTGGCTGCTGCATCACACTGTTGACTCACATTTCACTTGTGGTCTACTAGGACCCCTAGATCCTTTTCACATGTACAATTGTGAAGGCAAGTATGGGTGGGGGGGGTGTGTGATGAAATATTTGTATATTTCATTTTTCTTGCCTAAATATAATACATTACATTTAAATGTAATACTTTACACCAAACTTTACATCAGACTGGTACTCAAACTTTTTACCCTTGGGATACCCCTTAACAACTCCATGTGGATGTCGTGCCCACTCTAATTTAGTATATGAATTTAAAAAATATTTTGTTTATTTAATGTGTGTATTTTCATTTGCACATGCATGTGCATTAATATTTTGACATTTTATAAGGGAATAACATTGTTCAAATTAGAAAAATGTTTTTAAGTAAATTCAATATTTAACTCAACACATGTGTAAATTTTACACATATGGAAAAGGAGGAGGGATCATAGAAACATATAATCATAGAATCGCAGAGTTGGAAGAGACCACACAGGCCATCTAGTCCAACTCCTGCCATGCAGGAACTCTCTATCAAAGTATCCCCGACAGATGACCATCCAGCCTCTGCTTAAAGACCTCCAAGGAAGGAGACTCGACCACCCTCTGAGGGAGAGTGTTCCACTGTTGAACAGCCCTTACTGTCAGGAAGTTCTTCCTAATGTTGTTGTTGTTGTTATTATTATTATTAACCTTTATTTATATAGCGCTGTAAATTTACACAGTGCTGTACATACAATCTTAAATTAGACGGATCCCTGCCCTCAGGCTTACAGTCTAAAAGAGACAACACAAAAGGAAGAGGGGAAGGTGATGGGAAAGGGGGTGAGGTCCGGTGGTTCTTCTCTCCCTCTGGGGCCAGGACCAAGGCAGATGGACTGGAGGGAGGGCATGGCTTCTTAATACAAAGCATGTATTAATGTTGAGGTGTAATCTCTTTTCCTGGAGCTTGCATCCATTGTTCCGGGTCCTGTTCTCTGGAGCAGCAGAAAACAAGCTTGCTCCCTCCTCAATGTGACATTCCTTCAAGTATTTAAACAGAGCTAACATATCACCTCTTAACCTTCTCTTCTCTAGGCTAAACATCCCCAGCTCCCTAAGTCGTTCTTCATAGGGCATGGTTTCCAGACCCTTCACCCTTTTAGTCGCCCTCCTTTGGACACGCTCCAGTTTCTCTACATCCTTTTTGAATTGTGGTGCCCAGAACTGGACACAGTATTCCAAGTGGGGCCTGACCAAAGCAGAATGGAGTGGCACTATTACTTCCCTTGATCTAGACACTATACCCCCTTGAACAACTCTCACACTCCCTGAAGGTTCAGCCCCACCATTTGAGAACCACTGCTTTATTTATTTTCATCCCTGCTGAACATCATTTCATTAGCTTTGGCCCAGCACTCTAATCTGTTAAGGTCCAGTAGAACCTTGATTCTTTCTTCTGAGGTATTAGCCCTACTATTGTATCCTTTGATTATCATATAAAGAAGCAGCTAATGTGTTTTTAAAATGCTGAATTGTCTTTATGCAATGGCCAAGGCCATAGTATGGGTGAAATCGTCTGCAACTTCCACATGTTGCCATGTTGGCACCAACTTTTTGTCTTCCTTTGTGTTGATGTGTGCTAAAACCCCATCAACCTCTTCCCATAGAGCTGTAAACAGAAAGAGAGTAAAGTGGCTTAGATATATAAATAATAATAATAATTTATTTATAACCCGCTCCTCTGTATCCAATCGGAGCGGGTTACATCAATTAAAAATTACAAGATAAAACATACATTGCCCATACCCAACCACCTGCCCCTTAAAATAGAATTAAACTAGCATCAAATTAAAACAACATACAGTGGTCCCCCGGGTTACGAAATTAATTCATTCCAGCACCTTTTTCGTAAGCCGAAAATTTCGTAACCCGGGGCCTATTTTCCATTGAAAATGACTAATCCGTTCCATGACCCCAGATTGACCCTGCAAGTCAATGGAAGGTTACAATAGAGGCCTATTTCCTTAAGTACCCTACAATACACTCTAATAGAAACTTGCCTAAGGCACTAAAGAAGTTAAGAATGACTTGCAGGGCCAATCTAAAGAATAAAAAAAAAGATTTGCAAAGAAGCAAAGAACCAAAGTTGCCAAAGCCATTCAATGCACAGGCCTTTCCAAGGGCCAAGGACACATTGGAAGCAGAACAGAACCCCAGAAACCTTTGAAACTGCAAGGCAATGCACTCTGAACACTGTCTCAGCCCAATTTGCAAAGCACCAAAGAACCAAAGTTGCCAAAGCCATTCAATGCACAGGCCTTTAAAAGGCCCATGGACACGTTGGAAGCAGAACAGAACCCCAGAAACCTTTCAAACTGCAAGGCAATGCACTCTGAACACTGTCTCAGCCCAATTTGCAAAGCACCAAAGAACCAAAGTTGCCAAAGCCATTCAATCCACAGGCCTTTCCAAGGGCCAAGGACACATTGGAAGCAGAACAGAACCCCAGAAACCTTTGGAACTGCAAGGCAATGCACTCTGAACACTGTCTCAGCCCAATTTGCAATGCACCAAAGAACCAAAGTTGCCAAAGCCATTCAATGCATAGGCCTTTCCAAGGGCCAAGAACACATTGGAAGCAGAACAGAACCCCAGAAACCTTTCAAACTGCAAGGCAATGCACTCTGAACACTGTCTCAGCCCAATTTGCAAAGCACCAAAGAACCAAAGTTGCCAAAGCCATTCAATGCACAGGCCTTTCCAAGGGCCAAGGACACATTGGAAGCAGAACAGAACCCCAGAAACCTTTCAAACTGCAAGGCAATGCACTCTGAACACTGTCTCAGCCCAATTTGCAAAGCACCAAAGAACCAAAGTTGCCAAAGCCATTCAATCCACAGGCCTTTCCAAGGGCCAAGGACACATTGGAAGCAGAACAGAACCCCAGAAACCTTTCAAACTGCAAGGCAATGCACTCTGAACACTGTCTCAGCCCAATTTGCAAAGCACCAAAGAACCAAAGTTGCCAAAGCCATTCAATCCACAGGCCTTTCCAAGGGCCAAGGACACATTGGAAGCAGAACAGAACCCCAGAAACCTTTGGAACTGCAAGGCAATGCACTCTGAACACTGTCTCAGCCCAATTTGCAAAGCACCAAAGAACCAAAGTTGCCAAAGCCATTCAATCCACAGGCCTTTCCAAGGGCCAAGGACACATTGGAAGCAGAACAGAACCCCAGAAACCTTTCAAACTGCAAGGCAATGCACTCTGAACACTGTCTCAGCCCAATTTGCAAAGCACCAAAGAACCAAAGTTGCCAAAGCCATTCAATCCACAGGCCTTTCCAAGGGCCAAGAACACATTGGAAGCAGAACAGAACCCCAGAAACCTTTGGAACTGCAAGGCAATGCACTCTGAACACTGTCTCAGCCCAATTTGCAGACGCGATGTATGCAGAGCAGAAGGATCTGCATGCTGCACGCAAAGCCTACCAATAGGCGTGAAGATGCTGCCTATGGCGAGTTCTATTTAATATTGCCTATGTAATATTAATGGACAGGGATGAGGCATAAACTCTCTGTTGCCCCTCCAGCCTTTACTATATTGTTACGTGCTCAGCTAACATCATCATCACCATCATCATCATCATCATTATTATTATTATTATTATTATTTTCCTGCCTCTCCCTACAAAAAAAAACAGCTTCATTTATATGTCAGTTCATACTGGCTAAGCAGTGTCTAAGCGGTTTACAACTGTAAGCTACTTGCCCCCAACAATCTGGGTACTCATTTTAGCAACCTCAGAAGGATGCAAGCCTGAGTTGAGCTTGAGCCCTTTTGATGGTATTGAACTTGCAACCTTATGGTTTTGAGTGAGTGGCATTTAACCACTGCGCCACTAGGAATCAAGGCGGGATTGCAACACAAAATAAAATCATCATCATCATCATCATCATCATCATCATCATCTCCCATGATTTTACAAAATGGCTCCATAAAACAGCTCCCCAAACCTGTGTGTATGTATGTTCCCATCATGGAGGGTCATGTTTGAGTGAAGCAGCTACCATAGGCAGTAGAAGCTGGGGGAGGGGAGGGTGGCAGAAGCAAAATGGTGGAAGCCAGATGTGGGTGCACTGTCCACCTAAGCTAGTTGAGTGACCTCAGTTGACATGGAAGATGCTGTCTCACTGCCACAGCTGAAACAAGATTTACAGGCCACTCTGCCTCTTTGTTAGAGCCAGGGTATGAACAAACAGGCCAAAATAAAGCTGCCTCAGGTCACTTTGGAAGTATGCTATTTGAATGACACATGCATCTTAAGAGGCCGGAAGCTGTGCCAAAGCTGCGTTCCAGTCCCATACACACCTTGACATTTAGGACTCCCAGCACTCCTCATCCCACCTCATCCAACCATAGTGTTGAAAAAAAATTGTTTTCATTATTTGATACAAGGTTTGAAATGAGCCTGTTGCATTGCTCAGTATGTTGTGTGTTCTTTTTCACTATTCCTTTCTGGGGAAAAAACACAGGATCAATAAGAGAATGCCATGCAGCCTGAAAAATTCTGGCCAACATGCTTCTGAAAATGCTGTTTAAATTGAAGCTTGTAAAATAACTAGAAATATTATAGTTTTTGTGGGTGGGTGGGGGCATTCAGGCTACAAGGCCGTGTACTAGAAGAGTTTGAAAAACCCACAAAAAACTATGGATGCCGGCCATGAAAGTCTTCAACGTCACAAACTAGAAAGATTACTTGTTAAAGTAATGATGAAACACTGTTCTCCACTTGTATCATCTGAAATGTGACTTTATTACACCCATCTTGCAAAAGAAAAAATCTAAGTCATTAATCGGTAACTACGTTACTTTTGACCTCCAAGTTCTGCATAAGTGATTGTGGGAGTTTAAGTCTAAAACATCTGTCAGCCCAAAAGGATTCCACTCCAACATTTGTTTGGAGCACACAGGATGATCTCAGAAAGCATGAAAGAATCCTTATCACTTTGACAGTTGGAGCTGTCACTGATGTACTAATTTTCATTTGATAAATGTGAACAGATATTCTGTTTATGTTACTCTTAAGTTGGCTTTTACAGTGGGCCCCTGTTATATGCTGGGGTTTGGTTCCAGGATCCTCTGTGGATAACAAAATCCATGTATGCTCAAGTCCCATTAAATATAATGGCACAACAAAATGGTGTCCCATATATAAAATGGAAAATCAAGGTTTGCCATTTGGAATTTATACTTTTTGGGAATATTTTCAAGCCATGTATGCTCAAATCCGTGGATAAGGAGGGCCAACTGTAATGCATCAGGCCATTGGTTCATCTAGCTTTTTATTGCCTACTCCAGCCTTTTTCAACCTGGCATCTGACGTTGGACTCCCAACCCCCATAAGCTCCAGCCAACATGGTCAGGGTTGATAGAAGTTATAGTCTAAAACATCTGGAAGTCACTAGGTTGGGAAAGGTTAGTCTGATCCATCTGGTAGGTACCCTCCATAGACTCACATACAGAAGACCTTCTTAACATTAACTCCATATCCTTCTAATGTGAAGGTGAGGGCACTATGACTCTTCAGGTACCATTTCCCATAAACAGTCACCATACTGGTTAGAACTGATGGGAACTGGATTACATTGGGCAGGACAACAACAACAACAACAAAAATCTCAGACCATATTCCAAAGATATGTGGATCCAACAGATCTGTTCTAACACTAAGCTACACATCCTCCTTATTGCCAGGTCTTGCCAAAGGGCTCCTGTCCTGCTTACCTCTACTGAGGGCAGCACAGCAGGAGAATATGCAAAGGAATAGTCCAGAGTGCAGTCCAAAGGTCCCAAAGTACCAGTCAGTCCTGAATCAAAAAGCAAGGAACAAGAAAACTGGTTTTCAACTGCAAAGAACCTCTGCAGCTGGAGGTCTTTTAAAAGGGCTCTGCTTCTCTCAGCTAAAACCTATTAGCTCTCCTCTTGGCTTCTAGCCTCCAAAGACTCCTTGATCTGTCTTTGCTCCACAGGTTCTAGCAGCTGCAGCTTCCTGAACCTATTCTGGGACTGCAGATCCAGGCAGCCCTGGATCTGCCCCTGTTTCAGCCTCCTCCATGTCTTCAGAGTCTAAGGGCCCATACAGAAAGGCCAAAATAAAGCTGCTTTGGGTCACTTTGAAGGTATGCTGTTTAAATGACACACACATCTTTAGAGGCCAGAAGCTGCACCAAAGGTGCACTCCAGTCCTTAGGACTGGAGCATGGCTTTGGTGCCCCTTCTTGCCTCTTAGGACACATGCATCATTTAAACAACATAGCTCCAAAGTGACCCAAAGCAGCTTTATTTTGGCCTGTCTGTATGGGCTCTGAGTCCTTTGACTGTGCCTCTAAGTCAGTCCCCACACAGTCCATGACACCTCCAAAATCCCAATGTCAGCCCTTGAGAGTTTAGTAACTGCTGAAATCAAACCCAAGTATAAAGAGGAAGAGAAAGAAAGAGTTATAAGAAACCTTCTTCCTCTAGGGCATTCCCACTGTTTGTTCATTATTTTGTGGCCTTTTGTTCACTTGCATCCAGTCAGCCATTCTGCTGTTGCCAACCTCCTCACTTGCATGTTCTTCTCCTTTCCTACTAATTACTCCTTACAATCTGCTGGTATCATTCATCCTGTTCAGGTCCAATCAATACCTTTCCTCTTAGTGCTTGGCAAATGGTCCCTCCTGGCCATCAGCATTGAAGGTCAAGCTAACTTTTCTTTGTTTTCTTTGTTTTCTTTTTTTTTTTTTTTTTTTTTTTTTTTTTTTTTTTTGAGCAAATGGTATTAAGCCACCATGATTCAACTCAAGAAAAGGAAAAGATTCATGAGGGAGAACGTCTCTGCATACATGCCATGACATTTATGTGATTTACTACTGAGCCATCCCCACGCATCTCCCCCTACACACACACACACAAGCTTTGGAGAATCATATGGTTCTGTGCAATCTGCAAAAGCCTTGTCAAAGAGCCAAATGGGTGAATTGGCCAACCTTGCAAAGCTATTTTTAACAATAACAATGTCAATATGCTATGATAGCCCACTGCCTCCAGCTACCCTCTAGAATAAATGGATTTTAATTGGCTCTTGTACACTTTTCTTGCAAGAGTTGGTTTTGTGGTCACAGAATCATAGAATCATAAGGATCGTAGAATCAGAGTTGGAAGAAATCACAAGGACCATCCAGTCCAACTCCCCTTGCCATGCAGGAACTCACAATCAAAGCATCCGCAACAGATGGCCTCTGTTTAAAGACCTCCAAAGAACTTCCAAGGGAGTGTGTTCCACTGCCATACAGCTCTTACTGGCACGAAGTACCTCCTAACGCTGAGGTGGAATCTCCTTTCCTGTAGCTTGCATCCTGTTCTCTGGAGCAGCAGAAAACAAACTTGCTCCATCCTCAATGTGATACCCCTTCAAATATTTAAACAGGGCTATCATATCACCTCTTCACCATCTTCACTGCGCCGTGGCAGTGTCATCATGGTGGCCCCCGTGTGGAAGGGAGGCCGCCATTATGGTGCTGCCAACACGTACTAGGGTTCTGGAGCGTGCAGTTGGTGCACTCCCCCAAACCCTAGAATTGGCTCCAGGGTGCCGCAAAGCGTCCGTTTGTACCAGGCCATAATCTACTCCAATATTTATAAGGTACTGGGCTAAATAAGCTGGAGGTACTAGATCCTGTCTGATTTGGAAGCTAAACAGGGTCAGCCCAGGTTAGTACTTGAATGGGAGACTGCCAACAGATATCAAGTGTTGTGGCCCATATTTTAGAAGAAGAAACTGGCAGACCACCTCTTGAGTACTGGTTACCTAAGAAAACCCTATGAAATTCATGGGGTCACCATACATTGACAGGCATCTTGAAGGCTACACACACACACACACACACACACATAGAATCACAGAACTGAAAGAGACCTCAGGGCCATCAAGTGCAAACCCATGCCATGCAGGATAATATGGCACCATCAAAGCACAAACAAAGGACCCCCAATAGACTGCCATCCATCCTCTGTTTAAAAACTTTCAAAGAACGAGACTCCACCACTTTCTGAGGCAACATGTTCCACAGCCCAACGGCTCTTGCTGTCAGTAAGTTCTTCCTCATGTTTAGGTGGAATCTCTTTTCTTGTAGCTGGTTCTGGAACAGCAAAAATAAACTTCTTCCATCTTCAGTATGACATCCTTTCAAATATTTAAACAGAGCTATTATATCACCTCTTAACCTTCTCTTCTCTAGGCTAAGCATATTCATCTCCCTAAGTTGCTCCTCACAGGTTATGATTTCAAGACCCCCCCTCTGGACACAGTCAAAAACATCCTTTTTGAATTGTGGTGCTCAGAACTGAACACTGTGTTCCAGGTGAGGCTTGACCACAGTAGAAAAGAGTGGTACTGTTACTTCCCTCAGTCTAGATACTATACTTCTATTGAAGCAGCCTAAAATTGCATTACCTTTTTTAGCTGCTGCATCACACTATTGACTCATGTTCAACCTGTGGTCTACTAGGACTCCTAGATCCCTTTCACATGTACTGTTGTCAAGCTAGGTATCCCACATCCTATACCAGTGCATTTCATTTTTATTGTCCAAGTGTAGTACAGTGGTCCCCCGCCTTACGATTCCCCCGGGTTACGAAAACCCCGGGATCCGAAGGCGGCGGGACCGCCATTGTATCCCCCGGGATCCGAAGGATCCCCTGGGATACGAAAAAAAAAGCGGAAAAAAAGTCACGCAGCCCCTTTAAATGGCTGTGCGGTCCGTCCGCGAAAGCAGTCCCCCGGGTAACGAAAGCTTCCAGGTTACGAAGGTAATCCCGGAACGGATTACCTTCGTAACCCGGGGGACCAGTGTACCTTACATTCCTTCCTGTTGAAATTTGTTTTGTTAGTTTTGCCCCAGTTTTCTTATCTCTTAAGGACATTTTGAATTTTGATCCTGTTTTGGTCACAATGATTCAAGAAGGACAAGCTGGAAGGTGTCCAGAGAAGGACAACCAAAATGGTGAAAGATCTGGGAACTATTCCCTATAAGCAGCATCTTAGGGAGCTGAGTGTATTTAGCCTGGAGAACAGAAGGTTAAGGGATGGCATGATAGTCATCTTTAAATATTTAAGGACCTTGGGATTATTGTTGATCATAAATTAATCAGGAGCCAGCAGTGTGGTGCTGCAGGAAAGAAGGTGAAAGCTGTTCTAGCCTGCTTTATCAGAAAGAATAATTTCCAAGTTGAGGGAAGTAATAGTCCCACTATAATCTGTGCTGGTCAAGCTCATCTGGAGTACTGCATTCAGTTCTGGGTGCCTCATTTTAAGAAGAATATAGACAAGTTTCAGTAGGGTCCAAGAAGGGCAACGGGGATGATAAGAAGTATGGAGAACAAGTCATATGAGGAAAGGTTGAAGGGGGCAGACCTCTACTCTGTCCCAGAGATCTTATGGTTTTGATTTACAAAAGATTAGATTTCAAGTGAACATTAGAAAGAACTTCTTAACCACAAGAGATTTTAGCTGGCAATGGAACAAATTGCCTAGAGGTGGTTGGATCTCCTTCAGCCTTCTTTCTGAATCTGCTACCACAAAGGCCTTGGAGCTTTCTTCTACTGAATATGATAACAGTGCATTGATGATCTCTGGAGGGAGTTTCCAGTTATTATCTGGGATGGTTCTATCAGCTTGGATGAAGGCCAGAAGAGATGGATTAGACTTTAGTCCTGCTGAGGGATTGGGATTTATTATTATGCCCCGTTTCTGGTCTTAAGTCCTCATTTTTTGCTTATTACACTTTTCTCACCCTCTGATCCCTTCAATTTTCCACTCCCTTCCTCCCCCTTCCTTGGACCCAATGTTTTCACTTTCTGGGGCTTTGAAAAGCTCAAAATAACTTGCCCAATTCAGGCCGCTCTTGAGAAGTTTAATTTTCCTAATGCTTGTTGGAAATCTCCTTTTCAGAATTTGCAGGGATACTCTGCTAAGGTTCTTAGCTTGATTGCTTCAGAGACGAAATGGCGCAAGTGACTTGTCAGCAAAGTGGAGTGAAAACACACCTCAAGACTGATATGCCAACTTCACCCTTTCTTGGAGATGAGGGACCTGGAAACTGTTGTACATGCTTTGGTAACCTCACAATTGAATTACTGTAACATGCTCTACATGGGGCTACCCTTGTGCCTAACTAGGAAACTTCAAATGGTCCAAAATATGGCAGCCAGGCTTGTTACTGGGACATCAAGGAGAGACCATATAACTCCTGTCCTTATGTCTCTCCACTGGCTGCCGATTAGTTTCCGGGCACAGTACAAGGTGTTGGTTTTAACCTCTAAAGCGCTACATGGTTTGAGTCCATCTTATCTTAGGGACTGCCTCTTCCCATATGAGCCCCCCTGCACGCTTCGGTCCTCTGGGAGGAATCTGCTACAGCCCATGAAGACCAGGCTGTTGCAGACCTCCCAGAGGACATTTCTGCTACTGCTCCCAGGCTATGGAATGGCCTGCCGGACGAGATGCATCTTATTGTATCCCTCGATTGCTTTAAGAAAGCTTTAAAGATGTATCTCTTCCGGCAGGCCTTCCCGGACAATGACTAATGCCGGCTCCAAAGCTCTCGAAAGCTTATTATTATTATTATTATTATTATTATTATTATTATTAGACAGAAGGTGTTTTTAACCCTCATTTTGGGGCAAAGAACCCATTATGACAAGGCTTGGGGAATGTGCCACCCTCCAGATATTACAGTACTGTAACTCCCATCATCCATAGCCCTCATAATGAGGGTATTTGGGAGTTACAATCCAACAACATCCAGAGAGCCACACTTTCCCCCTCCCTGCCTTATGGCTAGTCCAGCAAGCGATATTTGCTTAGAGACCAGATTGCTATTTGTCACCCCTAGCATTCAACCTCTGAAGCTCACCAAAAGTGTAGTAATGGGTTGAATCCAGACTAAATACATTGTACATTGTCCCACTAATTTCAGTAGAAACTAAGTTATGACTAACGTTTCACATTGACACAAGTAGGACAAAACTAATCTAACCTCTCTTGGACGCTGACCTTCCCTCCCTCTTCCCACTGCTTTGGGACTCTCTAGAAGCAGCAGCAGCACCTTCAGCTCAGCAGGGAGAGGGGCGGAGCTGGAGCAAAAATCAGGACACCAGACAGCATCCCATCAGCCTTCCTCCCCTCTGCCACCTTTGAAC
Source organism: Urosaurus nigricauda (assembly GCA_034509955.1). Lineage (NCBI taxonomy): Eukaryota > Metazoa > Chordata > Lepidosauria > Squamata > Phrynosomatidae > Urosaurus > Urosaurus nigricauda. Next base: position 5,162,104 of record JAOEGL010000014.1, read on the forward strand.
CTGGGACATCTGGAGGCCCCCATAGTTACCCTTTGTTCTCTCTCAGCTCCCTTATGTCTTGGGATCACCAGTCCATTCCATCCAGCACTGTTGGACTGTATCTTTATTTTTCTGCTTTTCTCCTTTCCACATTTCCTCCTGCCATCTGTCTGTCACTCAAACCTCCCTCCCCCATGGCTCCTCGGACCTCTCCTTCTCCCTGTCTCATCCCTATTCGCCCCCTCCCTATCTCCCAACTCCCATTCTCTTGCGCTCTCTGGAACTGCCGCTCCGCTGCCCCAAAAGCTACAGTGATCCATGATCTTTTTCTGTCACATTCTTTTAATCTTCTCACCCTCACTGAAACCTAGCTTCCGGCCCATAATACTGTTACCTCTGCTGCCCTTTCTTTTGGCGGTCTTTCTTTTACCCATACTGGCCACCCTGAGGGTCGCGGAGGAGGGGTTCGGCATCTTATTATCTAAGTCTTGCCAGTTTCAGGTTCTCTCTCCTCCCCCCAGCTATTCTTTCTTCTCATTTGAATTACACTCCATTAGACTCGTTTTTCCAGTCCAACCCCCTGCTATGCAGGAACTCCAAATCAAAGCATCCCCGACAGATGGCCATCGAGCCTCTCCTTAAAGACCTCCAAGGATGGAGACTCCACTACACTCCGAGGGAGTGTGTTCCACCGTCGAACAGCCCTTACTGTCAGGAAGTTCCTCCTAATGTTGAGGTGGAATCTCTTTTCCTGAAGCTTGCATCCATTGTTCTGCGTTCTAGTCTCTGCAGCAGCAGAAAACAAGCTTGCTCCCTCTTCAATATGACATCCCTTCAAATATTTGAACAGGGCTATCATATCATCTCTTAACCTTCTCTTCTCCAGGCTAAACATCCCCAGCTCTCTAAGACTTTCCTCATAGGGCATGCTTTCCAAACCCTTCACCATCTTAGTTGCCCTCCTTTGAATCCTCTCCAGTTTCTCCACATCCTTTTTGAATTGTGGTGCCCAGAACTGGACACAGCATTCCAGGTGGGGCCTGACCAAAGCAGAATAGAGTGGCACTATTACTTCCCTTGATCTAGACGATATCTAGATGCAGTCTAAAATAGCATTGGCCTTTTTAGCTGCCGCATCGCACTGTTGACTCATGTTCAACTTATGGTCTACTTGGACTCCTAGATCCCTTTCACACGTAGTTTCATTCAGCCAGATGTCCCCCATCCTATATCTGTGCATTTCATTTTTTTGTCCTAAGTGCAGTACCTTACATTTCTCCGCATTGAATTTCATTTTGTTAGCGTTGACCCAGCTTTCTAGTCTATTCAGGTTATTCTGAATTTCAATCCTGTCTTCTGGAGTATTGGCTACTCCTCCTAATTTGGTGTCATCTGCAAATTTGATAAGTATGCCCTCAATTCTGTCATCCAAGTCATTAATAAAGATATTGAATAGCACTGGGCCCAGGACAGAACCCTGTGGGACCCCACTGGTCACTTCTCTCCAGGATGAAAAGGAGCCATTGTTGAGCACCCTTTGAGTTCGGCCAGTCAACCAGTTACAAATCCATGTAACAGTTACCTTGTCTAGCCCACATTTTACAAGCTTGCTTGCAAGAATGTCATGGGGAACCTTGTCAAAGGCCTTACTGAAATCAAGGTACACTATATCCACAGCATTCCCTTCATCTACCAAGCTGGTAATTTTATCAAAAAAAGAGATCAGATTTGTCTGGCAAGACTTGTTTCTCTGAAACCCATGTTGGCTTTTTGTGATTATGGCATTCCCTTCTAAATGTTCACAGACTCTCTGCTTAATGATCTGCTCTAGAATCTTTCCTGGAATTAATGTCAGACTAACTGGATGATAATTGTTGGAATCCTCTTTTTTTTCCTTTTTGAAGATGGGGACAATGTTTGCCCTCCTCCAGTCTGCTGGGACTTCTCCTGTTCTCCATGAGTTCTGAAAGATTATTGCCAATGGTTCCGATATTACATTTGCCAGTTCTTTTAATACCCTTGGATGTAGTTCATCTGGTCCTGGAGACTTATATTCATTTAGGTTAACCAACTATTCCTGTACTATCTCTTTACTTATTCTGTACTGAAATTCCCCTATTCTGTCTTCTTCCCCATTATCCTTAGGTTGAGCACCCTTTGCCTTTTCTGAGAAGACTGAAGCAAAGAAGGTGTTGAGTAATTCTGCCTTTTCTCTGTCCCCTGTTAGCATTTTGCCATCTTCTGCACGCAGTGGCCCTACTGTTTCCTTCTTCTTCCTTTTGCTTCGGACATACCCCAAAACCCCCTTTTTATTGTTCTTAACCTCTCTAGCAAGCCTGAGTTCATTCTGTGCTTTAGCTTTTCTGACTTTACCCCTACATGTGCTGGCTATTTGTTTGAATTCCTCTTTTGTGATTTCCCCTTTTTTCCATTTCTTATACATGTTCCATTTAAAACTTAGCTCAGTTGAAAGTTCCTTAGTCATCCATCCTGGCTTCTTGAGACACCTCCCATTTTTCTTCCTCATTGGAACTGTTTGAAATTGCACCTTCCGTATCTCCTTTTTGAGAAACTCCCATCCGTCTTGAACTCCCTTCTCTTTCAGTTTTCCTGACCATGGGATCACCCCCAGTATTTCTCTAAGTTTATTGAAATCAGCTCTTCTAAAGTCTAGAATGAGTGTCTGACTATGCCTGGCTTCCCCTTTCCGCTGTACAACAAACTCCAGGAGAACATGGTCACTTCCACCTAAGGATCCAACCACTTGCACTCTGTTGACTAGGTCATCCCTGTTGGTTAAGATCAGATCTAAAATAGCTGATCCCCTTGTTGCCTCTTCCATCTTTTGGACAATGAAATTGTCTTCCAGGCAAGTGAGGATTTGGCTGAGTTTGACTTCCAGCAAATATCAGGATAGTTGAGGGAGTGTATTCCACTCTGTATTCCACAATCCAAAGAGATTTGACTCCTCTACACTCTGAGGGAGTGTATTCCACTGTTGACCAGCCCTTACTGTCAAGAAGTTCCTCTTAATGTTGAGATGGAATCTCTGTTCCTGGAGCTTGTATTTCAATGTAACAATTGACCTAATGTGCTTCTTTCTACAGCACAGTACTCCACAATCTTTCTGTGTAAATTGCTACTCGGTCTAACAGTTAATTGCCAAAGATACTTAAACCTGTCAATTGAAGGGCTTGCAAATTACCAGTTTTATGCCAGCCTCTCCTCCCCGCTTCTCTTTTTTCTCCCTCCTGGAAGATGGGAAATCACCCATGATCAATAAATCAAATAAACCCTCATCTTGCCTCCCTTTCAATAGGAAAGTCTCCCAGTTGTTTATTACAGTTATTACATTATCTGCAATAGACAGGCAGAGGCAACAAGAGGGAGGGAAAGTGACAGGATGTTCCAAAAGGAAATTTAATGAAGTGGTTCCAAATATTGTATAAAAATAAATGAAGTGAATAATGAAAGAGCACATCCTGGATCCCTTTTGACAATAACCATTGTGCGAGTTTTTGGAGGCGGAAGAGATGGATGGGTGAAAGTGAATGTGCCACTGCAGCACATTGTAGAATGGAGAACAATAGACAACATTGAATGACGACTGTATTTCAGTTCAGTCATTTTTCACACCTGAGAAGAAAAATGGAAGAGCATTTGGAGGGCTGGAAAGATGCCCTTGGCCTTTTTAATTTCAGTGGGCAATGTGACATTTTTTTAATTTTCTTTATTGAGATTAAAAATTAACCATATATACAAACAACTATACAAATCGTACTCATGCATTATATTGCATCTTGCCTTGAGTACATATTATAGATATTGAGTATATATACATACAAACTTTCAAGCAAACACTACACAAACAAAAATGAACAAACAAAACATGTGGCGTTTGAGTGCCAGTGGATGAAAGGTGGCCAAGGCCAGGGTGGGAATTGTGTGGCCCTCCAGATGTTGTTGAACTTCAACTCCTAGCATTTCTTACCATTTTGGTTAGGGAAGCTTGGAGTTGCAAGCCAACAACCCTTGGAGAGCTGCACAATTGCCAGCCTTGCCCAAGATTATTACATTAGCATTCTTTAATTAGCTCTATTAACCAATTAGCCAAAGCTAACAAAATGAAAATCAACACAGAGAAATGTGAGGTACTACACTTAGGGCGGAAAAATGAAATGCACAGATATAGGATGGGAGACACCTGGCTGAACGAGACCACATGTGAAAGGGATCTAGGAGTCCAAGTAGACCACAAGTTGAACATGAATCAACAGTGTGATGTGGCAGCTAAAAAGGCAAATGCAATTTTAGGCTGCATCAATAGAAGTGTAGTGTCTAAATCAAGGGAAGTAATAGTGCCACTCTATTCTGCTTTGGTCAGGCCCCACCTGGAATACTGTGTCCATTTCTGGGCACCAAAATTCATTTTTTTAAATTTTTATTTTAATGTTCATGTAACAATCCATAAATAGGACAATACAATACAATACAACAATAAACAAACTACAACAACGTTATTGACAATTGCAAAAATAAAATTAAAAAAAGACAAAAAATACTTCCAAAGACTTCTCTTTACCGATTCATAGTTTCTTCTTGGATGCATATCTTCTTTTTCCTTTGTTTGGAGTATATGTCTTCCCTTCTTATTTTCACAAATTAAATTTATATTTATAATACAACCGAAGTCATATCATAGATTCTAATAATATAGTTCTTATTCGCAAATATTTAACCATTTTATACATCTATCAACAGGTCCCTCCCCCGCTTTTTTTTATATACACTATTGTTTTTTCCCACTCCTTTAATTTGGCTTGCTCAAAGTTTTCCTTTAATTTTTTTGATAATAAATCAATTTCGATCATATTAGTTAATCTGGAAATCCATTCATCAATTTTTATTTCTAGTTTGCTTTTCCAATGTTTTGCATGAACTAACCTAGCTGCTGTTAGCATATTAAAAAATATTTCCATGTTTGTTTTCAATATTCTCGTCTATCATATTCAGGAGCAGTATCTCAGGTTTGAATTCAAAGTTTAAATCTAATATTTCCTTTATACTATCAAGTATTTCTTTCCAAAAGTTTTGTGCTTTAGGGCATGTTCACCAAAGATTGAAAAAAGTCCTTTTTTCCCTTCCACACTTCCAGCAAACATTTGAGGTGTTTTTGTATATTTTGCTTAATTTACCTGGGGATAAATGCCATCTGTATAGGATTTTATAAAAAATTTCTTTAACATCTTGACTATTCGAGTATCTTAAGCGGTTTTTCCATGATTTTCCCCACTGGTTGAATTTTAAAGGGTGGCCACAATCTTTAGCCCATTGTATCATATTATCCTTTATAAGATCTTCCTCTAGGTATATTTCCAACAATTTTTTATAGATTCTAGATAAAGGGGCAGGTTTTTCTGAGCAGATGGTTTCATCTAAATCAGTTCTAACTCTTGCTATACCATATGTTTTAATGTCTAGTTGAAACCTTGCATTTAGTTGATGGTATAAAACCATCTGCAATCAAATCCCTTCAGTCTTATTTGTTCTAAGCTTTTTAATTCATAACCATTGTTAACTTTCCTCAAGATGTTGCTATATTTCATCCAATCATCAGTTCCCTGAGTTCCTATTCTGAAAAAAGCCTCATGCGTTGACACCTATAAAGGTATTTGAGAACATATCCTTTTTAAATATTTCTTCCAGATTTTATAGATTGCTGCTCTGACATAATGGTTATTGAAATCATGATTAGCTTTGACCTTATCGTAAAACAAGTAAGCATGATACCCAAACTGTAGTTCTGATCCTTCAAGTTTTAATAGTTTTTTATCTTCTAATTTGATCCATTCTTTTAGCCAAGTGAGAGCACATGCTTCAAAATAGAGTTTCAGGTTAGGGAGGGCAAAGCCTCCTCTCTCCTTCGTTTCAAATAGGTATTTTTGCCTGATTCTGGGTCTTTTCCCTGCCCATACAAAATCAGATATTTGCTTCTGCCATTGTTTAAATACTATGTCATTTTTAATTATTGGAATAGTCTGAAAAAGGAAGATAAGTCTGGGCAAAATACTCATCTTCACTGCTGATATTCTACCTAAGAGGGATAATTTCAGATTTTTCCATAAATTTAAGTCTTTTCATTTCACTTTTTTACATAGTTATTTCTGAACAAATCTGCATTTTTACTTGTTAGTATTATACCTAGGCCTTATTGCAAATATTATATCCTGTTTTTTTCTTTTAGACTCTTTTGTTCCGATTCTGACATATTTTTAGTGATCACGTTAGTTTTTTTCTCTGTTGATTTTCAATCCTGAAATTGCTTCAAATTTTTCCAACATATCTTGTATTTGATTGACATTGTTTATAGGGTCTTCCACCATCAGAGCAATATTGTCAGTAAAGGTTCTGATTTTGAATTGGTTCCCTTTGATTTTACTCCTTTAATATTGTCATTATGTTTTATATTTTTTAATAAGTATGTCAAGCACTAGTATAAACAAAATAGGGGAGAGGGGGCAGCCTTTTCTCAGTTCTTTTGCTTGAATTCTTTATGAAATATAAACAACAATACCTCTCTTTTTTTGCTTAAAGGCTGAAACAAATTCCGTTCCCAGTTTTGGGTACTTCAATAATTTCTTATCTTTATTGCAGATGTGTGTTTCCTGTAAGGTTACAATATCACATTTTAACTGTACTAAGTCATAAAAAATTCTTTTCTCTTCTTTTTATTATTCAATCCCTTAACATTCCAAGAAAGGAAAGTTAAATCTTTTATGTTTGACATTTCCTTCCCAATCAATTATAATTGTTTTGTATACTAATTCCCTTCTTCATCTTCTGAGTCTGCATCTTTGTTGGAGGTGCCAAAATGTTCTTCATCTTCAGAATGTGTCTCTTCTTTTGGCTTGTCTTTCTAGTCTTTATCTTTATCAGCTGATCTTATCTTATCTTTGTAGTTATGCATATGTTGTTTCTCTCGATCCTTTTTTAATTCCTTATTGCATCTTTTCCAAAAATCTTTAGCTTTCTGTATAGCTTGTACTACCTTTGTTTATATAAAACTGAAATTTCTTCCAGCTTTTCCCATTTATATGAGATATTATTTTTTGACAACAAAGATGTAAGGAATTTATATTCTTCTCTTTTTCTCAGTATTCTTTTGAGAATATCCTTAAAGATTTTCACTTCTTCTTCATCAATTAGGAAAGATCAATTACTTGATCCTTTGTTCTTTTCCTCAAAAAATATATTATAATATCTCAAGGCCATCCTTTGTCTCTTGCCACTTGGGAGTTCAATCTGTAGATTTTATTAATTTCCCAACTCAAGTCTTGTATCAGTATTTCTGTATATTCTGCTAGTATTGGAAGAAAATAATCATACAGATCTTCTCCTTTGATTTCTTTTACTCCACGAATTTTTAAGCAGTTCTCTCTCTGTTTTTGATCCTCCAATGCCTTTTCATCTAATCTTCTCTCTAATTCCATTTGTTCAGAGTTTTTCATACTTATATTTTCCTCCATCATTTCTGTTGTTCTTCCAATTTGTCTAACCTTTCCTTAGCTTTATTCACATCTTTAGTTATCTCATCTAAAGAATTCTTGATTTCCTTCAATTCCAACTTCATGTCTTGTTTTCTATCTGCCCTCAACATTTTCATCTCTTTTTTCATGTTTTGTTCCATTTCCATCTTCATTTTTCTAATTTCTTCCAAAAAGAAAGTTTGATCACTAGATTGCCTTCTATGTGATTACCTTTGCGATTGTGAAGAGGTCATAGAAAAAGTATGTTTTGAGGTTGCCATATTTCTCCCAGTCTGTTTCTTTTGTGTCTTTACTTTGGTTCAATTCAATCCAATTAAATTCAAGTTGATTTAATAGATTTAAGTCAATTTTAGTCAATTCAGTAAATCCAATAAGATCAATTTGATAAATTCAAAATGGCTTGATGTATTCCTTATTTTCAAGTCAATCCAGTAATTCAAGTCAATCCAGTTCCATTCCAGTCAATTCAATAAATTCAAGTCAGTCTAGTAGTTTCAAGTCAATCCAGTTAGGTCCAAATCAATTCAATAAATTCAGCTCAGTCCAATAGTTTGAAATCAGTCCAATTATGTTCAAGCCAATTCAGTAGTTTCGAGTCTGTCAAATAGTTTCAAACCAGTCCAGTTGGATTCAAGTCAATTCAGTAGAATCAAGTCAGTCCAGTAATTTCAAATCAGTCCAATTTGATTTAGGTTAATTCAATAAATTCAAATCAATCTAATTGGATTCAGGTCAGTTTAATAAGTTCAAATCAGCCCAGTAATTCAAGTTCAGTCCAGTAGTTCAAGTCAGTTCAAGTTCAAATCAGTCCAGTAGTTTCAAATCAATTCAATTAGATTCAAGTCTATTAAACACTGGTACAAGAATTAGGTTCAAGTCAATTCAGAAAGTTCAAGTCAGTCCAGTGGTTTTAGATCAATCCAATTAGGTTCAAATCCATTCAATAAGTTCAAGTCAGCCCAATAGTTTAAAACCAGTCCAATTAAGCTCAAGTCAATTCAATAAATTCAAGTCAGTTCAGTAGTTTTAAATCAGTCCAGTTTGATTTAGATCAATTCAATAAATTCAAGTCCAATAAAACCTGAGATCCTACTCGGTCCAAAAGTTTTAAGTCAATTCAGAAAAATTCAAATTGCCTAGTTGTATTGCTACAATTAATCCAATCAGTTCCAGTTAATTAGTTACAGTAGAATCAAATTAATCCAATTAATCAAATTAATCCAATTGATATAGACTGATCAAGTTAAATTTTAATCCATAGGGTTGAGTTCCAATTAGTCCAGTTAATTTTAAGTTCACACAAAACTTTCTATTATTTAAATCAAATTAATTGTATTCATATCTTCCCAATTATATTCTTGTTCATCCTCTGACAATTTATTTTAAGTCAGTTCATTTTAAGTCAGTTTAATATACAAAAGTTTCACGAACTATATTTATAATTTTATATTTTTTAATCACCAGTTCATTCAACTTTTATCATTCACCAATTTCAATTCATTCGCTATAAATCATTGCATTTAAATATAGCTCATTGAATTTAAATGTAATTTCTTAAACTTAAAAAGTCCTCCTGAGTTTTCCAAGTCTATTCTATTATAAGCTCCTGAATGAATTCCAGTTCTTATTCCAAATTAAATTGAGTGAAGATAATTAATGCAGTTTTTTAGTCTTTAATACTGTTTTTAATAAGCAAGTTCTTGAGGGTTTAATAGTTACCTTTAATTAGATGCTCTTTCAGATGGTGTTCCTTTTGAGAAGGGGAAAAGGAAACAGTTGTTTGGGAAAGGAGGGAGAGGAGACTCTTTTTCTGTTTTTGTTTATATTATTAATGCAAATGAGCTCTTCAAAATTTATTTATTTATTTATTCTTCTCTCTTCTCTCTTTCTTTTTCTCTTCTTGTCTGTGTTAATTTTGACCAAGCATTTTTGAATGTCATGTTAAGTTTTTTTAACCTTTTCCTTAAATCAGTCTTCCTACATATATCTTCGTGTCTCTTTCTCCCCTTTCTCAGCTGTCTACAATCTTCTTTCTTGATACCAGCTTTTGCTTTACTGTTTGTTTTCAGCTTCACTTGCTTGTCGGGTTCTTGTTTTTGATATATTACTGTCTCAGTAATAGAGGGGTCTTCCTTCCAACAAAAAGAAATTCTTGCTTACCCAATTGAAGACTATAGAAAAAAAGGGTGGCATTTGGCGTTAGCGGTTCAAGCCGCTGCGGCTCCTGCTGTGCTGCTGGGGATTTCCCTTTTGCTTCTCTCCTGGCTTTCTCTGAGCTTGCCTCCACTTTCACTCCCAACCTGGATAGCTTGCTCCCAGCCAAAGAGAAGTCTCTGTGGGCTCCACTGGAGCCCTCATGCCAAAGGGGGATTTAGCTGGAAAAATTCTGAGTGTAGCTATGGAGCCGGGAAAATTAGCCGTTATCCGGGAAGGCCTGCTGGAAAAGATATGTCTTCACAGCTTTTTAAAAGCTGAGTCCAGTTCTAGGCACCACAATTCAAAAAGGATGTGGAGAAACTGGAGCGTGTCCAAAAGGAGGGCGACTAAAATGGTGAAGGGTCTGAAAACCATGCCCTATGAGGAGCACCTTAGGGATCTGGGTCTGTTTAGTCTGGAGAAGAGAAGGTTAAGAGGTGATATGATAGCCCTGTTTAAATATCTGAAGGGATGCCATATTGAGGAGGGAGCAAGCTTGTTTTCTGCTGCTCCAGAGGATGCAATGGATGCAAGCTCCAGGAAAAGAGATTTCACCTCAACATTAGGAGGAACTTCCTGACAGTAAGGGCTGTTCAATAGTGGAACACATTCCCTCAGAGCGTGGTGGAGTCTCCTTCCTTGGAGGTCTTAAACAGAGGCTGAATGGCCATCTGTTGGGTAGGCTTTGATTGGGAGTTCCTGCATGGTAGGGATTGAACTGGATGGCCCTTGTGGTCTCTTCCAACTCTGTGATTCTATGATTCTATGAAATGTGAATAGGAGTGACCTCTGGTCACCAAAGAACCCTACTGGGATGGTTTGCTGAAGGTTAGAAGATGCCAGATATGGTCTCCTAAACCCTCAGCACATTCCCTCTCCTTAAACACATATTGAAAATATACCCTGACTGGCAGTGGCTCTTTGGGAATTTAAGTAGGGTTCTTTCCCAAGCCTACCTGGAAGTGCCAGGGGTGGAATCTGGGATCCTCTGCAGCCAAAGTTGGTGTTGTCAGTCAGCAATGGACCTTCCTTCCCCATGGAACAGATAGTAGAATCTATAGAATTTTAGGATTATATTGTACTAAAAAAATCTCTCAGAAACAAAGTTTTGACTTTAGTGGAACAAATTCTTTTCTGATGAAGGGAATAGTTCACTTTTTCTCCCTTGAGTCCAATTCGAAGTTGTCTGTAACCACTCTTCATTACTATGTAAAGACTTCAGGATCTAGCCAAACACCTGATGCAAAGGGGGAAAAGTTTGTAGAAAAGTTTGGAAGGTGTTAAAATGGTGGCACATAACTGCTTTGAGAGGGAATTCTAGGTTTAAAGGGCAGCGGAGGGACAATAGTATGGGTCACTAACATGTGTTTTCCTATTGGATATGAGGAACTACTGTATATACTCATGTATAAGTCTAGAAATTTAGGTCAAAATTGACCCCAAAAACCTAAGTTGACTTATCCATGGGTCAATATAAATATTGTATCTTAACTCTTATTTAAAAGAAGGAACCATCGCCTTGTGAAAGAGAAAAGTATAATCGGTTTTGGAAGCACCAATCTCCTCTTCTTTCTCATCCATCCAGCTTTAAGGGTGAACACAAAAAGTTATGGCTGCTGGAATTTTTGTACATTCTTTAACATTGTTTTCCTTTGCTTCATCCTTTAGGTCCTTTGCTATATGCCCCTAAATTTTACACTCCACTTATGCACAGGTCTAATCAAAATCCATAATTTTGGCCCCAAAACTTGCCCTCAACTTATACATGAGGTCGACCTGTAGTCGAATATATATGGTAGTCAATCCCATAGCAGAGGATGGTTGATGCAAAGGGACAAGGGAAGCTTTTCTTTAGATGTTTTCTCCTGGGGGTCTAATTGAAGTTGCCACTTTGAACACAAGGCATCCCAGCCAAGAAAACTTTGATTTAGAGGGCAGCCTTTCTCCTTATAGTCCTGGCAATGCAGCATGTGCCCAAGAGTGTGGGGGCACATATATATTCCCTGCAGGAATATAAATTTTCCTCCCATGACACATCAGCAAGCTGCTGAGCCAAGCTGTGGTCCTGCTTTCCTTTTTTCATTCTAATTGCTGTAAGGACAGATTCCTTCTTTCAGGAGTGGAAAGGAGGGAGGGTGGGAGAATACGGTTGAAATATTGCAGGGACCATAAATTTTGCAAGGTCATGATGTTTATTTGCCTGTTTGAGCTACATTTGCCCCTGTGTTTATAATGCAACTCATTCTTGAAATCCTGTATCCTGATTGATGAGGTTATATTTCATCTAGAGGCTGCTGGGTCAAACCACTTATCTTTTTTTATTATTTATTTATTTTGGGTGCCAGCCATTACCAGCATCCTGGCTTTACGGATGGCTTGTTAATTATAGCTTGTCAAGGTTTTTTGTACTTACTAGTTATTTGCTTTCCAAAACTGTCACATATGAGAAAGAGGCATGCTATTTTCAATAGTGTACATTCAAAGTAAAATGCTCACTCCAAACTTTTATTTCCTGGAGATTCTGATACTTGTGATGCTGTTACTGCAGAAGCTAAGGTACTCAAAGTGGTTGGTTGGAGGCAATAGCTTAAATCCTATTATTACTCCTCACCAGAGTAGACCCATTGAATCAACTGGATTTACCCACGTATCAGCTCACCATTCAATAATGGATTCAACGGTTCTACTCTAGTGGAAACTAAACAGATTTCAGCAAGTGTGTGTGGAGGAGTTAGGACTTTGTCTGGACCGTTCACAGAAAAACATTCTGAAATCAGGTTAAATTATGTAAAGTGAGAAAATCTGCATAATTTCTCTTGTTCTTAACATTTTACTCTGATTTTAAAACAAATATTTAGAATGATTCCCTATGCAAGGAATGAAATCTTTCCTCCGAGTCCTGTAAATGTTTGTGTAAATGACTTTCTGGTTTCTGAAATATGTGCACATGTGTGTATACACACACACACACACTTATTTATTTTCTTGCAAAATTATTAAGCATGCCTTCGGCCTATAAAAAGCCCCGAAGGTGACATGCAATTAAAACATCTTGAAAACAATTAAGGAAACAAGTTAAGAACATATAATCTTTTTTTAAAAAAAATACACAGAGCGTAGTTAATTACATTTAAAATCATTCAAAAGCCAAGGGCAATGGAAAAGATTTTAACAACCCATTTAAAACTAAACATACGCTGACCTAGTCTAACTATCCTAACGAGGGAGTTCCACAATTTATTCAGTTGTTTATTCATTAGATGTCTGTCCTACATTTCCTCCAAGGAACTTAAGCCCACGACAGTCCCCTGCCCAATTTTTCTTCACAACCAGCCTGCAAGGCTAAGAGAAGAAGAGAAAGGAACTAGCCAATGTCTCCCAATGAGTTTCAGAGCTCACCGGGGATGTAAAATGAATCTGGAAACTCACCAATTCCAGGGAAACCACTACTTCATACTGGTGACAGGGTCTACCCTCTATTCTTACTAATGCTTGTTTGGCAGTAGGATGTAACAGCACATGCTTTGGAGTATGTTGAAAACCATGTGCAAACTCATACATATGGCCAAGGGTCCAAACAGACAGGATTGGAGCATGGCTTTAGCGTGGCTTCCGGACTCTTAGGATGCATGCATCATTTAAACAGCATACCTCGAAAGAGACCCGAAGCAGCTTTATTTTGTAGTTTTTTTGTGGAGCTTTCAGGCTATGTGGCCACGTTCTAGAAGAGTTCCTTTCTGACATTTCACCAGCATCTGTGGCTGGCATCTTCAGAGAATGATAGCCTGGAAAAAAGATTGGCTATATATATCCTGTGTGACCCTGGGAAGGAAGGAGTAATTTGCAAATGTATTGTTCTGTTGCTAATGGCAGTCCTCAGGGTGGGAGGATATGCAAACAAGGATTAATGTCTGCTAACTGGTGCTCATTGTCTGCTGGGAATCCCCTGGCCTTAGGCTGTTGCTCATTTGCATAGGTTGAGTCTTGAACTTGCTGTCCTTCAGCACTTATAGCCAAGCCTTGTTTACTCTCAGGGTTTCCTCTTTCCTGTTGAAATTGTCCAGGTGTTTATGGATTTCAATGGCCTCCCTGTGCAATCTGACATGGTAGTTGTTGGCATGGTCCAGAATTTCAGTGCTTTCAAACAGCATTTTATGCCCAGGATGGTTTATAGCATGTTCTGCTACTGCTGATTTTTCCAGTTGACCCAGTCTGCAGTGTCTCTCATGTTCCTTGATTCTTGCCTGCACACTGTGTTTGGTGGTCCCTATGTAGACCTGTCTGCAGCTGCATGGAATGCGGTGGACTCCAGCGGCTGTGAGAGGGTCTCTCTTGTCCTTGGCTGAGTGTAGCATTTGCTGGATTTTTTTGTAAATCATTTGAAGGTTGTGTTTCTTCACCACTTTTCCTATTCTATCTGTGACTCCTTTGATCTATGGTAAAACTATCTTCCCTTTGGGTGGTTGCTTGTCTTGAGTCTTCTGGGTTTTTCTAGGCCTAGCAGCCCTTCTGATGTCTGTGCTGCTAACCACAAAACAAAGTTTGTGCAAATCCAAGGTTCTTCCACCAAGACTGTATGGACTTCCCAACATCCACAAGGAGTCCATTCCACTCCGACCCATAGTAAGTGCCATTGGATCCTCCACATACAACTTGGCCAAGTTTCTGGCCACGTAACTTCAAACCTTTTAAAATACTGGGAAATGAAGTATCTCATGGTCTCTTTGCACATAGAGTCATAGAATCATAGAATCATAGAGTTGGAAGAGACCACAAGGGCCATCCAGTCCAACCCCCTGCAGTGCAGGGACTCCCAATCAAAGCATACCTGACAGATGGCCATCCAGCCTCTGCTTAATGAGCATGCTTTCTCTATTGTGATGGAACTGTGACACACACAACCTCTAAAGGCCCCTATCTAGGCTTCTTTCTGCCTCTGTATTGCACGGCTGCGCTAGATGGCAGCGTAGTGTCAAAGCTGTCACTTTGAAGGTCGACTTGTTGCTGGACTTGTTGCTGGAGGAGGGAGCAAGGAGCAAATACAGTTGCAGCAGGGGAGGAAAAATGGACAGGAGAAATAACAGCCATCCAGGGACTAGCTGTGCTGCAAATGCATGTTCTCAAACCCCATCAGAGTGTGAGTTCATCAGGTCATGTCACCTGTCAGGCTAATCGGAGCTGTTAATCACACTTCTGTGGTCAGGGAATGGTGCTTGACAGGGTCAAGAGCCGACCACAGTCAACAGCTTGTTTATTTTCAGTGGTGCTTGCAGGGAACATGGGATGTCTGGGCCTTTTTGGAAAGGCTGGTATTTTGACAAAATCAGGTGCTTGGGACATCTTGCATTCTAACCCAAAAGGAGAGTCAGAAAAATGTTCTGACCCTGAAGGCTAAGTTGTTGATGACAATCATAATCATAACATGCCTAAAATTGTTAGGCACTTTTATAAATGCAGTTAACCCAAGCCATGCACTCGCACTTACATACACTCCGAAAGCAGGGATGGGAGAAGCTCATAGTTTCAATTTTGTTATGTGCCTCAAAATCCCCCTCTAACTTCCCTCCATCTTTTTTTTTCATATCATGGTGTGAGACTTTGTGATGTTGTTTTTCTATGATATAGAAATTGGAGCCCGTTTGAAAAGCCTTTCCCTCTTGTGTGCATTAATGTCTGCCCTTTACTCAGTGTACAGATTTTTCCCTACTGACCTTTCTTCACCACCACCACCACCACCACCACCACCGCCGCCACATATAGTGCCACTCTAGTCTGCTTTGGTCAGGCCCCATCTGGAATACTGTGTTCAGTTCTGGGCACCACAATTTAAAAAGGATGTGGGGAAACTAGGTTGTGTCCAAAGGAGGGCGACTAAAATGGTGAAGGGCCTGGAAACAATGCCCTATGAGGAACAACTTAGGGAGCTGGGGATGTTTAGCCTGGAGAAGAGATGGTTAAGAGGGGATATGATAGCCCTGTTTAAATACTTGAAGGGATTTCACATTGAGGAGAGAGCAAGCTTGTTTTCTGCTGCTCCAGAGAACAGGACCCAGAACAATGGATGGAGGCTCCAGGAAAAGAGATTCCACCTCAACATTAGGAGGAACTTCCAGTAAGGGCTGTTCAACAGTGGAACACACTCCCACGGAGTGTAGTGGAGTCTCTTCCTTGGAGGTCTTTAAGCAGAGGCTGGATGGCCATCTGTTGGGGATGCTTTGACTGAGACTTCCTGCATGGCAGGGGTTTGGGCTGGATGGCCCTTGGGATCTTTTTCAACTCTACGATTCTATGATTCTATATATATATTTCAATTGTATGCATTTGAATAATGCATTTAGGTAGAAAAAAATGATACTGAAAAAATACTGAATGATTACATTTAGGTAACATCACCTAGTTTGGTCCCTAACCCCAAATACTGGAGCCCTGGGCTAACCTTTCAGTTAGGTGAGTAATGCATCATTCACATAGAATATGTTCATAAAATGTATGCATGGGGCTTAGGCAACTTAATGTCCTAGTGGGAGGTGTGAAGGTTACCATTTACACTAGTAAACCAGCTAGGAAAACACACAAACAAACAAATAAAAACAGAGATAGAGAGTTTTGCTGATTTTTTAATGGATACTATTTCTCTTTTCTGGTATCACAAAGGCAACAGTGAATAAGAGGATAAGATCTCAGGAATGTTCTGTGCCAAAAACATGTCTGGGCAGGGGGGGGGGGTCCTTACCAAT
Source organism: Urosaurus nigricauda (assembly GCA_034509955.1). Classification (NCBI taxonomy): domain Eukaryota; kingdom Metazoa; phylum Chordata; class Lepidosauria; order Squamata; family Phrynosomatidae; genus Urosaurus; species Urosaurus nigricauda. The sequence continues at coordinate 5,178,563 of JAOEGL010000014.1, forward strand.
CATCTGGTGAGGCCAAATCAGGCTCCTGGGCAAAGGAATTGTCCCAAAAGTTAGGAGCAACAAATAAGAAGATCATGCTGAACTGTTTGGCAACTTTAGCCCCCCCCCCCCCCCCCAAAAAAAAGAAGGAAGGAAGGAAGGAAGGAAGGAAGGAAGGATTTGGCTCTATCCTGGCCCAGGATTTCACCCTTATCCAGACTAATCTTCATCTCAGTTCTCACATTCACTCAAACACACATGTACACGTATATATCTCCTAAAGACATATTTATGTGCTAAGCAGTTTGTCAGGCTTCTAAAGATTCCATTAACCATTTATTTGTGGCAAGTATCAGCCAGAGTGAGTATTTATTTATTTATTTATTTATTTATTTTAAAAAGTATGATATGACTACAGTCATAGTCTTTTGATGTGAGGCATGCCGTGGCAATGAAATGGCATGTTTTGAATAATTCTATATCTCTTTTGCTTGCTGGAATTTGCTCAGCCACAATTTCAACCTAGTTATTTGATTTAAAAGGCTTTGTCTTAGGAGATTTTCCACACTGTGGCAACATGCCAAATCTTTGCCATTGTTTAAGGACTGTCTGTTATTGTTTCTTAGATGAGGAAAGTCTAAACCATCCATTCAGCATCAGAGAGAGTAAAACCAATTTGTCCCCCCCCCCCCCCACTCACATACATACCTATTTCTCTCTCTTCAGAAGACTAACGTGTTCTAGAATTAAACTGAATGCTCCATTCGTACTGTTCCCTGCAGTGCACAGCCATTTCTGTAAAAGCCAGCCCTGCCATGAGGCAATGTGTGATATGTAGGGCAGCCATGCATTCTACTTGACAGGCAGCAGTTATCAATTTAAAGACATTCACTACTTCAGGGCTTGGGACAAAAGTGCACCACTTGGGATTCTAACCTATGACAACATTGTGGGTTGTTTTCTAACTTTTGTATATTTTCACCCCACTCTAAAAGGTTGAACTGTCTTTCCTAAGCTACGTGACTGGCAGTAAGAGCTTTAAGTTAAAGTATGGCATTATTTTTGGCCCTACTGTTTTGGCCCCACCATTTGCCATTTAATGCAACATGGGCCCAAGAACTTTCCTGAAACTGAATTTGACCCATATGCTAAAAGAAGTACCCCACCTTGCCATATTCAGTTAACACCTACATTTGTCAGATCTGGCCCTACCATCATAGGATGATGCAAGGCTGGGGGGACTGCAAGCCTTTTGGCCCATGCAGACAGCCCCTAAGAGTCAGCACCTGGACAACAGACTGAGCAGCAAGCACACAGGTTGCCTGGTGACATGATCTTAGAATAGGAGAGTCTAATATTGAATGGCAGGGGGTTGCCCTGGATGGACCTTGTGGTCTCTTCCAACTCTATAATTCTATAGTTCTATGATTCCAAGCTAGGCCATTTGAAGTTCCTCCTAATGTTGAGTTGGAATCTCTTTTCCTATCCATTGCTCTATGTCCAATTCTCTGGAGCAGCAGAAAACAAGCTCGCTCCATCCTCAATATGACAATATGACACCCCCTCAAATATTTAAACAGGGCTATCATATCACCTCTTAACCTTCTCTTCTCCAGGCCAAACATACCCAAATCCCTAAGTAGCTCCTCATAGGGCATGCTTTCTAGACTCTTTGGTGGCCCTCCTTTGAACACACTTCATTTTGTCAACATCCTTTTTGAAATGTGGTGCCCAGAACTGGACACAGTATTCCAGGTGGGGCCTGACCAAAGCAGAATAGAGTGGTACTATTACTTCCCTTGATCTAGAGACTATACTTCTAGTTCCCTTTATCTAGAGACTATACTTCCAAAGGGAGTGAATTCTTACATTCTGGAGCAATGAAGGAGAAAGTCCTCTCCTGCATACCCATCAAACAGACCTTCACAGGCACGGATCTTCTCACATGGTCCTCTCCTAAAGATCACTGCTACCAGGCAAGTTTGTAATGACCAATATTTTCTTAGAAAGAAAAGCTGTTTGGGCCTTTAAGAGTTAATGCTGACAGGTATTAATGCCTGCTGATGGATTCTGCCAAAAGGTAGAATTCTCCTTGGAGTTCTTGGAGTCTTGTGTCATCCTTGCTGCAAATTGGGCTGTGATCGTATTCCTCCCAATTAACATCTTCTTTTCACTTCCCAACCTAGAGAGCTCCTCAGTTGTCAGAGGTAGACTTGTTACATGCTGACATGTTAGAACAGCCTGGATGGCTGGGTGGATTAATTGCCTCTCCTTTGGGATGCCACTTCCAATCTGAAATTAACCAGAGTGATTTGAAGTTGTAATGGATAGCCCAGTGAACCCAAATTAACTAGTGTCACCATCACAACAACAAAAAAGGTAGTTATTTCCCTGTCCAAAGACAAGTTATTTTCTGTTGTTATTAAGCCTCTTCCATCACCAGAAGTATGAGCAACCCATCAAAAGGCAGCCAATCAACTCGTTCTTTGGTGGTTTTTCATGCTTTCTGTCCTCAGAGAACCTTTTCAGCATTGATTTTGTTTGCTAACATTGTAGGGGTTTCTGTTGTCACGTGCCAGGCCTCATTTTCAGTTTGTATTGGCAGTAGGAGATCCTCCCACCCTTCCAGTTCCCACTTTCCACATAATTTATCTAGTTTTTCCACACTTGTCTAGAGAATGCTTCAGCCTTTTTCAGCTTTTTCCAAGATTTATTTTCACCAGGCAGAGGGAATTCTTGGGAACATACCCTTCCAAAGCAATGTTACCCTTGCGAAGGTTGAGATCCAAAGTTCTGTTGTCTGTATTGAGACACCTGTATGTCAGGGACCCGATTTCCTTCTCTGGGATAGAAATTTACAGAGCACGCATAGAGTTCTCACATGAACAAAATCCAAACAAAATCTAAATTTGCAACAAGGTTAAATGTATTGTTAAGGTGGAAAACTAATAAAGCCATTGATAACCAAATGAAGCCAATAATCTCTCCCATTAATGATCAATAGTTCAGCCATAGAGCAAAGGAAAAACTTGTGTTTTGAATTAGGCTTGAGTTGTGGGGTTAGGAAGGAGGGGGGAGAAGAAGAACACTAAGCGTGAATTTCTCTTCACAGAGAAAGACGGGCCTCCCTGAAGGTCGCTGTAGCTAGCAAGCTGATAAGGTTTCTACTACAAAGCATTCATTGTGAATCAGGCCAGCAGAGAGCAGTTTAGACAAGCTGAACAACAACACACACACATATATATAAATGAATGTTAAACTACGCATGCTCAATGAATATTTTGTGGGTTAATAAAAACTGTTTGCGCCATTTTTAAGGGATTCAGTCAAGGAATTGGCTTTTGGCTGAAGCTCTGCATGCAGACTGAGACTGTTTGGAATAAAATGAGTCTGATTGGAAATCTTCACAAATGCCTGATTTGCATAATTGGTTGTGGATGGGTTAATTGACCCTTTGTTTACCTTAACATAATTTGGCGCCCGAACAGGGACTTAAGAGGTCAACACTTCTGCCCCTGACCCCGGCTTTGTGAAGAGATCCAAGACAGAGAGATTTCTCTACCTCGCATCACTTTGAGATATGAGGGACTCTGGCGTTATCTATCTTATCAGGAATGTGGCCACCCCAGACTTTTTCTGGTGCCTGTTAAGTTGGAGACCGCTGGAGAAGCCCACATATTAGCAAAGTGACCTTTGAGGGATTCAGTTCCAAACAGCCTTAGAATCCAGCACTGGAGAAAGGGGGGGAAAAAGAAAAGAAAAGAAAAAAAAGCACGTGCTGGTGAGTAGGAGGAAAAAGGGTTCTTTCTTCTGATTCTGTACTTTCTTTTAAAAAAAAAAAAGGTTCTGGCCCGGTTCAAACGAACCGAAGAGGGGGCTGATCTACCCCCTGATAAGGTTTTTTGATAAGGTATTTTCTGCTTTTCTCTATGGGGAGGAAATGGTTTGTGGGTTTCCTTGTCGAGAGATTGTGTGTGTGTGTGTGTGTGTGGCTGCATGCTTGCCAACCATTTGGTGCCTGGGGGCGGCCCTGGGTAAATTGGTTTTCTGGGAGGCATTGCATAGCAGTGAATGAGTGAATTCCCGACCCCTTCCAGAGTCAACTCCCCCAATTTCCTATAGTTGGCTCGATTCCCTGTCAAAAATCCCTTTTGTGTCTGTCGATCTATCCTTGTAGAAACAAATAGGATAGGCAGGTAGGAAAGAGGGATGGTGGGAGGTTTCTTCTCTCCTTTTACCTTTTTTGAATTTAGGGATGCAACGCCATAGAAATCTGTAGAAGCCAGAAGAAAATGGCGATGGTGCACGAAACCCTTTCCCTTTGGCACAGAGCCATGAAAGTCTGAAACAGGTCTTTTTTGAAGATGGCTCAACTCTAGTTCCCCACCACCTCCCACCTCAGGAATGTGATGATAAGAAAGCTTGAAGAGAATGGCCAAAAAGAAGCCCACAAGCTAAGAAAAATAAAAAAAAGGAAAAAGAAATAAAAAAAGAAATAAAAAGGGAACATTAATATTTGGAGTGAATGTACACAGCACATGACCTGCTGAGAGGATAGAACAATGAACAAGGAAACTTTAGCCAGCTTAGGCCCTCTACTATCTGGCTCAGCTTTGAAGCCAAGGAAGGCCCAGACTTGATACATTGCAACTGATTATTACCACTGAACATGTGTGGATGCAAGCCAATCTAAAAGCAACCCTGAAAGAATAATAATAATAATAGAAAGACTGAAAGAAAAAGTGGGCAGCATAAGCTTCCTAGACTGAAGTCCACTTCCTCAGATGCATTTGGATATGAAGATGAAGATAATAATAATAATAATAATAATAATAAATAATGATAAATAATAATAATAACTGGGCATACATGTTACCTGGTGAGATATGTCCAGATGCCCTGCAGGAGACCAAGATGGTTTCACTCAGGAAATAAAGAAGGGATATAGACACCAAATAAACCTGGAAAAGGCCCGAGATGTGAACCCTGAAGACCCCAAGGCAGATGTTTCCCAAAATGCCCTTGATGTTAAAGGAACCACAAAAGACAGAAGGCTTTAGAAGAGAATGTTTTCAGTCCAGTTGAGGGCCCTGACAAGTGGATACACAAGGAGAGAGATGAAGCAAGTGAGAATGAAGGGCATAAAGCAAGTTTACTGGCTGCAGTAGGGAAAAGTGGCCAGAGAAAGGTGTTATGGGAAGAAGAAATAGATATGGATATAGATGGAAAAGTTGGAAGAGAACTAGAACTCCCAGGCGCCACCTTTCCAGCAAAGCCTGCAGGAGAGATGTTAATGAAGCAGGAGAGATGTTAATGAAGGAAATGCTATACAGAGGACTGAAGATGTGGATGGCAGAGATCAAGAATAGTTAACCCCAGTTGCCAATGCTATAGAAGGAAAAAAGGTGCATTTTGAATTCAGCTTCAGAAAGGAGGGGCCGCAGCCCACCATTTCAGATGGGAGGGGGAGTGCTTCCCTCCAGTAAAACAAAGGGAAACATTTCACTCCAGTGGGCCCCTTTCTCAAGGACATTTCTAGCCAGCCGCTTCTTGATAAGAAACATACAGTGTTCTCAGGCTGAAACTGCAAATTGGTAACTGTAAAATACAGTTCAAACAGGACATGAGTTCATTTTAATCCCAATTTGCCTATGCTATTGAGTAAAAAAGACTCATTTTGTAAAGTGCAAGCAATCAGGATTAGTTATCTCCAAAGACATCAGCATCTTAGAAAGCAAGCAGGACTCAAGCTAATTGCAGCTAACCCCTGTCTTAACCAAGGGGAAATTGTAAAAAAAAGAAAAGGAAAAGACCAGAGCCTACCCCGTTTGAATGGACTGGTGAAGATAGGGCAACTCCCAGGGGCTATCAGACGTGAGCAAATCCTTCCAATTGTTTAACAGTAGTAGGAATGCTCACCCAGAAGCTTGGAACATGAAATTGTCCAGCGAGAACATGGATCTAATCTGGTAGTTTGTTTCCTATGCATTGCTGCTAACGTCCTATTAGAGAAAGCAATCAAATTCACCCATGGATGAGACATTGAGATTGTGGCTCCCCATCTTAAAGAACCCACAAGCCGTCTGCGCTGTGGTTCAGGAAGATGAGAAGCTGGTCCCCTTCCAAGAAGGACCTCAATTCAAAAACATTGAGCTAATTGCCTTAATGAAAGCATTGCAGTAAGATCTATACTGATTCCAAGTAGGCCTCATTGATATGGGCTATCTACAAAGAAAAGGAACTTCAATATGTAAAGTGATCCTGGAATGCTAGTACTTTTTGAAAAGAAATTGACTTAAATCAGAGACTTGAGATGAGAAATTTGGAAATGTCTATGTGTGCTTGCTCCAAAGACTGTGTTTCAAATTTAGAAAAGGGAGCTTAGCGAAGATTGAGAAGGAAAAGGAAGAGAGATAAAAGCCTGGAATATCTAAAAGGCAGAAAATTAAGGAATAGGTGTTACAGTGGTTCAATACCTCCCAAATAGACTGTGCAATATGTGGAAAAACATGATGAAGGAAAAAACAGAATCACAGCTTGTGTGAGACCATAACAACAGCAACAAGTGCAAAGATCTGCAGATAATGACATCAACTTAACTGCTGAAGTAAAATTAGAGACTGGCAGCCCTCATCAGAGCATTAAAATGGGCTACAAAAAGACATGATGCAGAAGTCAAGGTAACAGACTGTTTCAAGTATTCAAGTAGACTTTACCCACATGCCACCTGTTGATGGCTAAAAGACTGTTTTAGTAGCCATATGTACCCTTTTCGAATGAGTGAAAAGCATGGTCAGAGAGTAGTCAAGCATTCCTGTGGAGACATCATCTCCAGATATGGAAGATCCTTGCTATTTTGCCTGTCATAGTAGAGACTCTGATACTAAAGAAGCAAGCAACTTGACCAAATAATACCTGCTCAAGAGTTCAGCCCTGAAGACATAGTTTGGATTAAAAGCTACAAAGAAGACATGGAAAAAGACTCTTTGCTGTTTTGTTGACTACTCCCACTTCCTTGAAAGTTAATGGGAATCCTGTTTGCACCCATTGAAACAACCAACTGCAGAGCTGATTCCAGTAACCTGATCTGTTACCAACCAGAGAGTTCCAGATGACCCTGAGTTGAAGGTTCGAGGACACGACGGGAGAAGCCTAACTTGGCACCAGGAAAAACCGAGTTAGCGAAGTTCTGGAGGGTGCTGCAACCACTCCCTACCTGGAGAGAGGAGTGGTCACCACCTGAAGATTCACCTACTCCAGCCAGAAGGCTTTGTTTTAAGCTGTTTCATTCGGTCATAATATTGTTGTTGATTATAGTTATTGTGAGGGTTTTGGTTCATTATCTGAGATGGGAAAAGATGATCCATGCCAAGATTGCATCAAACAGTGAGAACAGGAAACAAATTTGGGCAAACATGGGTTTATCAGAGTAAACACTCATGCACTAGTATACAATTGGCATTTCACAACATCACATAACTCAACATGTTAAGAACTAGAGAGAAAACACTTGCTATGGTCCTGCAGAAAAACCAGTCCAAGGTATTTGCAGGCACATATGTTCATGGCAATGGAATCTCATTGTCAAGAGTTAAGGTGGGGTTCCCCATGCCAGAACAACCATTGAAGCACTGAGCATTTGCAAAATGGCCAAACTGAGGAACTTTGGAGTGGCAAAGAGCCTACTCACTTAAGAACAAATACACATGCCCTGGAACACCCAGAAGAGGTAATGCTGATTGTGTTAGTCTGCAGGATGCACACTGTCCCTTTTGGAAGTGTGTAATGTGGGCAACTTTGGGCACAGCAGACATTGATGCCAAATTGCACAAATTCCCAGTGCACACAGGCTGCCAAGTCCAGCAGTGCAATTATGTTAATTTTACCATTCTCAGTCCACAGAATTCACGTTGTTAAAATTTGGGTGCTAAGTTACACAGAGTTCCAATACACACAGATAGTGAGACCAAATAGGGAAGTATGAAATGGGAATTGATGGTAAGATCTTGTTAAGTGACTGTTTGGGATTATTCTGTCTCAGAAGTACCAGATACACCTTCTTCTCTATGTTTTGGAAAAAGAAGAAAACCTTTCCAGTTCCTGATGTTGGTAAGAACTTGTGTTTCACTTTTGCAGAGAAGTGACAGTGGAAGAAGGAGCTGCAAATCCACACAGCCAGTGGATGCCAAGAGACCTGTTGGTTTTACAATATTCATTAATCTTTTGTGGCCAAAGTCCCTAAAAAGAGAAAAATGGACTTAGCCAATGGAATGTGCTGAAATTGTGTTGAAATTCTTATTCACAGCTATCAAAAATTTATTCATGGTTCAATTGGGTTTGGGGACAAAAAAAAATGAAATGATGAAAAGAGATAATTGCTGTTATTGATACATAAACTGTTTTGCATCATAATGTATGTCACCTATGGCAATCAATGGCTTTATTGGAATAAATGCAGACAAATCAAAGGCTTGATTTGTCAGCAGAAGAAAAGGGAGGAATGTTAAGGTGGAAAACTAATAAAGCCATTGATAACCAAATGAAGCCAATAATCTCTCCCATTAATGATCAATAGTTCAGCCATAGAGCAAAGGAAAAACTTGTGCTTTGAATTAGGCTTGAGTTGTGGGGTTAGGAAGGAGGGGGGAGAAGAAGAACACTAAGCGTGAATTTCTCTTCACAGAGAAAGACGGGCCTCCCTGAAGGTCGCTGTAGCTAGCAAGCTGATAAGGTTTCTACTACAAAGCATTCATTGTGAATCAGGCCAGCAGAGAGCAGTTTAGACAAGCTGAACAACAACACACACATATATATAAATGAATGTTAAACTACGCATGCTCAATGAATATTTTGTGGGTTAATAAAAACTGTTTGCGCCATTTTTAAGGGATTCAGTCAAGGAATTGGCTTTTGGCTGAAGCTCTGCATGCAGACTGAGACTGTTTGGAATAAAATGAGTCTGATTGGAAATCTTCACAAATGCCTGATTTGCATAATTGGTTGTGGATGGGTTAATTGACCCTTTGTTTACCTTAACAGTATCACATGCCTTTAGACCAAGGGTGGGCTAAGTATGTCCCTCTAGATGTTGTTGGACTGTAAATTCTATCCCTAGATAGCACAGATTATGAAAGATGCTACGAATTGCAGTCCATCAACATTTATAGGACTACAACTTGCCAACCCTTATTGTACTCCCTGGTGCTCTTGGGAGGCTGCTTAGAGGTAGCACATTGAGTTTGAGATATGATACATAAAGGCTAGAACCTGGACAATTAAAGGATTTCAAAGAACCCATTCCAGTTTACTGTAGAAAGGGCATGTTGCTTACCACTAACTGTAGTTCTTTGAATGGCCATCTGTGCCCTCACACAACTGGGTCTCAGGCATGCACAGATCCTTTTATGGGACATTCCAGAGTTGAGCAGCTTTTTGGCGACAATCCCACACTCCTTGGGAAGCAGCCTAAATAGTGCCAAGTAGAATCCCTTTAATTCTGATGTCCATCCTGATGTATGGCGCACATGCAAGAATGCTGGGAATGGGGGGGGGGGAGGTTTAGGGTTTGATTTTACTGTATTTTTTCAGAAATATTTTCAACAAAGTCCAAAATTATTTTCAACAGAGTCCATAAAATAAAGAATCAAGAATGGCACTTGTGATCCTGGAGGTGAAGGTAATGTCTTCAAATCCTGGAGATGGCTACCCAGTGGGAGTAGTAAAATATAATTAGAAGAAGCCTGTGTGGAGCATAAAGCGAGGTAACCACTCAATAGCTTCCTTTTCAAGCAGGGAGGTGTTCAAGTTCTTGTTCACCTATGGGAGATGAGGGATGCATTTGAATAGGCCTGATGGGCAGACACAGGAGAATTCAATTGCTTATCTAGGGTGATGACAGTGAGAGCCCAAGAAATCTCAGCAAATCCATTCACATGTGTGTAAGTATTGATGAATGAAAGGAGGGCCAATAGTGGAAAGAAGACAGCACAAGGGGGGAGAGAAAGGCAGGCCAGCTCCTTCTAGAAGCAAGAAGAGCCCTCCCTTCAACCACCATCTTGAGGGGGAGACAAAGGCAGGCCAGCTCCTTCTGCAAGCAAGAATAGCCCTCCCTTCATCCACCATCTTGAGGAGGAGAGAAAGGCAGGCCAGCTCCTTCTGCAAGCAAGAACAGCCCTCCCTTCAACCACCATCTTGAGGGGGAGAGAAAGGCAGGCCAGCTCCTTCTAGAAGCAAGAAGAGCCCTCCCTTCAACCACCATCTTTAGGGGGATAGAAAGGCAAGCCAGCTGCAACAGGCCTTGCCTGAAAAGAAGAAGATCCCTCCCTCCATTTACCATCTTGAAGGAGAGAAAGGTAGGCCAGCTCCAACAGGCCTTGCTTGAAGGGAATAAGTCCATCTGCTTTGGTCCAGGCCTCCGAGGGAGAGAAGATATGCTGGACTTTCCCCTTTCTCCACCACCATTCCTTTCTCCTTTTGTGTCATGTCTTTTTAGATTGTAAGCCTGAGGGCAGGGAAATGTCTAATTAACAAATTGTAAGCCACTCTGATAGCCTTGGCTGAAGAGCGGGATATAAATAAAAATTGTTGTTGTTGTTGTTGTTATTACGAGGGCAAGGGAAGATATGAGGGAAGGCCAGAGGCAGCAAAGGCACTGCTTGGTCATGCTCTGGACTTCTTTGGCAGTATGGTTGGTTGGTAATGCTGAGAGTAAGATTAGTGTTGAGGACCTGTGGAATGGGAGGGTTCTACCTCAACCACAATGGATTTGGGAACTAGATGAGAGGCAAGGCAGGGAGTAGTCTTTAACTGGACCTTGTAAAGACTTTTGATCCACTTTGAGGTTGATGAGACCAATTAGGGTTTTGTCCATGCATGCTTGACTACTTCTAGGAGTGCAGGTAGAAAACAAAGCATTACAGGGATAGTGCTTTGGACCTCCCTCTTTGAAAAATTGGGTCACAGGAGGATGTGGATTGGGGTTTCACTTCTAGGCTGAGAGGTTTGGCCAGGCAAATGGGTAAAGGTGGAAGGTCCTCTGAGGGACATTGTGGAGAGGGGTTACTGACTTCCTCAAAGGTGGAGGCCATCAAAGGGGATGGTGAGACATCCTGATGAATGTCATTACCTGCATTAGAGGATAGAGAAGACAGGTCTTGGTCTTGGTCTTGGTCTTGGTCAAGCATTCTAAGTGGTGTTATTCAGGCTGGAGCAATTGGGTGACTGGTTACCAAAGCCAGAGCCAATACTAAGGGGATCTTCAGTCTTGGTGTCATGTGGAGGTCGTCCCAAACTTCCTCATACTAACATAGTATTTTACCCCTCTGATGTCCTCTGTTTGTGCTGGTACTGTCATGCCCTGCCTCAAAACAGGACAGGTACAGCAGGGTCCAAGGCAGTGGACTCATGTTGGTATAGATCAAGATTGGTATCGATGGCAGTCCCCTGGTGATCTAAAACAGGGCAGGGATGGTGAGTGGTTATGGTGTGAGTAAAAGTGGTCTTTATATGCATGACATGGTATGTATCAACAGCCATAGTGATAGTACTGGACATCCAGGAGAAACAAATATGCTCTTGAGGGTTCCATAGTAGGGGTTCTGTCCCACTATGGAAGGCAGTAATAGTACGAGGTAGTAGTAGTATGCATCAGAGGCCTTGGATTTGACCTGCACATGCAACCAATGGTGGTTAAAACAATGCATATCTTTCTGAGTATGAGTAGTGACAAGTGGCATGTTGTTTGGCCCAAGGTGGAGATTAGGACTAGGATTGGAAGTGAGAATGCCATGATCTGGACCGACCCATTCAGCGGTGGGACTGAGTTGTCAGAGACTGTTTAAAGAAGGCCTTGGAGGTCATGCATTATCAATATTGACAAAGCAAGTGGAAATCCATAGAAGAGATAGGGGAACTACTCAATATCTGAGTTAATGAAGTGAATCACATGACAGAAGAAAAGGAAGTGAGAAGAATAGCTACTTGGCACTATTTATGCTGCTGCCCAAGGAGGGCGAGGTTACTGCCCAAAAGCTAGTCGGCTCTGGAATGTTCTGTGAATGGATCTACACATGTCCGTTATCCAGTCATGTGAGCCACAAAGACCACAAAAAAGAAGTGTTATTTACATAGGGTGCAGTCCAGGATTTGGAAGTAATGTTGTTATATTAATTAATTACTTTTGAGAGGGAGTGTATAACAAAATCGTGGGGACGATGAACATGGCATGGCAAGAGAAAGAAAGGAAGACTGAAACTAATAGGAAATGTGTTGCAATCATTCATTTGGAACCACAGGGTCCTAACATAGTTGCTTAATACCAATGACTAATAAATGAAGATGAACAAATAACATTCCCCCTAGAAACCAAAACAATAAGATCACATGAAATAGTGAACATAGGCCCCATCCATACTAGCCCATTTGCCCTGGTTAGATCCGGATGAGATTGTGCATGGCATTACTGAATCTCTCCAGAAAGAAGTTCATATTACCTTTTGCCCCCATTGATGCTTCCTGGTGTATTTTACCCCACTGAAGTTCATACACGAAAAAGTAATGATTAAAGATGGAGCCTCTTGGTTGTCAATCAAATGATGTCATGGTGACATCTGATGCATCCATTGGCTGCGCGAGCTGCTTGGTTTTTTTAAATACTTTTTTATATTTGACAGCTTATGCACATGGAGCGGTGCAGCTTGTGGGGATCCTTTCCCCACCTACCCTCCTCCTCCTCCTCCTCCTCCTCCTCCTCCTCCTCCTCCTCCTCCTTTCATCAGGCACTGTTGGATTTTTTTTAATTTTTTTAGTTATTTATCATTTATTATTAATTATTTTATTTTAATTTATTCTAATTATTATTTATGTTATTTTATTTCCATTTCATTGTATTTATTATTGTATTGTATTGTTTACTATTATTTTTATTGTATTATATATTTTTATTATTATTTTTAGTGTATTATATTTTTATTATTCTTTTAGTGTATTTTTATTTATTATTATTTTATTGTATTTTTTAATCTGACAACTTATGCACATTTATTTTATTTTTTTATATAAAATTTTTATTATAACCGTACAAATTCACAAACAGTGTGAGATAACATGACAAGACATATACTGAACATAAAACACTACACACAAAACAAATAAGATATTACATGACATCACTACTAATCTAAAACATACAATGTCGTCTCCTCCATCATCAGTCTATTCAGGATCTTAAGGATCTTCAATTCCTAAGGCTTTGAGATTTATAGGTTTATCTTCCTGAGTAGGTCTTTTAATAAAAACAGTTTGTTTCAGAATAAAGTTGTTTGTATTACTATGTCTTAACATGCTCTAGATATCAAAAGTTGTTCATATTCTAGTTTGTCCTCATATTCTGTATTTGGTTATATGTTCACAATTGAGAATTTGAATGCCTAATGTTGATTCTTTTTATTGCAGTTCTTTTTGTAAATAATTCTGAGTTAATTAGTTAACTATAATGTATCTCTTTCATTATGTCTAATTCGTATAAATTTACACAAGCCATTAGAAATTTCCCAGTCTTTAGCATCCTCTTTTTTTATCATATATCTGAGTTGCAAGTTTATCTAATTCTATAATTTCTACCATTTCCAGTAACCAATCTTCTAATCTTAATTGTTCTATACTCTTCCAATTTTTTGCTATTAATAGTCTTGCAATTGAAATCATGTATAGAATAGATTTTTGATGTATGTTCTTCACTTTTATTTTGTTTTTATTTATCATACTCAGTAGAAAGATTTCAGGAGTCATATCTAAATCTACTTTAAAGGTCCTATTTATAAAGACATGTATCTGTTTCCAAAAATTGACAGTTAATGTCCACCACATATGTAGCCAAGTTCCTTAATTTTCTTGACATTTCCAACAAGCCGCTGGGTGAGGTCATTCGGAGGCATGGAGCTCAGTGTCTTCAGTACGCTGACGACACTCAGATATACCTCTCCATATCCAGATCGTCAGCACAGACTTCACATGGCATCTCTCCTCTTAATGACTGTCTTGCGGAGGTAATGGATTGGATGAGGGAAAACAAATTGAAACTAAATCCAGACAAAATGGAGGTACTAACAGTCACAGGCCCGAAACCAGGCTTGGGAATACAGTCTCCAGTCCTGGATGGAGTCACACTCTCCTCTAAGGACTGTGTTCGCAGTTTGGGGGTAATCCTAGATTCGTCGCTCCACATGACTTGTCAAGTGAATGCGACGGTCAAGAGTGCCTGTTATCAGCTTCGGCTGATACGCCAGCTGCGCCCTTTCCTGGACATGAGGGACCTGGAAACTGTGGTACATGCTCTGGTAACCTCACGCCTGGATTTCTGTAATGCGCTCTACATGGGGCTACCCTTGTGCTTAACCCGGAAACTTCAATTGGTCCAAAATATGGCAGCCAGGCTTGTAACTGGAACATCAAGGAGAGAGCACATAACACCAGTGCTCAAGGCTCTCCACTGGCTGCCGATTAGTTTCCGAGTACAGTACAAGGTGTTGGTTTTAACCTTTAAAGCCCTACATGGCTTGGATCCACCTTATCTCAGGGACCACCTCTCCCCGTATGAACCCCCCCCCCCCCCGCACACTCCGATCCTCTGGGAGGAACCTGCTACAGCCTGTGAAAACTAGGCTGTCGCAGACCTCCCAGAGGACTTTTTCCGCGACTGCTCCCAAACTTTGGAATGGTCTGCCGGATGAGATGCGCCTTATAACATCTCTTGATTGCTTTAAAGAAGCTCTGAAGACGCATCTCTTCTGGCAGGCCTTCCCTGACACCTCTTAGATCCCAGCTCCGAACGGGACCTACAAATTGAATTTGACCCCTTCCTGGTGCTGTTTTTCTCCTCAATCTAAGAACTATGGAGGATGAATTATGTTTTTAATGTTGTTGGTTTTAAATTATTGTTAATTTAATTTATTTTTAAGGGGATGGTGGCTGGAAATGGGTCAATGAAGTGTTTTAATTAGTATGTTTTAATTTTGTTGTACCCCGCTCTGATTGTACTCACAGAGGAGTGGGCTAGAAATAAAGATGATGATGATGATGATGATGATGATGATGATGATGACGATGATGAACACTTTGAGTTTTGTGTTTTATAGATTTTTTGTAATTTAACAGGTGTGAGGTGCCAGCGATGTTCCATCTTGTGGTAATTGTTTTGATTTTTAAATGTATTTATATGTATTGCTTCTGGCAAGTTGCCAGCTTTCAAGGTGAATTGTTCTTATAAGGTCTTTTGCCCATTTTATCATGTTTTCTTTTACTATATATTTTTTACTATAACTTGTTTAGGTTTTTCATCTGTAAGTATTTTGTCTAGCTCATTTTTTTCCATAATAATTGCTTCCTGTTTTTGATCTATTCTGAATCTGCTTACTATTTGCTGATATGTTAACCAACGTGTTCTTTGATTTAAATTTGGAATTTCTTCGATACTTTTTATATCCACTTTCCCGATTTCTTTATTTATTTTTAGTATATCTGAATATTTAAGCCATTGGTCTTTATTAAATGGATTTCTTACTAAAGCTTAGTGTGGTGAAAGACAAATTGGAATAGTTCTATAGAATTTTTTTTTTTTTATTTTTTGCCAAATTATGAACATGGATTTCCTGAGAGGATGTTTTTCAAATTTGGGGCCTAATTTGTTTTTTCCGTACCAGATATAAGCATGTAGTTCAAATTGTACATGCTACATTGAGAAGTTTATGATTTTTAAGTTTTATCCAATCCGAGAGCATCGAAAGTGCATTTGCTTGGTAATAGGTCTCTAGATCTGGAAGTTCGAAGCCTCCCTGCTCTTTTGTATCTATTAATGTTTTCCATCTAACTCTCGGCCTCTTCCCACCCCGAAGAAATTTTCTTATCTCTTTATTCCATTGTTAAAAGTAGCTTTTGTGTATGGTTATAGGAAGATTTGCAAATAAAAAATTAAATTTTGGTAAAAGACACATTTTTATTGCAGCAATCCTTCCAGTAACTGAGAGGTTTAGTTTGGACCATTTAAGTAATTCTTTCTTGATTTCTTTCCAAGTAATATTGTGATTCTGATCAAAAAGGTCAGCATTGCTTTTTGTAATCCATATACCTAGATATTTTGTCTTTCCCACGATTCTGCATTGGCTTATTCCCTCTAATATAATAACAGGAATACTTGGTTAACCTAAATGAATATAAGTCTCCAGGACCAGATGAACTACATCCAAGGGTATTAAAAGAAGTGCCAAATGTAATATCGGAACCATTGGCAATAATCTTTGAGAACTCCTGGAGAACAGGAGAAGTCCCAGAAGACTGGAGGAGGGCAAACGTTGTGCCCATCTTCAAAAAGGGAAAAAAAGAGGATCCCAACAATTATCGTCCAGTTAGTCTGACATCAATTCCAGGAAAGATTCTAGAGCAGATCATTAAGCTGAGAGTCTGTGAACATTTAGAAGGGAATGCCATAATCACAAAAAGTCAACATGGGTTTCAGAGAAACAAGTCTTGCCAGACAAATCTGATCTCTTTTTTTGATAAAATTACGTTTGGTAGATGAAGGGAATGCTGTGGATATACTATATCTTGATTTCATTAAGGCCTTTGACAAGGTTCCCCATGACATTCTTGCAAGCAAGCTTGTAAAATGTGGGCTAGACAAGGTAACCGTTACATGGATTTGTAACTGGTTGACTGGCCGAACTCAAAGGGTGCTCAACAATGGTTCCTTTTCATCCTGGAGAGAAGTGACCAGTGGGGTCCCACAGGGTTCTGTACTGGGCCCAGTGCTATTCAATCTTTATTAATGACTTGGATGACAGAATTGGGGGCATACTTATCAAATTTGCAGATGACACCAAATTAGGAGGAGTAGCCAATACTCCAGAAGACAGGATTGAAATTCAGAATGACCTGAATAGACTAGAAAGCTGGGTCAACGCTGACAAAATGAAATTCAATGCGGAGAAATGTAAGGTACTGCACTTAGGACGAAAAAATGAAATGCACAGATACAGGATGGGGGATACCTGGCTGAATGAAACTACGTGTGAAAGGGATCTAGGAGTCCAAGTAGACCATAAGTTGAACATGAGTCAACAGTGCGATGCGGCAGCTAAAAAGGCCAATGCTATTTCAGACTGCATCAATAGAAGTATAGCGTCTAGATCAAGGGAAGTAATAGTACCACTCTATTCTGCTTTGGTCAGGCCCCACCTGGAATACTGTGTCCAGTTCTGGGCACCACAATTCAAAAAGGATGTGGAGAAACTGGAGCAGGTCCAAAGGAGGGCAACTAAGATGGTGAAGGGTCTGGAAACCATGCCCTATGAGGAACGACTTAGAGAACTGGGGATGTTTAGCCTGGAGAAGAGGTTAAGAGGTGATATGATAGCCCTGTTCAAATATTTGAAGGGATGTCATATTGAAGAGGGAGCAAGCTTGTTTTCTGCTGCTGCAGAGACTAGAACGCGGAACAATGGATGCAAGCTGCAGGAAAAGAGATTCCACCTCAACATTAGGAGGAACTTCCTGACAGTAAGGGCTGTTCGACGGTGGAACACACTCCCTCGGAGTGTAGTGGAGTCTCCATCCTTGGAGGTCTTTAAGCAGAGGCTGGATGGCCATCTGTCGGGGATGCTTTGACTGGGAGTTCCTGCATGGCAGGGGGTTGGACTGGATGGCCCTTGTGGTCTCTTCCAACTCTATGATTCTATGATTCTAATATTTCCTCCTCCTTTTTACTCAGGTTTTTGGTTATGATATTAGTTTTTTGTTTGTTCATTTTAAAGCCCGCAAATTCTCCAAATTCTTCTATATTCAAGAGTACTTGATTTATATTATTTATGGGGTTATCAACAAAAATTACCAAATCATCGGCATATGCCAACAGGTTATAATTGTATTTTTTTATTTTTGGTCCACTTAGTGTCTTATCCTGTCTGATTTTGTTGTTTAACATTTCTAACACAGTAATAAATAGCAGAGGAGAGAGCGGGCAACCTTGTCTGACTCCTTTGGTGATGCTGAATTGTTTAGTAAGTTGACCATTAAGCACCAGTTTAGCACTCTGTTCATTATATATATATTTTTATCCACTCTATAAAGTTCTTACCTTTATTAAGATTCTTTAGTGTATCTAGTATACTATTCCAATTTAAGGAGTCAAATGCCTTTTCTGCGTCGATGAATAGCATAGCTAACTTCTTATCCTTGTTGTTATCATAGTAGTCAATCATGTTTATCACTGTCCTTATGTTGTTCTCCATATTTCTGTTTGGCAGAAACCCCACTTGATCTTCATGAATCAGCTGATTTAATATTTTTTAAAAATCTATTTGCTAATATGAATGCGAAGATTTCGTAATCAGTGTTGAGAAGCGCAATTGGCCGATAATTATTTATTAAAGTTCTGTCTTTGCCCTCTTTCGGAATTACAGTATAATGTTCGCTTCCTTCCATGATTCAAGAATCCCAGATCTTAATATCTCATTCATGGTGTCTCTCAAAGAATTGTTTAGCTCTTTTTCAAATTCTTTATAGTATTCACAAGGAAATCCATCCGGCCCTGGGGTTTTCCTTTTTTTTTAATTGCCTCAATGATTTTTTCACATGTTATTTCTTTATCTAATCTATGTTTTGTTTTTGATCTTTAATATTCTCTTTTCCTTTATCTTGTTTGAATAGTTTAATATAGAATTTTAGAAATTCCGCTTGTATCTCGCTTTGGGAAGTCACGTAGTTATCTCCTATTTTCAATTTTTCTATCTGTTTCTTATCTTTTTCTTTTTTCAGTCTGCTTGCTAACCATTTGCCGGCTTTATTGGAGAATTGAAAATTATTTAATTTGGCTTTTTTTGATTTTCCACTCTATTTCTTGAGCAAGTTTGGTATTTAATTGCTTTTGTAAGATTTTTAATTGCATAACTAGTTTTTTATCTAGTAAATTGTTTTGAATCTCTCTCTCTTTTTCTAAGATTTTATTTTCCAATTGTTTTATTTCTGCTTGTTCTTTCTTTTTCCATTCAGCACATTTTTTAAATAAATATGCCTCTGATCACGGCTTTGTGGGCATCCCAGATTGTTTTCATTGGTATTGTAGTTGTTTTGTTTTCTTTGAAATAGTTATTAATCTCTACCTTTATACTTTCCTTGAGGTTTGTGTCCTTTAATAAACTTGTATTCATTCTCCAATTAAATTGTTTTTCCCAGTTTCTAACTTTAAACAAATTGGATTGTGATCTGAATCACTCCTTGGTAGTATTGTCATATCTTTAACTTTATATATCAGAGATTCAGTCAAAAGAACATATCTAATCGAGAGTAAGAATTGTTTTGTTGTGAATAATATGTGAATCCCTTTTCACTGTAAAGGTTGGACCAGACATCTTTCAGATTAAAAGTCATCTTTTAGCTTGAAAAAGCAGCTAGGTAGACTGTACAAAGCTTGCCTGGAATTAGAAGTAGAAGAAGAGAAAATTAAAACAAATATGATATTGTGGGCAAAGAATATTGGTAAAAATATAAATATTGAGAACTGGGAAAGAGCTTGGGGCAATGATTTGAAATTCACTGACTGTATGAATATCAAGGAGAACTATATAAAAATGTTGTATAGATGGCACCTCCACCCAACTAAGATGGTGAAAATGTATTTAAAAAGGACAAGACACTTGCTGGAGATGTAAAAGTCAGCAAGGGACATATTACCATATTTGGTGGACCTGCCCCATCATCCAGAAATTTTGGGAAATGGTGGTTAGAACAATAAAGAAAATCTATAAAATAGATATTCAGGCAATACCTGAGCTACTGTTGTTAAATATCATAGGGGACAAAGCACTAAGAAAGCACAAAAAAAATATACTCTACTTAGTAACTACTGCTAGAATTATAATAGCTAAAAACTGGAAAAAAGGAGAAATAAACATAGATGAATGGATACTGAAGTCACTAGATGTAATTGAAATGGAGAAACTAACCTTAAAGTTAAGAGAGGATGGAAACTATGAAAAAACAGAAGAAGAAATCTGGAAACCTCTAAGGAACTTTTGTGATAAAAGGTGGACAAAGATGTAAATAGGAATCTTATAAGAACATTTATAGGAACATCTATGGAAAACTTTGGACTGGACTCGGAACTATAATTCCAAGACAAACCTTCTCGAACATTGATTCTCATCTTGAGGAATATATGTGTTATATATCTTCTTGTATCACCTCTTACTTACCTTTAAAGTCTATTAATAGTGTTGTTTTGTTACAGCGTTGTTTGACCTAGTCCACAATCTTAAATCTTATATTCTTAGAATCACTTCTACCCTACGGTTTGGGTAATCATTATTAAATGAGTTAATGAAAATATTTTGAAAATAAGATATAAGTCAATGTTAGAGTGGGAGCCTACATGAACATTTTTTTTTTTAAGAATATTCCAGAACCTGTTATGAAAGGATGATAACAGCTTAAAATTAATTATAAAATAGAAAGGAAATCTTGTTTTGATTAATTTTTCTGTACACAGTTTTGGACAAATGGAAACGTAAAGATTACTATTTTATAATTGAGAGAATAAGGTTAGAGAGAGGGGAAAGAAAAGAGAGGAATAATGATTTTGAAAATAGAGCTCATATACAGGATAAATTAAATTATCTGATTAAAGGGTGGGGGGGAGTCAAAATAAGCTTCTATGAATTACAAGAAAATTAAGAGATTTTATAGGGAATTGGGTATGGAATGCTGTTACATGATGTTATAAATGTTGTTTTTTCTTATGTAATATCTTTAAGGAAACTGTAATAATAATAAATTTTAAATTAAAAAAAAATAAAAAGCAGCTAGGTAATTTTCCCTGACAGTTTTTTATTTTTTTTCTAAGTGGGTCTATCACCCCATTCCAGTCTCCCAGTATTAACAATTTATCACAGTAATTATTCTCAATCTGAGATTTTAACATTTAAAAAAATGATTGTTTGTTTTGTTGAGGGGCGTATATTCCCACAATTAGCATTTTACAGTTGTTCTTCAGTACTTCTACTCCTATACAATTACTGTTATTGTCTTTAAAGACTTCTTTACTTCTTAATTTTGTGTTTACATATAACACCACCCCTTGTTTTCTCTTATCATTTAAAGAGCAATAAAACTTCCCTAATTTATTATTGTTAAGATATTTTGCTTCATCTTTTTTTATTTTGATTTTCTGTAAACAAAGAATGTCACATTGTTTTCAAAGAAACGATGAATCTTTTTTCTTTTGTATACTGAGTTTAATCCTTTAACATTCCAAGAATATATCGATGTGATATTTTCCATTATTTTTATTTACATATAGTGCAAAGAAGTAGATACTTAATTTTACAAATTTACGATTTCTACAATTTCCACCTTCGATCTGCCCGCCTAATTTATCGGGCTTGTATGTTCCCTAGGACACTTTAATTCTCTAGGCTTTCTCTTTCGTTGTATTTTTTTTCTTTTTCCTTTTTAAGAAAGCTCAGGAACTCCTCTGCCTTTCCTTTCGAATCAATCCTGTGTCTTTTTTGTTTGTATGTTAGAATTATGCCTTCTAACTTGTCCCAAGAGAATCTGATATTATTTTGAGATAAATAGAATGTTAAGCTTTTATATTCCTGTCTTTTTTCAAGATGGCCTGAGGTATGTCTTTGAATATTTTCACTTCTTTACCTTCCACTTGCAATTGTCTATTGTGGTTTTTTTGAATAATATCATCCCTGATTTTTGCTCTTGTAAGGCATAGTATTACATCTCTTGGGAGATGTCTTTCCTTAGCAATTTTGGAGTTTGTCCTAAATAGTTTATCTATCTCAAATTCAATCACATCTTCCACAATTTCCAATAATTCTGCTAGGCCTGGTAATATTTTATCATACAGATTTTCATTCGTCAATTCCGGTACTCCTCTAAGTCTGAGACATTTTTCTCTGTATCTAAGTTCTTGTAATAGGGAGGAATTTTCTTTAGTTTTTTGTATATCTTCAAGAGAAATAATTTTTTCTTCTAACTTTTGAGTTTTATTTCTAGATTGTCATTTCCTTTTTTAATGTAGTTATTTCATTAGTTAACATATCTAGGCTCTTCACAAATTTGTCAAGTCCAGGATTTATATTGTCATTCACCTCTTTTCTATGTTCTTTAAGATCTTGTCTTATTTCTGCTTTAAAGTTTCTAAATTCTTCCATAAATATTTGAATTTGAGATATTTCTTGGTGTTTAGAGGACATATCTGATAATGTCTCAGTGTTATTTTATTTTTTTGTTCCTGTAGTTTGGCTATCTGGTTTCTTGTCCCTGAAGCCATCACCTTTAGTTCCCTTGTAATCTCTTAGTCTAATGCACATAGGGATCTTGAATTTCAACAGTACACTCTATCCTTTTCCCCCCCCAAAAAACAAAATAGTCCCACAGAAAGATAAGTTGCTTATGTCTTACATTCATATAACTAAAATGTCTCAAATTCCAGTCTAGTCAATAATTATTACACTTGAGCTATTTTATTTTATTTCCTATTATTTTCATTGTATTTTTTTAATTGGATAGCTCATTCACATTGTACAGGAGGCCTTTTAAAACTGAGTTTGGGAGGCCCATTCATTAAAAACGGAGGGAAAACCCCCAGTTTGAAACATCCCCATTCATAAGGTTTATGAATGGGGATTTTGAGACATCCCCATTCATAAACTCACTGGGGCTTATGAATGGGGATGTTTCAAACTGGGGGTTTTCCGTGAGTTTTTAATGAATGGGCCTCTGCATAGATAGGCCAAACTCCGTTTTAAAAGGCCTCGTACAATGTGCATGAGCTGTCAAATTAAAAAAATACAATAAAAATAATAGGAAATAACATACACTAAAAATAATAGTAAAATATATAATACAATAAAAATAATAGTACAAAATACAATAATAAATGAAATGAAATGGAAATAAAATAAATAATAATTAGAATAAATTAAAATAAAATAATTAATAAAATAAAATAAAAATATTTTTAAAATGCTGGAGTGCCCCCGATTTTGCTGGGAGAGGAGGCATGTTCCGCCCCCTGGTCTTTTCCCCTCCGCTGAACTTGACCTGACCATGATTAGAGCCAAGTTCACATTCCCTTGAACCTTTTTCCCCCCAAAAAGAAACGGTAAATACACCGCTTTGGGAGAAACCGGGTTATGGGGGATTTGCCCCACTACACATGTGCAAGATCTGGATTCAGTAGTGTTAAAACCGGTTCAGTATGAACTTCTTGATTTTAAACCGGTTTGCTAACCGGTTCTTATGATAGTCTGAATGGCCCCCTAAATTATTTTTATTTTCCCTTCTTCACTGTCCATGGTTCAAATAAGTTATGAGGTACACAAAAACTTTTTTTGAGGTCTCTAGTACATATTATGTAAACTTTGGCCGATACAATGCTTTACTCACAGCAAACTTGGGATACCACCTCTGCCCCGCCAACTTTGTCAGTAATGTCACAGCAAGACCTGAATCTAAGCCATTGCCCTAAAAGAGGCATTTATGCAGTTGCTTCCAGGATACACCTTTAGTGTTTATTACAGGGTGGAGCCAGCAGGTCATACCTGCTGCCATAATACTGTGATGTGGCCTTTCCCCAAAAGCCTGGGATTGACTGGAATTTTACTTCTAGTTTTTTGCGAGATGGAGAATGGAAACATTCTCATCACATGCATACAAGAGCAAGGCTGTACATGTACCCAGATCCCCTTCCTACTGTTAAATCCTTCAGGGATACATTTATGGTTATTTTTTTACCCCCAGATCACTCCAAAGCCTCAAAATGCCAGAAAATATTTATTTGTTTGTTTGTTTGTTTGTTGTTATGTGTCTTCAAGCCAATTCCACCTTTGGACACTCTCCAAAGGCTTTCCCAGCAAGATTTATTCAGAGGACTCACAGAATCATAGAGTTGAAAGGGACCACAAGAGCTATCCAGTCCAACCTGAACTCAGAATCAAAGCACCCCCAACAGATGAGGTTTGCCACTGCTTTCCACTAAGGTTGAGAGAGAGAGGAGACTTGCATAAGGTTATCCAGTGGGTTTCCATGACTGAGCAGAGATATGAACCCTGGTCTCCAGAGTCCTAGTCCTGGTTGAGCACTCAACCTAGTAGACCATGCTGGTTCCCAGTCTTGTTTTACCCTCTCCCATATGTGACCAAAATCAGTCCTGAATATTAAAGGAAGCACTATGACATTACTTCTAGTTTGCTGGTGATGTGTTGGTGTGTCCCTCTAGAAGTCCATGTGGGGAGCAAAATTTGGCCTCTGCTCCCCATGCAGTTGTCTACTATAGGTAGGGTAAGGAAGTGGGACAGAAAAATGGCCTTGTGGATCACACATGGCCTGTAGACTGTGTGATTCCCATCTCTGGTACCCCCAACACATGTATTATTTATAGTGGTGACCTAGTTCAAGGGTGGAAAACTTGTGGTCCTTTAGATGGTGTGAGCAGGGAGCTCCAGAACCTGAGAGCAAACAAATAAGAAAGTTCCCTCTCATGTTTTCACCAAATGGGCATGATAGAACTGAGAGGAGGGTCTTCTTCCCTTCTTTCCTCCCAAATATTGTAAGACCTTGGCAGGCTTGTAAGGGATATCTGATCCAAACACTAGATCAGTAAAGCCTCAACACAAAGTTTTGATATGCATTCCTTTCATCTTCCCACAAGTTGTGCTTTGTGACATACTCCTTTGCCCTTGTTACAATCTCCCTCTTCAGAGAAGGGTCCTTGATCAGGCTTTTGGACAACTGGATAAATTCCTGGAAAGATAGAACGTTATCCATTAACATTATCGTCACTGTTGCACTGTCAATGTTTATGGCACATACCAAAGAACCAAAGGGCAGGTGACCACCCAAGCAAACCACAGCTGAAGCAAAATAAAAGGGAGGCTGAGAAAGAATTGGCCTGTATACCAGCTACTTGAGAATTGGGAGTATATATAGCAGATGTCAGGTTCATAGGCAAAAAACACTGGCTGGCATAAGT
Organism: Urosaurus nigricauda; assembly: GCA_034509955.1. Classification (NCBI taxonomy): domain Eukaryota; kingdom Metazoa; phylum Chordata; class Lepidosauria; order Squamata; family Phrynosomatidae; genus Urosaurus; species Urosaurus nigricauda. Next base: position 5,203,578 of record JAOEGL010000014.1, read on the forward strand.
GATTTTTTTGGTATAGTGAATAGGGCAGTGTAGGGAACCTGAAGCCCCAAATCAAATCTAGTCCTTCTGGTAGCCCTCTGGGGGTCTGTAGATAGCCACAGTCTCTTCCCATTGACACCATCATATGGTGGTTTCCCAGCTTCTACATGTTTCCCTTCCCAAGATTCTAAAAGGTTGAAATGCCTCTCCTGAATATTTTGCTGTTACTTGCACCAAAAACATTCAGTTAAAATATGACATTTTTGGTCAGTTTTTGCATTCACCCCCAGCATGTGGCCCGATAAACTCCTCTGAAATTAAATCTGGCCTTTTGGTGTATGGGGACTACCCGTATATATAAGTCAACTTCACGTATAAGTCGACGGCAGGTTTTGAGGGCAAAAGTATGGATTTTGATATGACCCTTGGAAAAGCAGAGGGTAAAACTTAAGAGACATGCAACAAAGGATCAAAATGATGATGCAGAGGGAAACAATGCCAAAGAACCTACAAAATTATGGCAGGCATAACTGTTTTGGCTCACACTAAAGGCTGGATAGAAGTGAGTATAGAGGGAGATCAGTGCTTCTAGAACAGATTGCACTCTTGCCTTTCACCAGGGCATGGTTCCCTTTTAAATAAGAGTTAAACTATAGTATTTACATTGACCCGTGGATAAGTCAGCCTAGGTTTTGGAGGTCAGTTTTTTGACTAAAATTTCTAGACTTATGCATGAATATATACAGTAAATCATTCTTCCAAAGTTGTCACAGGTAAGATGAGGTTTAAAGAGGATTAGAGGGAAAGGTTATAGCAAAAATCACATTACAGATCTAGAAAAAAGGAGTTCCTTCAGGGCAAAACTAGAACCTTGGCTTAATTCAACTGTTACTACCGCTAAGAGAAGCAATGTTCACTCTGCCCTTTATGGCATGCATGTGGGCAGGCCCTTCCTCTCTGTAGAAGGAAGGGAGGACCAACAACAACCTTTAAAAACATGTTATAAATGTTCCGACGCTGACCAGGGAGGTACTTTTTGTAAAATTCATAAATGGTTGTTTCGTGCAGAAAACAATATTGATGCTCGGAAATATTACTGTATAAACCCAAAAAACCCAAGTCCACCTATCCACGGGTCAATATACATATTTAAAAGAAGGAACCATCCCATGGTGAAAAACAAGAGTATAATTTGTCCTGGAAGCACTGCTTCCCTCTACTCTCTCGTTCATCCACCCTTAGGAGTAAGTACAAGTTATGTCTGAGGGAATTTTGTAAGTTCTTTGACATTCTTTTGCTTTGCTTCATTATTCCGATCTTTTGCTATGTGTCCCTAAATTTTACCCTCGACTTCTCCATGGGTCACAGCAAAATCCATACTTTTGGCTCCAAAACTTGCCGTTGACTTATACATGAGGTCAACTTATAGCCAAGTATATACAGTATATCCTGGACATAAAATGCTGTTTTCTGTACAAAACAACCATAAGTAAATTTTGTATAGTATAAATCCCAAGCTTCAAAGACTATCGGGATTCTTGTCAGGGTTTTCTGATACACAAAAGGGCATTAAAGGAAGTGGCAAATGTAATATCGGAACCACTGGCAATAATCTTTGAGAACTCCTGAAGAACAGGAGAAGTCCCAGCAGACTGGAGGAGGGAAAACATTGTGCCCATCTTCAAAAAGGGGGAAAAAGAGGATCCCAACAATTATCGCTCAGTGAGTCTGACATCAATTCCAGGAAAGATTCTGGAACAGATTATTAAACAGAGAGTCTGCGGATATCTAGAAGATAATTCCATCATCACAAAAAGCCAACATGGGTTTCAGAGAAACAAGTCATGCCAAACAAACCTGATCTCTTTTTTTTGATAAAAACACCAGCTTGGTAGATGAACAGAATGCTGTGGATGTAGTATATCTTGATTTCAGTAAGGCCTTTGACAAGGTTCCCCATGACATTCTTGCAAACAAGCTTGCAAAATGTGGACTAGACAAGGTAACCGTTACATGGATTTGTAACTGGTTGACTGGCCAAACTCAAAGGGTGCTCAACAATGGTTCCTTTTCATCCTGGAGAGAAGTGTCCAGTGGGGTGCTACAGGGTTCTGTCCTGGGTCCAGTGCTATTCAATATCTTTATTAATGACTTGGATGAAATTACTGAGGTCCTAGTTATCAAATTTGTAGATGACACCAAATTAGGAGGAGTAGCTAATACCCCAGAGGGCAGGATCAAAATTCAAAATAACCTGAATAGACTAGAAAGCTGGGCCAAAGCTAACAAAATGAAATTCAACACAGAGAAATGTAAGGTTCTGCACTTAGGGAGGAAAAATGAAATGCACAGATACAGGATGGGGGATACCTGGCTGAATGACACAACATGTGAAAAGGATCTAGGAGTCCAAGTAGACCATAAGTTGAACATGAGTCAACAGTGCAATGCAGCAGCTAAAAAGGCCAATGCAATTTTAGGCTGCATCAATAGAAGTATAGTGTCTAGATCAAGGGAAGTAATAGTGCCACTCTATTCTGCTTTGGTCGGGCCCCACTTGGAATACTGTGTCCAGTTCTGGGCACCACAATTCAAAAAGGATGTGGAGAAACTGGAGCAGGTCCAAAGGAGGGCAACTAAAATGGTGAAGGGTCTGGAAACCATGCGCTATGAGGAACGACTTAGGGAGCTGGGAATGTTTAGCCTAGAGAAGAGAAGGTTAAGAGGTGATATGATAGCCCTGTTTAAATACTTGAAGGGATGTCACATAGAGGAGGGAGCAAGCTTTTTTTCTGCTGCTCCAGAGACTAGAACGCGGAACAATGGATGCAAACTGCAGGAAAAGAGATTCCACCTCAACATTAGGAGGAACTTCCTAACATTAAGGGCTGTTCGACAGTGGAACACACTCCCTCAGAGTGTGGCGGAGTCTCCTTCCTTAGAGGTCTTTAAGCAGAGGCTGAATGGCCATCTGTCGGGGATGCTTTGATGGAGAGTTCCTGCATGGCAGGGGGTTGGACTGGATGGCCCTTGTGGTCTTTTCCAATTCTGTGATTCTATGATTCTTTTAAAAAAATGGTTTTTTTTTCCTGATAATTTTTTAAAAATATTTTGAAATATTCCTTCCATCCCTCCTTTGACACTGTGGGCTCCATGAAACCCATTAAGAAGAATGCACCAAAACTGTCAAATCAAAATTTATTTGTATTAAAAACTTCTGTCTGCAATCAACTATTGTCTTGCCTTTTCAACCAACATGGAGGGTGGGAGCCACATATACTGTATATACTCATGTATAAGTTTAGAAATTTTAGTTAAAAAATTGACCCCAAAAACCTGCATTGACTTATTCATGGGTCAATGTAAGTCCTGTACTTTAACTCTTATAAAAAGGGAACATTGCCCTGGTGAAAGGAAAGAGCATAATCTGTCCTGGAAGCACTGATTCCCTTCTGTTCTCTAATCCATCCAATTTTTAGCATGAGCACAAAGAGTTATGTCTACTGGAATTTTGTAAGTTCTTTGGCATTGCTTTCCTTTGCTTCATCCTTTGGATATTTTGTTACATGCCCCTAGGTTTTACTCTCGACTTATCCACAGGTCATATCAAAATCTATAACGTTGGCCCCAAAATCTGCCCTTGACTTATACATGAGGTAGACTTATAGTCATGTTTATACAGTAAGTGGATTTTTTTTAAAAAAAAAATCTTTCTCAAGGAAGCCAATTGCCTTTGTTAGCAAAGAGATTCATTAATGAAAGCCATGAGGCAGAATCAATTATCCAAGGAGAAAATGTTAGGTGCTGTCATTTTCTTCTTCCATGGGAGAGGGTAGGGATAACTATTGCTAAGATCTAATGAAAATATATAATCTACCTTTCCAAGGCTTTGATTAGTAGTATGCATTAATCATACACACCTAAAGAAAAGAAAATGAACTTTCCACTTCACATATTATTATTATTATTACTATTATTATTTACTGCGCTTAGCTGATTATTGACGGAGGTTGAAATCAAATTTACGAAATCAACAGGATTAATTTTCCTGTGCTTCCGTCCATTCGAAGCTTAATTAAGGCCATGGGGTCAATCGGGATATAAGGTGAATCTTCCAAGGAAACAATGTCCATGCAAAATGGGCAAGCTAAGAGCTTAAAATCTAGGCAATGGGATTTTGGGCTGTTGTTGCTGCTTCTGCTAGTTGGGCGCCAGTGGCACTAGCCATTAGAACCCTTCACACTAACAAGATTAAAATTGTGCAATTTAGGAAGCCACAAATCACTCAGAACATGATCCATTGAGCAGTCCCACAGATTTTAACTGGGTGTCATGGGAAGAAATTGACTTGGGTGTCAACGGGCACATCATGTCTACCAGTCTTAGCATCCAGCACACTCAGGCACCTTCCGGAAGCCATGATGGGCTTTTCTCACAGGCAACTGGTTGGCAACAGTGTACAGAATGCTGGACTATAGAGCCGTTTGGTCTTATCCAACAGGCCTCTTCTTATGAAGGAAAGTGGCTTCTGCGTTAGATGGCACTTTGCCCTTACCAGGGATGGTTCTACCATCTGTCACCATCAGGCAGTTTCTGAGACCCAAGTGTACTGGAAACCTGCACCCATACAACACCTATCATAACCCTACCTATATATATATATATATATATATATCTGTTCTGCCTGCCTTCTGCCCAGTTTGTGCCAATCTAGGTATGTCAGGAAATCACTACAGATATAGATAATATAATGATTTCAAAAACTTCATATGGGTGTTCCTTAAAACCTGTCAAACTGCTTCATCACTTAAAATATCCCCTTTCAAATCTAACAAATACCTTGAGTGGGAGTCACATCTCAGCCGATGTTCTGAATGTCCAGAATTTCAGTGCTTTCAAACAGCATTTTATGCCCAGGATGGTTTATAGCATGTTCTGCTACTGCTGATTTTTCCGGTTGACCCAGTCTGCACTGTCTTTCATGTTCCTTGATTCTTGTTTGCACACTGCGTTTGGTGGTCCCTATGTAGACCTGTCCGCAGCTGCATGGAATGCGGTAGACTCCTGCGGCTTTGAGAGGGTCTCTTTTGTCCTTGGCTGAGCGAAGCATTTGCTGGATTTTCTTCGTTGGTTTGTAAACCATTTGTGTTTTTTCACCACTTTCCCTATTCTGTCTGTGACTCCTTTGATGTATGGTAAAAATATCTTCCCTTTCGGTGGTTGCTTGTACGTACAAACAAAATCCTCAAAGCTGCAATTTTATTGTTGCCCTTGATATTGGATGACAGCCCTGCAAGGTGGAACAGCTGGCACAGTGTCAGCTCAATCAATATTTAAAACAGTGACCTAGCTAGTCAAGGTGACAACATGGTCACAAAAAGGGAGTGAAGAAACAAGGTTCATGACAAAAGCTGTAAACCAAAGCCTACCAAGAACTCTTTGGCTTACCTTCATCTTTGCTCATCAGGGAGTACAGCATGGCAAAAGGGGTGCTCGCTCCTATTCAGGTAGGCAGCTGAGGGACCTGAGCCCAATCCTACCCCATGGGTGAGTACGTAAGGGACCAAGTTTAGTTAGATGGGTTTGGGATTTATGTTTCCATAGAATCATAAAGTTGGAAGAAACCCCAAGGGCCATCAAGTCCAACCTTCTGCCATGAAGGAACTCCCCATCAAAGCATCCCCAACAGATCACCATTCATCCTCTGTTCAAAGACCTCCAAGGAAGGAGACTCCACCACTCTCCGAGGGAGTGTATTCCACTGTCAAACAACTCTTACTGTCAGGATGTTCCTCCTAATGTTCAGGTGGAATCTCTTTTCCTGTAGCTTGCATCAATTGTTCTGTGTTCTAGTTTGTCTGATAGTATTATTGAGATGCTTTGCCTGAGTTGCTGGATCCCAAGTTTATGCCTGGAGAAATACCTCCATAATCATATGATTCTTCAAGTGTGTGTGATGTAACCTAGTCTTATTTAGAAGAATCTTAACCTCTCTCAGTTCCTTCGCTTACACAGTCGCCTGAGTGCTTGGTTTATGCACCTAAAGTTCCTAGGTAGGATGAGGAGGAAAGCCTAGAGGCATGGCTATTGATCCCAATCCTGGGAAAAGGGCTGAAGGGGGAATAGTTGTCCACAACAGCCAAGTTCCCAGTCTGTTCCAGAGGAACTGGCAGCAGCCTATTTGGATGTTAATGGGGGAGCTTTTTTCCGCTCAAGGGTGGAAGGCAGGGAAATAGCTCTCCGTCGATACTTGTAAATACGATGGCCATGATCTACTCAAAGCTGAACCGGTTTCCATCCCATTGATCTCAGTGGTACAGGCCTGAACGGATAGGCCAAAATAAAGCTGCTTTGGATCACTTTGGAGGTATGCTGTTTAAATGATGCATGCATCCTAAGAGGCCAGAAGCCATGCCAAAGCCATGCTCCAGTCCTAAGGACTGGAGCGCAGCTTCTGGCCTCTTAAGATGTGCGTGTCATTTAAACAGAATACCTCCAAAGTGACCCAAAACAACTTTATTTTGGCCTGTCTGTTCAGGCCCTCAGTCCCCAAATCCCCACTGCCATCAGTTTAACAGGAAAATCCTATGACTGCTTGCTCCCAGGTGAGTGTCCATAGGACTAAATTGTGCCTCATAGATTTTGCTTTGTTACCTCAGGGTTTGAATATAATAGTCCTGTTACTTTGTCTGTGATTACTGCAGCATTTCCTGGGATATTCCTTGCCAGTATTGGAACGTTTAAATCCATTGCCTAAAAAATCAAACAGAGAAGAGAAAGGCTTAGATCAGGTAGAGCTGGGACCCTTCAGAGAATTCAAGAGGAACAAGATCATGGTCTCATAACTTACTTTGTTGCTTGAGGCATGAATGTAATAGTCTAGCTGCTTTGTATGTATGTGTGAGGAGCATCAATTACAAAGTCAACTGGCTTTGATATAAATATAATAAAACAATAAATTCCCCCAAACTCATTTTAAACACAAAACACTACTACCACATTTTTACAAGCTCCACATGGTGACTAACAATGATCCTTGCATGAACCGGAAGAGCATGAGAATGTGCTTTTTCTCATAGACTGTTGCCATTACTCTTAAATCTTCATGACCACAATGACAGTGGCCTGTGCAAATAAAAAGGGGGAAAACACTCCCATCTCTGACACTTATTTCTGGCACTTATTTCACAACACAAAATGCAAAAACAAGAGCATTTCAATTTTTTAAAAGAAAATCGCTGCCACCACCGGAAGTCAACTCAATATTTGCTTTATCTTGCCTGAAAATTTCATTTTTAAAAAACGATTTGTCCATAATTCAACATAATTCTGTGTACCAGTCTCCTTAACCCCGCCTCCCTTTACTATTTTTGCCAATCCTCCATTTACTACTATCCATTTATGTGCTACTGTACTCTCCTGTGGGAAACAGCATCCCACTCCCACATCTGTGCACACTTTAAACAGGCAATTATCTTTAACACAGTGTCTGGGTTTTTCCATTACTCCAACTCCCATCATTCAGATGCACATATATACCCTACAACCTTTTATTAGTAATCATTAAACATTAATAATAATTATTAAGCATAAACATTAATCATAAAACAAAACCAATTCATGTCAATGAGATTCTGGCATTGACAAGGACGCAGCAAAAAATTCATTCTTTATATCTTCCTCCCCTCTTGTGGAATGCCTTTTCAGAGTTATTTTTTTACCTTTGCTTACTCAAATTGCATTATTCGATTTGTTTTCAGGTTAATGCCCACACGCTTGCCATCATTGATAGCCCAAAGGCATTATACAGGGGCTACCACCCTTAGATCCAGGAAGGTACCACATCAGCATGTAGGTGAAGAGGTGTAGTCAACCTCTCTCAGCTTCCTTACAGTGTGGAAGCTCTACACGTATAGAATCTGCTACAGATATCCATCCAGTTCTCTAGACAGATGGGATATGGAGCTCAGGAGGTGGAGTAAGCTTTGGCCTGACATTCCTAACAACCTCGGGGGGAAATGGCAACTTCATTCTCAGGAGAAGTGTCTAAAGAACTAAAACCAGAGAGTGGGAGGCAAAGCACAGGTGGCTCTCCAGATGTTTTTTAGACTAAAATTCTTATCAAAGCCAACGAAGAGGGGTAATGGGAGCTACAGCCAACAAACAATTAGAGGACCACACACTCCCCATCTGCAGTTGAAAACTGCACGCCACGGTTCAATTCTGGTAAAGAAAGATTTCTACAGTGATAAGAGGACAAAGTGGAAGTGGTGGTGGGATAAATATGCCTGGCAGGCTGGTCACCGGGACAGCTAGAGGTGACCATATAACACCTATATTGAAACCTCTTCACTGGCTGCCTCTTAGTTTCCAGGCACAGCACAAGGTGTTGGTAATGACATATAAAACCCTTCATGGCTTGAGTCCAATCTATTTTGGGATCGCCTTCTTCTGTACAATCCACCCAATGCACTTAGGTCCTCTAGGAAGAACTTACTGCAGCCAATGAAGACCAGACTAGCTGCGGTTACCAAGAGGGCCTTCTCATCAGCAGCTCTCAAACTATGGAATGGCTTGTGGAGTCGAAGGCTTTCATGACAGCATCCATAGTTTTTTGGGCAGCTTTCGGGCTATGTGGCCATGTTCTAGAAGAGTTCCTTTCTGACGTTTTGCCAGCATCTGTGACTGGCATCTTCAGAGAATGATAGCCTGGAAAAGGACTGGATATATATATCCTGTGTGACCCTGGGAAGGAAGGAGTAATTTGCAAATGTATTGTTCTGTTGCTAATGGCAGACCTCAGGGTGGGAGGATATGCAAACAAGGATTAATGTCTGCTAATTGGTGCTCATTGTCTGCTGGGAATCCCCTGGCCTTAGGCTGTTTCTCATTTGCATAGATTGAGTCTTGACCTTGCTGCTCTTCAGGACTGGTAGCCAAGCCTTGTTTACCCTCAGGATTTCCTCTTTCCTGTTGAAATTGTCCAGGTGTTTATGGATTTCAATGGCTTCCCTGTGCATTCTGACATGGTAGTTGTTGGCATGGTCCAGAATTTCAGTGCTTTCAAACAGCATTTTATGCCCAGGATGGTTTATAGCATGTTCTGCTACTGCTGATTTTTCCGATTGACCCAGTCTGCACTGTCTCTCATGTTCCTTGATTCTTGTTTGCACACTGCGTTTGGTGGTCCCTATGTAGACCTGTCTGCAGCTGCATGGAATGCGGTAGACTCCTGCGGCTGTGAGAGGGTATCTCTTGTCCTTGGCTGAGCGAAGCATTTGCTGGATTTTCTTCATCAGTTTGTAAACCATTTCTGTTTCTTAATCACTTTCCCTATTCTGTCTGTGACTCCTTTGATGTATGGTAAAAATATCTTCCCTTTGGATGGTTGCTTGTCTTGTGTCTTCTGGTTTTTTCCTGGACCTGGCAGCCCTTCTGATGTCTGCGCTGGAGTAACCATTGGCCTTTAGCACCCAGTCCAGGTGTTTCAGTTCATCTTCCAAGAAGGGGGATTCACAGATCCGTTTTCCCTGGTCTACCAGTGTTTTTATTGTGCTTCTTTTTTGTCTTGGGTGATGGTTGGAGTTCTTGTGCAGATATCTGTCCATATGTGTAGGTTTTCTGTATACTGTGTGGCCCAAACGTTGATTTGGTTTGCAAATGACTAGGACATCCAAGAATGGTAGTGTTCCTTCCTTTTCTTTTTCCATTTTGAATTGGATGTTAGGGTGGATGATGTTCAAATGGTTCAGAAATACAGCCAGATCTTCTTCTCCATGGCTCCAAATGATGAAAGTGTCACCCACATATCGGAGCCATGTTGTGGGCTTTTTTGGTGCTGTTTCCAGGGATTGTTTTTCAAAGTGCTCCATGTAAAAGTTTGCTATCACAGGGCTCAGAGGGCTCCCCATTGCTACCCCATCTCTCTGCTCATAGAATCCATTGTCCCACTGGAAATAGCTTGTAGTGGGGCAATGTTCAAACAGGGCTGTGATGTCTTCTGGAAAAATGTGTCGGAAACAAAACCCTCACTGATGTTGTTGCGAGGGTGGATAGGCTTGAAGCCTTGTATGCAATGGTGGGGCAAGGGCTAGAGCCATAGCAACTAGACCCAGCAAACATGCGGCGGGGGGACCGGTTGGATGCTCATGACCAGCAGGTCATTGAACATGTAGAGAGGCTTGAACGTTACCTGGCCTCGGCATACGAGACACCAGCAGTAGCAATCGACGACCCAGATGGAGATTGGGACAGCCGGGTCGAGAAGCCTCAGGAACAACTAGGGCCACAGGCAAGGCCAGGTGAGTCAACCTCTCTTACATCACCTCAGCCATTACCACCACTGCTTTGGAGGGAACAACTGGGTGGCCATGGGGGGTATGGGACGCCCCTCATAATAGGCCAGTGGGGGTGTGGGATGCTTGGCCTAACTGGCCCAACAAGAGTGCCCCCAGCCCACAGTCAACTGCTTTGTCTCCCCCGGTTCCTTCTTTTCCAAACCCGCAGCTAGCCAGCTTTGGGGCCCTTGCCCCACCCTTGCAGGCCAGTAGTGCATATGGAGGAGTGCAATATGGGGCTATCCCCTTTGGTGATGTGGTCACAGGGGAGTTTGTGGACAATTTCTCATTGCTATATCAGGAGGTAGAGAAAAAGGACTGGGAGCGATTAGATGACAAGGAGAAAGAAGTGATTAAACAGCACAAGGTAGAAAGGAATTGGAGGAATTGGCAACAAGGCTTTTTCATCTATGCTGGGGTTATAGCCTGAGTACAGCCATGGAGGGCATTCCCCCTCATTCAATACATGGACCTCATACACAGAGCCTATGTGGATTATGCAGCGCCAGCTTAGCTACAGTATGATGAGGCTTTCCATATGAGGGTGACCATGAACCTAGCATTAAGGTGGGACCAGGTGCATCCCCAGCTCTGGATGCAAGTAATGACCCTGGCCCACCCCATCCAGGGTGAACGTTCCCATAGTGGCCACCTAGTTCATAAAGCCAGAGTGGGAAGAATTCAAAGAATAAGCTATGCTGAGAATTCAGGGTGCAAGGGGCTTGCACCCGACACCCTTGCAAGTACAGGCATGAATGCTCTATCTGCTCGGAGAAGCATTCCTTTCAGAATTGCCCAAAAGGAAAAAGTGGTGGAGGACACAGAGAGCACCAAGGGGCAAAAAGAGTGACCGCAAACCCCAGTGTCGCTTCAAAAGGGCCCCAGTCCAATTAGGCTGGGGGCACTGGAAGCACTCATCCACCCTTACCCTGATGGTGAGGCGCCGCGCTACTTGATGGAGGGCTTTAAGTTCGGATTCAAGATCCCATATGTGGGACCCCAAAAAGTATACTTTGCTAAAAATCTCAAGTCAGTTTCAGGCCTCGAGTCAGTTGTGCGAGAAAAGATTGCCAAGGAGGTGAGAGAAGGTAGAGTAGTGGGCCCATTTACCTCCCTCCCTTCCCAACATCAGGTTCTCTACGCTTGGTGTCGTCCCTAAGAAGGCACCAGGACAGTATAGGCTTATCCATCATCTTTCATATCCAAGGGGTGAGTCTGTCAATGATGTGATCCCAGAAGAGCTGTGTACTGTGCGATATGCATCCTTTGATTCTGCTGTCCAGCTGGCACGTGGAATGGGGATAGGAGCTGAGCTAAGTAAGTGCAACATTAAGTCGGCTTTCTGCTTGCTCCTGGTCCACCCTGATGACTTTGGCCTGCTGGGTTTCTCCTTTGAGGGAAAGTTTTACATGGACCGGGCCCTGCCTATGGATTGTTCGGTGTCCTGTGCAGCTTTTGAGAAGTTTAGCACCTTCCTTGAGTGGGCCCTTAAGGTCAGAGCAGCTCACAAAGGAGTCATCCATTACCTCGATGATTTCTTGTTTGTGGGTGGTCCGGGATCGCGGGATTGTGCCTGCTTAATGGTGGAGTTCCTTGCCTTAGCAAGAGATCTCAGTGTATCTGTGGCAAATGAGAAAACAGAGGGCCCCTCCACCACCCTAGTCTTCTTGGGCATCGAAATAAACACTGTGAATCAATCATGCAGGCTCCCGCAGAGTAAATTGGAAGACCTCACATTCAGAATCACATCCTTTCTTTCACGAAGGAAGGCCACCCTCAAGGAATTCCAAGAAATCATTGGTCACTTGAATTTTGCATGTAGGGTAGTTGCACCAGGTAGGGCCTTCCTTCGGCGACTTTGCAATGCATTGGTGGGGGTGCAGAAGCCCCACCACAGGATTAGACTTATGCAGGGTGTCAGGGACAATTTGGCAGTATGGGCAAAATTTTTACAATCCTTTTAACGGCATCTCCTTCTGGAGGGAGGATCTTAAGATCAAGGATGCGCTAAAGGTAGCATCTGACGCTGCTGGGTCCACCAAGTTTGGAGTATATTTCCAGGGCCATTGGTGTGCGGAGACTTGGCTACACGAATGGCAAGGCATGGACATATTGTCCGACCTCACGTTTCTGGAATTTTTCCCAATTGTAGTGGCATCACGAATCTGGGCAAAGGAGCTGAGAGAAGCAGAGGCCCTTTAAAAGACCTCCAGCTGCAGAGATTCTTTGCAGCTAACAACCAGTCTTGCAGCCTTGTTGTTCCTGCGTTCCTTGCTCTTGGATTAATGACTCTGGTTATCTGACCTCTGGATTTGCCTTGCGACTATGCTCTTGCCTCTGCCCTTTGCTGTGACTGACTGGTACTGTGTGACCTCTGGACTGGACTCTGGACTATTCCTTTGTATACTCCCCTGCTGTGCTGTTCTCAGTAGAATTAAGCAGGACAGGAGGCCCTACAACCATTTTGCATCTATTCCTGTTGCTCCCTGTGACTGGAATCTTGAAAAGAACCTGGTCATCTGTGCACTGATTGGTGAAGTGAATAGATTTGCTTGAGGGAATCTGAATCTTTTTGTGATGAGGCAGAATACTTCCAGGTGTAGCTCAACTCTGCTTGGTCCATATCCATCTTGCTGAGCCAATCTGCTTTTGTGCTGAGCTCTCCTTTTATGTGGTCAGCTTTGAGAGTTATTACATTGGCCTCCACCCATGACAGTAGAATAATCGCCTCTGTCATAAGTGAGAAGGCAGCCACCTTAAGTAATTTGTTAATGCCCTGCTTTAATTGAGCATTTCCAGCAGGGAACTCTGCAATTAGATCCTTGCCCAGATGAAGGCAGCTCTGAAGAAAATCGAAACTGCCAATGCTGCTCTGATGCAGAGGGAAGATGCTTCCTAGGATTTCTGAAGGGCAGCATCCACTCTTTTTTTTCAAAGGATGAGACCAATGCCGAAAGAGGGGCATCCACTAGTGGGCCTTTTAGTTTTGATAGGACATGTTGGGACAGACTGTAGAACTTTTTGGCTGCCATGGGATGTGATTTCACCGCAGCTGGTTTGGACCCTTCCTCCCTGACTACTTTCATGAAGTTAGAAATGAAAGGTATCTGAAGATATGAGGGACCATGTTTAGGAAAGGAGTCCCCTTTACACTGTGGTAAATCACTGTACAGTGGGCCCTTCCCTTACGCTGAGGATTCATTCCGGATCCCCCTGCGTAAGGGGAAATCCACATATGCTTGCACCCCATTGCAAACAATGGGGTGTGTGCTCGCGGCTCAGGGCAGCCTGTTCTTTAATTGTCGCACAGCTTCTGTGTAAGCTGGAAGCCGTGTATAGAATGCCCATGTATGGCATGGGTGCACTGTATTCAGTCTTATTTCAGTCTGAAGGGCCGGGCAATTCCAATGCCTTAACTTCTTTACATAATAACATGGGAAGTCTTTGGAAAAGCCTGGCTGCGGTATGATTTCCAGTTTCTTCTTCTCCTCCTGACAGTTCCTCTTCTTCTATCTCTGAGGAGATAGGGCAGACAAGACTCCTCGCCCCCCTTACTCATTTGAAGAATGGTCTTTTTCTGCTATTCTCCCCTTGTTTGCCTTGCCCTCCGCTTGAACCAACAGTCTGCTGCCTTTCCTCCCGCCCTCCTTTTCCATAACAGACATCATGGCTGATATCTTGTTTCTTGCCCCTTTGCCCACATGGTGGTGACAGGATGAAATGTTTGGGTGTTCTTCATTTTGAGTAGCACACTTCTGTGGCACTTTCTCTGAGGCAACTGGGGGAGCATGCTGCACTTCTTGGGAAACAACTGTTAGCATGTTAGCGCCAGCCATCTTGTTGGTGATAAATGCCTTGAGCCAGTTGCAAAAAGCAGCATGTCCTGTTTGGCTCACAAGAATTGGGTGTGAGTTGAATGATTTACTCGCCCCCTGCTCTGATTTGTCGGATTTCACGTCTTCAAATCCAGCCCAGGCCCTGCATTTGTGGTGTCCCCTCCCCCCGCAACCATAGATAAAAAGTTTCCCCTCCTCTGCCCAGATCACCTTCTGCTTCTGGCTCAAAACAAGCCCAGAGAAAGAAGCAAGTGAATTTTCTTCTCCCAACATGATGGAGCTACCATCCAAAATCTTTATACTACAGTAGGCCCTCCTTATCCATGGATTTTTTATCCACGGATTCAAGCATCCGCGGCTTGAAAATATTCCCCCAAAAAGTATAAATTCCAAATACCAAACCTTGATTTTCCATTTTCTATTAGAGACACCATTTTCCTTTTCCATTACATTTAATGGGACTTTATTTATAAAACATTTTATATACAAAAACAATTTTAAAAAGCTTCAAGTTACTACATAGTATCAGAAAATATATTGAAGTTTACGGATCAATACTTCCGAAGTCACTTTGAAAATAATTCCCATACACTATACCCATACATTTCAGTGTTCTTTTTTTTTAATCACTTTCTCTTTTTACTTCCTGTTACCTCGAAGTATATACCCCGAGATCATACAATTTCTTAAATGTTATATTACAAACAAGTTGCTTATAGATTATCGTGTCTGCATTCTTGTGTCCCTAACCTGCAATTTTTCATTAACTGGTCCCACTCTTCCTCTATTAGTGTAGCATCTTTATTAGATAAACGGCCAGTGAGAATGTCCATCTCTCAGAATTCATAGATTTTTGCCCATCAAAGATCCAAATCAGGTATTATTTGACTTTTCCAATATTGAGCTAATATAATTCTGGCGGCAGTTATTAAGTATAATATTGTTCTCTCATGTTTAATTTTGATTTGCACAGGAGCTTTGTCTAACATATTCAATAAGTACATTTCTGGTCTCATTTCAAAATTCAGTTAAAAAATGCATTCAATTTCCTATGTATGTTTTTCCAATATAACTTTAGTTGTGGGCATTTCCACCAAACATGGAACCAAGTTCCTGATGCCTTTTCACATTTCCAACATAGACTCGGACCTGTTTTGTAAATTTTTGTTATCTTACTCAGCGTTAAGTACCATCTGTGTTCCATTTTCCAATAATTTTCCCAGAGGTTGTTGATTATTATTATTATTATTATTACACAGTGCTGTACATACAATCTTATAGTTAGATGGATCCCTGCCCTCAGGCTTACAGTCTAAAAGACAACACAAAGGGAAAAGGGGAAGGTGGTGGGAGGGGGATGAGGTCCAGTGGTTCATCTCTCCCTCTGGGGCCTGGACCAAGGCAGATGGACTGGAGGGAGGGCATGGGTTCTTAATACATTTTGTAAATTTTTGTAAATCTGAAGCCCATTTTATCATTGTATCCAAAACAGGTTCCTTTTCTTGTTCACGTTCTCTAAGGAATATATGTAATGTAGCAGTCTTTTTGTCAACTGTATTTAATAAAAATTTTGACAAATCCGTAGTTTCTTTTTCAAAGTCTTGTAATTTTTTGTCTATTTTAAATCTTTCTTTAATCTGCATATAAAGATACCAATGTACTTTGAGGTCAAGTTGTTTTAAGTTTTCGATTGGTTTCATTCCATATGTATTATTACTTGATTTGAATAAAATGTCTTTGTAAGTCAGCCAAATGTCGAGATCCTTCCACCTTCCAAAAAAAGCTTCTTGAGAATACTCACAAAGGTATTTCTCGAAATGTTTTCTTCTTAATTTTTTCCCATATTTTAAGTAAGGATCTCCTAATCAAGTGATATGAAAAATCTTTGTGTATAGCCGCTTTGTCATACCATAAGTACGCGTGCCAACCAAACCTATTTAATGGGACTTTGGCATCCACGGATTCCAAAAGGGGGTCCTGGAACCAAATCCCAGCGGATAACAAGGGCCCACTGTATTTACTAATCTAGTCCTTTGGAAAGGAAATGGAAAGAAGGAAAAGTAAAGATTTTTTAAATTTCTTTTTTGTATAGAGAGGAGTATGAAGAAGGAGGAAATTAGGATAAGGTAAGAAAATAGATTGATTCGAAGAGAATGTGAAGAAGAGGCAGGAACTAGATTGAGGGCTATGAGGGTTGCTCCCCCTGTTGGTGGCTCCCTCGAAGTTTATTTCTTGCCTACTGGAGTGATGAGAAGGGAGCAACCCACATGAGCATGTTTCCCCCTCCATTGCTGGAAAAAAATAAGTTTTGATCTGAATGCTGGCCTGGTAGGTACGATCAGGTGAATTCACCTCACCTTTTGTAACTATCATGCTTCTTGACCATCCCTCCTCACACACCATGCACAAACAGATTTTGACATGTACCTGTCTTAACTGTGTATAATGAATGCAGGGAGGTTTCTAGCCAAATTTGTTTGCTAAATCAAACATATGACAGATCTTGAAATATTGGTGGCACTACCTTTCCTTGTTTTTTTAAGCCTTTAATAATGGGTGGGGAACCTCTGCCTGCTGGATGTTGCTCAACTCTCATGACTCCACAACAGTGGCCAAGGATCAGGGGATGATAGAATGTGGAGCCCCCCATTTCTGACATAGGCTGAGAGGCACAGTAAGGAAAGAAGGGCTTTGTCAAAGCTTCCATCACTGTTACACTCAGGAGGAAGAGGATGGAGTCCTGGTTTTGTCAAAATGCATTATGGGAAGGGAGTGGGGGGAGTGTAGGTGGACCTGGCCCTTGTTAAAAGAGAACTGCTACTTTTGAAGGCATCTGGGAGTAGAAATTATTATTTACACCCCAAGAAATAAAACCTGGAAAGGTCCAAGAGGGATTCAAAACATGGAAAACAAAGCTAGTGGGGCACATACAGAAGTTATCTTCTACATTAAAAGGCTGTTTATGGTATTACATCCTCAAAAATAAAGTCACAATGACCATATGTTGAAAGGGAGCTGGATTGTCAATGGAGATCAGACAAGGGGAAAATCCATTCTTACAACTCACCCTCATCTGGACTGGCTTTAAAGGACTACACATCAGCAACAAGACAGAGTGAGGCCACTGTGTACTGGAACCAACCTCCTCTTTATTTTCCACAAGGGATTGTACTTCTGTACAGTCCTACGCTGCCAACTTTCTATGGCATGGAGGCAGTTCTGTTTTCCCAAAGGAATTGGCTGGTAAGGCTTTGGGTATGTCTTTACTAGCAGGCTTAATGCCCACAATCTGGTGGCCAGCCTAGTGGAGCATGGACAGGCTTGACCCTGAAAGATTGGACACCAGGTGACAAACTGGGAAGAGAAACTATGGACACAATGACAATGTGAAATATTTGTGATCTGCATTGCTAGGAGGTCTAACCGGTATGGATGGAATCACAGAATGTCAAGGAAGCAGCTCCATTCTTAGGATTTGTATCGAGCATGGATGGGCAAAGTGTGTGACCCTAAGCCTGTTTTTGTGGCAAAAAGCATACCCGTCCTCTCCCAGAAGACTTCAGGAAGGGGCAATCATTTTTAAATAAGTTATAGGGCACTCTGGTATTCTTAAATATGAACATAATACCCATTTTTCAAAACCAGAAGTGAATTTATAGTCATATTTGGGTTTCTAGTTTTTTTGCAGGAGGGACATTTTTTGTAATCTGTGCAGTGCTCAGGGGTTTGGGGCCAAAAAATTGGCCCTTTGCACCTGCTCAACCTTGCTATAAAGATTTTATCTCCCCAACTCACTCATTAAAGCTTAACTATAGCTTCTTGAGGAGTGTAGTTTACTTAATGCGAGGTAATTTGTCCTATCTGTTATGCTGCTGATTTGATTTCCATCCTCCCCGTTAGGAAACCCAGGAGATCCCTTGACCTATGGAAAACAGATTAGAGTGTTGGAAGAAATAGGCAGATTTGTGCTCTTTTCTTGTTTTATTCCTCCTGCTTTTAAAAACCTTTTTCTTAAAGTTCAAGCTTATTTCATAACCATGAGGACTAGAAACTATTTTTCTTATAAACAAAATCCTAAAATAAATTAAAAGCCTGGAATGCTCAAATTCCTGGCAAGCTGGTTGTAGCCGAGTCATAAGATACAGTGTGAGGTATTTCTGAGAAATGTAGAACAGCTTGGAAGGCATCTCAGCCTACTGTTGGATGCAATGATTTTTTATAAGTTTTGTGCACTGCATTCCACTTCATCAAGTGCAAGGGCCAAATAAGACTGACTAGTTCATAACAGGGGCCTAAATACTCCAGAGGCACAAGATCCCACCTGATCTTGGAAGCTAGGTGGAGTCAGCCCTGCTTAGTACTTGAATGGGAGACTGTCCATGAATATCAGGTGCTGGAGACTATATTTCAGAGGAAGGAACTGGCAAAACCACCTCTAAGTATGCCTTGTCCAAGAAAACCCTACGGAATTCATGAGGGCACCATAAGTTGATAGGTGACTTGAAGGCACACACATACACAGAGTCCATAATGGGTATACATGTGCAAAGGGTCATTTTTGGATCCATCTGAACTTGTTGGTCACATAGTTGATTTCATTACCTCACATATCCAGTCTATTTTAAGGTTGATTTGGGCTTTTTCACAACTGGGGGGCCCAAATGAGTGTTAAAATGAAAAGCTAAACCCCCCAGATTCATTTTTTTTTAGTAAGAAACGACATGTTTTAACCACTATTCTCCTGGAAGGTAGAGAAATGTCAGAACCGTGAGTCACATAAGAAGCCCTATGCACTTGCCCATGTTGTTTCCAACAACAGGCCTATGAAGTTATGCCAAATAAAACCTGTTATTCTGTAAAAGGGATAAGCAAGTGCTGAGGCCCCAAGGACCCTCTGTGTACTACATCATCCCCCCAAAGCAAAACTAGAAGTCTTCCAAAGGTCCAAGAAATAAATAAAGTTCAAACCCTCCAAAATAAAGTCTACCACACACACATGTACTGTTAAGCTGTACGTAAACTATGAGGGTTGTTACATTTCACAGGTTGCATGTGACATTTTGCATGCACTGAAGCAGACTGTGGCAAAGTACACGTCTTAGTCTTTTGCAAGGTTTGAAAGGCAGACAGCAAGGCTGATTGAGGTTTCAAATGAGAAAAGTAAGGGGACATTCTGTGCTCAGCGCTCAGATGTAATTACCTCTAAGATTGCAGCTGACATCCCCTCTGAAATGGAACTGTTCACAACAGCAAAGCAGTTCTTCACAGCAGCATGAAGGTCTTCCTGGGGGATCTCCTGCAGCAAATGTACCCCATCTGCCCTACCGAGTAAACAATATTTAGTATGTTAATTGGCCTCCAGACATGGGACTTTGGGCCCATTCAATGATACTAAAAGGCATAAGGCTGGGGTACATTATGTTCTTATTTTAGAAACAGAGGGAAGTCAAAGGAAGTTACCTTATTGTATTGTTGACATTGACTGGCAGGGGCTTTCTAGAGTTTCAGACCAGGATCCTAATGAAATCTTATTTTGGGAGGAGGGAAGTTGAGTTTGGGACCTTCTGCATGCAATTCTTTATTCTACCAGGCACTTTAAAAACTAAGATACAAAAATTTGAAGCTCCAAGGTAAGGGGTAAGCAAAATGAGGCCTGAAGGCCATACATAGCCCCGCAAAGCCATTTTGGCAGCTCACAGATCCCACCAGAGCCTTAATAAATGGACACAAATAGGTGTCTTCCACTCCTGAAGGCTTCCAGCCAGTGTTTTTATCTATTTGGAGATCAAAGCCCCCCTCCCAAATAAAACACTTTAAATATAAAACTAGAAGTTACTAAAAGACACTTTCAGGATTGGTATTTTTTGGCATTTTGAAGTCAAGTTCCATTCATTTCAATGGGTCTCTTTGTCCTCAGGCAGAAATTGGAGTTAGCCCACTATATCAAAATCAGTAACGTCAGTCAATCAATTAATTCACAAACTAAATTCTCAGTTCTACACACACACGATAAATCTAGCAACACAATGAAATAATCTAGATCCAGTACAAACAAGTAAGAGCAAAAGTTGAATTTAAAAGCTCAGCCACACTGCTCATTCTAGTCTAGTGTGCATCACATAGGGCCACAGCAGCCTGGCTTAAATAAAGGTGAGGAATTTTCATCAGGCCATATAACTGCAGCAATTTCTTTCTCCTAGACTCCTTGGGCTCTGGTTTTCTGGTCTGGTCTACTGGTCTGGTCTGGTTTTCTCTCTTTCCCACAGACCAGCAGAGCACTTAGATAAGAGGATGGGAGAGAAGTAGTGGCAACTGTAGTGTTCTATGTTAGTTGGGTGGTCAAGTTGCTCCACTTACTTGACTTTAAAGGAACTATCCAAGGTGCTGAAACCTATCCTCTAACTAGATTTAGAACCTTGGATAGCTTCTTTAATGTTTCCACCTCCCCTCCCATCCACCCACCTCAGCGAATAAATTCATTGGCCTATTAACATGGAAGCTGGCCCTTGAAAGAAGAGAGATGTCAGTCTGGAGGACTAGTTTGATGGAGAGGAGGAAATTGTTAATTGTTAATGAGGGAAAGTGGGCAAGGGAGCAGAGTAGCTTTGGTTTATAGAGACAATCTCACCTTGACCAGGAGACTTGTCTGGAAGTTCGACCACTTTGAGTGTATGTATCGAAGTCTGAAGACCAGGGATAGAATAGGGATTAGTCTATTGTCCACCCTGTTGCCTAACAGACTCCCTATCTGAGCTGACACAGCTGGTGTCAGAGTTGCTGTTGGAGTCGCCCAGACTTTTAGTTCTAGGCAACTTCAACATCCCACTCGAGACCAGCCTGACAGGTGCGGCTCGGGAGTTCATGGAATCCATGACAACCATGAGCCTTTCCCAATGTGTCATCGGGTCAACACACTCTGCGGGTCATACCCTTGATGCAATCTTCTGTACAGAACAGGAATATCAATGGGCGGAGGTAGTTGATACCTCCGGAACGTCATGGACGGATCATTTCCTGGTCAGGGCACAACTTAAAGCTACTGTTTGTCCTGTCGGGGGTGGAGGACTTATTAAAATGGTCCGCTCTCGAAGGAGATGGAACCAATCAGTTTCCAGAAAGCCCTAGAGGGTTTACTGGTTGATAATACCAGAGACTTTGTCGAAGCCTTGATGAATACATGGAACACTGATCTTACCAGGGCTATCGACACAATCGCTCCTGAGGGTTCTTTCCTACCTACCTTGAACCAGAAATTCTGGTATACAAAAGAGTTGAAGAGCATGAAGCAGGTGGGGCAACGACTAGAGCGTGATTGGTGGAAATCTGGACTTTTATCTGACAGAACTCGTTATAAGAAATTTCTTTCTTCTTATAGAGAGGCAATAAAAGCAACGAGGAGTTCCTCCTCATCTGCTCGCATTGCATCTGCAAAGTCCCATCCAGCAGAGCTGTTTAGGGTGGTGAGAGAACTGACAGTGATGCCATCTACCCAGAACCCTATACTTAACCCAACAGCCTGTGTAATGCATTTAACAATTACTTTGCAGATAAAATCTCTCAGATAAGAGCCCATTTGGACGCCAATGTTGGGATAAAGTAATCTGATGATGTGTCCAGTCAATCCGTTTATGAGATTAAACTGGATCAATTTGAGCTTGTGAGTACTGATGATATGGACAAGATCTTTGGAAAGGTGAGGAAGATGACATGCCTTCTTGATCCCTGCCCATCCAGGTGTCATTCTGAGAGGTGTCATCAATGCATTCCTTAGTGAAGGTTATGTACCATCTTTGTTAAAGGAAGCGGTTGTTAGACCACTCCTGAAAAAACCTTCCCTGGACCCCCTGGACATGAAAAATTACAGGTCTGTATCCCATCTGTCATTTTTGAGCAAGGTGATCGAGAGGGCTGTCGCTCTTCAGCTCCAAGTGGTCTTGGAGGAAGCCAATTTTCTAGATCCATTTCAAACTGGCTTTAGGGCCAGATATGGGGTGGAGACTGCCATGGTCACCTTAACTGATGACCTTCGTCTAAGCATCGACAGAGGAAGCATGACCCTGTTGGTGCTATTAGACCTCAGCAGCATTTGATATGATAGATCATAACATCCTCTTGGAAAGCCTGAGAGAGTTAGGAATGAGAGGCACTGCTTTGCAGTAGTTCCATTCCTTCCTCTCAGGCAGGTTCCAGAGGGTGATGCTCAGGGACAGTTGCTCTTCAAAAAAAGAACTTAACTGTGGCGTCCCTCAAGGAGCCATTCTGTCCCCGATGCTACTTAACATCTACATGAAGCCGCTGGGAGAAATCATTCATAGACATGGGGCAGGGTGTTATCAGTATGCTGATGACACCCAAATATATCTCTCCATGTCTCGGTCATCAGCAATGACAACAGATGGCATTTCTCCCCTCAAACAGTGACTTGTGGCAGTAATGGACTGGAAAACAAGCTCAGGTTGAATCCATACAAAAAGAGGTACTTTTGGTAGGGGCTCCTAAACCAAGTATTGGGTTGCAACCTCCAGTCCTAGAGGGGTTCATGCTCCCCTCGAAGGACTGTGTTCACAGTTTGAGGGTGCATCTTGATCTGTCGCTTCACATGAGGAATCAAGTGAATGCGACGGTGAAGAGCGTCTGTTATCCGCTTGAGCTGATACGCCAACTGCGCCCTTTCCTGGAACCAGGAGACTTCAAAGCTGTAGTACATGTACTGGTAACCTCGCGACTGGACTTTTGTAATGCGCTCTACACGGGGCTACCCTTGTGCCTAGTCCAGAAACTCCAAATGGTACAGAATATGGCAGCCAGACTGATTACAGGAACAACTAGGAGTGACCATATTACACCTATACTGAAGTCACTCCATTGGCTGCCCATAAGTTTCTGGGCATAGTGCAAGGTGTTGGTGATCACTTTTAAAGTCCTACATGGCTTAGGCCCAACTTATCTAAGGAATCGCCTGCTTCCATATAATCCGCACCGTGCACTCAGATCTTCTGGGAGGAATCTATTACAACCATTCCAGACTAGATTGGTTGCGACCTCTCAGAGGTCTTTTTCAGCTGTTGCTCCCACCTTATGGAATGGCCTGCCAGATGAGATCCGTCAAATATCCAACTTAGATAGCTTCAAGAAAGTTGTCAAGACGGATCTCTTCTGGCAGGCCTTCCCAGAACAGCCCCCGGCCATACAAAGACCCCCCCCCCCCCAATTTCCCCTGATAGATCTGGGTGTGACAACCTGGCATACTGTTAATTTTAATAGTGTAAATAAGAGTTTTTAATTAATGTTAGAATTTTAATATTATAATTGTTTAACCTTGTTTTAAGGGGGGATTTGTAAATGTATATAACTGTATTTTTAACTGTTGTACGCCACTTTGATTGCATATGCAAAAAGCAGGATATAAATAAGTTTTATTTTATTTATTTTATTATTAATTCCTTTAATATTCAGAAGAAAATATAAGTCAGATAAGAATGAAGGGATCATGATATTCAGATTGTGTTTGGTGTGAGAATTCCACACTCCCAATGCTCATATTTCTAAGCTTGGAAATGTCATTTCAGTGACATGACTACCCCAAACCAAAGAAACACAAAAGTGTTTGTAGGAATGCAGGTTTCCAAGTGCACCAAAGCCTCACAGCACTTGGGAGTGAAAGCCACTTATGCAAGAATAAGGAAATGAGGGGTGAAGCAGACTG
Organism: Urosaurus nigricauda; assembly: GCA_034509955.1. Classification (NCBI taxonomy): domain Eukaryota; kingdom Metazoa; phylum Chordata; class Lepidosauria; order Squamata; family Phrynosomatidae; genus Urosaurus; species Urosaurus nigricauda. The sequence goes on from JAOEGL010000014.1 coordinate 5,227,436, forward strand.
CTCCTTTGTGTTGGCTTGGGGTAGTGTCTGAGCATAGCGTTTAGACACCGCATGCTCTGACACCAACCCCGTGCCATCTGACTGCACATGCACTGGCTTAATGGCATTTTGGCAGTGTGGTTTTAACATGTGTTGTGCCACAGAAATGCCAAAAAGCAGCCCCATGGTGGAAAGGGTGGCTTTTTTCTGCCCCAAATAGGAGCAAACTTTTCACTGTTTTCAGTGAATTTCACTGTTATACAATCCAGATCTCTTCGGGGCTGTCTGTTTTGCCCCTCTCTTGGACAGGGAACTGCAAAAAGTAAATAGAGCTGCTCTTTAAAAAAATGTACGTAGATAAGGCACGTAACATTACTATCAACCTACCTTTTCACTTTCTCTTTGACTTCTTCTGCAAACAGTGGATCAACCTATTGCAAACAAAACAAACAAACTGGTACCGCATGCCAGCTAAGCACCCTTTGTAATGCGCGGGGAGAGAATGAGAAAAACTAAAACAAGTTGAGCAACATATTGAAGACAATGTGCTTAGCCCATCAATCCAATCTTCTCAGAAGGAAAGTTTCCCCTGTGGGTGCCACTTGGCACTACAGACCATAGATGCTATCCCCTCAAAAGCTACTCCAGGTTTTCATGGAAGCCTAATTTCACTGTTGTAATGCATCCTCCACCTTTGAGCATTCTTTCTGGCCAAGAACAAAGACATTTCCCCCTGGCAGCTTGGCAGATGTCTAGTTTTATTTATCCGTTCCTCTGTTGTACTGTGGCTTGAATGCTTCTTTTACTTATGTCTGTGTTTTCCTGTTGCAACCTGCATTTTTAGGGCAAGGGTGGGCAAATGCTGGCCCTCTTGATAATGTGGGGTTGCAGCTTCCAAAATTCCTCATCACTGGCTAAGATGGCCAAGATTGATGGAAGATGTAGTTCTGGAGGACTGCACTTTGCCTCCCTTGCTTTACAGCCAAAAGGTACTAGAGGAGTGTTTTATAAATTTGATGAACGGTGCCTTCATATGCTCTCCTCTCAGTTCCCCTCAAACCTTTCTCTTTCTTTTAAACCAATTCCACAAGCATTAGCCAACTTTTCTCACAAAAAAATAAAAAATAAAAAAATGAAATGAAATTTTACAACATCCCTAGGCATACAAAAATATGTTTAGGATATATAATATTTGAAGAATTCTCCAAATTGGTGGGTCCCTGGTGGATCTGTTCTCTTCTGATGCTTCATTTGTAGGGAAAGTGAAGAAAATGGAAAGCGACAACTGAAGTGCTTGAAGTCTTTAAGGGGGCGGAGGAGGAAGGGGTGTGTGTGACTGGAGGAGTCAAAAGCACAAACAGTATTATACTTGTTCCCAATTTTCTCTTCCACACCAGTTCACTTTCAAATCTGGTGGTGTATCAGAGTGGAAAGAAACAAAGATTTAAAAAAGAAAAAAAAAATACTAGCACAACGAAAGTAAAGGTAATGTGTTAGAATGACGCCTTAATGAAAACATAGCAGCTGAAACTTTTAAAAGACAAGTTAATGAAAGAGGAAAAAACTGCACAGGTTTTGCATCAAAGACTCTTGAGGGCGAAAGAGAACTGTATGAAAACATGCACTGAAGAGGGAAAGGACAGTGCTACCTGCTGGGATCTGTCATGATTGTATCACACAGAAACAAGAGTACTGTAAGTTTAGTGTTTGCTCTGTTGAACAGGTCCCCCGTCTCCCTTGTATTGTTGGCCTTTATGGCTGGATCTCTAATTTCTGAAAATTCCTCAGGAACAGAGGATCATTTGTGGGAGGAAATTGTAGTGTGATGATTCCATTTCGACTGCCATGGTTCAATCCTATGAAATCTTTGGATTGACCATTGAGGGAGGGACATTTAATAATAATAATAATTTTAAAAATTATTTATATCCTGCATCTTCACGTAGGATGGAGGTGGCTTACAATCAGAATTTAGAATTCTCAGCCCAGGAATTCTAGTGTCTCTCCACTCTACCAACCTCAGGATTCCATAGGATGGAATCATAGCAGCTAAAGTGGAATCGTAGCAGTATATTTCTGTAGGGTAAATGGGCTCCAGGCAATGTGTCATAAGGTTGGAGTGGGAAGCGAATGTTGTTTCTAGCTTCAGAACAGACAGCAAATAAGAACTTCAGGTACCTGATGCCTGCCTAACTTGCTATTGATACCTGGAAAGGCTCTAGTGATCATACTTCATATACTGGTAATTTCCCAGTTAAGACTACCACAATGCACTCTACATTGGGCTTCCTTTGAAGCTGGCTTGTAAGCTACAGTTAATGCAAAAAAGGAACATCAAGATTACTGACTGGAGTACTATACAGACGACACATAACTCCAGTCTTTAAAAAGCTGGACTGGCTGCCAATTTCCATCCGGTCTGAAATCACAGTGCTGGTGATGCCCCTTAAATCCCTAAATGGTTTGGGACCTCAATACCTGAAGGAGCAACTCTCCCTATATACACCTTTCTGAGAACTATGGTCTGTAGAAGGAAGCCTCCTCAGTGTCCCACCAGTGGGGGGAATATGAATTTTGAGGACATAGGAAAAGGTCTTCTCAGCTGTGGAGTTGGGTACATTTATCCTGGAGAAGAGAAGGTTAAGTGGTGATGTCAAAGCCCTGTTTAAATATTTGAAGGAACGCCATGTTGATGCTGGAACAAGCTTATTTTCTGCTGCTCTAGAGACACAGAGAGAAGGATTCAAATTACAGGAAAAGAGATTCCACCTCAATATTAGGAGGAACGTCCTGATAGTAGGAGCTGTTTGACAGTGGAACACACTCTCTAAAAGTGTGGTGGAGTCTCCTTCTTTGGAGGTTTTTAAATAGAGGCTGGATGGCCATCTGTCAGGGGGTGCTTTGATTCGGTGTGTTCCTGAAAGGCAGAACGGGGCTGGATTGGATGGCCCTTGTGGCCTTTTCCAACTCTATGATAATTTATTTATTTATTTATTCATTCATATTTATTTATTTATTTATTTATATGCTGCCTTTCTCCTGGATTAAGGACCCAAGGCAGGTCACAAAAGAATAAGCTAAAACACACACACACATACACTCATTTGAAAACACAATTAAAATCATCACATTAACATAATATGTTTTAGAATCATAGAATCATAGAATCATAGAGTTGGAAGAGACCACAAGGGCCATCCAGTCCAACCCCCTGCCGGGCAGGAACTCTCAATCAAAGCATACCCGACAGATGGCCATCCAGCCTCTGCTTAAAAACCTCCAAGGAAGGAGACTCCACCACACTCCGAGGGAGTGTGTTCCACTGTCGAACAGCCCTTACTGTCAGGAAGTTCTTCCTAATGTTGAGGTGGAATCTTTTTTCCTGCAGTTTGCATCCATTGTTCCGCGTTCTAGTCCCTGCAGCAGCAGAAAACAAGCTTGCTCCCTCCTCAATATGACATCCCTTCAAATATTTGAACAGGGCTATCATATCACCTCTTAACCTTCTCTTCTCCAGGCTAAACATCCCCAGCTCCCTAAGTCGTTCCTCATAGGGCATGGTTTCTAGACCCTTCACCATTTTAGTTGCCCTCCTTTGGACTCGCTCCAGTTTCTCCACATCTTTTTTGAATTGTGGTGCCCAGAACTGGACACAGTATTCCAGGTGGGGCCTGACCAAAGCAGAATAGAGTGGCACTATTACTTCCCTTGATCTAGACGCTATACTTCTATTGATGCAGCCTAAAATATCATTGGCTTTTTTAGCTGCTGCATCGCACTGTTGACTCATGTTCAACTTATGGTCTACTTGGACTCCTAGATCCCTTTCACATGTAGTTTCATTCAGCCAGATGTCCCCCATCCTATATCTGTGCATTTCATTCTTGCGTCCTAAGTGCAGTACCTTACATTTCTCCACATTGAATTTCATTTTGTTAGCATTGGCCCAGCTTTCTAGTCTATTCAGGTCATTTTGAATTTTGACCCTTTCTTCTGGAGTATTGGCTACTCCTCCTAGCTTAGTGTCATCTGCTAATTTGATAAGTATGCCCCCAATTCTGTCATCCAAGTCATTAATAAAGATGTTGAATAGGACTGGGCCCAGGACAGAACCCTGTAGCACCCCACTGGACACTTCTCTCCAGGATGAAAAGGAACCATTGTTGAGCACCCTTTGGGTGCGGCCAGTCAACCAGTTACAAATCCATGTAACAGTTACCTTGTCTAGCCCACATTTTACAAGCTTGTTTGCAAGAATGTCATGGGGAACCTTGTCAAAGGCCTTGCTGAAATCAAGATATACTATATCCACAGCATTCCCTTCATCTACCAAACTGGTAATTTTATCAAAGAAAGAGATCAGATTTGTCTGGCAAGACTTGTTTCTCTGAAACCCATGTTGGCTTTTTGTGATTATGGCATTGGCTTCTAAATGTTCACAGACTCTATGTTTAATGATCTGCTCTAGAATCTTTCCTGGAATTGATGTCAGACTAACTGGACAATAATTGTTGGGATCCTCTTTTTTCCCCTTTTTGAAGATGGGCACAACGTTTGCCCTCCTCCAGTCTGCTGGGACTTCTCCTATTCTCCAGGAGTTCTCAAAGATTATTGCCAATGGGTCCGATATTACATTTGCCACTTCTTTTAATACTCTAGGATGTAGTTCATCTGGTCCTGGAGACTTATATTCATTTAGGTTAACCAAGTATTCCTGTACTATCTCTTTACTTATTCCGTGCTGAAATTCCCCTATTCTGTCTTCTTCCCTATTATCCTTAGGTTGAGCACCCTTTGCCTTTTCTGAGAAGACTGAAGCAAAGAAAGTGTTGAGTAATTCTGCCTTTTCCCTGTTAGCATTTTGCCATCTTTTGCACGCAGTGGTCCTACCGTTTCCTTCTTCTTCCTTTTGCTTCGGACATACCCAAAAAAGCCCTTTTTATTGTTCTTAACCTCTCTAGCAAGCCTGAGTTCATTCTGCGCTTTAGCTTTTCTGATTTTACCCCTACATGTGCTGGCTATTTGTTTGAATTCCTCTTTGGTGATTCCCCCATTTTTTCCATTTCTTATACATGTTCTGTTTAAAACTTATCTCAGTTGAAAGTTCCTTAGTCATCCATCCTGGCTTCTTGAGACACCTCCCATTTTTTTTCCGCATTGGAACTGTTTGAAATTGTGCCTTCAATATCTCCCTTTTGAGAAACTCCCATCCGTCTTGAACTCCCTTCTCTTTTAGTTTTCCTGACCATGGGATCACCCCCAGTATTTCTCTAAGTTTATTGAAATCAGCTCTCCTAAAGTCTAGAATGCGTGTCTGACTATGCCTGGCTTCTCCTTTCCACTGTATAACAAACTCTAGGAGAACATGGTCACTTCCACCTAAGGATCCAACCACTTGCACTCCATTGACTAGGTTATCCCTGTTGGTTAAGATCAGATCTAAAATAGCTGATCCCCTTGTTGCCTCTTCCACTTTTTGGACAATGAAATTGTCTTCCAGGCAAGTGAGGAATTTGCTAGACCTTGAGGATTTGGCTGAGTTTGACTTCCAGTAAATATCTGGATAGTTGAAGTCCCTCATCACTACTACATCTCTCCTTTCTGAGTGTGTGGTCATCTGTTCTAGAAAGGCATCATCTAATTCCTCTGCCTGAGTCGGGGGTCTGTAGTAGATTCCCACAGTGACATCCCTGTTGTTTTCCTCTCCTTTAATTTTTATCCAGATGCTCTCCACCTGGCTTCCAATAATGACTTCCTGGATCCCTTCACTGGTGTAAATATCCCTGACATATAATGCTATTCCTCCTCCTTTCCTGTTTGGCCTGTTTCTCTTAAAAAGGTTATACCCCTTTATTTCTACATTCCAATCGTGAGACTCATCCCACCAGGTTTCATTGATGCCTATTATATCATATTTGCTTTGTTGTGCTAGGAGTTCCAGTTCATCCTGTTTATTTCCCATACTCTGTGTATTAGTGTAGAGACATCTAAGAACATGTGTTCCCTTTACTTGCTGCCTGTGCAAATTTTTTTGCTTCCCACTGTTGGGTCCTTGCACTGTTTGCCTTGTTCCCTCTATGTCAGTTTGACTATTTTCTCCAGCCCTTTTGCCTTCCAGAATAATGTCTCCCTCCCCCATATAACTCAATTTAAAGCCCTCCTGATCAGATTTTTGAGACTGTTGGCAAAAACGTTTTTGCCAACTGGCGTGTGATGCAGCCCATCCCTTGCCAGAAGTCCCTCCTCATGGAACCGCAGCCCATGATCCAAGAATCCAAACTGTTCTTGGCAGCACCATCTACGGAGCCAGTTATTCACCTCTGCTATTTTCTTCTCCCTTCCTGGACCATGCCCTTCTACCGGGAGAAGAGATGAGATGACAACTTGTGCATCCATCTCTTTCAGCTTCCTTCCCAGAGCATCATAATCCCTTAAAAAATATAAAAATCATTAAAAAGCATACAAAAGTTTTATTCTTTCATCTGAATCAATTCAGTATAATTGTATTTCTTATAATTACTTTATTTATCTGTTTTCAAATATACAAATACTTTACATGTATATGTCTGGTATATTAAAAAAACATTTTTGAAATCATGTTCTTTTCCAAACATAATAATTCCTTTTTTAATTTTTAAACTAGATATATTATAAAATATTTCTAAGTGGATAGTATTTTTATTCTGCATTTAATCAAAAATACTGACATGTGGTCCTTTTTCTTCTTTTAAATAATCTATCCAAGGTTTCCAATCTTGATTAAATTGTTCCATTGGTTTCTTATTTATGGAGTGTGTCAATCTGTTCAATTCCATATAATCGTAAACTTTTAATAACCCAGAATCTATATCAGGAACTTCTTCTGTGGGTATATTATCTTATATTTTATTATTTGAAAAACCAATAAAAAAGTTTAAAAAGCTACAAAAGTTTTTTAAAAACAACTAAACACCCTCCTCTTCCGCAAGAAGCTTCCCTGCAAGCAGTTACTCATTAAAAGCTTGCCAATGAAAGGAGCCAGCCTAGCCTCCCACTGAAGGGAATTCTAGAGGTTGGGAGCAGCCACTGAGAAGGCTCTCTCTCTCTCTCTCTCTCTCTCTCTCTCTCTCTCATGTCCTCAACATATATGCTTGTGATGGTGGCAGGACAGAGAACAAGCCTTCTCCTGTAGATGTTAGGACTCTGACAGGTTTGTATGGGAGATATGGTCTTTCAGATAGTCTGGGCCTAAGCCATATAGGGCTTTATAGGTCATGACTAGCTTTGAAATGTACCTGTGAAGGAACCAGTAGCCAGTGAAGCCGTTTCATCAAGGGAGTTATGTGCTCCCTATAACTGGCCTCAGTTAACATTCTGAACCCACTGAAGTTTCCTAAAAGTTTTCCAAAAGCAGCCCCACATAGTGGATGTTATAGTAGCCGAAATGGAGGTCATTTATTTATTATTTGTTTTAATTTTTTTCTATCCAGCCTTTTTCCCAAAGTGGGACCCAATATGGCTACTTGTGTCACGGGTAGCCAGGCATGTGTCATGGGTAGCCAGATCTGATGTCCCAAGGAATGGACACAGCTGGTGTGCTACCTTTAACTGTGCAAAGGCATTCTTGGCCACTACTGAAACCTGGGCATTTAGGCTCTCAGGTGCTATACAGACTGGCAGGGTGAGGCCTTAGCATTTGCATGCTCCAAGCCCTCACCTTGCTGCCTGTGCACCATTTTGGCACACCCCCTTCTAGATGGCGTGTGCATGATGACACACAGGTGGCACAGCGCCCAAACGGTGCAGTGCAGAAGGGGTGTTATGACGCCGCACTGTGGCGCTTATGACACCCCTTCCAGGAAGCTGCTTTGGGTGGCTTCTTTTTGCTCCCTACAGGGAGCTGATCAGTGCCACTGCATGCGGCTGCTGCGGCACTGATCCGGCCAGTACAGGGGCGGCTGGATGCCACCCATCTGTATAGGCCCTCAGTTGAGTCCAGGAGAACACCCAAGCTGTGAGCTTAGGATTTCAGGGGAAGTGTAACCCAATCCAGCATAAGTGCAGTCCCTATTCTCTGATCTGCCTCATAACTGACCACGAGCACCTCTGTCTTGTCTGGATTAAGTTTTAAATGGTTGGCCCTCATCCAATACATTAAGGACAACAGACATTGATTTAGTAGTGAAACAGCTCCCTTGGAATCAGATGAAAAGGAGAGGTAGAGTTGGGTGACATCTACATACTGGTGACACTGCACCCCAAAACTCTGGATGACCTCTCTCAACAGTTTCATGTAGATGTTAAACAGCATGGGAGACAAAACTGAACCCTGAGGGCCCACAGCCCAATGGCCAGGGCAACAAACAGGAGTCCATTAGCGCTACTTCCCCTCCCCCCAACATACCAAGAAAGAGCAGACCCACTGCATTAATAGTGCCCCCAAGTCCCATCTCATAGTGTTGGCCCAGAAGGATACCAAGGTTGATGGTATCAAAAGCCACTAAGAGATCCAGCCACAACAGGGACACACTCCCCAAATCCAGTTCCCTGTGTAAGTCACCCACCAAGGCAACCAATGCTGTCCCTGTCCAAGCCTCAAGCAAACTAAAATGGATCTAAGGAGCCCTGGTGGCGCAGTGGTTAAATGCCTGTACTGCAACCACTCACTCAAAGCCATAAGGTTGCAAGTTCAAGACCAGCAAAAGGGCTCAAGCTCGACTCAGGCTTGCATCCTTCTGAGGTCGCTAAAATGAGTACCCAGATTGTTGGGGGCAAGTAGCTTACAGTTGTAAACCACTACTCCTTAGGCTGTATGAAGTGGTATATAAATGAAGCTGTTTGTTTGTTTGAATAATCCATTTCACCCAGAAACCCCTAGAGTTGGGAGGCCATTTAAAATGGTTTTCACTGCTGCTACGTTTAATATGTTTTTATCTCCTTCAAGTTATTTATATTAAATTGTTTATATGACATGCTGCCCTGAGATTCTATGATAGTAGGATAGAAGTGTTTGGCATCTCCAGAGAATGCTCAGGAATAAACTCTTCTAGAACATGGCCACATAGCCTGAAAAACCCACAAAAAACTATGGATGCCGACCATGAAAGATAGGATTATAGTATGGCAACATCTAGGGATGCATGGGTGATGAACATTCTTAGAAAGCTCATACACGTTACAAGATCAATTTAGGATAACGGTAAGATAGGTAAGAACCAATACAACAGATTTCTTGGAAATATACTGGCAACTGGTGCTGTTGGTGCAGTTTTGGTGTCACCCGAATCTCCACCAACTGTATTCTTCTTCAATCAAAATTGTGAAACAGCCTCTAAAGATAGCATCACGTACCTTAAGAATTTAACCTTCAGTAAGTTTCAGGTCAAATAATAAGGGACATATTTCTCTCCCACCCACCCAACCTTGTCCTTCCTAATTCCAAGCTTTCCCAACACTGCAACCTAAAAGATTATTGCTTGGGTTGTTTCCAGTAAATCATATTTATCTGATGGAACTGTCCCCACCCCACCTGAATCCACCGTCAGCTCGAGTTTTGTACCGGCTCTTGCCAGACAGAAGTCGCAGTCGTTTGCTAACAGGTAACATCTGTTAATTATGTGCAAACACAGACCAGCCAAAATAGCCTCAAAATAGCCTGAACAGAGCTGAATACTGAGATGAGCTGCCGGAGGAGTCGACGTGAGATGCGTAGAAAGTGAAATCAACAGCTCATCAGTAGTCATAGAACATGTTTACTCTGCAGGGGATAACTGCTCCTGCCTGATCTACATGTTCAGAAGAGCAAAAAAAGGACCGCCTGAGGAAAACAGCAATGCTGGCGGGGGGGGGGGGAGGTGTGTGCTTTTCACCAGGAAAATAAGATTTTAAAAAGGGTGTGGCTGGCCCAAGACCTTCTCCTCCCTTAAGTGGCAGCCTTGGGAATGCTTTCCCCAAATTCCATGAAGAGATGCCAACAGGATTGGTGGCTGAGCTTTACTTCAGCACCAGCAATAGAACAGGGTTGCCTGAATCCCACCACACCTGAGGACTATTCTGAGCCATCTGAGCCATTAGCCGTCAGAGAATCTAAGCCATCTGAACCACTAGCCATCAGGTTTAACAGTTTTGAGGGGATGCTATCTCTGCTGCCCACCAGCATCATTCACCTCAAGCAACTGCCTCCCTCTGGTTAACAGTAGGGCTGGCCATGAAGAAGGGTACCTTTTCGCATGCCATGGTCCTGACCAGGAGCTCTGGCTTAACACAAGAGGATTAGAATGAGCATTGTCATTTTGCAGTTTGACTCAAGTTATAAGATTGGGATTCAGAATATTCAGGGGAAAGAATATATATCAGTTTAGCTATATTTGACACAACAAGACAACTTGGGCTGATTTCAGGTCACTTGATCTTAATCTCCCCCTGAAGTTCTGCCCAACACAAAAAGCAGAAATAACACCAGACACCTTTGCATCTGTTGCACCCTTGTAGTCAGTTCTCCTCACCCCCAAACCAAGTTTAAACCACAAATAAATTCAGAAGAAATGACATTCTGTGCAAAGAGAGGGAACGTGATGGGTTCTTCTCTGTTTCAGCATGTGGAAATGAACATACATCTGTGCTTTCGCCAGATGCTTCCAATGACTTATATGGTTCAGGTGCTGCAATCACCCTATTTTCACTTCCAGATCACCTCTAGTTTTGAAAATAACAAGGTTATTTTGGACCTAATACAGGTTGAGGGATAGGGGGAGATAGCGTTCCAATAGCCAATTGTACCCCTGGAGGCCTTTGGCGCCATGACTGACCACTTTTAGGACAAAACAGAGAGATTTGGTGGTGGGGTGTGTGGAAGGGAGTTCATTGGAGGGGGAACCCACAACTCTCACTTCTGATGTAAAACAAGAAATTATCAAGATAAATAATCTGTGAACACTGATTTCAATTTGGCAAGGGGAAACATCAGCTGTTATGATGTGGCTGAACTCCTCCCATCATACCTAACCTGGCTAGTGCTGATGGCAAATGGAGCTCAACAGTACCTGCAAGGCCACAGAGCCCCACACAATGATGTGCCTTGGAGGAAGGGCATAAGGAAAGAATCCTTCAAGGAAAAAATTGAGAACATGAAGCTATTTTTTTAAAAAACAACCATGCTGCCTGACACTCTTGAGAATGCTTTATTGCATTTGTGTCACATCTCTTTTGCTTTAAGAATTCTTTCAGCAAGCATGAGGATCATCCATTGGGGTTGTCTTAAACACTATTTAAGGTGTTTCGGGTCTTTTAAGCTGCTCATAAGAGATCACAACTGACCGGAGGATCACTGGAAGATTTGCATTTGCTGGAGAATGAATGTATGTGTGTGGGGTGTGTGTGTGTGTGTGTGTGTATCAAAAACACCCCCCACTGCTTTAGTCTGCAGGCCATATGATTTCCACATCACTTTACACCACCAACAAAAAGCCTCACTCCACCCAAAGCCACCTAGGTTAGGCTGTTAAATGCCCTGCTCTATTATTATTATTATATTCCACTTAATCTCGAGGAATCCAAGCAGATTATAGCAGTAAAACAAAATACAGTTAAAAGAGTAAAACATTAAAAATTCCAAGATCTCCATCCCTCCTCCTGTCAAAAAAACATAACTAAATGCTAAAAGGGGATTAAACCGCAAAAGAGGTAGCCCAGATTTATACTTGGTTTATATATGAAGGTTCTCCCAACTTTTGATTGCATTAAATTGTAGCTAATTATGGCCCTAACATTTTGCATAAGATTCCTCCTTTATTCCCCACCATTTCCCGTAAACATCCATTTGGCAGTGCTAAGCAAAAATTTCCAAATTTCCTACAAACCTGAAGGTTTTCCATGCTTGTTCCAAACCCTGGGCTGATGCTATTACTCATTTTACGAATGATGCCCAGTGCCTGGAATGGAGGGCGCATGGAACCATGGCTTACAGGAATGAACTGGCAGGATTTTCTAATTAACAGGGATGATGCTATCACATTTCAGATTTCCCTATCAGCTCAGAGTTTATCTACAATCTTCAAAGTAAGTAGAGGAGTCATGGTCCTCCCAACAGCAACATACTTTTGTAAACTATATCTCTTTATTTAAAGGTATTTGGATAAAACTTGGTCTTGAACAGACAATCAAGACCCATTACATTACAAAAAGACCTACTCCTGGTGAAGATGGCAAGGGTAAGCACCATTACCACTGTGTTCTATTAAAGGAAGAGATAGCAAAATTGTGATCAATTTTGCCAAGACTAGGTGGAAGGTTGAAATGTGGTGGCCTTAATTTTTCAGTATGAAGCCCATGGTAAGTTCACTTTAGGGTCAGCATAAGTCAGGAATGACTTGAAGGCACAAAACATCAACAAACAACAGCAGAAGAAACTCGATCATAAGGCAGCTGCCAGGTTTTTCATGCTATTAAAGCCAGACTAGCCCAGTCCATGGGGTACAATCCCATGGGAGCCTCATACAGAATTTTCTGTGGTGTAGTTAACAGGTCCTACTTGCGATGACACATTGATGTACAGTATATAAACTGCAGGACAAAAGCAGTACTAAAATCAAAGAATATACATTTCATAAAGGCTGTCTGGAAATAAATGGACTTACTGCAGGTCCAATGATAATCAGGTGTACGCTGGGGTCCTCCCGGTGCCATTCTATCAAACAATGAGAGGGAGTTCAAGTTAAGAAAATATTAACGTCAGGCAGTTCCTCAGTTAATTCTGCCTGGGAATTACTGAGCAGCACTTTTAAAACTGCTCTTTATTTTAGTACAATAATTCCACTGCATATATCCATGCTCAATGATCAGGTGTCAAAGTTTGAAGGGGCACTGCTTTTTCTGTTTCACAAGGGTGGGCATGTTTCTTCTAAGAAAATGCCTGCTGAAGCAAGTGCATATGAGAAGTGCACTGCCACTCCAATAGTATTGATTCATTCATATACAACAGTATTGGTGGTTGAGTGAGTTGCTAGGCTAGAACCAACCAAAGCCCTGAGATTTCAGGCTCAAAGTTGAGATCTAGGGACAGTCTGTGGAATGAGCCCTAGTGATTTCATTAAGATACATTAACCATCATTAATCATCAACCATAATTGCTCAGTGTGTGCAATTCAATTAAAAACACATACAGAGAGAGAACATCTAATGAAGAAGAAAATATCGATTTGTTTAGAAATTACGTTTTTCAAGGTTTGTTTTAAAAAGAAAGGGGAAAAAAACACCCCACACTCTTCCTAGGTCTGTTTTTAAACCCACCCCCCCCCCCCCCGCAAACACTTCTTTTAAGTGTACATGGGAGTTGCACTCCAACAAATAAATTTTCCAAGCTTTGTTTTAGACAGAAAAAACAACAAGCTTCTCTAAGAAAAGGAACATTTTCCAAGCTCCACTTTTAATGGTTTGCTTACACTAACCGTTGCCCAGACGTGCTTCATTTACATTTTCTTTTTATAGTCAGGACAGTGGAATCTTCCCTCATCCATTTTTAATAATCATAATAATGCCACTAATAACAACAATATTTGGAGGGAGGGGGGAGAAAATTTTCATAATTTATGAAAATGCTAATAATGGTGATAATGCTTAAAATAATAATAATAATAATAATAATAATAATAATAGATCAGTGAGGCAGTAGAAACTAAGAACAATCCATGCATGTCTACTCAGAAGTAAACTCTATTGTGTTTAATGAGACTTATGACTAAAACGCTGAAAAAGGAACACATTACAATAGTTTATGTTTTTTGGGAGGGTAGGCAAAAAAGAACGAGTCTGAGAAATAGGAAAGCAGAGGAAAGATGGGTGTAGCGAGGAGAAAAAAAGGGATGGAGAAGAGGAAGGGGAAGAATGACAGAGAGAAAAGGAGGGATAGCGAAGGACCAAGGTTATAGACCAAGAAGGGAATGACTTAGAGCCATGAAACATAATAAATAATAATAATAATAATAATAATAATAAAAATAAAAAACACTGAACGAGCAATCGGGGCGGGGTACAACAAATTAAAAAGCAATTACAATCAAAATATTACAACCCTATCCCTACCTCCCAACCCTTAAAATAGAATTAGATTAGCACAAGTTAAAACAAGATAACAATAAAACAATATAATATCCAAAATCAGTTATTCTTGGGCAACCTAGAGGTGGCATCTGATGTGTGGCTGGGAAAAGCTGGGAAGATATCATTAGAGGTTGAAAAAATTAGTCACTATCCAGGAAGGCCTGCCGTAAAAGATACGTCTTTACGGCTTTTTTAAAGCCGTCCAGAGTTGTAATGAGACGTATCTCGTCCGGCAGGGCATTCCACAGCCTGGGAGCGGTAGCAGAAAAGGCCCTCTGAGAGGTCTGCATTAGTCTGGTCTTCATAGGCTGTAGCAGGTCCCTCCCAGAGGACTGGAGCATACGGGGAGGGGGGGGGCTCATATGGGAAGAGGCGGTCCCTAAGATAGGATGGACCCAAGCCATGTAGGGCTTTAAAGATTAAAACCAACACCTTGTACAGTGCCTGGAAACTGATCGGCAGCCAGTGGAGAGATTTGACCACGGATGTTATATGCTCTCTCCTAGATGTTTCTGTGACAAGCCTGGCTGCCATATTTTGGACCAGTTGAAGTTCCTGGGTTAGGCACAAGGGTAGCCCCATGTAGAGCGCGTTGGAGTAATCCCAACGTGAGGTTACTAGAGCATGTACCACAGTTTCCAGGAAACTCATGTCCAGGAAAGAGCGGAGCTGACGTATCAGCTGAAGCTGATAACAGGCACTCCTGACCGTCACATTCACCTGACTAGTCATGTGAAGCAACGAATCTAGAAGTACCCCCAGGCTGTGAACAGAGTCCTTCGAGGAGAGTGTCACTCCATCTAGGACTGGGAGTTGTATTCCCAGACCTGGTTTCAGACCGGTGACTGTCAGTACCTCCGTTTTGTCTGGATTTTCTGCTGGCAAGCAGCTGGAAGACAGCCACACCCTCTCTGACTACAACATCCAGAAAGAATCCACCCTCCATCTTGTGCTCCGTCTGAGAGGTGGATGTTAGATGTTAGATGTTACAATTAGATGTTTTTCTGCATCCAATCCATTACCGCCGCAAGCCAGTCATTGAGAGGAGAGACACCATCTGAAGTCAGAGCAGATGATCTGGTCATGGAGAAGCAGATTTGAGTGCCATCAGCATACTGATAACACCGCACTCCATGCCTCCGAATGATCTCACCCAGCAGGTTCATGTAAATAATAATAAATAATAAAACTTTTATTTATACCCTGCTTTTTGCTGTAGCAATCAAAGCAGCTTACAGAATTTAAAACGATACAACAATATATATAAATACCCCCCTTAAAAAAGAATTAAGCAAAGTACAATTAAAATTTTCATAACAATTAAAATAACATCACAACAGTTCCCATCAATAACAGTGGCAGAGCTGTAATCCTATGTGCCTATGTGGGGGAACATTTGTGGCCGAGTGATTTATTCTGGGAAGGCCTGCCGAAAGAGACCCGTCTTGATGGCTTTTTAAAACCCATCCAGGTTGGTGTAGATATTAAATAGCATCGGGGACAGGATGGCACCCTGAGGGATGCCACAACTGAGCTCGATTTTAGAGGAGCAGCTGTCCCTGAGCCTCACTCTTTGGGATCTGCCAGAGAGGAAGGAGTGGAACCACCGCAGCACGGTACTCCAGTACCCAACTCTCTCAGCTGATCCAAAAGGATGGAGTGATCTATTGTAACAAAAGCCGCTGATAGATCCAAGAGCACAAGCAAGGTCACACTACCCCTGTCGATGTTCAAGCGGAGGTCATCTGTCAGAGCAACCATGGCAGTCTCAACTCCATATCCTGTCCTGAAGCCGGTTTGAAACGGATCGAGATAATCGGTTTCATCCAAGACACCTTGGAGTTGGGAGGTGACAGCTCTCTCAATCTAAAAATGGCAGCAAGGAAACTGGTCTATAGTTGTTTCTGTCCAGGGGATCAAGGGAAGGTTTCTTCAGGAGGGGCTTCACAGCTGTCTCCTTCAAACAAGATGGAATGGTGCCTTCCGTAAGGGACACATTGGTTACATCCCGAAAGAATGTCAATGTGTCTCCTCCCTGGACGACCAGCCAAGATGGACATGGATCGAGGGAGCAAGTCGCCTTCCTTACACTTCCAAGGACCTTATCCACATCCTTGGTACTCACAGAGTGAAACTCATCCAGTAGAATGGCAGCAGTGGAGTCGCTGGACACCTCATTTACAGATACTGGTAGAACATCTGCATCCAAGTCGGCCCTTATCCAAGAGATTTTGTCTGCAAAGTAGGTGTTAAATGCATCACAGCAGGCCGTTGTTGGGTCAAGTAAGGGGTTCGGCGCAGGAGGATCCTGCGTCAACTCCCCCACTACCTTGAACAGCTCTGCTAGACAGGACCCTGCGGATGCATTATGTGCAGAGCCTCCCGATAGGCGCAAAGATGCTGCCTATGGCGAGTTCTGTTGGACAAGAGCTGAGTCTTCTGCCACTTGCACTCTAGTTGTTGTCCAGTCTGCTTCATCTCCCTGAGTTCCTCTGTGAACCAGGGTTTATGGTTAGAAGTGGGATGGAAAGGACACTCGGGGGCGCTTGTGTTGATAGCCTTGGTAATGTTGGTGTTTCAAGTGTTAACCAAGGCTTCGACAGAATCACTGGTGTTACAACCCTTAAACCTTCTAAGGCTTTCTGGAAACTGATTGGTTCCATTAGCCTTCGAGGGCGGACCATTTTAATGGGTCCGCCACCCCCAGGGGGAGGCGAAAAGTGTCTTTTAGTTCCATCTTGATCAGGAAGTGATTCATCCATGACAATGTGGAGGGTTTTTTTATCTCTGCCCATGGATATTCCTATACTGAAATCCCATCGAGTGTATGACCCGCACAATGGGTAGGCCCATTGACCAGTTGGGATAGGTTCATGTTTGTCATGGATTCCATGAACTCCTGAGCCGCTACAGGTAGATTGGACGGGCTGGTCTCCAGAGAGATGTTAAAGTCACCTAAGACCAAAAGTCTGGGCGACTCCAACAGTAGCTCAGAGACCAGCTGAGTCAGCTTGGTCAGGAAGTCTGTTAGACAACAGGGTGGCCGATATACTAGCAGAATCCCCAAACTATCCTTGGTCTCATCTGAAAACCACTCAGTCTCCCAGAGATTAGGCTATGTGACAATTCCAGGGTCATCAGAGTAAAGTGGAGTCTCCTTCCTTAGAGGTCTTTAAGCAGAGGCTGGATGGCCATCTGTCGGGGATGCTTTGATGGAGAGTTCCTGCATGGCAGGGGGTTGGACTGGATGGCCCTTGTGGTCTCTTCCAACTCTGTGATTCTATGATTCAGGCTAAGGTATATAAACTCGATGTGAGTTGTTTTCCGGACAGGTTTCCTGATCAATGTCAAGTTGGTTCTATGGACTATTGCCACGCCACCCCCCCCCCCTGCCCACTTTCCCTTATCTGCTCACTGACCGTATAACCGGCTGGGAGAGCCTGAGCCCATGCTGGCATCTCCCAGCCAGGTCTCGGTAAAGCATGCCACGTCAGCCTGTTCATCCACCAAAAGGTTGTGGATGATGTGGGTTTTTCCTTTGGCCGACTTGACATTGCAGAGGAGCAGATTAAGGGGCTGTGGAATGGTTGGTGCACTCTCCCCATTATCCTGGGAAACAGAGTGAACTGAAGAAGGGATAGATATCAGACATTGATCCCTTCTTCTTTTGTAACATTTGTCCACTCTGTTGCTGCCATACCTTCCCTGCCCCCACATTACCTCAATGCCCGCTCCCTGGGTGTGCCCGGCTCCATTATCTAATAAGTATTGGTGATGATCCAGCTATTTCCAGCCAAAAGCAATCCCAGTGCAAATTATACAACAATGCAAAGGAGAGAAAGGGAGAAACTCCAGGCCAAGTCCCATGGTTAATACCCAAAAAGTCTAAAAAAAAATGTCCTCAAGTTTGAGTGAGTTCATGAGGACAGGGCAGTCTTCTGTGGTCTTGTTGGCTGCCACCGAAGCCTCTGCCAAGCCCCGTGGCGCCCAGGGTGTTTCCGGGGAGAGGAGTTTATCCCCTCCTGGCTCCGGCATTCTCGCCGCTCCCGGTGGTGTAGGGATGGCAGAAGGGTCTCTTGCGGCCTACAGCTGCTGCAGCCAAAACTGCCACCGAGCTCTGATGTGCTGCTGCTGGCTAGAGCTGGAGCTGGTGTTGCTTCAGGCAGGGCTTATGAGGCCTTGCCCGGGCTTCCCGCTTCCTTTCTCTGCCAGGTGGGTGTGGCCAGGGCCTTCCCTCTCTGCTCTGCTGCTGCTGGCTGGAGCTGGAGTTGCTGCAGGCAGGGCTTATGAGGCCTTGCCTGGGCTTCCTGCTTCCTCTCTCTGCCAGGTGACATATTTAATAATAATAATAATTTTTTATTTCTAGCCTGCTCCTCTGTAGAAAACAATTGGTGCGGGGTACAACAGGATTAAAACATACAATTTAAAACAGTTCAATGACACATTCCCAACCACCCGCCCCTTAAAAATAAATTACATTAACAATAATTTAAAACCATAAACAAATTAAAAACATAATACATCCTCAGCATTGTTCTTAAATGAGGTGGGAGATGGCACCAGAGCAAGGGATCAAATCCAATTTTCAGATCCAGTTTTGGAGCCAGAATCTAGGAGGTTTCAGGAAAGGCCTGCCAGAAGAGATGCCTGATTACCCTGACATTCAACATTCTTGACACATGATTTCTCAAGTTTCTTAAACACTTCCATAAATAAATAAAATCTGATGTCTGGTCATTGATATTCCACTGATATGGTAGCCACCAGTTACTCTTCCTGTTTCAGAAAGGGTTTTAGGAACCACCATAAGGCTGTCACTCCAAGAATTCCATGGAAGGAACTACTGTAGATGAAAACTAAGTTCATGGCTGCAGAATAGCCAAGGCTGTTTGCACTGCACTCAAAAAACAAAAACAAAGCCCCATTAGTTTCAATGGTATTTCCATCTGAGTAGACAGGTGAAAGGAGATGTGGTGGCTTATGGTTAAGATGCCAATTCTGACGCTTCTAAAGTCAGAAGGTACGCAGTTCAAGGCCCGAGTGCCGCATGATGGGGTGAGCTCCTGTCACTGGTCCCAGCTTGTCAGCCTAGCAGTTTGAAAGCATGCAAATGCAAGTAGATAAATAGGTACCGCTTCAGTGGGAAGGTAACAGCGTTCGGTGCAGTCATAATGGCCACATGACCACCAGCGTAGTCCTCGGACAATACTGGCTTTTTGGCTTAATAACAGAGATGATCACTGCCCCTACAATCGGTTATGACTAGACATCCATGTTGACTACCTTTACCATTACCTTTTTAAACAGGTGTAGGATTGTGTTTGGGTAAATGGTGTGACTCAGTATAAAATAATACTCTTAAAAGGGGAAGTGAAAAGCAGAAGGCGCTTACCTACAAAAGCATCCACTAGATAAAGTGGATCCTTGACTCTTCTCAGACCACATATCAGGAGGAAGAAGCGTAAACGGTTGGGGTCCTGGGTAATCCCTGTTAACAAAAACATTGCCAAGAAATATTTTTAAAGTGCTTAGAAAAGCAGGGGTTCTAGATCAGGCCCAGTCCCTAAAAAGAGACCCTGGGCATCCAAATAATCAGTGTCAATCCAGCTTTGCATGATCTTTTATTTTGATGAAATTACCATCTTGGTAGATGAAGGGAATACTGTGGATATAGTATACCTTGATTTCAGTAAGGACTTTGACAAGGTTCCCCATGACATTCTTGCAAACAAGCTTGCAAAATGTGGACTAGACAAGGTAACCGTTACATGGATTTATAACTGGTTGACTGGCCGCTCAACAATGGTTACTTTTGATCCTGGAGAGAAGTGACTAGTGGAGTCCCACAGGGTTCTGTCCTGGGCCCAGTGCTATTCAATATCTTTATTAATGACTTGGATGACAGTATTGAGGGCCTGATTATCAAATTTGCAGACGACACCAAATTAGGAGGAGTAGTTAATACCCCAGAGGACGCGATCATAATTCAAAATGACCTGAATAGACTAGAAAGCTGGGCCAAAGCTAACAAAATGAAATTCAAAACAGAGAAATTTAAGGTTTTGCACTTAGGGAGGAACAATAAAATGCACAGATATAGGATGGGAGACACCTGGCTGAATGAGACCACATGTGAAAGGGATCTAGGAGTCCAGACAGACCACAAGTTGAACATGAGCCAATAGTGCGATGCAGCAGCTAAAAAGGCCAATGCAATTTTAGGCTACATCAATAGAAGTATAGTGTCTAGATCAAGGGAAGTAATAGTGCCACTCTATTCTGCTTTGGTCAGGTCCCACCTGGAATACTGTGTCCAATTCTGGGCACTACAATTCAAAAAGGATGTGGAGAAAGTACAGGTTGCTTACCTGTAACTGTGTTTCTTCGAGTGGTCATCTGTGCCCTCACACAATAGGGTTTGCGCCTGCGCAGAAGCTCCATTCGGAATGCTGAAAAGCTGAGCAGATTGGCGGGAGCCCCGCCCCTCCCATTCCCTGAGCATGCCCAATCCCGCCAATCTAGCTCCTCCTTCAGTTCAAGTCCGCCGCAAAAGGCAGGGACCTGACCGAGGGGAGGTAGGGCGGGATTTGTGTGAGGGCACAGATGACCACTCGAAGAAACACAGTTACAGGTAAGCAACCTGTACTTCTTCTTCGTGGTCTCTGTGCCTCACACAATAGGGTGACTGAAAAGCTTACCTGTGGAGGTGGGAAGGTCACTGCAAGATCGATGAAAGAACAGCACGACCAAAACTGGCATCTCTCCGGGACCTGCAGTCCAGCCGGTAATGCCGAACAAACGTGGATGGTTGAGACCACGTAGCCGCCTTGCAAACCTCTGGCAGTGGAACACCCCTGAGGAAGGCAGCAGATGAAGCCGTAGCCCTGGTGGAATGGGCACGAACACCAATCGGGAGAGGGCGCTTAGCCAGTTCATAAGCTAAAGAAATGGTTTGAGCAATCCATTTTGCAAACCGTTGTGATGAAACTGGGTTGCCTTTCCAGGCACCACCATAACAAATAAACAATCTGTTGGATAATCTGAACTCTTGAGAACGCTGAACATAAAAAGCCAAAGCACGGCGAACATCCAGGGTGTGCATAGTCTTTTCCAGAGGCGAAGAAGGATCTGGATAAAAATTAGGAAGCACAATCTCCTGGGAGAGGTGAAACTGAGAAACCACTTTAGGGAGGAAGGAAATGTCCGGTCTGAGGACCACCTTGTCCCTATGAAAGGTCAGGTAAGGCTCATCTGAGCGCAGGGCCATCAGTTCAGAAGCACGTCTGGCTGAAGTTATGGCCACAAGAAAGGACACTTTGAGTGTCAGCAGTCTCAAGGAAGCAGAGCCCAAGGGCTCAAATGGAGGTCTCGTAAGCTGTGTAAGCACCAGAGAGAGAGACCATGCCGGAGCCAGTGGTGGCAATGGTGGATAAAGGTGATGTAGTCCTTTGAAGAACCTCTTTAACGTGGGTGACGTGAAGAGGCGAGCTGACCGTGAGCCCGGTGGCTGGTTGGCTACAATAGCCGACAAGTAGACCTTGAGGGAAGAGAAGGCCAGGCCTTGATCCCTGAGGTGCAGCAGAAAATGCAAAACAGTACTAAGGCTCACAGGTGAAGAAGGTTCAGACCTAGCCTCCGCGAAGGCACAGAAACGCTTCCACTTATATGCATAGGATCTCTTGGTGGAGTCCTTCCTCGAGGCAGACAGGACCCTGAGCAAATCAGGAGACTCTATGGCTGGATCCTCCACGCCGTCATCCGTAGATTGACCAAGTCCGGGTGCAGGACCGCTCCATTGGAGTGGGACAACAGGTCTGGCCACTTCGGCAGGTGGAAGTATTGGCCCCTGGCCAAATGAAGAAGAGGAGTGAACCAGGGTTGTCTGGGCCAGAACGGAGTCAACAGTATGGCGTTGGACCGGTCCCTGGCCATCTTGGCCACCGTCCTGGAGATCAGAGGAAAGGGGGGAAATGCATACAGTAGGTCTCGAGTCCAACTGCAAAGGAAGGCGTCCCCCATGGATCCTCGTCCTTTGCCAGCTCTGGTGTAGAATGCCTGGCACTGGGCGTTCTCCGGTGTGGCAAACAGGTCCACTGAGGGAATTCCCCAACGAGATGTCAGGAGGTTGAAGGCTGGGCTCGACAGAGTCCATTCGTGCTGCAGCACCTTGTCCCTGCTGAGGGAGTCTGCAAGCACATTGTCTTTTCCTGCCAAGTGAATGGCCAGTGGGTGAATGGATCGGTGGTGGCACCACGTCCACAGCTGCTGGGAGAGACGCAAGAGGACTGGAGAGTGAGTTCCTCCTTGCTTGTTGATGTACCAGACAGTGGTTGTGTTGTCTGATACTACCTGCACAACTCTGTGGAGGGGATGATTTTCGAATGCCCTGAAGGCTTTGATGACTGCCAACAGTTCCAAGGCATTTATGTGCAGTTCTGCCTCCTGTGCAGACCACTGTCCCTGCACACACAAGCCGTTGAGATGTGCGCCCCATCCTGACATGGACGCGTCTGTAGTGACCATCCTGGACGGTTCTGGCGTTTGGAAGGGCATCCCCTTGAGGATGTTGGAGGGAGACATCCACCACCTGAGAGAGTCTCTGACATGAGGTGGCAACAAAAGTCTCTTGGACGGATTGTCCCTCAAGTGATCGAAAGCAGCCAGGAACCAAGCTTGGAGAGGCCTGAGCCTGAGACGAGCCAGGTAGGTCACCGCTGTAGTTGAGGCCAGGTGGCCTAGCAGTCTCTGAACGTCCTTTGCCGACGGACGGTGAGAATGAAGGACAGACCGCAGCTGTTCCCAGAGGGCGTCCGCCCGTCTGGTGGGAAGGTAGGCTCGACCCATCACAGAGTCCAGGGACGTGCCTATATAGTCTATC